>JAQSEB010000046.1:0-1200000 GCA_030063045.1 Pratylenchus scribneri
AATTTTAAGAATTCAACATGCGGATGGATTAAAAATAAAATTCGTCATATTTTGTCGGATTGGATGGATAAAAGTAAATATGAGGAAATTGTTAAGGTTGAGTTGAAAAATGTGTTGGAAGAATATCAAATTATCAGCGATTTTGAGCGAAAAGGGGAATGTGTCAAAATAGAAAAGTGGGTCAATGCTTTGGATGAATTAAATAATTTATTATTCCATAATTTAGTAATGAATGTGTCGGCTGGCTTGTTGGATTAAAATTTTTGAAAGATACAAAATCAAATTTTAAGGAAAATCATAAACTCAAATTTTGGGGAGATTTGAGAGGAATTTTCATAAATGATTATAATTATTACAGAAAAACTCATAAAATTGAAATATTCCATTCAATGAGTGCGGAATTGAAGGAAAAGTTAGTAAAATATTTTTTAAAAATTGTAAAAATATTATTTTTAGTATTTCTTCATTCATTTTGGAGAAAAAATTTGATGAAATAGATGAGGAAAAAATTAAGGAATTAAAATTAAAAGGAAAACAAAAAATTGAAGAACAACGAAAAAATCGACCTTTAAATCCAAATGCCGAACCATATTTTCCGCAATATATAGTTCAACAATGGATGTCCGAATTTTATTCCACATATTCTTATTATTATCCTCAACAATTCTATTATTATTATTTATTCTGATAAATTTGTTGTTAAAAGTAAAATAGATTTGGGGCCAAAACAAGCGGAATTAAATGTATGGGGCAAAAAGACGAATTAATTTGTTTGGAAACAGGCAGAATTAATTTGTTTAGCAGCAAGTTTTATTTCTTTTCGGAAAATGTTCGCCAAGTTTTATTTCTTTCCGTAAAATGTTCGCCAAATTTTATTTCTCCGGAAAATGTTCGCCAAGTTTTATTTCTTTCCGGAAAATGTTCGCCAAGTTTTATTTCTTTCCGGAAAATGTTCGCCAAGTTTTATTTCTTTCCGGAAAATGTTCGCCAAGTTTTATTTCTTTCCGGAAAATGTTCGCCAAGTTTTATTTCTTTCCGGAAAATGTTCGCCAAGTTTTATTTCTAAAATGTTTAAAATGTTCGCCAAATTTTTTTTCTTTCCGGAAAATGTTCGCCAAGTTTTATTTCTTTCCGGAAAATGTTCGCCAAGTTTTATTTGTTTCCGGAAAATGTTCGCCAAGTTTTATTTCTTTCCGGAAAATGTTCGCCAAGTTTTATTTCTTTCCGGAAAATGTTCGCCAAGTTTTATTTCTAAATTGTTTAAAATGTTCGCCAAATTTTATTTCTTTCCGGATAAAATGGAAACATAAAACAGAAAGATTTTTCTAAAATATGGTAAATATTTTTCTCATAAACCCAAATATTTTTATAATTTAAATGTTTTCACTTTCAAAAATTTAAAATTGAAAATGAATTTTTTTATTTGTACATTGTGGAATCACGAAACACCCCATATTTATTATTATTACCATTGTGAAATTGTCCATAATCATCATACTGTACCCCCACTTTTTGTCTAATCGCCCTATCACTCTATCAATCAAATATTGCCTCAATCTACCTTTTTTAAAACCACCCTTTTTCCTCTCCTATTGCTTTTTACCCTTCACATTATTATTACATTTTCCTATAAAATTAATAAAAATAAATTTCAAGTCGAGTTTCTTCTTTATCCATTTTCCATTAATTAGGCTACTTGTGGCTTAAGGCCTCCGGCGAAGGCATGGAGCAAGAACGTAGTCCAACTCTAATTTCAAAGCACTAGAATATAGGACCATTAATAAATATTCATTTTATTTGAGCTAATTTTAAATTCCACATCCGCCTTAAAAATATGATAACATTTTAATCGCCAATTCTCATCGTATCATCTTTATCATTTTTCTGGCGTCATTTTATCAGAATAAATAATAATAATAGAATTGTTGAGGATAATAATAAGAATATGTGGAATAAAATTCGGACATCCATTGTTGAACTATATATTGCGCAAAATATGGTTCGGCATTTGGATTTAAAGGTCGATTTTTTCGTTGTTCTTCAATTTTTTGTTTTCCTTTTAATTTTAATTCCTTAATTTTTTCCTCATCTATTTCATCAAATTTTTTCTCCAAAATGAATGAAGAAATACTAAAAATAATATTTTTACAATTTTTAAAAAATATTTTACTAACTTTTCCTTCAATTCCGCACTCATTGAATGGAATATTTCAATTTTATGAGTTTTTCTGTAATAATTATAATCATTTATGAAAATTCCTCTCAAATCTCCCCAAAATTTGAGTTTATGATTTTCCTTAAAATTTGATTTTGTATCTTTCAAAAATTTTAATCCAACAAGCCAGCCGACACATTCATTACTAAATTATGGAATAATAAATTATTTAATTCATCCAAAGCATTGACCCACTTTTCTATTTTGACACATTCCCCTTTTCGCTCAAAATCGCTGATAATTTGATATTCTTCCAACACATTTTTCAACTCAACCTTAACAATTTCCTCATATTTACTTTTATCCATCCAATCCGACAAAATATGACGAATTTTATTTTTAATCCATCCGCATGTTGAATTCTTAAAATTTTCGGCTGAGCAAATAATCAATAAGAAATCCTCAAAATAGTTTTCATAATCAAATTCTCTAAAAAAATGTTCCTTCCAAAAATTGTTGCTCCCGCAATTTTCCTCATTTTCAACAATCATTTGATAGGCTTAAAATTGAATGAATTTTCATCAAAAAATCCCCCGGTTTCATCTCACCTTTTACCATTTTTGATTTAATCACTTTTCTGCCAATTTCATTCACATTGAATGCCGAATTTCCCTCTGGGAACATTGCCGTTATTATTGGCATCATTTCCCCATCCTTTTCAATCCGTGTCGGCTCCCAATATTCCAGTTTAATTTTATACTTTTCCACTATCTCCTTCGGCATTAATTCCTCCAAAAGCAATGGTTTTGGCCATGGCCTATATTCATGTAATATTAAATATTCCCCGGGGCATTTTTACCATGTTGCGTAAATAAAAAAGAATTTTTCAAGTAAAAATGGCAAATCCCCAGTTGGATATAAAATGCAAATTTTTGTGGCCATCAATGTCAACGATGTTCCACTCAAATAGCCAAATTGATTTGAATAAATGTGCTGTCCTATATGGATAGAATTAATAAATTAAATATTTTCATATTTATTTAAAAACTTTTTGCCCAATATTTGACTGCCCTCAACAATTGAGTGAATATTTCACGTCGTGATTTTTCGATCCACACAAATTTTTGTCGATATGTAGATCGATAACCTTGGAATTAATTAATTCAAAAATTTGATAAAATTGCCCACTTGCGAGTGAATAAATGTCTCCTTTTTGGTGAATTCCCCCTCCCACTTCATTTTCATTTAACAAATTTTCTATCACAAAGTCCATAAAGAATATGTTAAATTGAATATTTTCTTCATTTTCTGAATTTTCCAATTGCAATTTTTTGAGGCTAAATCCAGTCCAATTAGGAGGAATTTTTTCCAATGGAATTTGGGCCATCATAATGTCCAAATCGACTGTAAAAAATAACAGATTTATTAGACCATTTCCCCTTTCAATTAATAATATATTTCATCTGAATTATTTGAATTTACCAAAATCAATTCGCAATTTAATCAGAGACGGCACCCGAGGTTTTGGCTCAATCCATTGAAGCCGTGCGTCTCGCTGCATTAATCCCTGTATTTTCATTTATTAAATTGAAGCTAAATGACCAAAAAATACCCACAAATTTATTTAATTCTGCCTCATTTTTGATTGCCTCTTTCAAATACAGATAAAATGATTCCAAAATATCCTCAGAGGGGTTTTGGCTCAATTTTGGCACCAAAAAAAGAATATCCAAATCGGAATTTGCCATCGCCGTTCCAATCAAAGTTGAACCCCCAATCGCCATTGAATAGTCCACTAAATTATTTTAAAATTAACTATTTTAAATTTGGCACCAACCTTTTCCCCCATTAATGTGTGCCATTTTCATCCTCATCCATTCTTCCATTTGTTGTCTTAAACATTCTTTCGCATTTTCCTTTATTTCCGTCATTAAGTCGAATCCATAAATTTCCTCCAAATATTCTTCCAACTAAATTATTTTAATAAAATTCAACTAATATTTAATTTACAATTTTGTCGTCTTCCAAATTAATTCTTGGCCAATTTTCGGCCGAACTAATTTCATAAAAATGCGGGTCCATCCATTTTGCTGGTTCCATTCTATATCGGTTAATTTTTTCTGTTTTTATCAAGCCTATAAATTCTTCCTTTATGTTTTTCTCTGAAAAAATAATTTTAATCCTACATAGGGTTACGTTTTTAATTTGAAAAAGGCAGCAAATTATATTGAAAATGTGGTAATAAAGTTGCAAAAATTTACAAAAAGCAGCAAATGCCATAAAATTTGGCGAAACGGCAATTCTGATGGATCTATTTGCCCCACCCAAATTTTTAATTCCGCCAATTTGCCCCAAATATTTAATTCCGCCTGTTTTATTTGCCCCAAACATAATTCCGCCTGTTTTGTTTGCCCCAAACATAATTCCGCCTGTTTTATTTGCCCCAAACATAATTCCGCCTGTTTTATTTGCCCCAAACATAATTCCGCCTGTTTTATTTGCCCCAAACATTTAATTCCGCCTGTTTTATTTGCCCCAAACATTTAATTCCGCCTGTTTTGTTTGCCCCAAACATAATTCCGCCTGTTTTATTTGCCCCAAACATAATTCCGCCTGTTTTATTTGCCCCAAACATAATTCCGCCTGTTTTGTTTGCCCCAAACATAATTCCGCCTGTTTTATTTGCCCCAAACATTTTAATTCCACCTATTTAACCCAAAACATTTTAATCCGCCTGTTGCAGAAAAATTTTTCAAAAAAAAAAACTAAAATAAGGTGGCAATGTTGTAGCGTTAGCGATCCCAAAACAAATCCCCAAAATGGCAATCCATCCCATTCAATTGTTATAAATATTCCCTCAAGACATATTTCCCCGATCAATTATTCCCGAATGGCCCCTTTCTTTAATTTACCCAATTTCAACTGATACACCATTTCCATTTTCACTTTTATTTGGTCCACAAATTTCTTGCCTAATTGTTCCCATCCATTCTCTTTCTCTCCCCCAATCATCATTTTAGGCATTATTTGCCCCAATCTCCTAAAAAATTGTTCGCCCATTTTTTCTCCGTATTTTCGACTATTCTTTTCAAATTCTCCATCGCCCATTTTTATTCCAAATTCATTTATTTTTGCCTCTTTTCCAATCATCAATGCCAATTCATTAAAATGCATTTTTCCCAAAATTTCCTCCATTTCTTCCTCTTTTCCATTTCTTCTTTTTGAATATTTTTCCCATTTTTTAAATATTTCTTCCACTAATTTTCCTTCAATTTTTTCTCCATTTTTCAAATTTGCTTCTTTGAATTTTTTCCATTCTGTCAAATTTTCGCGCCATCTTTTATTCCTCAATTTCCCTACATTCTTCAAAGGAATTCCTTGTTCAGTAATCATTGAAAATGCTTTGAAATTTTGTTCAATTATTTTCACCAAAATGCAAATATTCAGAAATTCAATTAATTTTGTCAAATTTTCTTCATTTTCTTCGGCAATAAAAATTGAATAAAATTGTTCAATTTGTTTGCCAAGAATTAATTCTTCATTTTTTGCAATCAAAAATAAATCTTTAAAATATAATTTAATTAAAATAAAATTAAAATAATAATAAATTAATTAATACATTTTAAATTGACAAATTTTTCCAAATAATTTTGTTCCATCATTTCACTCAAATCCGGAATTTTTTCTTCCTTCTTTTTTCCTCCCCTATTTTTCTTCATCATCATCACTCCTCCATATTTTTCCTCCAATTCCTCAATTTCTTGTCGATTATTTAAATTTTTTTCATTTCCGCTCCTTTTCTCCTCTAATTTCGCCTTTTTTTCATCCTCTTCCCTTTTCCTTTTTTCCTCCTCTTCCTTTTTATTCTTCTTCTCCATTTTCTCCTTTTTCTTCTCAATTTCTTTCATTTTTGGCTTTTCCTCCGGTTGCCCCTTTTCATCTATTTTTAATTGTTGTTCAATTTTCTTTGCCATACTCGATATTGGCTTCTTTTTTTCTTTAATTATTTCAACTGTCGATTTTCCTTTTAAAATTTCAACTGAAATTAAAATTATTAATTTCAAATATTTTTTATCATTTATTTTAACCATCTTTTTTCGTTGATTTTTCCATTTTAAATATTTTTTTGCCCTTTTTATCCTCAATTTCATTGGTTTTGGCCTCTTTATTTTCCTCAATTATGTCATCTTTTTCCTCCTTTTCGACCTTCTATTTTTGGAAATTATTTAAAAAAAAAATAAATTTACTTTTTTCTCTACTTTCGGATTAATTGAATGACCAATCGAAGGGAAAATTTGTTCATCTTTCAAATTGAACTTTTTCTTTACAAATTCTGCCCAAAATGCGTCCCTATCACAATTGAATAAATCTTTGAAAATTTCAGCTTGCTCTAAAAAAGAAAATTGAATTATTTTTGAATAGCTTAAATAATAATTTAGGATGAATCAAACAATTCTCTACGTCATCATTATTATTTTACCCGCTTCACTGTGCATTTTATTCGATCAGAGTTTTAAGATAATGTATTTTTCTGTACACAACATTGTTGCGAAAAATAACCAAATCAAAAAATATCACCGCCCAATATTCTGGCAGAATATTTTTATTTTGATCTTGATAGTGCCAGGTGCTAGGCTATTCTACAAAAATTCATTGTAAACGGCACCGTAAAAATTCCCTTTATTTTTTTTTTTGCTATTTTATTTCATTCCTCTATCCCCCCCCCCCCCCGGCACCACTCTAACCTATATAATAATCATCAACATCCTCAAATAATTTCAAGATAAATTCTAAATCGATCTCCTTTAATCTTTCCATTTCCAACATCAAATTCATCATTGTCTCCGCGCACATTTCCTTTTGCCCTATCACATTTTTGGCCACATATTTCAAATCCAAATTCTCATTCACACATTTCAACCAAAATTTTTCCATTTCCTTTTCATTCATTTCCAAATTCAATTTTATTTTCGAACATCGTCCTTTCCGTTTACCGGTCGAAATAAATTGCCAAAATTGTTCCGTCATTTCCTTTGCCCCTTCCAAATATGAACCTTTTTCCAACAATTGATCCTTCGCAAATGATTCCGTGTCCAAAAAATTATCCTCAAAAGAAAATTATTTTTAAAATTCATTTTTTGGCCTATTTCCTCTATAATTGAATGTAATAAAAAAGAATATTTTACCTTTATATCTTGGAATAATGCCTCCACTTTTTTAATTCCTCCCTTTTTCCAACCTCTTTCCTCCATTTTTGCCAATCCATTCATTTTCATTTCCCATCTTAAAACATTTTCGCCGAACCAATATTCATTAAATGCTTTTTCCCATAATTTCACTGGATTCGGCTTTTTGTCTGAACATTAATTTTTAATAGTGATAAATAATGTAAACTTATTTGCCTTTAAAATTCTCCTCTTCATATTTTTTCCACCAATTTTTATAGAGTAAATAATTCAATGTGTATCGAATTGTCCATTTTTTGATCACATTTTTTGACCTTTTAATTTCCAAATATTCCTGTATTAATTTTACCACCATTTTCGTCTCAAATTCCTTTTGCCCATCTCCATTCGGATTCACTTAATTAATAAAATAATAAAATTAATATAAATTGTTATTCATTTTTCTAAACTAATTTTGCCGAATATTTTTGGAGTAAGCAATGCCATTTGAACGATCCTCGCCAACCCAAATAATTTTACGAATCTTTCCCTCAATTCAGTAATTTCCCCGTCTTTTGCTTGATCCATAAAATTTCTTTAAATTATTTTTAATTAATTTTTAATTTAATTTTCGACCTCAACATTATTTCGAATTCCAAATTTTCTTTTGTATAAAAAAAGTGAAAGAACATTGCAAAATTCGTCTCCTTAATCCAATCTTCAAATTCCACCAATTCCCTTTTTGCCCTATCTCCGGTGGAACAATCCAATTTCCTTCGATTCTCCACCTTCTTCACCAAAGTGTTCAATTTTTGACCATTTTTCAACATTTTGCATAAACCCAATTCATAGTCCATATAATAGGATTGGTATATATCATTATAAATTGTCGGAAAATGATAATCAATTCTGGAAATTTAATTAAATTAAAGAAGGAAAAATAATTTATCGCCTTATTTGGTCATCTTCCACAATTTTGAAGAATAAATAAATATTTGAAACGAATGAAATTTTCATTTTTTCATTCTCTTGAAAATCTTTCGAGAACAAATATCTTCGATAATGAACGTTCAAAATTTTATTGGCCCTTCCTTCTTCCAATGGATTCAAATCAAAATATATTTGATTGATGAAAAGTGTGACTGAAAATTTTAAATTTGATTGGTAAAGTTGCCGAATTTTTTTGACTGTTTCAGCAAAATTCAATTCAAAAATTAATTATAGACATACTAAATTCGGGCAAAATATTCATTGAATTTGTTTCCGATGGAAATAATAAAAATAAAGAAATAAAGGCTGCATTGAATCGAAGAATACTTGATATTTGCATCTTCTGGAATAATAACATTAAAATAATAGTAATTTAATAATTATATATCCAAATGAAAATAAACTTGGAAGAAGGTTTTTCGAGCAAAATTATAAATAAAAATAATATAGGTAGTTTGGATAAATGAATGAGAAAATATCATTTGTGTTCGAATGCGCAGAGTGAAACGTAAGATGGAGGAGAGGGGAGTGCCTATATTTCTGGCCAATTTTAGTTTAATCGGATAGAATGGATGGGGTGGGGCAGGCAATAGCAAGCAAAATTGGGCTTATAGCCACGATTAATCAATTAATCCAAACAAAATGTGATACGGGCTGAATTCCCAAAAATAATCGATGCAAATTTTTGGAGCAATTAATTCACGGATTCAGCCATTAAAATTTTATTCAGTTTGCAAAATAAATTTTTGAAAATTACATTATGTTTGATAATGGGAATGGATTAAATTAATATATGAATGAGTGTGGATAGATTAAATGGAATTGAATTAAAAATAAAATGGAATAGATTAAAATTTACAATATTATCTCATCAACCAAAAAAAATGGATGCCCAATCGGACAAAATGCCGCTGGGTCCATTCTCTTCCTCCTCCCCTACAGTATTGCCTTCGCTCGCCGTTGCTGATTGGCTGTTGCAATATCGACGGACAAATTCCAATTCGTTGCTGTCCGAAAAATTAATCACTGAATGAAAATTGGGCATTTTCAATTTTATGGATGAATATTAATAAGTTTTATTTCTTTCCGGAAAATGTTCTCCAAGTTTTATTTCTTTCCGGAAAATGTTCGCCAAGTTTTTTCTTTCCGGAAAATGTTCGCCAAGTTTTATTTATTTCCGGAAAATGTTCGCCAAGTTTTATTTATTTCCGGAAAATGTTCGCCAAGTTTTATTTCTTTCCGGAAAATGTTCGCCAAGTTTTATTTATTTCCGGAAAATGTTCGCCAAGTTTTATTTCTTACCGGAAAATGTTCGCCAAGTTTTATTTCTTTCCGGAAAATGTTCGCCAAGTTTTAATTTTTTTCCGGAAAATGTTCGCCAAGTTTTATTTATTTCCGGAAAATGTTCGCCAAGTTTTAATTTTTTTCCGGAAAATGTTCGCCAAGTTTTATTTATTTCCGGAAAATGTTCGCCAAGTTTTATTTATTTCCGGAAAATGTTCGCCAAGTTTTATTTATTTCCGGAATATGTTCGCCAAGTTTTATTTATTTCCGGAAAATGTTCGCCAAGTTTTATTTATTTCCGGAAAATGTTCGCCAAGTTTTATTTCTTTCCAGAAAATGTTCGCCAAGTTTTAATTCTTTCCGGAAAATGTTCGCCAAGTTTTATTCTTTCCGGTAAATGTTCGCCAAGTTTTATTTATTTCCGGAAACCTAAAAAACAATAGGAGAGGAAAAAAGGTGGGTTTAAAAAAAGGTAGATTGAGGCAATATTTGATAAATCGAGTGACGGGACGACTAAGACAAAAATTAGGGGTTAAGTAGGAAAATAGGAAAGGCCCTTACTTAGGTATTGCTGGCATTTGCCACTAAACATAAACGCGCAATTGGGATTTGGAAAAATTGAGGAAATGGCGAGTTAAAAATGCTAAAAATTCATTTATAAGTAATTTGATAATTTTTTTTTATTTTTCATGCTCGAAAAAATGAATGAATGAATCAAATCAAAATGCATTTTTCAAAATAATTATTTTAATTTTGATTGAGGGAAAATGCAGAAAAAACAATATAATTCACAAATAGGTATGGGAATATTTAATCAAAACAAAACAAGAAGGGAATATTGAATCTCCATTTCGATAGTTATCTTCTTTGGTCATCACTCATCATCAGTCACCACCGCCCGACAATGTGGACAAGTATTCGCTTGTTCAAGCCATGTTAGAATGCATTCTTTGCAGAAAATATGGCCGCATCTCATCAGCTGAAATAAAAACAAAAATTATTAATTGAAAAAAATGTTTTAATGTAAACTTTTTTGTGGATTTTAGATGATATAGGAAATTATGGCACGCCATTGTGTGCCACAGGATTAGGAGGGCCAATCTCGGGATAGGCACCATCTAATAAGGTAATCCCTATAATGACCCTAAGGCCTAATAAGCATAATCTTGATGAGTTTGAAGTAAAGGGGGACCCTTTTTTATCAAGAAAAAAGCAGATTCAAAGTGTAGTACCGAAATTATAATTTTTCATTTTCTCCAAACCTTAATTGGTGATGTGAATCCGTTGAAGCAAATTGTGCATGGTTCTTTCTTTTTGCATTCTTCCTCCCATTGATGAGCGGTGTGGATTGTGCTTATCAAACATCCAATGGAAAAAGCCGTAGAAATGGTCAACAATGTCTAAAAAATTACTTATATTCGGTGTGGAAGAATTAGATCAAACCAAAATGATTTGGTTCACAACATTTCCATTGTTGACCAGAATCAAGCCGATCAAAAGGACCATTAAGAAAAATTGGAACTGGAAAAATAAAATGGATAAAAAAATGGGAAAGATGGCTTACGGTCAGCAGAAAGTTCCGAAGGATTTGATGCCGACACCAGCAGGGCAATTCTTGGAAGCGAACACGGAAATTGTGGAATGTGGCATCCTCCCCATCTGTTGCTGCACCATCGACGGCTCTTCCCATTGATATTGCTGTGATCGAAGTTGATGTGGTCGATGTTGATGTGGTCGATGTTGATGTGGTCGATGTTGATGTGGATGCTGTTGACAATGTATCATCATCATCATCCGCCGCTGTGCCATTGCTGTATTCATTGGCCACTGTCCATTGGATGAATTGCATTTTTATTGCAAAATCTATATAATTGTATTAATTTATAATTATGATATGAATATGATCAGGAATCCATATTGAATTGCAAAAAGCATATATTGATTGCTAATGATTTAATTAAGTATCTTATCTTGTCGAGTTAACTGTAGTCTTTAGAGTAAAAAAAATGCCAATCTAATTTTATATTATAGACATTTTATCCAAACCGGTTTTCATTCATTTTCCGGTTTTGCTTTGGCATTTGCCTACCTATTTAATTTGCTGGGACTGGGATTAAACCAAAAAACTAATGAATGATGTTTAGGAATTTAACATGTTGGGAACACTTAAAACATGATTGAAATGTTTTAAACGATTTTTCGACGAAACGCGTGAACCATGGTTTTTTTAAACACGAATATTTTCAAAGGAAAAGTATATATTTAATTTTAATGGTGCTAGCGCGTTTCATCGAAAAGGTCGGAAATGCGTGTTTCATCGAAAAAGGTCGGAAATGTTCATATTTCAATTTATAGGGGTTAAACCAAAAAACCAATGATGTTTTCGGATTCAGCATGTTTGAAAACCCATAAAACCAGTTTAAAAACATACATTTTTTGACCAAAAACTTTTAAAACAACAATGTTGTTGATATTTTACATGTATTTCAAACAAACAATGTTTTTTCTAGTTTAACATTTATAAACATATGTTTTTAAACTGGTTTTAGGGGTTTTCAAACATGCTGAATCTGAAAACATCATTGGTTTTTTGGTTTAACTTCTCTAAATTGAAATATGAACATTTCCGACCTTTTTCGATGAAACGCGCATTTCCGACCTTTTCGGTGAAACGCGCAAACACGAATTTTAATAATTTAAATTATTCTGCACATTTTTAATCAAATTTTGTTTCAGAATTAAAAGAACGGATAAAATTTTCATTTTGATTTGCTAAATTTATTACAATTTACTAAATGTCGTCCGGCGGCGTCGTTTCCGAGGCTCCCAATTATCTGCTATATGAACATGCTGTTGGCTACACATTATTGAAAGTGCAAGAGTTCGAGGACATTGGCCAGATTGTTCCCGAGGTTTGTGAAAATAAAAACATTCATATTTGATCAATATTTGCGTAAAGCATTTAATATTCTTTGATGCTAGATTAAATGAGAAATCATGCTAGTTGCTAGATTAAATACCCAATAATACACATTTATATCACCAGTCACGTCACGTCACCAGTGAATTAAAATTCATAAAAAAATGTTAGGCAGGATAGGATGGACTTTAACGGTTTAACAAATTCTTTAATCAATCTTTATTTACAAACAAATTGTGAATTCAATAAAAACCCAGACTTTATATTAAATCATTTGTTAATTCTCAGGTCCAACAGGCCATTGCCGATGCCCAACGATTCCAATCGCTCGTTCAGGTTCGGGCATTTGAACCATTCAAGAATACGGAGGCCGCACTTGAGAATGCAAACAGTGTTGCTGAAGGTTTGAATTATAAAATGAATAAAGTAAATGAATAAAATATGACAAATCGATCAATTTTAATCAAACCAATTTCCAAAATAAATTTCACATCTTCAGGTCTGGTCCATTCGGACTTGCTGAATTTTCTGGAAATGAATTTGCCAAAGAAGAGGAAGAAAGTGCTTTTGGGCGTTGGTGACAAGAATTTGGCCTCCTCAATCGTAGAGAGCATCCCCGGCCTTCGTGCCACATTCCTCGGTGTCACCCAGGAAATTTTGCGCGGTGTCCGTTCGCATTTTCATTTGTTGGCCCGCGATTTACCGCATGCCTCACTTCACAAGGCCCAACTTTCGCTGGGACACACCTATTCACGTTCAAAGGTTTAATTTTGCCAAAATTTCCATTATATTATTTATTTAGGTGAAATTCGATGTCCATCGAGTGGACAATATGGTCATCCAAGCAATTGCACTTTTGGACCAATTGGACAAGGACATCAATTTGTTTGGGATGCGAATCAAAGAATGGTAATTAAATAAGGAATGGAATAAATTGAATATTTAAACCAAAAAGGTACGCCTATCATTTCCCGGAATTGATCAAAATTGTGCCCGACCTCTACAACTACACCCGCTGCACAACCGCAATAATGAATCGAGCGAATATGGACGAATCGGTGGAGGAAAAAGTTCGAGGTTGCAAATTCAAATAATATACTAAATTAATTTAAATGAATTAAAGAAATCCTTGGTGATGAGGAAAAATCGGCAGAAGTGATTGAAGCCGCCCGAACATCAATGGGAATGGAAATTTCGGAGTTGGATTTGCAAAACATTGAATTGTTCGCCAAACGAGTGGCCTCAATGGCCGAATACCGTCAAAATATGCATCAATATATCAAAGTTGGATTGAATATTTGACGCAAAATTAATATAATTTTAAGGATCGAATGGACAGTTGTGCCCCATCATTGACAGCATTGATTGGAGAACAAGTTTGCATTCAATTTTATTAATAAATTATTAAATAAATTACTAAAAAGGTTGGCGCTCGACTCATTTCGCATGCCGGGAGTTTGACAAATTTGGCAAAATATCCGGCATCGACCATTCAAATTTTGGGCGCTGAAAAGGCACTTTTCCGAGCACTCAAAACACGTGGTAAGTTATTTATGAAAATTAATTAAAATTCGGGTAATAAATTTATTTTTGGGACTAAAAATGAACAATTTGGGAATTTACCAAAAAAATCAATCTAAAAAAAATATTCGTACTTGGAAGGATTCGAACCTTCGCGGGGAAACCCCATTGGGTTAGCAGTCCAACGCCTTAACCACTCGGCCACAAGTACCATGGGGCATCCATCCATTCGAATTTATTTAATCCAAAACATTTTAATTTCCTCTATTGACCTTTTATTTTTTATTTTAATCATTTTTTATTCAGCGAATACTCCGAAATATGGCCTTCTCTTCCATTCAAGTTTCATTGGTCGAGCCGCCCCCAAGCACAAAGGTCGGATTAGCCGCTTCCTGGCCAATAAATGTGCAATTGCCTCTCGAATTGACAGTTTTTCGGACACTCCCGTTTGCACATTTGGCGAAAAATTACGGCAACAGGTGGATGAAATATTTTCAAAAATAATTTAAATAATTATTTAAAGGTGGAAGACCGGCTGAAATATTATGAGACTGGCGAAGTGCCGCAGAAGAATTTGGATGTAATGCACGAAGCAATGGAATTGGCTGTGGAAGAAAAGAGAAAGGCAAATTATGGGAATAATTTAGTTTAAAAATTGGCACTTTTTCAGGTCGAAAAGCGACGTCGCAAGGAACGCCGCCGAGCCAAACGGGAGAAAGCAGCCAGAGAAGCGGAGGAAAGAGGACAAATGGAAGAAACCGCTGAGACAGAAGAGGCAAATGTTACGGAGGAAATGGAAACTTAAGAATATTTTCCAATTTTGTTAATTTGATTACATTTTGTTGAATAAAAAAATAATTTATGCATTTGGTGGTTTAAAGTGCAAAACATTCCATGCAAAATATTCCCCTTTTACTCAAACATTCGTCGCATCTTTCGTATTCGTCAAGCCCCCGGACGGAATCACAAAACCAATGGCATTCCAGCATCCAATCTCGGCAAATGCCCTTATAGCATTTGCTCACAATTTTTTCAATCTTAAAGCACAAAATGTTTGACAAAAGGTTGATTAGTTTACGGTCTGCATTTCGTGTTGTTCCGCCAAAATTGGCGGTGTTGGACTGTAATATGGGGGCATCATTTGGTAGGAGGATGAAGTTGGAGGGAGGAAAGTGGCAAAGGCATTCGCTGAATTGAGGAGGAATAGGAAGAAATGGCCGATAAATAAATTATTAAAATTCATTTAAATTTCTGAATTTTAATTAATTTTATACCTAAAAGGAGTTGCATAATTTAATTCCCATTAAATATTCAAAAGTTAGGGCGGTTTTGTCAAATAAACCACCGCCGCCGTCCCCCTAATTGAAAGGAAGGAACCAGTTTAGTCCATCCATCGATGTGGGCATTCTCAAAACAAATTTTCAAGGAGGTCATCCCGCCGGTTGATGAGGAAATTGCGTAAAACCCCCACAAAATTATGGATTCAAATGACGTGAAAATTAGAAAATGTTTTAAATTTAATTAAATTCCAACGAAAAATATTATTTAAAATCTCAACAACAAAAACAAATAAAACAATAAAAAAATGAGAATATATTTCTTTAAAATATCCAAAATTATTCCAAATATTTTTCTTCAATTTCGACCGCCTCCTCGCCATTGATTGTTTCTCGGCATAAACTTAAAAATAATTAATGCTTTTCTTTATAAATTATGTAAAATTCACAGATCGATTAGGCGGCTGTTGCCATCCGCCACCGGCGAAATGTTGTTGGCCAAATTGTTGAGGATGAGGAGGGACGTGGACATGATGATACTGCAATGGAGTTGCGGATGAATTGGCCACATAAGGATGGTAGAAATATGGCGGTGGTGGAGGCACCGGCATTTGCATATGTGGATTCGGCATCATTGGCTGTGTAAATTGGCTTAAATTGAAGTAAATTTTGATTCTATACCTGTTGTTGCGGTTGTTGGAATTGTCCATTCATCATTTTTGTGCCTCCTCCTCCTCTTTTGCCTGCATTGCCTCCCCTTTTTCGATGATTTTGTCGATCACCGCCCTCTCCTCTTCCTCCTCCTTTTTTCTGTTGCTGCCATTTTGGTCGATCTACAAAATTAATGCATTTAATTATATTTAATTGACTTATAAAACCCTTAAAATTCCTATTTTCCCTTGCCAATTTTACCTTTAAATCCACTATTTCCGCCGTCACCACCAATTTGTTGTTCCCTTTCGGCTTGCAACAATTTTTGCTCCGCTTCGCCCATCATCGGCAATTCCAACTCACCAAATTCGTCGGCTCTTCGCAGCACAACCACAAATTTTGGGTGGTCGATTACCTTCAAATAAAATTTTGGTGAAATGAAATTTTAAGCCAAAACTCACAAATCGATTGCGCAAATTCTCAAGGATTGTTCGTTCCGGGTCTATTGGATAATATCTGTGAAATGTTTAATAATAATTAAATTAGTAAAAGGATGAATTTTTACCTCATTTCTTGTTCATCGGTCGTCCCTGTATCCAATTCTACCTCCATAAAAAAGGACAATTTATCAAGGCCATCCTTCATCAAATCCATTTCATTTGGTTTGGATGATTCAAAGGCACTAAAAATAATTTAATTAATTTTGAAACATTGAATTGGACAAACCGAATGAATGGATCCAATTGGGGAAGGTTAAGCTCAGAACGCGAAATGACACTTCCATAGGGTTTTGGGTGGAGAAATTGGCGCAGAAGAGTGATCAGACGAATGCTTTCCGGAATGTTGTGAACCTAAAAATGTCATAAAATAATTTTCAATAAAATTAATTTTGTCTTTACCGTGTAATTCAGCCTTTTTAATTCACTTTGTTTTTGTTGTTTTTCTTCCATTTCCAATTCGCCATCCTCTTCCTCGTCCTCTTCTTCATTTTCTCCTTCTTCCAATTCACCAATTTCTTTTGTTGTTATTTTATCTGTAAAATATTTTTTATTTTTAGGAATTTTCGGTACTATACTAACGGAGTTTGTCCCCTATGAGGGAAAGGATGAGGAAGATAATGAAAAAGAAGATGAGGAGATCTTCTTCATCATCCTCATCATTATATTCCTCATCATCTTCATCATCGTCATTTTCATTCCCTTGTAGAGTACAAACTCCATTAGTATCCTTAAATTTATACCATTGCTATCATTTGTTGTTTTAGACTCTTCTTCTTCCATTTCTTCTCCTCCCTCTTCCTCTTCCTCGTCCATTCCATAATCGACCAATGGAAATGAAATAGCCAAATTTGCGGCCTTTTCATCGTCCTTTGATTCTTGGTCGATTGCCAATTTAGTTTGATGGGAACGATAAACGAATTTGACAGTGCATGTCCAAAAAATTGTGTCCGAAAATGGCTCATGATGAGATTTGTTGGGTGCAGCTAAGATCAATTTTTGGTTAATTTTAAATATTTAATTTAAATTACAATTTTTTGGTTCATCCAATCGTAACCAAATTCGACGGAATTGTGCGTTTTGAAGGAGGAAACGTTCCGGTTGTGACAATTGATTAAATTGACGAAGTCCATGACCAATGGATTTGGCGGTCGAAATTGTTTCTGAATATTTTAATTTGTCCAAATTTGATTTTTGTTCACAAACTTGTTTTCTGCATTTCATCATTTTGTGCTTCCTTTTCGTCATCGCCAATATTTGCCCGAATTGCATTCCCCAATTTGTGCAAAAATTGTTGATCCTCAATGCCGGTTTTATTCTCTTGGAATTGACTTGTGCCAAAAATTGGTTTCCAGGATTGTTTTCTTGGACGAATGGATGATTGACCATCGCACTAAACAAAAATAAATTATTCTGATTTTATTTTTGATTTTATAATTAGATTACTAACTTTTTGATCCTCTTTGTGCGTTTTAGAACATTTTGCTGAACAAGTTCTGGTCGAACATTTTGGACATTTGTAGAGAGCAGGTGCGTTGCAAATTACGCATTCATGTTTGGATGGTTTGGCCAATGAAATTATTGAAGAAGTGAATGGCTTTAGAAATTCAGAACTCTCTTCTGTATTTGTAGACAATGTTTCCAGCATAGTCTTTTTTTGTTGTTCACGTAAAAGTTTGAATTAAAAATGAGCTAAATGAACAGATTTTTAAATAATTTTATAATAGAAACTAGTTTTTCGCAATCGCATCACACTAAAATCGAAAATAGAACAGTTTTTTGGGCTAATCAATGTGTTTGCGCATTTTATTTAAGACCTTGATTTAAAACATTTTTAATCAAAACCATGTTTTTTTTCAGTTTAACATTTAATAAACCATTTAGGTTTAAAATAATGAGTTAGGTATTTTAATTAATTAATGAATATGCATCATCAAAATAAGTTAATTGCTTTATCATAATTTTACGATTTTCATTCCTCAAAATTCAAAAACAAATAGCAAACAATTAAATAATGGTGGTGGACGGTGGAGTGGAAAAACAATGGAATAATTTAGAGGGAAAAAATGTCTACAACAAAAACAATAATATGGATGGAGAAACAAAATAGTCATTTTATAATTTTACATTTTTTAATTTTTATACATAACAAAATCTTTGTTTCTTTGAGCTTGAGCTTTGATAAAAGTTATATAAATTATAATATGATGATGATGATGAATGATAGTGAATTTTGTAAAAAACAAAACTCGAGACTCGACTCATGAAAATTTATTTACAGAAAACAAACAATACTTTAAAAAATGAATAATATTGCTGCGGACATCAAACAAGCTTTATACGCCATTTTGGGCAAGAAAAAGATTGGAAAGCCGAATTACCAGTTCCTACAAGAAAACAGCCGAGCGGGTGGAAGATATCGATGCCAATGCACTGTGGATGGTTTAAATTATAGTAGGGTTTACAAATTACAAGTTAGAACATTATTCTTTAATTTATTTAACATATAGTTGGCTATGGATGCTCACGAAACAAGAAAGACGCGCAGACCAATGCAGCACGAGACTATGGAGAATATTTGCTTCGTGAGGGACTCGTTACTCCAGCCGAATTACCCCAGTTGCAGCTTCAGGTTTTATCATTACAAAAAATATGTATTTTATATTCCAAATTTTCAGCCATCTGACTTGGCAATGGCACCATCCCAACCAGTGGATGTTCCCGGGATTGAGCAGCCCACTTCCTCATTGCCATATCATTCGGAGGGGCAACCACCGCAGCAAAAGGGCCAACAATTGTTGGATGACTTCGCCGTCGATGGACCAGAGCCGCCGAGTTTCTATGCAAAACCACAACTCCCACCAATGAGTGCTCACGACCTATATGTTGAGCAAAAAGCAGAGCAAGTTGCACAGGTAATCGAAATTCTAATTGGTTTACACCAAAAAATCTTTCCAGTCCGAAGCGGTGGACATGACAGCGGAAATTCATGGTGGATGGACATTGGAGAATTGCAAGCAGGCATTGAACGAATATTGTCAAAAGAAACGATTGCCACCAAGGGACTATAAAATTACAAAAACGGGCACCGATCATGCCAGGTCTCGCGCTTTCTAATTCAAAATAAATTTAAAAATTTTTTAGCACAGTTATTGCCGAGAATGAATTGTTTTTGCCGCACTTGAACAGATGTAAATAAATTTAATCAGAGAATTTTTAATTTTATTTGCCATTTTTAGCGATTAATGGACGTGGCCAAGGCTCTAACCAAAAAATGGCCATCACTTCTTGCGCACTTTCCCTTGTTCGTCAACTTTTCCACATTGGTTTTTAGTTTTGAAAATAATAAAATAACTTTTGAATTGAATTTGCAGGCGACATTCCCCCGGTTTCCGGAGTTCAAGCGGCTCGAGGCCAAAAACAAACAGCCGATAATGTATTTTTTTAATATTATTTTACATAAATTCCAACATCATTTATTTTAGTTGTCCGAAATTAAAGTTCAAGTTGAACCACATTTGGCCACCCGAATTGAGCAATATTTGGCAACCGTAGGCGTTCAACCGGCCCTCGATGGAATTGACTCAGCCAGCGCCCAAAATCCATGTTCCCTGTTAGTCGATCAAAAATTGGCGGAATTTACTTTGGCAGAACAAAATGCATTTTCTTCGACAATTGTTTGGGCACCGCCAAGCCAAAATTGGAATGCGTGGAAGTTAGTTTTGGGAAAGAAGTGGCCATTTCATTTAAATTTTAGGGCATCCAACATTGACAATCAACCAATTGCATTTTGGCCAATGGAACAAATTAGCGCAGATTTGTTGAATCAAGAAAATAAAAAAGTGATTTCGGAACGCATTTTCCAATCTCGACGGTCACTGCCAGTTTTCCAGGTTAGAAAATAGTCAAAAAACCAAGCAAAAATATTAAATTTTCCAGCATCGAGATGAAATAATTCGATCAATTGCCGAAAATCCAGTCGTTTTGATCAAAGGTTCGACCGGATGCGGAAAATCCACACAGGTTTAACAAAAAATAAATATTAACAAAAATTATTCAATTCATAGATTTGTCAATATTTGCTGGAAAGTCATGTGTCAGGCAATCGTGGTGCCCATTTCAATTGTTACATAACTCAACCAAGGCGAATATCGGCCATCACATTGGCCGAAAGGATTGCTGTGGAACGGGGCGAGCAATTGGGCGAATCCGTCGGATATTCCGTCCGGTTTGAGGGATGCACCCCGCGGCCGTATGGAGCAATTATGTAAGTTAGATTTTGGATAAAATAAGTTTAAAATTATTTCCTTCAGGTTTGTCACTGTCGGTGTTTTGATGCGTAAAATGGAGATGGGCCTGCGCGGAATTTCCCACGTAATCATCGACGAAATCCACGAAAGGGACATCAATACGGATTTCATTCTCATCGTCATTCGGGACATGATTCGGGCACATCCAAAACTTCGAGTCATTTTGATGTCCGCAACAATCGATGTAAATTATAAATTTAAATTAATTTAAAATTAATTTATTTTATTTAAAGACGAGCATGTTCACCGAATATTTTGGCCAATGTCCAATCATCGAAATTCAACAACGAGTCCATCCGGTTCAACATTTTTTCCTGGAAGACACAATTGGGATGCTCAAATATATGCCTTCAGTGCCGGCCGAATCGGCGAAGAAAAAGAAGAAAAGGAAGAAAACTACAGCAGAAAATGCTGAAGGAGGAACAAAAGATGAAGAAGAGGAAGGCGGCGAAGATTCGATGGCATTGACCGAAAATTTGTTGGTTTGTGCCGAAAATTACCATCCAATGGTGAAACAGGCCCTCGAACGAATGAACGAGAAGGAAATTCCAATTGAATTGATTGAGGTTTAATTTGCGGTTTATTCAAAAATATAAAAATAATTTAAGATTTTGTTGACGGACATTGACCAAAACGGGAAAAGCGGTGCGGTGTTAATTTTCCTGCCCGGTTGGAGTATGATCTCGCTGCTTTGGAATCGACTAATGCTGCATCCAATATTCTCTAATAATAACCGTTTTGTCATTCTCCCACTGCATTCTCAACTTTCGGCAAGGGAACAGCACAGAGTGTTCGAGCCGGTCGGGCCGGATCAACGCAAAATAATTCTCTCAACGAACATTGCCGAGACATCCGTCACCATTGATGACGTGGTTTTCGTCATCGATTCATGCCGGTTAGTGATTTATTTAGTTCTATTTGAATTAATTAGGTTAAAAAAGAGATAAAAATCCATTAAAAATTATTATAAAAGTAAAATTTAGTAAATAATTTTTCATATTAATTTTTAATCTATATTTTATAGAGTTGGCGAAAAAATGTACACATCCCGCAACAACCTCGTCCATTTTGCCAATGTTTGGGCCTCGCGTACAAATTTGGTGCAGAGGAGGGGTCGAGCCGGCCGAGTCCAAGAGGGCTTTTGCTTCCATTTAATCACAAAAGCCCGTTTCGAAGCGTTGGAAGAGCATCGAACACCGGAAATGTTACGGACCCCATTGCACGAAATAACATTGACCATCAAATTACTTCGTCTTGGCTCAGTTGGCAAATTCCTCGAAAAGGCCGTTCAACCCCCACCAGTCGATGCCGTCGTTGAGGCTGAGGTTTTTTTTAATTAATTTTACTTTTTAATATGTACTAATTTTTCAAGGTCCTCCTCCGAGAGATGAATGCTTTGGACAAGTTTTTGGAATTGACCGATTTGGGCCGCATTTTGGCCCGTTTACCCATTGAACCAAAATTGGGCAAAATGGTCCTTTTGGGCGCAGCATTGGGCATTGGGGATTTAATGTTGACTTCAGGTAAAAAATTACATTTTTTTTAGTAAATTTATTTTATTTTGTTTCAGCCGCCGCCACCAGTTTCAATTCGCCTTTTGTGCCAAAGGAAAAAATGCACACCAAACTATCGCATATGCACCGGTCCTTTTCGGGCAATCGTCCATCGGATCATATTGGCCTGGTCAATTGCAATCAACAATTTGAGCAAGAATTGGAAATTGATGAATCCGCGGTGGACACATTTTGTCGCCGATATTCACTCTCCTACCCTCTGCTGAATATGACACGAGAGGCAAAACGGTTAGTTAAATTAATTTAATAATTAAAATTAAATTATGGAAAATTAGTACATTTAGGATTTCTATTTTTGAATAGAATTATTGTATTTCATCCATAATGTACTTTATAAAATAGAATAAAAGATAAAGTGTTTACCAAGCCCGAAAAATGAGCGGGTTCGAACCCGAGACCTAAAATGCAGCAAAACTAGTTTACTTTGGACTAAAAATTTTCAAATAAAAATTTTTGGAAATTTTCTTAAAACACTACCCAACTTAAACCTAGCCCCTAATGGTGATAAGATTATAAAAATGGCCATATTTTTTTTTTATTTTGAACTTTATTTTTGATTTGACCTCAAAAATAAGATTTTAAACGCACTATTAGACCAATCATGACGGATTTAAATCATATAAAAAACATTATTTAACTTTAATGACAAATTTCTTCAGGCAATTGTACGAAGTGCTGACCAAAATTTGCTCTTTTCCCGAAACTGCCTTCATCCCCTATCCAATCAATGTGCATGGTCCCGATCCAAAATTGGATTTGTTCCTCTCAATGTTGGTTGCCGCCTATTATCCAAACATTTGCTATATTCGGTAATCAAAATGAATAAATAAATTTAAAAAATGTCCACAATTTATAGGGATCGCCGCCGAGTGTTCACACTGGAACGTGCCGTTGCCCTCCTCTCCAACATGTCCGTTTGTGTTCCATTCAATCGAGGCGAGCAACCCAATTTCCCTTCACCACTCTTCATGTTCACTGAAAAGGTAAAAAATGTCATCAATTCCAACCATTTCCCCTAACTAGTGCTGATTTGCCTCCAATCCTAACATTTAACTCTGGGATTTCATCCTCTCTGGTCCATTTAAGAAGTAGAAAAATTAATCCTCTGACGGGTATTGAACTTTTAACCTCCACTTACCTAGCCAAGAGACTAAACCAATTAATCAAAAGAACACTTTTACATTTGAGGCCCTTTTTTTCTTCCTTTTTTATTGTGCAGGTAAAAGTGTTAGATGAGTCCAACTATGTCCAATCAACAAAACCCTCATGGATCGACGAATTTGCCGATCTTTCACTTCTCTCAAAATTCCAGCTCCGGACTTCATGCATTTCCTGCAAACAATGCTCAATGATCAGTCCCATTCAATTACTTTTGTTTGACAGCCGCCGGGTTGATGCAATTGGGCCCAACAAAGTACAACTGGACAAAATGTTTGCGCAATTTTATTCAATTAATGAATTAATGCCCAATTTTTAGGATCCCTTTGGATATGTCCGCCAAATTGGCCGCCCAAATTGTTGCGCTTCGCCCATGTTTGGACGCATTGATTGTGCGCACTTGTACTCATCCCGAACAATTGGCTGAACAACCGGAAAATGTAAAATATCACTCAATCAAATTCGATTAATTCAAAATAATTTTAAGGACAAAATATTGGCCGAATTGATTTGTGAATTGTCCTCAGAAAATGGATGGCTACCAACCGGCGAAGAGGGATTGGCTCCGATTGAAGGCACATCTGGCCAAGGCCAATCATCGTCCCAACCAAAAATGGAATATCGTTATAATATGGCCGAACAGAATTCATATACAATGGCACAAAGGTTTTTAAATTTTAAAATTAATAATGGGTAAAAAATAATAAAAAATGATTAAAGAAATAATCTGGTTTTGGATTTTTTCCGCTATTAAGCAATTATAAATATCAGTCAATTTTCCTTTAATTTATCCTCAATATTCAAGGCCCGAATTGTCCTTGCCACCGGCCTTCCATCTCCATCGAAGTCCATCACGCAAACGTCCCTTTGGTGCACCACCACCCTTTCTACCGACATATGGATACGGCGATCGACCAATGCCTAGTCAGTAAATTTAATTTACTTTAATAATATACCCATTTTTTCCAGTTCCATTTCCACCAAACCCGGCTGGAACAGAGGCGATCGCAGCGGCCACCGGTTTAGCAGAAATGGCGGCGGCTGCAAATGCAGTTCCTTTTGAACAACGCGATTTTAGCTCAATGGCTGGATACGGGTAAATTTTTTATTCAAAAATTAATATGGAAAATTAATTAAAAAAATGAAAAATTAAAATAAAATTTAAAATTTTTAAAACTAATTTTCCATCAATTTCAGTCCAAGCAATTATTTTGGCAGTGGTCGACCCGAAGCAATGATACCCCAACACCGTCATTTGCACCAAAATGGAGGCCCAGTATTCCAGGGAACATTCCCAAAAGGATCAAAAAGAGGAGGAGGAGGCCGCGGACGAGGAAGAGGCGCCGGAAGAGGACGAGGATATTTTTGAAGAAGAGAAATAAAATATTTTTGCTTATTGTATCTCATTGTCCTCATTTTCCTCATTTCACGATTTTTTTTTCTTTTTATTAAATTAACACAGTACAACACAGAATTTGATAAATTTTACATTTTTTAAATGGGCAAATTTCTTTATTTTAGTGTAAGATTCGAATTTACAAATTTAGAAGGAAAATTCATTTCATTTTTATCAAATTTTGTAATGAAAATATTCAATTTATCATAAAGAAAGATAAAAACAATTCGGTTTAACAAAATTAATTTTTGTGTTCTTTTGAATTCGCTCAATTCCTCAATTTACGGCGTAATTCGTTTTGGGTCACGTGGGAAAAGGGAAGAAAGTCGAACATTTCCAAGGCCCAGGAAAAGCATTGTGACGCGCTCAAGTCCTTAAAAAAATTTTTAAAATAATTCCAAAAATGTGAAAAATGAACCAATTCCTCCTCCGGCATGCGGTGGACAACCATATTTGAATGCGTCCACATAGGCTTTGATCTTTTCCAAATCAATATTGTGCAACTTTGCTCGTTCCGTCAAAAGTGCAGGGTCATGGACACGTTGGGCACCGGACAGGATTTCCTCACCTACAAAAATGGCGAAATTAATTTTTAAGAATTTTAAATTAATTTTTACAATATTTTTTTATTTAAATTGTTTGGAAAAACCCAAAATTTAAAATGCCAACAAATTTAAGGCATATTTTTGAGTTAATCCAAAAAAAATGATTTTGCACATTCACAAAAGGACTAAATGGAGAAATCCGCCAAATTGAGTCCAAACCCGAATGTGCCATTTTTGAATAATATTTAATTCATTTTTGACCTACCTCTCATGAACATATCATAGCTGTTTGAGTATTTCTCATCCTTGGGATCCGGCATTGTATAGAATGGACGAACGGCAAGTGGAAATTTGTCGAGCACATAAAAATCGGTTTGATGGCGTTCTCGCACAATTCGGCCCAACAATTTCTCATTTGGAGTGCTCAAATCCTGCAAGAAAATTTTGTTAAAGAACTCAAGGATTTGGGAGTATCTTGGTCCCATTCAAAATAACTCATCAAGGACTGAACCAATTTTATGATTTTGTTATCAAATTAAATAGTAGACTTTTGGCTATCAAATAATAACAATTTTATTAAATTTATTTTCGGAAATATTGGAATTGTGTCCAAAAAAATTAAAAATGACCTTTATCCTGAATTAGCTAAATTTTCGGTGGTTTTTTGGCCATAACTCAGTCATTTCTGAACCAATTTAAATAAAATTATATCAAATGATAGCCAAAACTCTTTTCGTAGTTCAAAACTCGATTAATTATGATAAGCGGTGCCAATTTGGGTTGTTCCCCTGTCCCCTCTTTTATAACCTCTTCATCGCCTTGTTCAACGCCGGCTTCACGTAACATTGCCACCGCCTGAGGATATCTTAAGGGTAAATAAATTAATAATTTTGATATTTGAATTTTGGACTAAACTGCAAAATGAGTGGTTTTTCCGTGTAGAGGAATGGCTCGCTGGGATATTGGCGGCGAATTGTCTCAATTTCGGTTGAATATTCCGATTGGAGGGTTTTGAACAGCTCAATGAGCATTTCGGCAATTGTGTTCATCACCTAAAATTAATTGGACTATTTTACAATTTATTCCCATTTTACCTCATGGTAATGGAATTTGAAGGCCATTTCCAAGTCAAGGCCCACAAATTCGGTCAAATGTCGGTGGGTGTTACTGTCTTCGGCACGAAAAACGGCACCAATTGTGAACACACGGTCAAAGTCGCCGGCAATGGCCATTTGTTTATACAATTGCGGCGATTGGGCCAAATAGGCTGATCCCTTGAAATAGCTGACCTAAAAAATTGAAATTTATTGGTTTAAAATAATTTCGGAAATAACCTCAAATACATTAGCGCCACCTTCGCTGGCAGCCGAAATAATTTTGGGCGTATGAATTTCGATGAAACCCCTTTTGGACAGTGCCGAACGAAATGTGTCGCAAATGCCGGCCTGCACCCGAAATATTGCTTGGCTGGTTGGAGTGCGCAAATCAAGCACCCTAAAATGAATATATTTTAGTTAATTTTTAAGCCCAATTTTGATGACCGACCTATTATCAAGTCGAGTGTCCAACTTGACCACGGCCAATCCCTCGTCCTGATTTTGTTCTGGCCGTGTCGCATCCTCAATTTGCAGGGGAAGTCGGGGTTCGGCGGCCGAAACGATGAACAATTTTTGTATTCGAATTTCCACATCACTTTGGCTGCAACTCGAAACGGGCGAAGGTGTTTTGGCCACAGTGCCGAAAACATCCACAATTGATTCCTGAAAAAATTCAAATAAATTAATCAAATTTCATTTTTTTTTGCAAACCTTTGAAATGTTTTGAGTAAATTTGACGAATTGTTTGCTGATTTCTGGCCCAACAAACATTATGCCTTGAACACTGTGAATGCGTTGACGAATACAGGCGAAACAATTTTTGCCTTTTCCTCGTGAATCATGCAATCGACCTCGAATCCAAACCTTCAAATTAAAAATTATTTAAAATCGACGAATTTGTCTGTTAAACCTGAAGTCCATCCATTTTGGCATCAATTTTGCCAATCTCAACAAATTGCACATCTTCGCGTTTTTCCGACGATTGAACCAGTCCATATGAACCATAATTACCGGCTGAAACATCTTCAACTTGTTGTTGTTCGGCCATTTTATAAGGCTAATAAATTTATTGATTTAATTTGTAAATTTTCTGAAAATTAATTTGATTGAATGTAAAAATAAAAATGAGTAAGTAAAGCGAATTAATTTTACATTACAGCAGCGCGGCTTTTGAAAAAAAATAGGAATGAATGATGAAAATATTCGACAAATAAATATGAAGAAGGATGATGCAAATTTTCTCATCCTTTTTGTAAGCAAGTTTTTTAAAAAAATCTATTTTCTATTGTTTTTTTTTTCACTAAAAAATTTGATTTTTGAACATTACATTATTGACTAAAAGCTTGAAAATTCCTTTCATTATTCAGAAACAGAATCGAGCAGCGCAAATAAATTATTAATTGACTAAATTATTTTTTTTCCACATAATTCTTTGACAGAACTAAATTTAATTTGATTTTTCTTGATCAAATAAAATTAAAAATAAAAACAATTCCAGAGATTTGATATTATTCATTCATTCAAAATGATGATGATCGATGAAAGCTTAATTCCTTCAACCAGTGGTTCAATTTCAACAAATCCACCAAACAACATTTCAATTTCAAATTCATCAAATGTTGAACAACAATCGACGCAGACCACCGCAAAACAAATGCAAAATTCGGATGAAAATGAACGAAAACGGGAAGAATGCTTGATGAGGGTTTTGCAGAAGGAAAGCCGCTTTGAAAAGCTGAAACCCAAATGTCACAAAGCGAAACAAGATTTGGTTAGTTTTTTTTAATAAAATGAATTCTATTGAAAACTTCGAAGAATCCAAATCTAAAAAGGATAACGAAAAGAATAAAGCTAAAATAATTTTGGTGTTTTCGGTTAATTAAACCAATCAAAATATATTCACAAAAGTTCCTAAAATCTTTTTAAATTTAAGTTTGACAAGTTCCAAGAGGCCATTCTCAATCGCCGATGTGACATTTTCCAGAGGAGAAAGCAACAATTGGATGCGGAATTCGATGTCCGAAGAAAGGTTTTAGAAAATTTTATTATTTTTGTGATTTAATTTACTTTTAGTCGATTCAATCAAATCGAAAAATTCGAATGGAAATGTTGGCCAGAAGGCAGGAAGGTCAACGCCAAATTGTTCGGGACAATTTTGAATACGAAAAAATGCAAGTGAAAAGACAAATTGGTGATCAGATTGAGGAAAAATTGAGGGCCATTGACGAGGAGGAACGCCGATTGGAAGGTTTCAAATTTAATGTTAATTAGAATTTAATTTATTAATTTTACAGCAAATCTTTCGGAACATTTGTCCGCCACTTCATCCACCAATCCAAATGGAAATGCATCGAAAATTGCCAAATTTCAATTGGAGAGGCCAACAACCAACAAAAATGCCAAGGAAAATGGGAAAGCCGAAAATGGCAGAAGGAAAAGGAAAGCACCCATAGAAGAGGAAGAAGAAGAAGAGGAAGAGGAGAATGGCATTGGACGAAATGGTGACAGACTCAAATTATGGAAGAATGTTCCGGTGGTGATCGCAAAATTGCCGGACAAATCCATTCAAGAGGATTTGGAATTGTTTTGTTGTATGAAGAAAGAAAGAGGAGACTGAAATTGAAATAATAAATTCAAATGAATTAAATTCCAAATGAAGTTCAAATTATATTTGTTTTTTTCCATAAATATTCAAATAATTATCACAGACATTTTTTTTATCTGTACAAAATATTGAATATTTCAATGCACCACCAAAAATATACCAAAAATGTTCCTCAATAAGTATTTTTTATTGGACAAATCTACTCAAACAAAATACCAAAAATCCAATCTCTTCTGTGTTCTTTTCACAAATAAAAATGAGAAAATATTCTACAATTTTTGTTCCAATAAATTTGCTTTTTTGCCCATATTTTGGTCAATTTAATTAATTCAAAAATTTAAATTATTTTTAGGAATTAATTTTGCGTCCCATTTCAACAAACTCAAAACATGGATTTGAGCCAAGAGGTTTTTCAATCAATCAATAATTCAATAATGTAAAGTTGAATGAATTCTTCAGGTCCGCCTTTATGAAAACAATGCGGAAAGGGACCAAATCGACAATATGTCCGAATTATTTGCAATGATAAATGCACTGGAATGTTTGGAGAAAGTTTATTCCCGCGACTATGTCTCCTCAAATGAATACACCGCCGAATGCTCAAAATTGCTCGTTCAAATCAAAGTAAAACCACAAAATTACATTATTTTACCCAAAATTTTGTTTGAAGGTTGCCCTTCGCCTTTTGCCCGGAACAAGCATCGATGATTTTGTGCGCCAACATCGAATCCAATGCCCGGCCGCCCTACTCCGAATTCGCGAAGATCGACCGATCACAGTTCGAGATGATAAGGTTGATTCATTCATTCATTTAAAAATATTTCCCATATTTATTTTTCAATATTTTTTCAGGGCAATCAACTAAAATGCATTGCGGACATTGTTGAACTGTTCATCACCGCACTGGACCAATTGAAGCTGAACATCCGTGCCGCCGATGAGCTCTATCCAAATTTGAGTGAATTATTAGTCTCAATCAATGCAATGAGTACTTTGCCCGATGAACATGACGCAAAAGTGAAAGTCAAAATGTGGTCAGTCCAAATTTAATTTTAATGAATGAATAAATTAATTCATTTTAGGCACGACAAATTGAAAGGAATGGCCGCACACGAGGAATTGTCGGATGAGACTGCCCGACAAATGGTTTTTGAATTGGAAACTGCCTACAATGCATTCCAACGATTTCTTCGCTCCAATTAATGATGCACAATTTTGACAAATAATTGCCCCATTTTATTTTATTTTAATTTTTTCAACAAATTATTTGATGTAAATTTTTTAATAAATATTTCACCCTTTAATCGAATTCTTTTTTGTTTCCCTTCTTTTCCTTCTAATTCGGCATTTTCGGCGAATTTAATTCGAATCCAAATGGAAAAAGTTGCAATCAATGTTATTGAGCAGCAAATGAGTTGAATTAAAGTTGGCAATGAGACTTGGAAATTGTGGAAATAAAATAATTCGAGCAGTAAAAATGCAATGAATGCCAAATTATAGCAAAAATGAAATTGATGAAGCTGGCAAAATTGATGCCGGAAAAGTAGATGGAATTTGAGCAAAATGTGTTGTGAATTGGCAAGCAAAATTAGATGGAAAAGTAGCGGGAGATCGGTGCATTTTTTCGAGTCTGGAAAATCTTGAAATAATCGGTGAAAGAATGATCAAACCTTTTCCGAATATTGACGTCTGAAATTTAGCTGGATCCGATAAAATCAACCAAGAAGAACCAAATAATTGCAAAATTTCGATAACCATCCAACCACGAAAAAGACGACCAACAATTTGAGGCGATTTCGTGGCCATTGAATCCGTCATCCCATTTTAATAAATCAATTTGTTGCCGGTGAAAATTTCAAAAATTCATACTTTTTTGGCCAGTAATTCCATAAATGCCTACTCAATTTTTTGTTCCCTTATCTTTCCACTTTTCTTTCTGCATTTCATTTGGTTGCTGATTCATGATCCTCATAAGAAAAATAATATTTGTCATGTACCGGTTTTTCTTTCTCTTCCATTTTTTTCCTTCCTTCCTTCCTTAATTTATGAATGATATGAAAAGCAATGAAATGATGAGCAATGAGTCAAATTAATTCCGCAAGTGTCAAAAAAAATTGATTATTAAAATCTCCACCATTATTATGGAAAGGAAAGGTTGCTTGCTTTTCTCCTCTAATTCTAATGTTTATTATTGGATTTATTTGCTACTGACGCTGACGTTGCTCCTTTTTGCACTTCCATCCATTCGCCGGTCAATAATACCATTTTATTGGTCGGCTCTGCAGCAATGTTTGGTAGAATTCCAAAGTTTATTCCCCGTCCTGCGTCCTCCCCATGGGTCGCGGTCCAATGTCATCCGCATTTTTTATTTTTATCAGCCGCAAGCATCTTTTGTCTCTTCCACTCTTCCTTCCCTGTATTTTTTTAACAAACACCAATCAATTTTTCATTCATTTTTTAATATTTAAATTACCTATTCAAATATTCCAAATTCCATCGATTTTTTTATTTTATCTAAAATTTGTGATCGCTTAGATTTGATAAATCACAAATAGCTCTTAAAACCTACCCAACTGAAATAGCGAACTTTTTAATTTTCATTTTCATAAACCTATTTTAACGAATTAAATATTTAGCTTGATATTTCAAAAAAACTTTGGCCAATTTTCCAGCAAATTAATCTGACTAAAAATCAAAGATGGCCAATAGATCTGGCAATAATCCACAGCGTGCGGGCAATGGCGGTCCAGGAGCTGGTGGTCCTACCAGAACATGCCAATTCAAGGTTTTTTAAACAGTTCAAAATGTTTAAAAATAATTATCCTACATAGCATTGAAATGCTGGTGAATTTAAGAGTGGATATTAAGAACAAAAAATGAATCAAAAACCAATTATCCTAAATATCATCATTCATTTTTCCAAACAGCTTGTACTGCTTGGCGAATCTGCAGTTGGCAAATCATCGTTGGTGTTGCGATTTGTGAAGGGCCAATTCCACGAATACCAAGAATCGACCATCGGCGCCGCTTTCCTCACCCAAACAATTTGTCTGGATGAAGCCACCGTCAAATTCGAAATTTGGGACACCGCCGGCCAAGAACGGTACCATTCCCTGGCTCCAATGTATTATCGAGGTGCACAGGCCGCCATCGTCGTTTATGACATCACAAATCAGGTTTTAAAAATGAACGAAAAGCATAAAATGGCCAAAAAACCTTAAGATGGTTCAAAAACCTTAAGATGGTCAAGAAACCTTTTAGATGACTCAAATCCTAAAGATTGTAGAAAATCTCAAAAAGAATAGATATATATATATATATATATTTTTCATTATTTATTACATTACATTTCGGTTAATCATTATACGAAAAGATGAAAAATTAACCCAAATTTTCACATCATATTTCCATAAAATTTGATAATTATTTAAGGAATCATTCGCCAAAGCAAAGAATTGGGTCCGTGAATTGCAACGTCAAGCATCGCCAACAATTGTGATCGCATTGGCCGGCAACAAAGCGGATATGGCGGCCAAAAGAGTTGTGGAATATGAGGAGGCGCAGGCATATGCCGAGGACAATGGCCTACTTTTTATGGAGACATCCGCAAAATCATCGATGAATGTCAACGACATTTTCCTCGCAATCGGTTATTTATTTATTTTTAAATTATTTGGAATTTATAGAAGGGAAATTGAAGGAAAATTTAGCATCAAAAAATTAAAAATTTCAAATATTTAAATTTTTTGCTCATTTTCAGCGAAAAAACTGCCAAAGACGGAGGGCGGTGGTGGACCGGCCGGAAGTGGACGCGAGCGAGGGATCAATTTGAACGAAGGAGAGGCACAAACCGGGCGACGGTCTTGCTGTGGCGGCGGAAATTGAGAAGGGAAATATTTTGGCAAAAATTGACGAATTATTGGCACAACAAATACATTCAAATTGACTACTGACTATCTCCCTCCACCCCATTTTTCCTCCTTTTGACTATGGAACCCCACACCACACATTCATTTTGACTCTTTTTTGTGTACCCTCGAAAATGAATTCACCCACATGAAAATATTCTAATTAATTCAATATTATTTCATTTATTCAATTTCGCATTATTTTTAAATAAATTCAGCAAAATGGTTCTGGTCAAATTTTGGGAAAATCATCGGTGGATTATAAAAAATTAAATACAAATTTTTGTTAATATTCTTTAAAATTGATAGGTTTTTTCCATTTTCCCTCCTCTCTAGCTATGCCAAATTCGCTTTTATTTTAATTTGACAAAAATTGTAAATGTCAGCAGAGAAATTGAATGGATTTGCCAAATTCCGGTTGTAAGGATTCATGTGGATGCCTTTTGTATTTGGAAGGAAAAAGCCAAGAATTGGCCCATCCAAATTTGTGTTTGAAATGTTCGCCAAGTTTTAAAAATGTTCGCCAAGTTTTATTTCTTTCCGGGAAATGTTCGCCAAGTTTTATTTCTTTCCGGAAAATGTTCGCCAAGTTTTATTTCTTTCCGGAAAATGTTCGCCAAGTTTTAAAAATGTTCGCCAAGTTTTATTTCTTTCCGGAAAATGTTCGCCAAGTTTTATTTCTTTCCGGGAAATGTTCGCCAAGTTTTTTTCTTTCCAGGAAATGTTCGCCAAGTTTTATTTCTTTCCGGAAAATGTTCGCCAAGTTTTATTTCTTTCCGGAAAATGTTCGTCAAGTTTTAAAAATGTTCGCCAAGTTTTATTTCTTTCCGGAAAATGTTCGCCAAGTTTTATTTCTTTCCGGAAAATGTTCGCCAAGTTTTAAAAATGTTCGCCAAGTTTTATTTCTTTCCGGAAAATGTTCGCCAAGTTTTATTTCTTTCCGGGAAATGTTCGCCAAGTTTTATTTCTTTCCGGAAAATGTTCGCCAAGTTTTATTTCTTTCCGGAAAATGTTCGCCAAGTTTTTTTCTTTCCAGGAAATGTTCGCCAAGTTTTATTTCTTTCCGGAAAATGTTCGCCAAGTTTTATTTCTTTCCGGAAAATGTTCGCCAAGTTTTAAAAATGTTCGCCAAGTTTTATTTCTTTCCGGAAAATGTTCGCCAAGTTTTATTTCTTTCCGGAAAATGTTCGCCAAGTTTTAAAAATGTTCGCCAAGTTTTATTTCTTTCCGGAAAAGGTTTGCCAAGTTTTAATTTTTTCCGGAAAATGTTCGCCAAGTTTTAATTCTTTCCGGTAAATGTTCGCCAAGTTTTATTTATTTCTTCAGAAAAATGTTCTCCAAAAATGTTTTACAATTGTTTTTTCCCTTCCGGTTTCCCCCTATAAATTTGTGCCAAATTATTTGCTAATTTTTTCCATCTATATAATAAGCATAAAATACAACAAATTTATAAACAATATTCAATCTCAATGAATTTCTTGGCATCATTCCTAGTATATATAATATTTTCATCATCCAAATTCATCTTTAGTTTGGCTGCCGGATGAGAGAAACAATGGGAACCACAAATGGAAGGGGGAGGGAAGGGGAACATTGTGCCATCAACCGAGTTTGGCCCAATCCATTTTCTTCACTTTTAAAGTAGAAAAATTCACAACTCAATAGAATAGCCGGCTGCCTGTGGACAAGAGTGAAAACTGCAAATTGTAGATGGATGGATGTGGCCAAGTGCATTCGTCCATCCAAACAAGGATGAATGGATTCCCCTTACATTTTCCTTTCTCTTTCTTTGACTTTATTCCCCCATTTTGACCATTCCCAGAGACTAAAAGCATTGGCCAAAAGGGGTAAAATGCTGTTGAGAAGGCCACAGCAATGAAAATAGTGGATGGATGGAATCCTACGGTTGAAGAGGAGGATGCCTTCGCATTCGCATCATAAAGAAGACCACAGCAGCAGTGCGGGGCACAGGGTAATTTGGGTCGACCTAGACCTGTGAATAAAAATGGAGAATACACCAATGGCGAAGTAAATCCGCTCCAATTCTTTTCCTCATTTGCATCCAAATTTTATGATTAGCCCGCGCAAATTTTTGCAGAACAAAAATAGGAATATTGATTTAAATAATTTACATATTTTTTTATGATTTAACCAACAAATAAAAATACTTTCTCCCGTCTCCCCTTCAATTTTTCCAAAAATGTGCAAAATGAATAATTTTTCCCTTATTTGAATATTTGCTGCTGGCACTGAGCCAACCATCTCACCCAAAATCTATTCTTTTCCCCGATTTCGCGCACCACTGAATTCCAAATCCGTATGAATATTCCTTCCTTCCAATATTCCACTCATCAAATTATGCCCCCAGCTCCATCATCCATTCACATTTCCCTTCTTGTTTTGGTTTGCCGGCATTCAATTTTGAATAAATTAAATGGCACAAAAAAAATTTAGGATAATAAAAATTGGAACGATTAAAATGAAATTATTTCCCACGGAAATGTGCATTTTGTACTTTGCATTTCCAATTGGAAATCATTGATGTGCCTTTTGGCAAAACACTGAACTGTTGAAAATGAGAGGAGGGGGAATGCATGGATTATTCTCGAGGGAATATTCCACCTTCCCCCAATTGACATTGTCAACATCCACCAAATCCAATCCAAAGTCAATTCTCCTCCCACCTTTCCATTTTATTTATTTATTTATTCCTCCAATTCCAATCGTCGATCCACTCAATCCGTAGCAGCCACTTTCCAATCCAATCGAAAATGCGGTGGAGAGAATGATTGGATGGATTGGCGAACGAAGTCGAGGGGATTTACGGCGGAATGGAATTATTATTTACAATAGGAGTTGGATGGAAATGTGCATCAAATTTTCATGGGAAATTGTTAACAATTTTTTCCATTTTTTGCTGATTTTATCAGTCAGTCAGAATATTGGGTCATCTTTTCCGGTTTGCTATTTTCTCGCGCACAACCAGCCAGCCAAATAAAATATTTCTATGATTCATTCGATCGACTGCCCCTCTTCGCCTCGGGCGGACCAAAGTCCTTCCATGGTGTCTCCCCTTCTAAAATCATTTTGTTCAGCATTGAAGGTTGTGTTCGAGTCGCGTTCATTCGCCAATAGGGTAATAATGTGGAGGACCGGTTGGAGCATTCACATTCATTCATTCTTGCGATTAATGCGCCAAATATGGGCGCACCTTAAAATATAGTTTTTTAAAGCCAGGCTTTAAGATCTCCCTTTTAAACCAAATATTCAATATTCTTCCGTTATTCTCCTTCCTTTTCCCTTCAGCCGCTTTGAATTATTTATTTTTACCAACGTGGCCACATAGAAAGTAAAAATAAAGGTTTTTGAGGCTACGTGAAAAGGACACAATAGTCCCATCGCTTTTATTTTTTATCCCACCCAAACCATCATCAAGTTTTATTGGGCGAATATTTATTTTTTTCGAGAGGTGTTGATGGCCAATTGGCCGCCGAGAATGATGATTGATGACGGCTTTTTAGGGCCAATATGCTGGAAAAGTGTGCACACTCATCATCATCGAATCGACACAATAAGCGAGTATCGAATTTCACCGTCTTCCATTTTTCCCTAGCCAAAATGTCCGTCATCCATCCGCATATTGTTTGATGGAGCTATTTGTGCCATGTGCCCCCACCCCTAAATTCTGCCAACAAATATCCCTCATTTTTTTCACGGCATTTGTCCCCCCGTTTTTCTTGGGAGTAAAAATAATTTCTTCCTCCTCAAAATTTTGCTCAAATTCCTTCCAAAAGATCCTCATTCTCCCTCAAATCCACTCATCATCATCACATTTTTTCGCTACTATTTTATAAACTTTCTTCCCCGAATTCAACAATTGACACCTGCTTCTGCGGCTATAAAAATCATTTTCCATCAACCCATCATATTTTGCTAAATATTTCTATTTCAATCGGTTTAAAAAAACGGCGAACTACACTCATCAAAATCAAATTCCGAAATTTTTATTCGTACAAAAAATAAAATTCCTTTGAATCAAATTTTACTCAAACTCAATGGAAAAAGGTCCTTTAAAGAAATTAAAAAAAAATATTAGAAAAATAAAAAAAATTGACTTTATGTATTAATTTGGAATAAAATATCCAAATATTTGTTTCTTTTTATCCTCCAATTTCATCATATCCTCTCTTTTTTCTTCATTTCTTTTTCTCTTTTTGTAACATTCTATTTTCATTTATTGACTTCTTTCTGCACTATTTTCATAAAAATTGCGAAAGACAATGCAAAAATCGGAGAGCATGCAAAAATCAGTTCAATCTTCATTTTTCAACGAATAAAAATTAGAAAACCAGGCACAATCCCGAATCCTTACTTATCTAATCAAATTAGTATTAATTAAATCAAACATCTACTAATAATAATAAAATAAGGAAAATGAAAAAAACCCAGATTCGATTAAATTTAACAAATCCTAATATACTAAACGAATTCTCGACCGAACGCAAAACAAAAAAAGGGCGTTTAAATTTTCCCTTTTTGGCGTTTTGTTTTTTTTAATTTTTAAGACTTTTTATCCAAAAATAAATGATGGAGAGAAGAAATAAAGAAAAAAGAGTATCTAAGCATAAAATATAAAGAAATAAAAGAAACAAGAATAAATATTTTTGTGGTGGATTATATTTAAATAATTATAAAAATAACATATTTTTTCATCATTTTAATTAATTATTTTGATTAAATCGTTATTAAATAATGATCTTTATTAAAATTTGAGTAAATTGTATTGCCGGGAATGTAAAATGACAAAAAAGGATGTGAAAAGCATTGAAAATTGACAACAGGAGCGGCCGGGAGCCGCGCAGCGGCGACCGGCCGCTCCTTTAAGCAATTAAAATAATGGATAGAAAATGACTTAATATAATGAAATTGAAACAAAAGTTTGGGAAAATAAAAAATTCAAATTTTCGGATGAACATAAACACAAATTGTTTAGGAAAACAAAAACATACAAATGCTTTGATAAACAAAAACACAAATTGTTTTGGAAAACAAAACATTCAAATGTTTGGATGAACAAAAACACAAATTGTTTGGGAAAACAAAAACATTAAAATTTTCGGATGAATTAAAATTAAAAATGTTTAAATTAACTAACAAATAAAATGTTTGAATAAACTAAAAAAGTGTTTGGATGAACTAAAACAAAAAATGTTTGGATGTACAAAAACACAATATGTTTGAATGAATTGAAATATTAAATGTTGGGGGAATCAAAAACATAAAATGTTGGGGGAATAAAAAACATAAAATGTTGGGGGGATCAAAAATTTAAAATGTTGGGGGAATCAAAAACAAAAAACATAAAATGTTGGGGGGATCAAAAACATAAAATGTTGGGGGGATCAAAAACATAAAATGTTGGGGGAATCAAAAACATAAAATGTTGGGGGGATCAAAAACATAAAATGTTGGGGGGATCAAAAACATAAAATGTTGGGGGGATCAAAAACATAAAATGTTGGGGGAATCAAAAACATAAAATGTTATGTGAATCGAAAACACAAAATATTGGGGAAACAAAAACATAAAATGTTGGAAGAATCAAAAACACAATGTTTGGATGAACTAATATATGAAATGTTCGAAACAAAATTTTTAAAATGAGAACAAAAAATATTCGGAAATCAAAAACAAAATATGTTGGACTTAAAGTAAAAAAATAAAAAAAGAGCTAATCCTTAAAGATTAAATATTATATTTTAAAAAATGATTAATTGCATCGAAAAATGAGACCAAAAATGATTCCACGAGAGAAAACCGAGTATATAAAGTGCAAATAGTAAAATAAAATAAAATTCTTTAAAATGAAAAATTTAATTTTCACAGATAAGAACCCTCAAAAAATTCAAAATTTTTTTATAAAGTACATATGAATGATTGCTCTGATTATTATTATTTATTAAATATACAATTTTTATAATATTTTTATATTTTTAATGGTGTTTTACAAGCGCTCGGGAGCCGCGAAGCGGCGACCGAGCGCTTGTTAGAAATTACTAAATTAATTTTCTCCAAATCCTTTTTATATAATCCACCAGATTTTTCTACATCCACACAATAATAAAAAAACGTTCATCTTTCTCATCTCATCATCATCTCTTCCCAATCCAAATTCCATCCACTCGCGTTTAATTCCCTTAAGTCCAGAGCCCTTCATAGTCTAGTCTAATATTGTTGTTTTTGAAAACAAATAAATATTTTTTTTGTTTTTCTAGAAAATTGATAAAATCCAAAAAATCCAACTTTTTCCTCCCATTTGTTTTAAGAATTTTTAATCAACCATTTTTTTAATTTTTAGATTTTTTCTACTTAAAAATTATTGTTAGTTGTTAATCAAGAAACATCTTGCCTTCATCATATAATCCTGTCTGGAATGCGCATTCCATTGCCTTCTCCGAGTAGAACTCCTTCATTCAAAGCAACAATTCAATCGCCGAATGGATTGACCACCACCAACATAAATAATGATAATCAACAACAATTGGCTTCAACAAAAAGTGACCAACTGCCACCTTCTTCCTCTCCTTTCACCACAAAATTGACAATCAACAATGGCGGAGTGAATTTAAAACAACAATCAAGGATGGTCAGTGGTGGAGGTCAACAACAGCAGAAAATGCAATCGGCCAGTTCCAGTCGAATGCTTTCCGACTACGAAATATCATCCGAATTGAGCAATAAAATCATTGAGGTTTGCAAAAAATAAAAATTGTAAATTTTTTGCCCAAATTTTTTAGTGTTTGGAGAACAAATACGGCGGAAGGGAAATCGCCCAGTCGGCTGCAACCAAAATTCAGAGTTGTTTCCGAGGTTACCAAATGCGTAAATTGCATCATCAGCGCATCGCTGAACATAATCGAAATGTTGGTGATACAGAAAAAGGACAACAACAAAATGTAGACAATCCAAATCCAACTACAAAAATGAAGAAAACATTGGCCAACACAATTTTCAAATCCTCAATTGGGTCGTCGAATGCGAGTCCAAGCCAACGCCGAGTTGTGGCCTATCAATTTCAGCAACAACAGCAAAATTCACAATCACAGCTAACACTCTCAAGGTTTTTTTTTATAAATTTGTAAATTTTATTAATTTTTGTTTTGGTTCAGTCCTTGCCAACCGACCACTTCTCTTTCCTCTCAACTTCGTGCTGAACGTCAACACGGACGCCCGATTGATTTGACTGCCGAAACATCGCCAAATAATGGATTCTCTCCCGCCAAATCGACCACTTCTTCCATTCAAACGGTCATTTCAATGCGTTCAAGGGGAAGGACGGCCGAACAAACCCAACAACGAAATCCATTAATGGACACTCCGGCGACCCCGCGACTTTGTCAACGACGAATCAAACCTGTAAATTTGCAGTTAAATAAAAATTAATTTCTGCTAATTTTTTAGCAAATTCCATCGGCCAGCACAGTTTTTTCGGCAAATCCAAGGCATCCTCCGCAGCCAATGGCCAATTTCCACCCGGAACTTTTTTATTCAAATGGAACAGAGGAAAGGAAAATCGTCCAAAAGGGAACGGCGACGGTGGAAAATAAATTTGGCTCAACGACAATTTTGGTGGATGATTATGAAAATATTACAGAGAGCACATTGAATGGTCAACAAAATGATGGAGAGGAAACCTTGAAAAGTGGATATCATCGTTCACAATCGCCCGGAATGCATTCTTCAAACACAAATGGATTGGTATTTTTGATGGAAATATTAATTAAATAAATTAAAATAAATTCAGCAAATTGTTCAACTCCTCTCGAGTCCAGGCCGCTCTGCTGGTGGTGGTGGGATGGGCACCCGGAGCCAAGGCCATTCTCCATCCTCCTCCCCGATGCGACATCCACAACCACCACCGCCACCACCTCAACAAATGCCAACAATGAATAATTGTAGGAGATTTTAATGTTTTAAATTTATTAAATTATTGACAAATATTTAATTAAAAATAAATTAATTAGAATATTTTTTTTAAAAAATTTCATAAAAATAATTAAAATGCTATCCAGCGGAAAATTTTTAAAACCAAGCTCAGCCATGGAATTTAATTTGTTTAAAAATTTCAAAAATAAAATGCAATCCCATAAAGAATTTTTAAACTCAACCAGAGGGTTTAAATAATTATATTTGTTAAAAAATTGGCTAAATATTTTAAATTAAAATACCAAAAATTAATTTAAAATTTAAAAATACAATTTTCAAAAATTCAGCCAATGTTCATCAACAAATGCCAATGCCACAATCCCATCAATATCAACAAAAATCGATGGCCGGTGGTGGTGGCCGAAGTGTTTGGATGCCCCGGCAATTGGTGAACGGGGCATCGCCTCCAATGCATCAGCAACAAATTCAGCAACGCCAAATGAACACTGCATTCCACCAACAACATCATTTGCTGATGCAACAACAATATTTCTCATCTTCTTCCTCCATTTCATCGGCCCCTGCGCATCATCAATTCAATAATAGTCAACAAATGATGAATAATGGAAGCATTGCTGCAGGAGGATATCCAATGGTGGGTACTGGATAGTAAAATAAAATTTCGGATATTTTCAATTTAATTTTAAACAAAAGTTAAATTAAATAAATATTTAATTTTATTTTTATTTTCAGCAACAGCAACAATTTCCCCATCATCAAAATCGGACCCCATTGGTCAGTCGTTCTCATAGCAGTGCGGCTACTTGTGGCTATCAAACGGGCAGTTTACCTCGAATTGGTCGGCAACAACAAATTCTCATTGGTGGCGAAATGCCTCCTCCTTCTTCACAACAGGGCCAAATGATGCATAATAATGGGTGGGTTTATTTTTGGTTAAAAATTAATAATAAACAAATATTTTCGTAAATTAATCCTTTTTCTCTTAACATTCTCTCAATATCTAAAATTTAATTAATGTCAATCAAATCAAAGCTTTATCAAAGCGAACGCCCACAGCCCAGCCCAGACATATTTTTATTATTTTTCCATTCATTTTTCAATTCTCATTTCTCAATGGACTATGTTTCCATTTTCATTCACCATAATTTGTCCAATTTCTAAGACAATTACTTATAGTCCAACGCCTATGGCGCTGATGAAGAAAGAGAAGAATGAAACAGAGGATGGCCATTGGCCAAATGTAGTCCGTCTCCTCCAAATTCTTTTATTTCCCTTATCCTTATTCCCCGCTCCACCCTCAACATCACTGATGAATTGGACGTTGCTGTTTTGTGTGTGGCCTAGCGAGTGGCCAAATATAATTTTATTTGCTTTTTGACATCCAATTAGGGCACAGTTCCTTCTCCTTCAAAATTTTGAAGAGATAATTCAATTTTCACTTCTCATTTTGAGAAATTTTTATTCCACATTCTTTCTTAGTAATTATCCTTCCAACTTATTCTTAATTTTCATATTTTTTAATGAAAATTGATCTAAAAAACAAATAGAAAATTGGACCAGATTTTATAGAATGAATGAAAAACGGAGAAGAGAATAAGAACATTGAATGTGAATGAGGGCGATAGGATGGCCAATGGCCAGCATTTTATCCCATCGTCAAGCAGCAGGCGGACAGGAGAGCGAATTAGTAAACAACATTTTCATTCATTCATTCTCCGAAAATAATCGGCCACCGACCACTTTCTTCATGTGTATAGAAGAAAAAGCCATCTGCTTTTGCTCTATATTTTATTTGTAAGAGAAATGACCAACACCAGGCAGCTAGCAATAATTCGTTATCCACACAAAAATGTTAACAAAGTGCCAAATTTACTACCTAATTCCCATTAATTCATAATTCATTCCATTTGCCATTTTTGCCAATACATTTTGGCTTAATATCGCCAAATGTTTTTTCTCAAATGGCAACCCCACATCAGCACCCAGAGAGTGCGCATATTTTTCGTTTTCGCCTTCTCTTCTTTTCAATTCATCTTTGTCCATTGGACATCCCTTTCCCTTCATCCATCCATTCATTTTCATTCATTTCTCACATGAATGATTCATTCGACCATGGCCAAAAATAAATAAATGTATAAAATACATATTTTTGCTATTTTACTGTTTTTGGTATCTAAAAAATACATTTTTATAAAATGAAAATGCCAAAATGAAGAATATCCACTTTATTATTCACTCAATTCCCCACCCCAACAAACATTACAACGTGACCACTGGCCAGCAGAATTAATTAATAAATAATGGAGGGCATTGTCCTTCTGTGCCCTATCTCGCCATCATCTAATTTACCCATCATTTTATCTAAAAGAGTAGTCTCTTCCAACTTCTATCCAATTCAATGAATTGAAGAATGATTTTGGTCTCTACTCTCGTCTCAAGATATTCCAAAAGGAAAATTCATGACAAATGAATGAATGAATGTTGCATTTACATTTGTATGCCAAATGGTCATTCAATCCCCTCCCTAAAAAGAATAGCCAGAAAATACTCAAAATTCAAAACCAAAGACCATTTTATGTGGAGGACCACATTTCCGGATTTCTTTATTTTCACTGTTTGCGCCATCCAATTGCCCTTAAATTTAATCCACTCCCTTGCGGAATGAGTGCGCACTCCATTCTAAAATGGCAATGGCATGCATATTTGCCATTGTGCAATGCACAAACGCATTTTTTGATTTGGAAATGTAAGCACAAATTAAATCCAAATTCCCCTTCTGACCCTAAATATTTTTATTCTTTGCTTTTATGTTTTATTGCTGGCTAGAGTTAAATTTCAATCCTCCTTTCGGGCCCTTTTCTGCTTTATTTTGGTGGCCTTTGGCCAAAGCTCAACCTCGCCATTTTCCTCTTTAAAATACGGCAATGGAGTGCCTTTTTAATAGTTGGGGCTTATTTGGATGTGTAGAGGCCCTCCACCCACTCCCAATTTTACCAAATATGTGAGGGATTGGCCCCCCATGTTGACCACGAAAACAACCTCCATCACCTTCCAAATGGCCATTTGGGACATTCCCTCTCCCACCCAAAATAATGGGTGTCGGCGGCCATTTTGCGGGCAATTCCGCGGTTTCCTCCTCTCCCATTTCCTGTCCATTATTTTATATTTACCCTCCAAATAAATAAATTGGTCCGATAAAATCGAACCGAATTTGACCATTCATTCAGCGAGCGGCAATTGGTCATCTCCCACCTCCAATATTGATTCTCCTCTTTTCGGTCTACTCTTTGTTCTATTCCCCTACTTTTTTATTATCTACTCTTGACCCTTTTTTCCTTAACCTTTTGCATCAGTAAACTAAATTTTCATTTATTTTCAACATTTTTGCACTTTATTTTCCACAAAAATATTGTGAGGCAGTCTCTTTTTGTTCATAGTTAATTAAGTGCTTTATTTTTCCCATTTTTTGGAACAATTGTTTCAAATTCTCACCAATTTTAGCCACTTATTTCAATTGAATGTCGTAAGCAAAAAAAAGTGGCACAAACTAAATTGTTTTTGACAAAACACATTTTTTTCTGACCCAAAACTTTCAACATTTTAAATTGCAAAAAAATATGTGAATAAAAAATAAATAAGTTCCTCAATAAAATGCAGAATAATTAATCATTTTCCCAACAACACAATTGTCGAACAATTTGTTCCTTTATGTGTGACTGTTTTGTCACAAAAATATTTTGCGCATTCAAAAAATGCAATCAAGAAGAAATGAGAATTGTTTCTCTCTTCTACAATTGCTTTTGTCAAGCTTGCGATCATTTTTCAACCCCACCAATTCTCACCCATGCCCGCACATTCCACAAAAAAGTACGTGTTCATGTAGCCAAACAGCTGCGCAAGAAAGCTGGCTGATTGGTTGATGAGAAATGATCAACGCGAGAAGAATTTGGTCTAGGAAACCGGCTTGTTAGGTTGGGTTGCTTTTATGTTGAATGGGGTATGAATGAATGGGGTAAGTGGAAGTAGGCGCAATGAAGAGGGCGTATGTCCTTGTCCTTCGCATTCAATCATTATTCCTTCGGTTCAACTCACAACAAGCAATTTTTAACCACGCCACAAACCATCCACAAACCAATCCAAACTCATTCTACCAAATCACCCTTCATTTTCCCACAATTTCATTCAAATTGGTCGAATTCAAATCAAAAAATGTCAATTCGATTTGACCTTAACTCAATGAAAATCATGAGAATTTTTAAAAATCTAACAAGTTTAGCGCATAGCATCGCATAATAAAACATATTATAACGCTGCGTTGGATTAGTAAAAAATCCTATTTTGTTTCCAAATAGAATATTATCCTGCTAATTGCACTATTTTCACGGGGAATATAAATGTCATGGCGTGTAGCACAAAATTAAGGCACTTCTAGCTGAATTTTAAACTTTTTAAAAAGCCTTAATGACTTAATAAAAATCCAAAAAACATTAAAAGAAAAGCTGCTTAAGATTCAAATCCAAACAAAATTCGTCATTTTTCTCCATCATAATTTTGGCAAAACATTTTGTAAGGACCAAAGGAAAACTTTTCACTTTCACCACTGTCAATATTTTCACAAATATGCACAAATGCAAATAAAAAGCATTGAAGCATAAAAAAAACGATTCCTCACCCCCTCAAAAACAAGTTGGATGGTTTTCGTTTTATTTATATACTAGAAAGATGCTTTTAAATTTTTCACTTAAAAACTTGGAACTTTTTTTAAAGGGTTTTTTTCGATTTGGGACTTTCACATCCTAGGGGTAACTTTTTGATGCGCATCCAGGAAAAATACGCGTTTTTTCATAGGGGTTTGGGTTTGGGCCGAAACCGGTTTAAAAACCGGTTTGTCCAGGTAAAACTTTTTTCTATGGACTTTAATCGATTTGATACTAAAAACCGCTCCTAAGTTAGAGTATTAGCTACAAAATGATATATAGATTGGGGGGTCTACGGTGGCTAGGGAAGCCTAAACAAATACGGGAAATTTCCTATTTTAGCTGCGCGAGTCAGAAATTCCTTAATAACTTTTTTGTGTGTTGTGATAGAAGTGCGCGATAAAAAGCAAAGTTGTAGAGCTCGACAAGGCGAATTCAATGGTATATTGCGCGAGTTGTGAAACCAAACCGGTTTCGAGATATAAGCCTAAACCGGTTTCAAAAAATGCAAAAATACAAGGCGAGCGAAGCGAGTCGTCTAAATCTTGAATAAAATACCTTCTGGGGTACCTTAAAGCGCACCGCGCTTTTTCCGATACGGAAGCATGCTTTAAACCAGTGGGGCTCTGCCCCACTGGTTTATATAATATATAATCCGTTTTACATTTTGCACATTAAATCAAATTTGAGCTTTTCTAGGGATTTTCAGCTCTTGGGACTTGCACATCTTAGGGGTAACTTTTCAGTGCGCATCCATAAAAACTATAGGTTTTTTGATAGGGGTTTTGGTTTGGTCCGAAACCGGTTTAAAAACCGGTTTTCCCAGGTAAAACTTTTTTCCTTGGACCTCAATCGATTTGAAACTAAAAACCGCTCCTAAGTTAGAGTGTTAGCTACAAAATGATATATGGGTCGGGGGGTCTACCGTGAAGTCTAAGTACCGAAAAAAATACACAAAATTTCCTACTGTAGGTGCGCGAGTCAGAAATTCTTGAATAACTTTTTTGCGAGTTGAGATAGAGGTGCGCGGTAAAAAGTAAAGTTGTAGAGCTCGACGAGACGGATCGAATGGTATATTGAGCGAGTTGAAACATCAAACCGGTTTCGAGATATAAGCTTAAACCGGTTTCAAAAATGAAAAATAAAAGGCAAGCGAAGCGAGCCGTCCAAAACTTAAATAAAAAAAACCTTCTGGGGTACCTTAAAGCGCCCCGCGCTTTTTCCGATACGGAAGCATGCTTTAAACCAGTGGGGCTCTGCCCCACTGGTTTTTTAAACCAAAATTAAAAGAAAATATTTATGTTTGATCCCAAAAGCCATTCAAACAGAGCGACTTTTACCCGCTTCGTATTTACATTTCTCTTAAAAATTTGGCTGTGGATTTCATTTCCCTCAAAAACAGCGAATTGGCCCGTGATTTTCACATTGCCATTTTGGCCATAGACATTTGTTCTTTCCTAATTCCCACTTTCGCTTTCACATTCATTTCTCATTCCTTCACGCTGATCAATCAAAATCAACTTTTCTTCAATTAATCGATTTGAAAGGGGATTTTGGAAGGATTCTCCCAACCACCGATCGAATAAGTAGATTAATTGATGGATGATGGCCAGCCAACAATTTATTGTGGGGAGGGGTATAAAAATGGTCCAAAATCGACAAAAAATGTGCACATTAAAATATTATTTTTTGACAGAATTTCTCTTTCTTTCTTTAACTCCGGCAGGTGTTCAAATATCACCTAAAAATTGGTGAACTAAAAATAAATATGGCCTACATTTTTAAGGGTGAAATAATTCATCCTTTCAATTTACACTTTCAAATATTTTCTCAATGTGCTTTGCGCACAATCCACCACCGATTTTTACAATCATTCATCAAATTCTTTTCATTCTCCTCCCCCACTTTCATTCAACATTTCCTGCTTTATATGGAATGGAGCCAATTTAGACCATATTATTACATTCCTTAATAATAATATCCCTCCGAAAAATCCATCCTAAAAGCAAAAATGGGATGATTGGGCAATCATGAATGGGGACCGAATGAATGAGAGCGCATAATCGTCAATTTTTGCGCACGTTGTCCTCCTCTTATTCCCAAATATCCTATTCATCCCATAAATCGGGAAATAAATAAATTGTTTTTTCTTCTCAATCCATGGTCCATGGATCAAAAATCCTTTTTCCTTTACATTCGCGAGATTCATTTTCGCCCTATATTTGGTTTACATAAATTTCACACTACTGCGCCGACCAAAATCAAATTACTTTTCCGGTCAGCAATTTTTCCTTCACCTCATCTTATATTCCGCCCGTATTTTTAGATCACGGTGCGATGAAATTTTCATCTATCGACAACTAAAAAGTCAAAAAAAAAGAAATGTCATTCTCGCCTTTTGCAATGACAAATTAATCATATATTTTGCACAAAAATTAATTTATTTTCCATAAGAACAACGGTTCTTTTGCGCGAATGAAAACAGAAAATTCTCACGAAAATGGCATAAAATTCCCATTTTCGCCATTTTCATCCACTGCTCTTTTTCAGCAATTATCTTTGTTTTCAGAGCAATTTTCCATAAAATTGACTTAATATTAATTCCCTCCTTTAACCATACTTCTTCCCGCTTTTTTTCATTTTCCATTTCGAACATCTGCTGCCACTTTTCTTATTTTCGCCCCGACCGATGGTCGTTAAAATGGACAAAAAGGGAAAAGGAAAATGGTGGCAATTCGAAAGAAATGGCCGCTGAATTTGATTGAGGCCGATTAGCCATTTTCTCTTCATAATAAAACCAGCAAAACCTTTAACCTTTTGAATAGGTTAAAAAGGCACAAATTCCCCATTTATTTGGAAATTTGATACAAAATTGGTCCCAATGATTTTTCTCTTTAATTTTAAAAGGATGTTATTGATCGATCTTCCAAGATGAAAATCCTAAATAAAATTTGTTTTAAAAAATTAGTACTGAAAAGTACATAAATTTCGGATTTTTTCAAAAACTCAAAAAATTTCTGCCGCTTTTGTCCAAAATTTCGGCTATCATAATTCTTCACAAAGAATTCAAAGGAAGTTCGTCACACAATTCTTTTCCTTTTTATTCAATTCTTCAGCAAAATTTCTCCATTTCTTTGGTAAACATTTTTCCAGTACATTTGTTCTCTCAATTTTACCAATCATAATAAAAAACGCGCTATTAAAAGTATTTTTTTCACAATTTCTGACAAAAAAAAACTATAATTTTATAATCAAGAAGACATTTTCTTGGTGTTTCCATTTTTGAGACGGCGGTACTCCAACAAAAGCAATTTTTTATGGTTGTCGCCATTGGCGGCATGGCATAAACAAATCCCCTTCCTTTTCTCCTTTCCTCTTTTAATCTCCTTTTCCGTCCTTTGGCTAGCATCACTTTTATGTTTTCCAATTCATTCTCGAAGGGAACCATTTTTGGGTGTTTTGGTTTAGCAAATATTTGGAATCTTCATCCATTTTTACATTTTTTTGGCAAATGGATGCATTAATGCCGGGGCACTATTGTTGAAAGGAGAGGAAATTCAAGAGCCAATTTTGGTAGGAGCCTCCACTTTAGCCATTTTCTGCTAAAAATGTCCATAATTGAGTTTTCGGTGGGAGAGAGAACGATGTTGGAAGGAAGGGGAACTTTTTGGACAACAAATAACATTCGGAAAATATACATTTCCGTGTTTTAGAAATTTTTAGAAATTTTTAAAAACACAAATTACTAACATTCTTTAAAATGTTAAGAAATGATTACCAATATTTATGGCCAATTAAATCACCCAATTTCTTTATCATAATTATTCTATTATGATTTTTTCTATTTTTAATGTTTATTTTTTTTTGTTATTTTCCCGATAACACTTTTAGAACATTTTTGGTTCCATTCCGCCCACTTACATCTAATTTTCTTAAAAAATCCTAAATCGGCATTCGCTTTTTAAAGAAAATGTCGTCAATTCTAGGCCATTTTTTGGTGACAACCAGCTGGGCCCAGCTTGAACATATGACCCCCTTTCCTCCTCCTCCTCCTCATAATTCCCAATTTTTCTTTCACTTTCCCTCTTAAAATAGTCAAAACTAGAATGCAAAGGGGATGTCATCGGACACTTAGATGTTCCAAAATTGGATGTACCAAGAAATGGAAAAATATCCAAAAATCATTTTTGGAAAGAGAAGACAAGTTCCTCAATTCCATTTCAACTTCTAATTGGGCATGGGCAATTTGTCCAAAAATTCAACACAATCAATTTTATTGAACAGTCAAAAATGTTAGCTAATTTATTTCTCATTCCCCGGCGGGCGATTTGCCAGCATTCATGAAAAATATGAAATTTTTCGGCCTCAAATTATTAGGCATCTTTGGTCTTTCTTCTGCCCGCTCTGGTCTCATTCCATCCAGTCTTCTTCTCCTCCTTTTACCCAATCCGTTTTCCACACCTAATCCTCTCATCCTCCGCACAATCTTCAGCTGGCTTCTCCTCCCAAAGACGAGAAGAGAAAGGATTAGGGTCATGCGAGAATAGGAGGAGGGGGAATGGGGATTTTGAAGAAATATCAATAATTTTGTTTCATTTTCTTATTAAAAATTATGAAATCAAAACAATTTTTATATATTTAATTATTAATTTAACTCCTAATTATTTAATTTTATTCCTTTATTTTATTTGATTGGAATGTTTTTAAATTCCTAATTTCCCTTTCCCACCACCATTCCATTCTTATCAATAATCAAATCATTCCATTCAACATTAATAATTCCCTCCCCTCCTTTCCTTTATCAATTAAAATTTAATTATAAACCGCGATCAATAATAAATAATAAATGAATATCGCAATTTCAGTGAAATTAGCCAAAATATTGTTGTTACGGCCAACTCAGCCAGTAGCGGAGGAACAACGGCGGCATCTGCCGGAATTGGTGCCCACCCAAACAACACAACATTAATGCATTTACGGCCGGAATGGTCCGAGCAAAAACGGCGCCGTCTCTACAGAATTGCATTGAATTTCTTCAACAAGTATTCCAAATAATATTTTAATTCGTCATTATATTCAAATAATTTAAAGGAAACCGGATCGAGGCGTTCAATTGCTCATTCGTTGGGGTTTCGTCGAAGACAGTTCTCATTCATTGGCCCAATTATTCAAGGAAAGAAAGGGACTGAGCAAGCAAATGATCGGCGAATACCTTGGGACCCTAAAATCACCATTCCATGCTGCCGTTTTAGAACATTTCATCGCCGAAATTCCAATGTACGATATGGAAATTGACAAAGCACTTCGCCAACTCCTTATGCATTTTCGGCTACCCGGAGAGGCACAAAAAATTGACCACATAATTCAGGTTTGACCCAAAAAATAATTCAAAAAAAAAATTGAAATTAATCAATTTTGAAGGCTTTCGCTCACCGATATGTGCATTGCAATCCACACCGTCTTTCACCGCAGGATACCCCGGACACGGTTTATATCTTGGCATTTGCCGTCATAATGCTCAACACCGATTTGCACACTCCTTCATTGAAAGATTCGCGGCGGATGAAATTGGATGAATTCATCAAAAATTTATCCCGAGTGGAGGAGGGCAGAAATTTGGACAAGTAAAAATGCAATAATTTATTAAGAAATACTAAATATTTTTCAGGAAAATGTTGACGGGAATTTATGAGCGGGTAAAAGAATTCGAATTCCGTGCTGGCACAGACCATGTCACCCAAGTGTTGAAGGTGGATCAAAGCATTGTGTCCAAGGATAAACCGGTATTTTTCATTTAAAAAATTTTTATAATTATTAAAATAATAAAATTGGTAATTTCTGAAATAAAAAATCATTTTCTAAAATAAAAAATTATTTGCGAGGTGTGGGGTTCGAACCCACGCGGAGATAGACTCCAACAGATCTTAAGTCTGTCTCCTTAACCACTCGGACAACCTCGCATTTGAGGGAGGCCCAAAAATTTATAAATACAATGGAAAAAGGGAAAATTGGGGGAAGCGAGGGAAATGCAAATAAATTTAATTCACAATCAATTCAAAATCCAACTAAAAGTAAACGAAATTAATTTTTAAATTTTTTTTAGAAACTTGTTGAACCACATCGCCGCCTCATTTGCTATTGTCGTCTTCACCAAATTGCCGATATAAACAAAAGGCAATCGGCGAATGCACATCAACGGGAAATATTCCTATTCAATGATTTAATGCTTGTTTGCAAATTAATGGGAGGAAGGTGAATATTTAATTTTAATTCTAAAAATAATTTTTAATTCAGACGTTCATCCACTTCAAATAGTATTGGCCAATATCAGCTGCGTTGTTCCAGCCAATTGATTGGCCTTCATGTTGAAGAGTTCCAGAATTCCATGTTTTCCAATGGAATGTTCCTACATTTTCCGGATGGCCAAATTTTGGCATTCAATGCCAAAAATTGTGATGACAGGTTAAATTCACTTAATTATTTAAAATTTTAAAAATTATTTTAAGATCTCGTTTCATTGCGGACATTCGCGAATCGGTGGCCGAATCGACGGAAATGGAACAATGGCGAATTCAGCTTCAAATGGAACAACAACAGCAGCCAAACGGTGGTCATCATTCCCATTTGATGGCTGGCATTGGTGCTCGACTGGCCGAACACAGCTTCCAATTGCCACAAAACACCACCGCCGTTGGCCAACACCAACAAAGGCTAAAAAATGGCGGCGGAATTGCACTTTACCATCAACATCACAATAACACCAGCATTGGGAGTAGTACAGCGTCGGCCGGTACCACAAGTGAGTCAAAATTTTACCAAAAATTATTTAAAATATTTATTTTAGTAGCCACCACAACGGACAGTATCCAACGTGATTCCGGGTTACCCGACATGGATTGTTGTCAAAATTCTATGGCGGGCCATTCTCACTCAACTGCCTCCTCTCCAGCCTCAACTTCGCCATCCCCCGCTGATTTCACTTAAATCGACGATCTTCACCCAAAAATACTTGATTATAAACGAATACGACGATTCAATTTTACTTTCTCTATTTTTGTTGTTTTTTTTTTATTGAACTTATGAATCAATTTTTGCTCCATCTACTTTTGTTTGTTTTCTTTCCCGTTTATTCCACTTATTGTATTGTGACTACCTATATTTATCTTGTCAAAATCTAAACAAAAATATTGATTGAATTTGTGCATTCAATCAATCAATCCCTCCCCTCCCTCATCATTTTCAATTCTTTACATCTCTTTCAATATTTCCTCATCACAAAATTGTCCTATAACATGAATGAAAATGACCAATCAAAAATTTAAATAAAAGGATTAAAATATGATTATTCTATTGTTATTGAATTAGGTGAATTTTGGGAATGTTGTTTGCGATTGATCTTAATTATTAAATTGAAATTCCAAATTTCTAACAAGTCCCGGACCGGATAACTTTGCCCTTAAAATAGTGAAATATGCGTACAAAAAATATTAACAAAATATGCAAATATAATTTTTATTCTTTTAATTCAAAAAAAAATTGAGCCAATACAATAAACAAACAAATCAAGGAATAGTATGGAATATTTAATCAATTCAAACCAAAGCAGGGAACATTGAATCTCCATTTCGATAGTTATTATCTTCTTTGGTCATCGATCACCACCGTTCGGCAATAAGGACAAGTATTTGCGTGTTCAAACCATAATCGAATACATTGCGAGCAGAAAATATGGCCGCATCTCAGCTGAAATTAAACATATATATCAAATTTTTATTGATTTACAAAAACCTTAATTGTTGATGTGAATCCGTTGCGGCAAATTGAGCATGGCTCATTCGCTTTGCACTCTGCCTCAGATGGTGTTGAGCCAAGTTGAGTGGGGCGGACGCTTCTGTGGGCGAAAAGTTCAGTGGGTAGAGGACGGCTAAGGCGGCCATGATGCTGAATTGATTAAGATTAGATTTTGTCTTCATTTTTTAAAAAGTTAATAAAATTTACATGGAAGCGAGCACGTAAATTGTGGAATGTGGCATCCTCTCCACCGGCCGAATTGTTTGTTGTTCTGTTCGCTGCACCATCGATGGCTGTTTCCGTTGATACTGTTCTGCGGGTCGGTGTTGACAATTGACCATCATCCGCTTCCGCTGTGCCATTGCTATGTTCATTGGCCACTGTTCGTTGTTGGATGAGTTCAGCAGGTTCGAATGGACTATTATTGTTGTTTTCGGTGACTTGACTGGCCGTTGAAGTATTAGTTTGACGTGTTGGGACCGCGTTGTTTGCTGAATTCATTCTTATTGATTTTTATTGCTAAAATCATTAATTTATAAGAAATGTTTGCATTAAATAATTTACAAATGTTTAAGTAAATGTACATTAATTGTACAATAATGTCTCAAAATCACAAAATAATAAAAGAAATTTATTCACATTTTATCACGTACAACAAACAATATATTTACACATTGGTAGCAAAAATTGGAATTACAATAATAACAAACATGGAAGGAAAAAAATGATAGGAAAAGAACAATATATTTATGGGGATATGGGGGAGGAGGATATAGCATCATCTACACATTTATCTGAAGAACATTCATTCATCCACACGGCACGATTCTTCTTCCTTCTTCTTCTTCTTCTCATCCGCACAACACCATCATCTTGCCCATCTTCTTGCTGCCAGCATGTTTATTTGAGGAATGTTTCGTCGATTTTTGTTGGCCCTGCTGCTGGTCCTTCGGCTGCGCTTTGCGAGGATGGTTGCCTGGGAAGAGAGCCTCCTTAAAAATATGGGAAATTTGCATAAATTTTCAAGATTAAATCGACAAACCTGGATGTTTGGCATAGCTCCTCCTTGATGGACTGTCACACCAGCTGAGAGTTTGTCCAGTTCCGCATCGGTTCGAAGTGCCAGCAGAATGTGTCTTGGATTGATGCGGTTCTTCTAAAAATAAATAATTGTTAAAAGTAACTGGCGTTATAATGGACCCACCTTTTCATCTCTTGCAATTTGCCCAGCACATTCAAGGACTTCCGCAGTGAGGTACTCAAGAACTGAAATTATTGTTTCAATTAATAGCCAATAAACACAAACAAATAACTGTTACCTGCTGCCATGAAGATCGGGGCACCGCTGCTGATCCGTTTTGCATATTGTCCTTCTCGAAGCATTCGATGGATGCGCGCAACTGGGAATGTCAGGCCAACTCTGGATGAACGCGATTTCTAAAAATGTTGGGAAATGAAATTAATTTAAAAAGTAAAATTAAAACCGACCGGTGGATAACGTCCTTTGCGCTTGTGTTTTCCTGCAGCCATGATGAAGCGATTTCGGATGTTGTTGTAGAAATGAAGTGAAGTGGTGGAAGAACAATTTTATTTTTTAGGTTGTTTTTTTTGGGAAATGGGAAAAGTGATAAAACACCTTCTCATTCCCTCGTCTTTTATACTAGAAAAGCTTATGTTTGATGATATTCGGTACAGTATTTGATTATTGATTGGTATTTACTATTTACACTGTAAGATTGGTGTCTTACTGTTACTGTATAGCTTGCTTACCATATTTATCGATTTTGTTATCGATCGTGCGACTATAAAAAAAACGGCGATTTAGTTCCAAGCATCAGTCATCCAGCCGAGCACTTCAAACCATCAACGAATATCAACTCATTTCCTGCAAACAACTCATCAACGTCGGGACCAAAGCGGACATCATGGCGCAGCAAAAACTCAACCTGCAAGAAGTGGACACAATCATCGAACGAATCCTCCTATGCCATGCTCAACGTTTCACGTCACTGGTCAGTTTTAAATTTAAGAAAATGCTTTTAAAATCAATAACGAAAATCAAATTTCAGGTCGATGCTTCGGAAATCAAGGCGCTGTGCAATACTGTGATCGAAGTTCTTCAAAGCCAATCAGCCATGGTCGAGCTCCAACCACCTGTCATCATATGCGGCGACATCCACGGCCAATTTGCGGACCTGATGCGGATTTTTGCACGACTCGGATTCCCACCAACAAAGAACTATCTCTTCCTTGGAGGTAAAATCATTCATTTTAAAGGCCAATAATAATTTTCCCTGCTTTTTCAGACTACGTTGACAGAGGGCGACAAAGTATTGAGACTGCCGTGTTGCTGCTGGCCTACAAAGTGCGATACCCGAACAACATCTTCCTACTGCGAGGCAATCACGAGTGCAGCAACATCAACCGCCACTACGGATTCCTGGACGAGCTACAACGACGCTATCGAGGAGATGGTCAATCCCTGTTCATGGCCTTCAATCGTGCCTTCTCCTGGCTGCCATTCTCTGCTCTCGTCGGAGGCAGAATTCTCTGTGAGTTTATTTGGGTGGGATTGAATTTTAACTTTTAAACTTTCAAAAATTCCAGGTATGCACGGTGGCATCTCTGAACGGATTCAAAGTCTGCAGCAACTTCGTCAACTCAAACGTCCAGCAACAGATTACGATGCCCAACGGCCATGCGCAGAACTCGACTTGCTGTGGGCGGATCCGGAACAAGGAATCAAGGGCACTGTGCCGAGCACTCGAGGTAATGAGTTATTTTTTGGATTTCATTATCAATTTCACCCTTTTTTCAGGAGCAAGCGTCATGTTCGGTGAGGATCTCGTCATGCGCACACTCAAGCAATTGGATATCGACTTGATTGTCCGAGCTCATCAGGTTTGAATATTATGCGCTTTTTACTGTTAATTTTACATTCCCCTCTTATTTTGCAGGTTGTCCAGGATGGGGCCGAATTCTTCGCCGATCGTCGACTCATCACCCTCTTCTCTGCACCTCACTATGCTGCCCAATACAACAATGCCGGAGCGACAATGCAAGTTAGCGGGGACCTTCAATGCACGTTCCACATCTTCGCTCCCACGGATGACGCTCAACTTCACTGATGCGACAAGGACTGATGAAGAAGCAGCAAAGAAGGCAGAAACCCATGTGATAATTCCCCCATATTCTCATCAATAATTGTATTGTATAAATATTCCTCCATCTCATCTTCATATTGTCTCCCTAATTGTCATTGCATTTTGTTGTAAATCAATAATAAATGTATTGTATTATTTTTTGTAATAAATAAATTTTGTGAATGTTTTTAATGTGTTTTGATTTGATTAAGCGAATATGATTGGTTATTGAATTCCATGGGTAATTATTAGAGATGAAATTTGGGTAAAAGAAGAATGATTAGGTATTTGATTTGGCCTTTGAATTAAAAATTCTGATCACCTTGTGATAAATTTGTTTATCTCCCTTGTCCTTCATGCAACACGCATTTGAGATCATTGGTGTCTTTGATGATTAATTATTTAAATTGGAAAGCCCGAGGAATAATGTCGTCATCGGTCACGACTTCAATACCTCAGCCCCCATTTGATGGGATGAATGGCTGGAGTTATCGAATCATGACGGATGGCCGAATGTCCAAAATTGGCATTATTTTGATGCGATGCGATTAAAAATTGTATAGAAATTTAGGATTGTAGATTTATTGTCGGCTGTCACCTACTCGAATGGGCAATTCTGGCATCGATATTGATTTATTATAAACAACATTGATACCACGATTGCCTATTCGAATCATGATGCACAGAAACATTTGAATAAAGTTTTTGGCCGCATCGTTTGTTGTTATTATTTTGTTGACGTCGCGTCGGTTTAATAAAATTTTGTAATCAATTATTGATTGATCATTACATTATATCATTTCCGGTCTCCATCTCTTTTCTCTTATCTCTTTTTTCCTTTTTTAATCTAGCTAGTAGAATATCATCCATCTTTAAGAAATACGTTTCAATAAATTGTATTATGGCACGATTCAAATTAACAATGAATATCTCTTCTCATTCTCACAAATCTCAAAAAACTAGTGTTGCATTCGCCAGACCGCAAAGCGCAAACCCTTATTTTTTTGGAATTATACCTGTTCATACCGAAAACACCATTTTGAGATCATAAAACTAACAAAAATCCATTCCGAAATACCTTTTTCACCATTCATCCAATCAAAATACACGTAAAATTAATATTTTCAGGAATGTCGCATAATGGCAAATTATAATCACCAGAAATTGTTAAATATTTGTATAAATATTTTCATTCTCAATTAATTCGCAAAGAGTGAGACAGCGAAAATGGTTTGGATAAAACCGGAACGACTCCTTCTTGGTCAGGCATTTTGGTTAGCTAAATAATCAATACTTTTGCCCAAATCAATACTGAATTTTAGGCACACCGAACGTGCAAATCCATATTTTGTACTTCAACGTCGAAAAGGTCATAATCCGGCGGAAAATAAAAACACCAATAAAAAAGGGACCACCAATGAACAACTTCAGGTTTCGATTTTCATCATAAGCAAAATAAAAAACAATTGTTAAAATAAATAAGAGATGCTTGATACATTTAGAAATAATTCACAATTTAAGCAACAAGGCGGAATCGCCTCAACAAGTTCCTCCGTTATACACGGTCAATCACGCGGTGGATTTGGTGCACTTTTCGTCTCCACAATTGATTCCATTTTCGACACCCGACCGCCACCATTTCGCATTCTTTATCAACGAGATTTGGAGGATGGACAAATCTCATTCGGTTTATTTTAATTTTATCAAAATAATCATCAAAAATAAATGTATATTTTAAGTGATTTCAATTGGCCTTGACTGGTCCCAAATTGTGGCAGATTGGGAATGCTTGGAGCGAACAGTTTTGCCAATTTTGGGTTCATTGGACAATGAAGATGATTTGGAGAAATTTATACTGAACAAAATTGAGGGATTTTTGGCAGCAGCAGTCCAAAATGAGGGCGGAACGGAAAAAGGCCAGCAAAATTCGGGGGCGGCCGATCCGGATGAAGAAGGTTAACAAAAAAGGGATTTTAGTAAATAAGCAAATAAATTTACAGATGAAATGGAACAGGTGACGAAGGCAGCAATTTTACGAAAATTCCAAAAGTTATTTGGATTGCCTCCCAGCGAAAAACTCGTCAATTGTTCGTTTAATTAAAATAATTATTCAATCCAATATTAATTTATTAGATTATTCGTGTACATATTGGAAAGGAGGAAGCAAACCATGCCAAGGAAAATTGTATCTTTCCATCAATTTCCTCTGCTTTTATTCATTCATTGTTGGCAATCAAACGAGTGTGAAAATTCGATGGACCGACATTTTGGTGAATAAATTTAATATTAGTTGGAATCATTTATTAAATGTAGAAAATGGATGCCAACAATTCGATGCTTCTTTCCCAGGGATTTACGGTTTCCACTCGCGACGGCCAAACCCATGCATTTTCAATGTTCATGAATTTCTCTGATGCGTTAGTTTTAATTTATTTAATTAGTTTAAATTAAATTGGATCAATCAATCGATAATTAATTAATTCATATTTAATTAATAATTTCGCAAAATTAAATTCCATTTTTTTCAGTTTTAAACATGCCTCCCAATTGGCCAATTTTGCAATGAAGCAGCTGATTGAGGAAGAGGGATTCTTTGAGGACCCGGCACTGCGTTCCAAATATTTGCAAGAAGATCCGAAAAGAAGGACACAAAAATGCGGCGTCTCTTTTGTGAAACGCGATTTGGAGGCCAGACAAAGGACCGAAGCATACAGGTTGGTTAGGGCAAAAATGGACGAAATAAAATCTTCTACTGGTTCAAGAGATTGGAATTAAATTCACTTTAATCCTTTGGATTTCTGTACTTTTTCCTCTCCATTCTTTCCGATTCATGAAAAATATTTGGAATGAATCGATGAACAAAATTTATTCTCAATTTGAATATTTATACAAAAATATTCCAACAAGGAATTATTTCTTTCATCAAAAAACCGCACCATCCACTTTCAATTTCCAACTAATCTTCGCAACCAACAAATTCCTCTTCCCCTCCATTATTCTGCCATTGTCCTCCATTCCTCATCATCCTCCCTCCATCCACATTTTCATCATTATTCCTTGCCCCGCCTCCTCTAATTCCATAGGACATATTCAAATCCGTATCCATTGGCCAATATGCAATTGTGTACATTTTTGTATGCAATAATTTGGCCAATTGTGAGCGTCGCTCATCCGTTGGTTCCAACTGACGGGCCAACCATTTTAGTACCTAAAAGTGCTTACAAAAATATGTAAACTTTTTGGTTTTAAATCAATTTCCCCACAAAAACCCCCACATCATCTGTTCCTGTTGGCCCAAAATCGTCGGCATATTGTTTGAACATTTTGGCCAATGTCACTTTGGCCCCTTTCAAATCCACTCCCAAAAATTCTTTCCACCCCAAACATTCCCGTGCGTTTTGACGCAATTCCTCATAAACATTCTAAAAAATGTTTCAATAAATTATTTCCAATTTTATGGCCAACTTCGGTTGAATATGTCCGAATGGGGGGCGTCGATCGGGTGTAATTGTTCAGCCCAAAATGGGCCAAAGGTTCACCGCCTTTGATGATAAACTGAGTGAAAAACTGGATACTAAAATATCAAAAAAAAATATTCCAACTTGATTCCGAAAATCCTCTTCACCAAAAGGCTTCCACAACATTCCGAGTCCTTTGCGATTTCCACGCAAAATTCCATTAAAAATTGATTGCAGCGAAAAGAGATGGCCTCCAATTGTGTAATATGTACTGTATAAATACTTAAATGAAGGGAATATTTCCCATATTTCCGTTTTTTTTGGGACCTTTCTTCTCTGCCAAATTGTCCCAGGAAGGCCATATTTATAGGTAATATGGACCAACATCATATTATGAACATTTATGAACATTGCCAACCTCTCTTGCGCACTTGCCCCCAAAATGTCCAAAAATGGCATTTGTTCACGTGCAATTGCCAAATATTCCGCACAAAATGGTTCACATTCGTCCAAATAATCCAAATGGATTCGCTAAAAATAAGCCCAAAATTACTATAAATTTATTAAGCAATTTACCCTTTTATCTTCTGACAAAATTACGGCATAAATTTTGTCGACCACTTCACAAAAATGTTCATTGAATTTGCGAACATTTACCAATTTTCTTCCCCCAATTCCATTCAATTCAATCGCGCATTCGTCCGGTCCATTCAGTGGCAACCTCTTCTCATAGTCATCATCGATAAGTTTATAATAACTGAAGAAAACATGAAACATGTCAAAAGCATAAAAATTCAAATTTAATTTATCTTATTCGATTGCCTAAGGGCAAATATGTCATATCCAATACCACTTAGACCGCATTAAACCCACCGTTCGGTGCTGAATGATCGGCTTACGCTGCCGCCTCCATCCACCGACGAGAACATTGCGCCGAATGGGCTGTCCATCGTCCCAATGCCGGGCGTTGGTGTCGGCGTTGTGGGCGTTTTCCCCCTCTGTTGATTTGCCCCTCCGCCGCCGCTATTTCCCACGGTCTCAACCACCCTTTGATCGACCAGCCATTGACCTTTGTCCAATGCTTCATCACGACCTTGAAAAGAGGAGGAAGAAGTGGAGGATGATTTTAGTTGATGCCAATTCGCTGCATTTTGATGATTATTCCCATGGTTTGGATGTGAAGGAGGAATGAATTTTGGGATGCAATCCGGTGGTACCGAAGAAGGTTCCATATTTTTTGAATTGGAGAAATTCTCAAAAATTCAGATTAAAATTTTTTATGACATTATTGTCTGATTGGGGAATATTTCTCCGCTGGCAAATATTCTCCTTCCGTTTTCGAATGTTTACGTCGATTCTAAAGCAGGCGTATCAAAAAAGGGAAAAATGGAAGGAGGATTGGAATTTGACGAAGAAGATCGAATGAGAAAAGAAGAATAAAATAAGGCGCTAAAGGGAACAAAAATGGGCTTGGGGAAGGGTTTGCTAAATGGAAGAGGGATGATGACGAGAAAAGGCAAAAAATGTTGACTCCCAGAGAAATAAATATATGGAGCGAAATGAATTAAATCCATCAAACACCCTCAAAAAGGGTGAAATTATAAAAAAATTCGGCTAACCCAAATTTTGTTCTCGCATCAGCCAGCTGACAAATTCGTCGCCTTTGAACGCATTTTTATAGACCAACATTCCACGGGCCAATGTCCAAATCGGTGCTAGGTCATCTCCACAATTCTGCAAATATGGGCATGTCCACAATTCTGCAATTATAGGCGTTTTCGACTATAATAAATCAGAAACCGGTTTTAGATCCTACAAACCTTATACCATTTTGTAGATCTCATCGAGATGCATCGAATGTTATAGAATTTGTTATGGTTTGGCCCAAAATGAAAGAGTTTTAAACCAAAAACTTGAAAAATGGTTTAATACCATTTAATTTTGACCAAACCATGGCAAATTATATATCATTCGATGCGTTTCGATGAGATCTACAAAATGGTATAAGGGTTATGGGGTCTAAAAGCGGTTTCTGATTTATTATAGTCGAAAACGCCCATAATTGCAGAATTGTGGACATGCCCATAATTGCATAGCCCTTTATCTATTGTGGAGATGACCCCGGACGGTCCAAATCTGATGGTCTCTAATTAGGCCAGAACGTCGAATTTTTCTGCCCAATTTTTCACAAATATCTCTAAAAAAATGTAGCAATATTTTTCATTAATTCCTCTCTTCTCGATAACCTGGGTGCACCAGATTGTTGTCTTTTATAGAAAGGTGGCGGAAAAATTGGTGGGAATGGATTTGTTGGTGTTGGAGAATCATCCAACATTGGAGGAGGAGACGAAGGGGATGGGTCGATTTGGAAAGGAGCATTTTCGGCAAACATTTTGTTTGATTTTTAATAATGAGAAAAAATTGGAAGCTGAAATTCGTCTGGAAGCACTTTTATATTTTTATTCAATAATTTTACAAAGATTTTATCAATGAAAGACGGCTGGAATTGATTAAATTGAGAATGATAATGAATGGGAATATTGCAATATTATTCTACAATGTAGGTTGGGTAATAATGAATTGGAAGGGTGTGGCCCCTCGTTTAAAGCACAGAAATAATTATGTAAAGATTATTTAAATACTTTTTTCAATAAAAAACACATTTAATTGTTGTTTTTTTTTTGCGAATCGATCCATCATCAATTCACAATGTTTCCCTTCCCCATCAATTCTGCAACCAACATTCGCACAACAATAAAATTCTCCATCCATTCACCGTCACCATCAATTCCAATTCATTCACACAAAATACACACTGCTTATTTTTCCCCTTCCATTTATGTTTTCCTCATTAATCCTTTTGGCAAATAAAAAATTGAGGAAATAAATGCAAATTATTTATGATATTAAAATATAATTAAGAAAGTAAAATATTCTTTTAAAGATGCCGTTTTTCACTTCCGCATGCCGAACGACTGGACGGCGATGTTTGTTGCCGTCTTTTCACCCCGTACGACAAGCGATCGGTCCGAGGCCAATTGTACATTTCGCCCAATTTTGTTTGTTTTGCCTCCCACACAGAACGACTTGTTTCCATTGTGGTCAGTTAAAATTAATTAAATTAAAATTTAAATAATTCCACCCATTTTAAGCTATTAATGCGGGACATTGTGGCCATCGAAAAATACAAAAATTATGAAGAAGGATTGAACAGTGCAATCAAAATTAAATTGAATGAGGAACATTCAGCGAGGGAATATATTCTTTCGGCAGTGCCGGACCAAACAAAAGTGATCCAACGAATTCAGGCATTTTGGGAAAAATGCAAAGAAATTGAGAAGCAAATAAATGTAGAAAATTAGAAATAAATTCAATTAATTATTTGGCAATTTTAAAGGAGAAAAATGCATTGGCCGAAAAGAAACATCGCCGCCGGCATTATGCCCAACCTTGCCCCCTGACTGAACCATTGTACAAAAAATTTCCATTCAAGGGGACGAATTGTACGCTGCCAAAGGCCACCAAGAGATGGGAACGACTTTTTCGGGAATATGGCCAAGAATATTCAATGTTCCGCACAATTGAATTGCATCGACTCCTTTTGGAAGGTTTTTTTGGATTAAAATTAATTAAATTTAAATATTTTAAAGGTATTCCAAATGAGCATAAAGGCCACGTTTGGGGAATATGTTCCGGCGCATTGGTGGAAATGCGACTGAACCCGGGCGAATATGCGGCACTTCAACGAAAAAGTCGCCGTTCCCAAACATTTTCCGAATTGACAATGGAGGAAATTGAACGGGATTTACATCGGTAAATTCAGCTAAAAATAAATGAAATTCAATTAATTTATAGTTCTCTTCCTGAACATCCGGCCTTCCAAAATGGAAATGTTGGCATTGATGCATTGAGGAGGATTTTGACAGCTTATGCCGTCCGGAATCCAACAATTGGATATTGCCAGGTTAATCCAAAATAATAATAAATATATATTTAAATATTATTAAAGGCAATGAACATTGTAGCCGCTGTCTTTTTGCTGTATGCCCCCGAGGAGCTGGCTTTTTGGTTGTTGGTGGCCGTTTGTGAACGAATTTTGCCCGATTATTATAACACAAAAGTGGTTGGGGCATTGGTGGATCAAGGTATGGAGGGCAAAATAATTAATTGGTTCTTTTCTAATTTCCGTGTCAAGCAAATTTTAAAATTAAGGCTTAATTTTTGGATGATTTGTATTGAGCCGTGGCTTAAATTAGAGCTAGCTTTAGGATTGGTTAGAGTTGGTAAATTATAAGTCAAATAATGTATCCCTTGAATGTATGTTCTATCAACATTTCTTAAAAAAGTTTTGTGCATAGGTTTGTCTCTAACTTTTCTAGAATTTAGGTCATGGGTTCGAGTCCCCTCATCAGAGGCAAATATTTTTTCCGTCTTGGTAGCACTTAACTATTTATTTTTACCCATTTGCATATTTCTAGATTAATTTTTCACATTAATGGCATATAAAAATATGTAGGAACACGAGAACTATAAAAAAATTCCCAATAATTATAATTTGACATTAATTTTTAGGTGTTTTCTCGGATTTGGTCAGCCAAACATTGCCTCAACTCCATTCTCGCCTTCTCCAACTCCAATTGGACGATATGATCGCGCTGAGTTGGTTGCTCACAATTTTCCTCAATGCCATCAAATTTGACGCCGCAATTCGCATTTTGGATTTATTCTTCCATGAGGGATCAAAATTAATGTTTCAATTGGCCCTGGAAATGTTACATCAAAATGAGGAAATTATTGTGGGCGCCAGGGATGAAGGCGAAGCATTGCAGGCATTAAATCAGGCAATAATTGGAAATTTAAATAAATAATAAATTAAAATTGAATTAAAATTAAATTGAAATTAAATCAAAATTAAATATATTAAAAATTAATTAAATATTAAATTAAAATTATATTAAATTTAAATTAATTAAATAATAAAATAAAATAAAATTAATTATTAAATTTGAATATTTCAAGTTCACTTCAATGATCACGGATTCAAATGTGAAAAATAGCACACAGGTAATTTAAATAAATTCCAATTAAAATAAATTTTTTGATTAGATTTTCATAGGCGATTTGATTGCCAGTTCATATAAGAATTTTTCGGACGCATTCACAAATGAACAAATTGAACGACTTCGGCTGAAACATCGGCTGAAAGTGGTGCAAAATTTGGAGGACAGTCAAATGCGTTCAATTGTGAAAAGTGTTGGCAAGGAATGTCGCCTCACGGAGGAGGAGCTACAAACATTGTACACTGTGGTGAAGGTAATTGGGTGGAATTAAACCTTAATTAATTTATCTAATTAAAGGAAGAACATTTGCTGTCGTGGCGCACTCGATTGACCACTTCCCTGCATATTCGAACAAGTCGAGGTGTAGTGGAAAGGTTAATTAAATAAAATAAAATGAATATTAATCATATTTTCATAGGCCTCGCCAATACCAATATCCGTTTATGCAATCCCAATATCGATTGGATTTTGAATTATTTGCCCAAATTCTTGGCCAATTTTTGCCTTGGCGACCGGCCGACATTTTCTTCGTCCGTGCATTTCGGGTTAATTCAATTTAATTTATTGTTTTTAATTAATTTATTTTCAGCTTCTTGACAATAATAATCCACAAACGAATATTTTGACATTCCGTGATTTGGCCTGTTTTTTGGGCACAATTTTGCGGGGAGAACCAACAGAGAAATTGACTCTATTTTATAGGTTTAATATTTAAATAATTGAATTAATATTAAATTATATATTTTTAGATGCCATATTCCGCCGGCATTCAATATGTCCGATTTGGATGAATTAATTCAACAATCAAATTCATTCGGTTTTTATTTTAATTAATTAATTCATTCATTCATTAAATTAAAGAGGAAAATAATAAAACTGAAATTGGAGTGGAGGCCGGCGACATTCTTTGCACCCCGCAAAAAACGGACGATGAAAATGAGGAGGAAAAAGAATGCGGCGGAATTGAATCGGCCGATGAGGAATTGGCGGGGACAAAGGAGGAAAATTCATCCTCTTCATCGACCACAAATAAATATAGTGGCGGCGCTGGACCAACTCAGTCAATTTCCACATCATCTTTTGGCGCCGAAAGCAGTCCATCCACCGTAAATACAAATTAATATTTAATTTTAATAATTGATGTATTAATTTATTTAAAAAATAATTTGATAGGACTAAAAAATTTAGCCAAATTAGATTTCTTTAAGATTCTTTTCCGGCCGTAAGTCTAGCCCTAACCTAAATTTAATTAAACTTAAATCAAAGCCCAAGTTATAACCTTCCATTATTGACTTCAAAAATAATAATTCCTTTGTTTTATAAAATAATATTGATTTATTTATAATTTATTTATTATAGATTTGCCCATTGAATTCATCACCGCCACCAATGAACGCACAATTCCCTTCATCGCCTTTATCAAAATCAATCGAAGGAAATATTTTTGAATCCACTTCTTCTGCCGGTGTTGAACCGGCACTGGGCACTGATGAAGATGTTACCACAATCACCGAAACAGAGGAAACCACCACTCCAAGCGAATTCAGTGGTTGGTTCATTTTCAATTATTTTAGCAAATAATTATTTTCCTTTTTTTTAAAGATTTTTCACTGCTTAACACCGAACCAATGCTGCCTTCAAATAATTCGAGCCAATCTTCTCGACTGGTTCAGAGGCAAAAATTATTGGATGGAAGAGAAAAGGAGCGGCAACGATTGCTTCTTAAAGAGAAAGAAAAAGGGTTGATGCCGCCGCTGGAAAGGATTAATCAGGTAAAATTAAATAAAAATATTTACGGATGTAAATTAATATTTTAATGATTTGGAAATGGAAAAGATTTTTTAGCTTTTTAATTAGTTGTCCTAAACCCTCAATAAAAAAAAACTGGTTAAATCTAATCCAAATCATTATAAACAATGCGTGATTACTGATTATCGATTAAGTATAAGTATGTGGTTTGGGTATGGGTTTAGGGCAAACCAATAAACCGCTAAAAAATTTCGCCATTTTCAAATTTTTTCCACAATTTTTATTTTTTTATTATTTCCCATTATTATTTCCGTAGATTCAATTCATTCAATTGTGGAAAACATTCTACGATTTGGTTGGAGGAAGTATTCCACCTGATTGTGATGCTCAACCAGCGGAAGAGGATGCCCAACTTTTTCATTCATTGGCATTTGCCGGAACCCTTCTCCTCCAATTGGGCGAGGCAAATCGAACACATCGGTGGGAAATAATTCAATAAAAAAATAAATATTTAAATTTTGAATTAATTTAGCGAAGAAGTTGAGAGGCAAATTGTGGAAGCATTGGGCGAAGAGGCAAAGGAAATGATGGCAGCCGCAGCCACAATTGATGGTGGCCAAAATATAAAAAAGACAGAGAAAAGCAACAAAAAAGTGGGCGATTTAAATTCATGGTAAATAAATTTGCGCCCGAATTAATTTAATTTATTATTAAATATTTAGTATAAATGATGGAGAATGGCTTTTGAGTTTGCAACAAATTGTGGCCACCGTCCTTGCCCAGCCCCCACTTTGTGCATTTTTTGAACGGAAATATTCCCTCAATCGCCAGATGCCACAAACCCCGCAAAATGATCAAACAGAAAAATGAAAATGTGTGTAATTTATTTATTTAATTATTCTGAAAATATTTGGAAATATTTTAGCCAAAAGGGCATTGTGCATTTTTGCAACAATCAACGGAAGGGAGGGATGTGACCAAAATTGGCTGAATGAATCCACAACAAAATCCTCTCATGCAGAAAACCTTACGCCAAAATTGTCCTTCGGCCTCCAATTCTCCTCCTCATTTCCGCCCAAAATCCATCCATATTCCCATATATTCCATTTCCATTTGCATCATTGTCCCACACTTTCCATTCGTCCCCATGGGAGCACAATCAAAGCAGAGAAGGGGGAGAGAGGCCCCACATTTTGTCAACTAGAAGAAAATCCTCCCCCAATTTATTCATTCAACTGTAAAAGAGAGGGCCAAATCCAAGGGATTCCCCCATCCGACAAAATAAACCTACCCAACATCCACCAATTGTATTCTTTTTAAACCTAATCCATGCAAAATCTCTTTTCCACCTTTCCAGATTTATCCATAATTCCACTTTTAGGTCAGTTTCAGTTCCTATAATTGAAGGAAGGATTGGAAGAATTTAAAAATAATTTTTTAAATATTTTAGAAATCAAAAATATCAAATTTCATCAAAGTAAAAACATTGAATCCTTCCTTCTTTTATATGGAAATTTTTCAAAAGCCTTTGTCCGCCAAATAGGGTTATTTTTATTCTGTGTTCCTTTTTTGTCCAATTTATTTGATCATTTATTTTTGTGCCTTTTTAATTGCATTTCCCTCCATTAATCTTTAATTTTTTAATGTAAATCAAAGAATAAAAATTAATATTTTTGTAATAAAATTATTTTGAATTAAACATAGATTTATTAGCTTAGAACCCGTCTGATTTATTGGATAATTTTCGGGAGTGAAAGTGATTGATTTGTGTTGGCGGGATTAAATCGGGGGTTGAATCTGGTTTTTCGCTTTAATCCAAAAGGAATAATCTTTTAAGGAAAAAGAATTATGATCTCTCATAGCAACGGTGGTTCAGTGGTAGAATGCTCGCCTGCCACGCGGGCGGCCCGGGTTCGATTCCCGGCCGTTGCAATTCTTTTTTTCCCTCATTAGAATTTTTTTTATAATTTTTTTAAAATTAATTTCCACTCAAAACTAAAATATATTAGGCCCATCCACTCCTTTTCAACCTATTTTTCTGCCCTTGCTTCATCCAAATCCATCCAATCAATCATATATCCCCTTCCAAGCAGAATTTGACAAGCCAAAAGAATGAAAGGTCATCAAGGCATCCTCTCATCAAAATTGCTGTAATAATCCCTGTTGGAAGCCATATTTTTGGCCACATTTTTTCATTTTGTTATTGATCGACCTCAAAAATCCGAATATATTTTCCTTAATAATTGTTAACCAATTTTGGCCATTAAATGTCCTCCGACAATTCTGCCTCTGAAAAGCGCAGTTTAATCACCGAACAAAATGGTGGCGGTACTTCTTCTGCAGCTATTGAATCCCAAACAACCACCACAACAAAATTCTCTTCCCTCGGCCTTGTACTTCCAAATAGACCAAAACCCCTTTGCAAAGGTCGAAGTTTTGTGAATTTGCCACCTCCTTCTCGGATTGAAAATGGTTTGTAGTATTAAAATATTATGTGTGTTTTATTTTGTTTTGTTTGCGTGCCGAATAAACAATTCCATCCAATCCAATTTAAATCTGCCGTCTACTCCCTCCCCATTCATTCATTTCCGGTCAATTATTTATTATTCATTCAACCATAACCAAAACCAACCACTCGCCTCACTTTTGCCTTTTTTACATGTGAATTTCGTGCCATGCCATTGGCATTGATTTTTAATGAACAAAAAAGGTGGACTTTTATGCCACTTCCTTTTCTAATTTAAATAATTTACCGCATTTAAATTTCATTCTTTTTTAACACCATCTAATATTGCCATTGCCAAAGGCTCATTCAATTCTCCCAAAGGTCGACAACCTTTTTTTTTTATCAAAATTCTGTGCTTTTTATGTCTCCACCAAATATTATTTAAAATTAATATAAAATAATTTTTATTCAATTTCAGCCGTTTTATTTGGCCAAGAAGCACCGTTGAGCCAAAGGGTTAGCAGCGAAAAATTGGTGAACCATTGGCGAGCTTCACCGCCCGCATTTAGGCCACCTCAAAATAATAATAATTCGCCGCCGCCAAAAGGGCCAATTCAATTTGATTTGCCAAAACGTTCAAAAACTGTTCGGCAATCGGCACGCCCCACTGTATGAATAAAATGTTATTTTATGATGATGGATAATCTTCTCAAATTTCAAAGCTCATATTCAAAAAAAAACATTTGTTTTTGGCTTGTCATTTTGAAATTTGATCATCCAATCAATTGGGGGAATATCGAAATATTCTCAACATTGATCATTTTTGCACCTCCTCTTCTCTCCTCAAATCTTCCAAATGAATTCATTTTTATTTTTTCACTGAAAAGAATGCCTTAAGGGCAGTTGTCGACCCTCAAGCCTCATCAATGCTGAATTGTTCTTTCAAATTTTTCCACCCTTTCCAATTATTTTTCATTTAAAAAATTTGATCCAAAAATATAAATATAAGACCCACTTCCGTTTAAGGCCAATTCTAAATAATAATCATTATTGATGGAGTATTATTTCTAAATCCGTTAGAAATGAGTTAAATGTTTGGGGCAAATAAAACAGGCGGAATTATGTTTGGGGCAAATAAAACAGGCGGAATTATGTTGGCGCAAATAAAACAGGCGGAATTATGTTTGGGGCAAACAAAACAGGCGGAATTATGTTGGGGCAAATAAAACAGGCGGAATTATGTTTGGGACAAACAAAACAGGCGGAATTATGTTGGGGCAAATAAAACAGGCGGAATTATGTTGGGGCAAATAAAACAGGCGGAATTATGTTTGGGGCAAATAAAACAGGCGGAATTATGTTGGGGCAAATAAAACAGGCGGAATTATGTTTGGGACAAACAAAACAGGCGGAATTATGTTTGGGGCAAATAAAACAGGCGGAATTATGTTTGGGGCAAATAAAACAGGCGGAATTATGTTTGGGGCAAATAAAACAGGCGGAATTATGTTTGGGGCAAATAAAACAGGCGGAATTATGTTTGGGGCAAATAAAACAGGCGGAATTATGTTTGGGGCAAATAAAACAGGCGGAATTATGTTGGGGCAAATAAAACAGGCGGAATTATGTTGGGGCAAATAAAACAGGCGGAATTATGTTGGGGCAAATAAAACAGGCGGAATTATGTTTGGGGCAAACAAAACAGGCGGAATTATGTTGGGGCAAATAAAACAGGCGGAATTATGTTGGGGCAAATAAAACAGGCGGAATTATGTTGGGGCAAACAAAACAGGCGGAATTATGTTTGGGGCAAATAAAACAGGCGGAATTATGTTTGGGGCAAATAAAACAGGCGGAATTATGTTTGGGGCAAATAAAACAGGCGGAATAAAAATGTTTGGGGCAAATAAAACAGGCGGAATTATGTTTGGGGCAAATAAAACAGGCGGAATTATGTTTGGGGCAAATAGGCGGAATTATGTTTGGGGCAAATAAAACAGGCGGAATTATGTTTGGGGCAAACAAAACAGGCGGAATTATGTTTGGGGCAAATAAAACAGGCGGAATAAAAATGTTTGGGGCAAATAAAACAGGCGGAATTATATTGGGGCAAATAAAACAGACGGAATTATGTTTGGGGCAAATAAAACAGGCGGAATTATGTTTGGGGCGAATAAAACAGGCGGAATTATGTTGGGGCAAATAAAACAGGCGGAATGGCAAATAAAACAGGCGGAATTATGTTGGGGCAAATAAAACAGGCGGAATTATGTTTGGGGCAAATAAAACAGGCGGAATTATGTTGGGGCAAATAAAACAGGCGGAATTATGTTTGGGGCAAATAAAACAGGTGGAATTATGTTGGGGCAAATAAAACAGGCGGAATTATGTTTGGGGCAAATAAAACAGGTGGAATTATGTTGGGGCAAATAAAACAGGCGGAATTATGTTTGGGGCAAATAAAACAGGTGGAATTAACATTTTCCCTTCTTCTTTGATTCCATTCATTTTTCATTTAAAATTTTGTTACCTAAAATTCCTAAAAAGTTCATTTTTTTCCCAATTGCACTCTATTATCAAAATATATGGATGGATGAAAAGAATTAATAATTAATAGGAAATGAATGGATTATAGTGAAAGGAAGAGTTGGTGAATATATTATTGGGCCGCCACCCGCACATTCCCCGCCGGCCAAATTCCATCCATCCATTTGACTAATTAATTGATGCCACTCAACTTTTGGCATCGACGGCACAAATTTTCTTTTATATTCTTCTTCCGACTACTTTTTTAATATTCATTTTAATTAAAGTCAATTTGAAAAGGAATTTTGTCCATTTAATATCCCATAAAGTCAATTCCCCATTTTTGGCCAATATTGGCAATGTCGACAAATTCGCTAGCATTCTTCGGCCTCACCCCTTTCACTCCTTTCCATTTCCCTTCCTCCTCCTTTCGTTGTTGGTTGCCCTTCTCACTTTTCCCCTCCATTCATTCATTCATTTCCGCCTCCATGCTTTTCCCCCTCCCCTCCCTTTCCCCTTGTTGCCATTGGCGCATGCACATTGGCCAATTCCCCATTTGGGGGACTCATCCTCGTGTGCCCAGCAGTCCATTTCCCTCATTTTTGTTTAAAACTTTTACCCCCAAAAATGCCAAAAATATATGCCAAAATATATTTTTTACAATTCTTCTCCGAATCAATTTTTTTTCGCCAACTTCTGATGCTCTTCTTGCCCCAATCCGTCATTTCCAATTTGCATATTCCCTGGATAATATATTCCATTCATCCATTCCTTTCCAAATTCATTTATTTCATTTTAGTTCCATTCAAAAACATAAAAAAAGAATTGCAACGGCCGGGAATCGAACCCGGGCCGCCCGCGTGGCAGGCGAGCATTCTACCACTGAACCACCGTTGCTTCATGATCAACCACCGTTGCTTTATGATCGAGTCTTTCCCAATCGCCTCAAATTCACATTCATAAATTCATTTAATATCATTTAACTGCATTTTTTATGATTGGATTATTTTAAACGGATATATTTTACCAATTTTTATGCTAGATTAAGCAGCCTCGTCCATATATTTATTCCCAGAATCAATTTTACACATTGTCCATTTATATTCTCAATTCAAAAACATTTTCCATCCATCCATTTATGTCCAATATAATTCAATTTTTGAGCACCGAATCCATCATCCATCGACCAATTTCCCTCTCTACCTTCAATGCCAAAGAACATTTCACCCTTTTTAGAAGGGAATTCTTGTGCCCTTTGGCCAAAAATGCAAAATCAGATGAAATCATTTTGGGCCAAATTATTAATTTTATCCATAAATTGAGTAAAAAACACAATACTCTAAAAAGAATTAATTATTGATTTACTGCGTAATTTGGCCGTAAAATCCATTTGGCACACTTTATAAATTTTCTCCCATTTCTGGTTTTCCATTTCTAAAGGCAAGGGCAAAGGGCCTCTGTGCCTGGGAAGAACCCATTAAATGGTAGTAAAAGAGAATGAAAATGAGGAAATTATTCCATCCCATTTAAATCCACTAATCCTAATCCACACAAATTTAGTTGAATTATTTCAGCCGACATTTCCCCTCCCAAGGCCGAATGTCCATTCCATTAAATCCAAATTCGCCCCAACATTCGCCGAGAATGCTCCAACCGGATCGACCCAAAATTTCGGCGGCCACAATTGACGAGGCATCCATTTGGATTCATTCATTTTCTTTTTGTTTTTCAGCCTTCCGGCCATCGGCCAATTGGTGGTGGATTGGGGGAGGAGGAGGATGGAGGGAAGGAGCACATTTTGCTATTGGATGAAGGTGGAGGAAAAATGGATTTTGGCGACGGCGAAGATGCGGAATTGGGACAAGGTGACCAAAAATGGGGAATGAACATTTTTGCGCATATTTGTTTAAAGGAAGAGCAGTGACAGCGAGCATTGGGACCGGAGGGGGCGGAAATTCAATTGGAGGAGGGAAAAGGGGCAGAAATGCCCCTCTACAGGATAAAGCATCATTGAAAAGCAGTTTAAAAGTGGAGGTGAGATTAATTTGAAAATTCACCCCATCCGGAACTTATGGGTCCTCAAAGTCCGGGTGAGGAATTAAAAGGGATATACTAATTAGTCCTAAAATCTAAAACTAAAGTTGTTTGGTACAGAGTGGGCCTAGGCCGGACCTAGAATTACGTTCCGGGCCTTCGCCCGAGAGCCTAAACGCCCAGTGGCCCAATGAAGGGGGGGGGGGGGGGGGAATTGGGTTAATTGAATTGGACTTTAGTAAATATATTTATGTCGTGTGCGAAAATTGTGATAGCAGAACGTCGAAAATATGTTAGGAAAGTGTACACCTTTTGTGGGGAAATGAGAAAAATATAGATTGAGGCAATATTTGATTGATAGCGTGACGGATTATTAGGCAAAAAATGGACATACAGTAAGATGAATAGGAAAAGCCCTTAGGCATTGTTGGCATCTACAATACAGTAAACGGAACTTTAATAGAATTTTTGCCGTAGGATTCCATCCTTCGTCTGAACATCGGCGGCAGTTCATATCGGATTCGGACGAGGAGCATTCTGAAGCACGGAAATGACACTTTGTTGGGCAGATTTGTTCGAATGAATGAGCAACATCGAAGGGCATGGGCGGATGCATATTTTGATGAGGAGGATGAATATTTTTTTGAACGTGTTCCAAGGCAAATATTCCCTCAACAATTGATGGACTAATTCCATTTTTAGGTATTTTGATCCGGTCTACGATTTTTATGGTCAGTAAATTATTTTCCATTTTGTTCCAAATTCTTTCATTTAATAGCCTCCGGAAAATTGCATGTCCCAAAAGATTTATGCTTTGAGAAATTTATGGCCGAAGTGGATTAATTAAATGGAATTAATTAATTAAACAATCGTTAAGCTTCGTTTTTGGGCAGTTTCAAAGGCCAAAATGGACGATTGTTGTTCGCCATTCGCTCAATATTGCCTTTATAGGAAGCCACGGCATGATACCCCGGTAAGAGAGGAATGGATAAATTAATTTATTTACAAAAATAAATTCTAAATAATTTTTGAATCTTTTATAAAAAATTCAGATCGATTTGGAAGAAATTCCCCGCTTCTTAAGACGCAAAACCTGGGACCCTGGAAGTTTTTCCGTTTTTTTGCATTTCCCTCAAACAAAACTCTTTTTTCCCATTCATTTCCCTTTTTTCTAACCAATATTTTCCAATGAAATAATATTTTGTCCCAATAATTTTAATAATTTTGCCACCCATTTTTTCCATAATTTTTTTTCATTTCCCTCAATTTGCAGGAAAAGGACCATTTCATTGGGCTTCGATGTGCCAAAGTGAGAAGGCGGCTTTGGCTAATCCTTGAAGGCCATTCCAATTCAAAATGGTGGAAATTCTTCGAAATTACTTCAACATCGTGAGCAAAACAAAATAACAAACAATTCCATCCAGCAATTTTAAGCATCCCCGAAGGGATGCAGTCCAAAAATTAGGGTAAACCCATAAGCGTCCCCCTTTTTGAAGATTTGTTGTTCTTTCCATTACGGCCCTAATTTTGGCCAGCATGCCCGAATTTCAAGTGCCAGATACATCGGGAGGAAATCAAATGACAATGTAAAATAAATGAATGGATTTTGGATAAATTACTTCAGGGGTCTTGGCACCACTCACAATCCAACATATCCAAAAGTGAGCGGATTCACCATTTCAACCACGGTGGTCAAAGACGGAGAAGAGCATAAAATTGAAATGGTCGAACATCCTGTCTTCAATTATGTCGAAAATATTTGCGGTGAATTGCATTCATCATTTCCCCATATCATTTTCCTCAATTATAGTCATTTATTTTACACTGGAATATTTACTTCGATTTTGGGTTGCCCCTCAAAAAGGTCAATTTGTGAGAGAATTTTTGAATGTGATCGACCTTTTGGCCATTGCCCCATTCGTCTTTGAATTGATCCTCATTTTTGTGAGTTGGATATTCAATTTTATTTATAATCCAATCATAAATAGATTGGCATTCGGGGGGACAATGTCCGTAAAGTTCGGTGGGCCTTTTTGACCGTTCGATTGCTCCGAGTTCTAAGGGTAGTCCGGATAGCCAAATTGGGCAGATTTAGTCCCGGTAATATTTGGAAGTAAATTAAATAATGCCGTAAATTTAAATATAGGGTTGGCCAATTTTGCTTTGACCCTGAGGAAAAGCAAAAAACAAATGCAAATGGTGGCCATCGTTTTGTTGACAGGTTCGAATGGGGGAAAATGCCTAAAGGCAAATTCATTTTTAGTGATCATTTTCTTCTCCACTTTAATGTATTTCATGGAAAAGGATGAGCCGAATACAACGTTCACTTCCATTCCAGCTGCTTTTTGGTGGTATGCAATTTCATTTGAGGGGTCAAACAATTTAAATATTAATTAAATCAATCAAAGGTGTCTTTTCTCTCAAACCAAATGGGTCCCTCAAACAGCCGGTAATAAATTTAATTAATAAGGAAAAGAACACCAAATTCATTTTAAGCTGGCAAATTGGTTGGAGGTGGTGCCATCACTTGCGGTGTTCTCGTTTTGGCATTGCCAATTGCAATTTTGGTAATTTAAAATTGGAAACAAATTAATTGAGCATAACATTATTAATAGGTGAACAATTTCATGCAAGTGGTCAGACTTAGGGAGGAGAAGCTAATAAAGCAATATGCCACAATTGGGTCGGTTGCGGCTGCGGCACATCAACAACAGCAACAAAGTGGAGGGGGAGGAGGAGGAGGGACAACGGCAGGGGGCGGAGATAGAGTTTAAAAATGAATAATAAAATAACACATCCTTTCATGTATTTTGAGCTTTACATTTTTATTTAAATTAAATAAATCAACAATAACATTTTAAAATCCATTCATTCATCCATCATTTTTCCTTTCAAACTTTCTTCCCCTGTTGCCGGAGTAAATAATTTCTTAAACTGATTTGCCTGTCCCGAAAACTTCGTTGCCTATTCTTCCCTCGGACTTTGTGCCGCACCATTTGATAATTTTTACGTTTGGCCAATTCTCGGTTTGTGCGGCCAACATGGGCTCCCTTAAAAATATAAATCATCCAATGAAAATTAAATTTCAATTGAATTACTCGTTTTTTCGGCTTCCCATATTCAGGTCTTCCTTCTCGCCCCTCTCTGATCTGCTCCAATCGTTCTTCTTTTGTTTGTCGTCGCATTTTTTTGTGGAAATGTTCAATCACATTTAATCTCGGCAATCCATCGGCTTCGTTTCTTAAAAAAAATAATTTAAAATGGATAAAAAATATTTGCCGCTAGCAGGGGTCGAACCTGCGACCTTGGGCTTATTAGACCCACGCTCTAACCGACTGAGCTATAGCGGCTCATGGATAGGCAATCCAAAATGATTATGATAAGAGACCCACCTTGCAAATTCATCTTTCTCCTCTTCCTCCTCAAATTCTTCTTGAATTTCATTTTCATCGCCTGATTCTTCTTCCATTTCCTCATCAAAATCTTGGATTTCTTCGTCATCAAATTCTTGTGAATTATTAGCCTCTTCTGTTGGTCGCCCTCTATCCTTTCGATGCAAAAGACGAGGCTTCAATCTTCTCAACAAAACAATTAATGATCGAATTGCCATTGAAATGTTTTTATTGTGCATTCGTCTGTACTAAAATAAATTATAATTAAAATAAATTCAAATTAATGGGAAGAAACCTCTGTCAAATCTCGAACCATTTCCTCTGTGGCTGCCTCCGGGCAACTTGCGTAAATTTCGCGAATTGTATTCAATCCAATTGTGATTGCTTCCGGCGTGTTTCGATCGGTCACAAAATTTTGGGCAATGACGCGAACCTTTATATATTTATTTTAATCACAATTATTTAATAATTGATATAAACCAATTGTTCCACAATATCCGCCGGAACAAATTCATGGCAAGCCTGGGCAGCAAACAAAAGAAGACGGGTCACTTCCTTCTGTTTTGGTTGCAAATATCGGTGCATATATGAGTAGAAACCGAGGGTTTGAAGTTGGTGAACACCAATTGTCCGTGCACAAAGTGCAATTTTGAGAAGTCTAAAAAATAAAATTTTAAATGAAAAGGGCAAAAATATTTGCCGCTAGCAGGGGTCGAACCTGCGACCTTGGGCTTATTAGACCCACGCTCTAACCGACTGAGCTATAGCGGCTCATGGGTAGGCTATCCATAATCAAATCAATGTGGGGAAAAATGAATTTACCTTATCGCATATTTTTCGTTCTTCTTTCCATCCAATTGGCCAAAAAGTCGATCAACAAATTTTTGTGGGTCATAAATGGAACGAATTGCTTCCAGATTGCATTGTCGATTATTTTTCTTCTTTTTGGATTTCTTCTCGCGGCCCAATATCTTTTTTGCTTGTTCCAAATGTTTTTGTCGTTTTCGGGTTTTCTTTGCGTGTTGAAATTGTTGCATTACCTCCTTCAATGTCCTTAAATTTATTTTGGATATATTAAATAAATATTCTCAAATTACTTTGAATCCTTTTTTCCTTGATTTTCTTCCTCATCACTTGATTCCTCCTCTTGATTTCCATCTTGTTCATCTTTGCTGGAGCCAAGGAAAAAGCGCATTATGCTCACCTAAAATTATAAAATTCCATGTTTGAAATTTATTCTATTCTCACTTGTATTCTCCGCACTTCATGGAAAACGCCTTCGGCCAATGCATTCGCCGTTTTTGCATCTCGCCAATATTGTTTTCGGTAGGCTTCAACCAATGCCATTTGGGCAACTCTGGCCGAAATTGTGCAGGCCTTTTGCTGTAGAAGCATTGAAAACAAAAATTGCTGAAGGCGGGATGATGCCTAAATGAGAAAATTATTAAAATTTTGATTTTATTGGAGGACCTGTGTACTAAATGAGCCACCTTTTTGTTTCCGCTTGAATTTATTCTTTCTTTTTGCTCCAATTGTGCAGCGACGAATGAAGGAAACCAATGAAGTAAGGATGAATTTTCTGTACACATTTTTTGAAAAAAAAATTAAATTTATTAAACCTGAGTTGTTTATCGGGGATTTTAAGCAATTTGAACATTAATTGGACGGTGTTGAACAAATCCAGTGATTGGCCAACTGTTAATCGAACATATGCCTTGCAAAGGGCCAATCTTAATTCCGGTTCCATTTCATTAAATTGTGGGCTTTGCATTGTGTCAAGCAAAGATTGGCCAAATTGAGGGGATTTGCCTGGAAAATTTTTATTTGAATTAAATGAAGTAAAATTATTTACTTGGAAATCGATGGGCGGTTGAGGCGATGAATTCGGTGAGCGAAAGTAGCGAATCCATTTGGCCAAGGAGAACCTGGGGTTGAAGTTGAAGAAGACGCATTTTTTGAAGAAAATTTTCGAGTTGTTGGCCAAATTCCGCCTCATAACTTTCCGGATCTTGGGCGATCTTCTCGCGGAGAAGGGCCAAATTGCCTTCGCAAATCTAAAATTCTAATATTAATTTAATCTTTATTTAATTTATAAAGATAAAAACTAACTTTTAAACGTCTGGATGCTCCACTCGCTTCATCCAATGCCAACATTGTACCAATAATCGTAAAAATATTACAAATTTGACTTTAATGTACAAAAAATAATAGAAGTGAATGAACATTTTGAAGAAAATAAATAAATTATGATTAATTTTATCAAATTGGCCAAAAATTATGTAAAAACAAAATAGTCTATTAAATTAATATCCATTTTCCTCCAACAAATGTTCAGGCTCTTCCACTGTTGCCCATCGCTTGTAGGGTGTATCCTGTGTAAAATAAATAATTAATAGTTTTGTATTTTTCATTTAATAATTTTGTTTATGTTTCATTCCCTTTATTAATCATTTCCATTTTTGCCCCCTGCTGTTGGACTTACATTTAATCGTCTGTGTTTTTGCGCTTTCATATAAACACCGCCGCATGTGTTCGGAATAATGTGGTAAATATGGCCTTTATCAACATTTTTGTATTTATTGTAGCGAAGCATAAGATCGATTGATGGCGAATTTTGCATCCAGAAATATTTGTACCTTAAAAATGAAACATTTAGTGCATTTTTGGTCATTAAAATTGACTGACTTGAGTTTATTGTGCAAAAGGATTTGGTCCAGCCGACGTTGTTCCCACTTTTCCCAATATTTCCAACCATCCTTTTCCGGGTCCAAATCTTCGAGTTGCTGAATTTTCCCAATCATAATTTAGTCATCCGACACTAAAAAAACCTTGCCCGGTTCCAAATCTAATTTGAACAGCCAATCCGGATATTCCGAATCGGGCTTAATTTCGGGTCCGGGACCATCAACTAAATGTTTTATCAATTTAAAAATTCAAATATATTGAACTGACCATCATTGTGATAATTTATGCAAACATTTTTGCATAATTTGACGGCATCCGCCTCCACAAAAGAATCTTGTTGGTCTTCTGGCAGTGTTGGACCCTTCTGCTGCGTCTTTTTTCCTCCCGGGGCTGCATATGCCCGCAATTGGGGGATCTCTTGATTTACTAAATCAATAATAAACCATTTTTGTTTAAATCTAAATGAAAAAAACCTTGAATTTTTCTCGTAATTATTTTCCCCGCATTGATGAATAATTCCTTGTGATGTGAACAAATTCGCCAAAACATTGCTTTTGTAAATGTAATATTTGTTAATTTAAAATGGAAAATATAATTATTCGAATAAAAATAATTCATTTATCATTTGTAAAAAACAATTTATTCCTAAATATTTATTCAATTTTTTGAACTATTCAAAATAAAGAGTCAATAATAAGTGCAGAAGATGACTAGAAATTAATTAAAACAACAAATTATGTAATTATCACTCTGGGATGGGGGTATAATCCTATATTTTGCTTTTTATTTGGTAGGCGAAAGGCACAATTTCATTCCTCTATGAATTCTTTTATTTTGCAATTGAGTCCAAATGTTTGCAAACAATTTCGAAGATTTCATCGATTGATCCCTCCGCTTTGATCTGTCCAAATTAGGCAATTTAGAGAAGAAAAACATTTAATTATTGCTTACGGTTGCCAATTTATTCTGTGCTGAATAGTAGTCCACCACGGGTCTGGTTGCATCTTGGAATGTGCGCAATCGGGCTTTGATGGTCTCTTCATTGTCATCTGCTCGGCCGCTGGTCTCGCCCCGTTTTATGAGTCGATTCACCAATGTTTGCTCGCTGGCATCGAAGAATATGACCAGTTTGCTTGGAAGAATCTTTAAAAATTTTTATTATTCCTTAGTAAAATCGAAAATTTATACTTCACTCTCGAACTTCATTCCTTGGTTAATGTCGCGAGGATAACCGTCAATGAGGAAACCTTTGGAGCCGGCCGCAAATGCTCTGACCATTGCCTCTTTGATCAGGTCCAAAACCGTCTCAAGCGAAACCAATTGACCGGCCTTCATCACTTCTTCCAATTGTTTGCCCAATTCCGAGCCGGAAGCCACTTCGGCTCGCAGCAAATCGCCAGAACTTAAAAGTAAATTTTCTTCAATTAAATTTTAATTCTTGACAAAAACCTGAGATGCGTGAATCCATATTTTTGGACAATCCGCTCACATTGAGTGCCCTTTCCACTACCTGGCCCGCCAACAATGAAAATTATTGGCACATTCGCTTTTCGCAACGGTTCAATATCGATGGATTTACGTTCGATCGGTGGTGCCATTTTGCAGAATAATTTTTATTTAATATATGATTTTTCTGAATTATTTAAAGTTTTACAACAATGTATAATTTTTAATATAAAATTTCATTTAGTTTCCATTTAAAGTTATTAAAAGATAAATTAATCATGTTTACGAAAATTCCAATTATAAATACATACATATTTATACTTTATAGCTTTAATTTATTTAACCAATGATGATCTTTATGGTTCTTCATTCCCCAAACAACAAATAACAATTGAACAACAATGTTTTTAAATACCAAAATAGAATAATACTGGGGAAAAATATCAACAAACAAATTAATATAATATGGGGAAACAATATAATGAATGGGGGAAAATAATCACTATCACACCATATTCATCATTGGTCTCATTCAGCTTCCTCGCAGTCAACCGCCGTTTCAGATTGTTGCTTCTTTTCATCATCATCGTCGTTCTTGACATCGCTTGGAACTTCTTCGTCATTATCCTCTTCCTTTTTGCGGCACCACAGACAGTAGATCACAAGGCCAATGAGGATGATTCTGTGTAGGAGAAAATTGAATGATCAGAAGAAAAATGTATTAAAAAAAACTCACAGAACGATCACGCCAGCGACAATTCCAATAATCAGTAGAGTATTGCCCGAAGAATCACCGCTCTCTGCTTGCATTGGTGCTGTTGATGTAGTCCCATTTGTTATTGATCCACTTGCAGTCCCTTTTGATCGAGTTGTCATTTCAATTGTCGATTGAGTCGATGGTAATGATGTGTTCAGCTCTGGCTTTGGTCCAACCATGAGAAGACCCGCAGCAAAGGAACGAAGCTGAAGAAAATCAAAGATTATTTAAATAAACAAAATTTAAATCTCACAAAAACAAAGGATTGTCCTTTGCACTTTGGCCCATTCGAATTCTTGGTGACCGTTGCCGATTGTGGGAAGAAGTGCAGACTCAGAAGGTGTTTGCCATTGAAGAATTGATCAGCATCAGCAGTCGATTTGATTTCCCAAGTTGATGGTGTTCGAGTGGCCTTGTTTGGAATATTGCAAATTGGTTGATCTCTTTCTTTTCCTTCAATAAATTGAAATCCTTCAGTTTTGCCGGGTTTTTTGATATGGTATTCGATTGTCGGTTTCCCTTCCTTCATGCCAATGATTTTCAAGTCGACATCCATCATCCCATTCCATTCATTTTTGTTCATCTTGATATACCATGAAGAAACTGGTTCACCAACTAAAAAGCATTAAAATGTAAAGTACTGGTTGTATTTGTATTTTGTATAACCTTGATGCAAATGACCATAAATTGATCCGTCCTTTGAGCGAGTCCATCCGATTTCAAGCATTGTCAACTCAATGCATTTGTCATCTTGTCCGTTGTGTAATGCCTTGCATACAGTTGCTTTATCATTTGGGCATTTGCCTCCATCTCCATGAACAGGACCGTTGCTAAGTTTCTTCAAGTTTTCATTTAGATAGCCAAAGACGAATGGAATTCTGAAATTTAAAAGCAAATTTGATTATCAATTTAATCAAATAAACCCACAGATTATCGTTGCTTTTCTCGACAAGGCGATCTTCATTGACTGCTTCGGAAATGCAATCCGTGTTGATATTCTTCATTTTTGCAGTGAATAAGGCTCGGTTCATTTCATTGACTAACAAATCCACGGTGCATCCTTCTTTAGCTGCCATATCATCATAGAACACTTCACTGAAAAATGATGACGTTTTATATTGAAATTTATTCAGTTTTAAACTCACATTCCATCACCGCTGATGTCCACATTGCATGGTTTGAATGTCTTATCCTTGTGTTCGTATTCTGTGTAACCATAGCCGACCAATTGCTCCTTCTCAGTGATGTACCAACTATCTTCGTGCAACTCCACAAATTTTTTGTTTTGTAGTTCTTCTTTTGGTATTATTCCGGCAAGTCCAAGTCCAATCGGTTGTGGTTGTTCTTCTGATTGTTGAGCATCGGCAGCAATGTTGTAGAATATCAGCATTGTGGTGCAGAAGAGCCAGAGCACTGTGTGTGATGGAAGCAGCGTCGATGGTGGCCGCATGATTATTTGTTTGAAGATTTGTGTTGTTTTTATTGAATGAAGTTTTTGTCGTTTGCTTGATGTTGTCAAGATTTTTTGGTCGTTGAGAATTGTGGTATTGCTAAAAATAAAGTTGGATTTATTTTATTTTCAATTAAAATTAGATTGATAGGTAATGAACGCGTTAATCTTGAGGATTGATAAATAGGTAATTAACTCATTATTCTCGACTCGAAAGTCTCGAGTCCCATTTGCCAGACAGCAGTTGCTGTCATCAGCGACATTCTCCGAAAAGTTCAATACACAAACCCCAACTTGCTGCCGGACCACTTTTATACTAATCAACTAATGATGGAGCGTCAGAAAAAAAAGGCGGAAGATACATGGATTTATAAAAAAATTTCCATTTAATATGCTGGGAAGTTTAAAAAGCGCAAGGCGCTGCCCGGAAGGAAAAGGAATATAAAGCGAGGATAAAGAAGTGATGATGATGATGAAGAAAATGGGATGAATAAAGAAACGATAATAAATGGAGAAGTGACGGGAGGATGAAGAAGGAAGTAGCGTTTTAAGAATACGAAGGATGAGGAAATAATGAAGAATGGAGGAATGAATGGGGGAGGGGATGGATGATGAATGAAGAATGGGCCAGCTTTTATACTAATCAATAATCAAAAAATTGTGCTTTTTCTTTTTATGAGTCAGGGTTCAGGGATGCGTAAATCATAATATATGGTACTAAAATAATCTACTGTCTATTATATGATGTACTTTGTATTTGTACTTTACATGTTTGCGCGTTTCACCGAAAAGGTCGGAAATGCGCGTTTCATCGAAAAAGGTCGGAAATGTTCATATTTCAATTTAGAGGGATTAAACTAAAAAACCAATGATGTTTTCGGATTCAGCATGTTGGAAAACCCCTAAAACCAGTTTAAAAACATATGTTATACATGTTAAACTAGCAAAAACATTGTTTGTTTGAAATACATGTAAAATATCAACAACATTGTTGTTTTAAAAGTTTTTGCGCAAAAAATGTATGTTTTTAAACTGGTTTTATGGGTTTTCCAACATGCTGAAACCGAAAACATCATTGGTTTTTTGGTTTAACCCCTCTAAATTGAAATATAAGCATTTCCGACCTTTTTCGATGAAACGCGCATTTCCGACCTTTTCGATGAAACGCGCTAGCACCTGTACTTTACTAATCAATAGGACAAAAAGTCTTTTCTCAAAAAAGAAATAGAATGTTATAAAATGAATCTTAAGAAATGAAGAAATAAGAGGATATGATGAATTTGGAGAAGTTAGAGAAATGAACATTTTTTTTATCGATTTTTGTTTTGCAATAGAGGAGCTAGATATAGAAATAGAAAGATAAAGGGCTTGTCTTGTGCTTGAAGCTTGAACTTGAACTTGTACCACATTCCAAATCCACAGTCCATTTGCACAATTCAATTATTAATTATCACACAATAATAATAGCAATATTATTTAATGGCTTATTGCTAATTTTAATATTTACATTACTTTTTATACATCCATTATAAGTTTAGAAATCAGCAGAATTATAATTATAATCAAAGTTATTCAAGCAAACAATGGCAAGAACGAAACAAACGGCAAAAAAGACTCCGAGCAGCAACAAAGACAACAAGCCATCAGCTGCACATGTCATTACCACGGTATCTCGAGGAATTCAACAACAATTGGCTACGAAGCGGAGCCGCATTCATCCAAAATACAAGGAGCTTCCGCCGGTTAAGCTTACAACCAAGCGTTACCACAAGAAAGGTTTTTGATTTCATTTCGAATTTCCAATATTAAATGATAATTTGCAGGAGCACTGGCACTGAAGGAGATCCGCAAGTTCCAGCGTACGACCAACCAGCTGATTCCGCATCGTCCATTTTATAGTCTGGTTCGCGAAATTGGGATGCAGGTGGCTGACAATGATATTCGATGGCAAGGGATGGCATTGATTGCACTTCAGGTTTTTAATTAAAACGTTTTGCTTGATATTAACTATTGTTTAATTGCTAGGAGGCCGCCGAATTCTACCTGGTCAATTTGTTCGAGGATACCAATTTGGCCGCCATCCATGCAAAACGGGTCACCGTCATGCCAAAGGATATCCAATTGGTGCGCAAAATCCGCGGCGAGGTATTCAAATAATAATAATTTCTAATTCATACAAACAATCATTTTCAGTGCGAAACTCCTTCGATCGGTTATCGCGGGCCATGAAAGAATAAAGGAAAGATGATGGCAATTTCCTATTACCCAAAATATTTTTTTGCTTTATCTCCATTCCCAATATCGCTCTTATATAATATTTGATGATTATTTTCAAACTTTTTCTCCTAAGAAAACATCATATTCCCACCTGCTGTACTAAAATACACAATACACACATTATTTTGTTAAAAATGCTTTGAATATTCTAAATAAATTCGCAAGATTCGATTAAATTGTTTGGGAGCGAGGAGGAGAATCGAGAGTACACAAAATAGGAATTAATTGCAATTTTACCAAAAGAGTTAAGTTTATTAATTATTTATCAATTATCACAGACATTTGTAATAAATTAGGCGAACATTTTTGGAAAATTAGATTTTTGAAAAATTGAATTATCCATTTCCACATCACTAAATTAATTTCTTCGTGTCATTCATTAGTTTATTTTATAATCCAAGTTGTTTGAGCGTGTCCAAAACTTTTTGTTTGCAATCATCCGGATCTGCGACTGTGTGACCAATTGTGTCCGGATGGTCGAAGATTTCGAAATCATTTCCACCCTGAAAAAATTAATTTTTCATTAAAAATATTCATTAAATTAAAACCTTCATTGTTTTGTCGCCAAAAAAGTGAATTGCTTCATAAAATGGGTTCAAATAGCGTAAACAATAGGTTTTGTCCCATCCACTTGGGAATATGTCAATGCTGATTTGGCCACCAATGGAGAATGTTAGGCCATCATCGGGAAATTGTTGACGAAGGACGGAAACGAATTGCTCCCGGATGGGATTTTTACGTTCGAATTCAACAAAAGACATTCGTTCGGATTGAGTGCAGCTGCGACCGCATGGGGAGACATTAATCTACGGAAAAATATATTTAAAACAACTTTTTATCATTTCTCATTACCATGCCATTTCGATGTTCCACAAATGTCCCTCGCTTGAATGGCAATTCCAATTCGGACATATAACGAAGACAAAAATTGGTCAATTTTTGGCACTTTTCTTCGCCCAATTCTTTGGAAATTGACTAAAAATTTAATTTTATATTAAAATAAATAATTAAAATTCATACGGCAATGGGGAGTGGTTTGATGCCATGAAATCCGGTGAGCCCATTTTCAGCGAATAAAAAATCGAAAATTGTCAGTACTTCATTTCGGTTGGTCGTTCCCAATTGCTCGAAAATTTTCTCCATATCCGAACCACCAACCACCGCAATTGGGACCCGTTGACGGATTTCCTTCAAAAATGACATCATTTCATTTGTGATGTTCTAAAATGCGAACGATTTTAGAAGAATGTTGAATAAATTATTTGAAACCTGTCTTGGTTTGGTGAGTGTGCCATCCACATCGAATAGGAAAATGTTTGGTTTCTTCCTTATTTCTGGGTTAATTCCATTTATTGCAATTTGGCCATCATTGGACATTTTTGAAGTGCACAATTTAAGGAACGTAATGAATTTTTAAAAAAGGAGGGTATGGAAATTGGTGGAACGGTTTGAAAATAAAGCAATGATGAAAAACGGGACAGTTTTATATTTTTTAAAAAACACGTGGCAATATTTCTGCCAACCCTATTCAATAATTGGATTATTCAAATCATCGAAAATTAACAGTAAATTATGAAAAATTAAACAAAATTCATCAGAACAAATATATTTAACTTTTTTTTAAATTTTATACAAAAATAAAATAATGTGAGGATGGATTTGTTTTAAATACGGTCAAAACAAATTGGTCAACTGCACATTATTTAGCCATAATAATCCATTCCAATTTCAATCATTCATATATTTTCATCAATTCTTTGCATCAAATCCAATCAATGACTTCGGCTATATTTGCCCCAAATGTGAAGAATGAATACGCTGGCAATGAAACTGCAAAAATTGGGAGAATTATTTAAATAAATTAGAATTGAATTTGAATGAAAATAATTGCATTTTGGTTTCGTAAAGATGAAATTTTTTATCCATTTGCAATTTAACGAAACATTAAATAAATAATTAACTAATTTAAGTTATATTCTTTTTTATTAAATTTAAAAACCGTACACAAGTGACATGACCAAAACAGGAACGGGTCCAATCTTCAATCCGGTCGAGTCCTCGGTGTAGAAACGCCAAAGTCCTCCGCTGTTTGGGCCTGCTCCGCCGGTGGTACGAGCCCTGGAATTGGTGGTTCCACCGCCTCCTCCTCGACTAAAATAAAAAATTTTATTAAATATTTTAATCCATTTTTAATTATTTAATAAATAAAATTGATTTTATATTTAATAAGAAAGAAACCGTTGTCGAACAGCGCCACCTGCCGCCGAACGAGGGACAACTTTTCCGCCACCTGGTCCTTTTGTTGCAGCATCAGCCATTTTATCCGAATAATTTTATATTCGATTATTTATTTATTCTTTTGACTTAATTGAAAATTCATTAAAAAATAAAATTTAAAAGAAATTCTTCGATTTTTAAACAAATAAAAATTAAATTAAAAAAATGCGCAAATTTATTCAATAAAAATGGATTTATAATTGGAAATTTGAGGGGAAGAACTGCAAATTGAGGGGAGAGGGAAAGACTACACGTGGTCAGCGCTGACTAGGAAGGAAGGGAAGGGAAAAAGGAAGAAGGGGAAATGAACATTGATTGGTTTGGATTATGCGATGGAGGGGAGAAAGGAATGAAGAAAATGGTTTAAAAAAAAACAAATAAATACAAATAAAATTGTCAGATTTTTGGGTAAAATAAACTCAGACGAGATTCGTTAAATATAATTTTTGAAAGACTCATTCATCATCATCATCAGCCAAATTAAATCGTTTTTTGTACACTTTTTTGGCGCACAGATTCGGCCAAATGTTGAAGGGAGATGGCATCCTGGATGGATCCGTGGATTTGGACACTTCCATTCAAATAAGCACTCATTGGAGACAAAGTTCCTTCGACCAAAGCAATCAAAGTGGATTTATTCAGTGTGAAATGCACATCCGGCCCAGTTGATAAGGCTAAAATAGGAATAATTTTATTTGTTATATTTTAAATTTGTCCCTAATCTATTTGATTTTGCCCAATTGACTTGCTTCTTTCGCATGTCCATCCGCACCATCCTCGTCCATTCCGCAAATCAATGTCAAATTCGGTGCCCAATTCGGTGCAAAGTACCCGAAAATGTCGTCCAACTTTTTGAACCAATTGTTCATCGAGACATTGGCGAATTTGGCCAATCAATGCATCCAATTGGGAATCCATTGAAATTATTGGTGGTTGAGAAGTGTCCTATAAATAAACACTAATGGATAAATGTCCAAAAAAACCATACATTTTTTCCGTTTATTCCATTTGATTTTTCATCTTCCATCAATAATGTCGTCGTTTTTGTTGAAGAGGATGAAGAACATTGTTGTTGCGGCTGTTCGGCCATTGTTGCCTTGAAATGGGCGCTGACTTTTCCCATAAGTTGTTGGCCAATCTCAGATTTCATTATGGTTTGAAAAACGGAAACGGCCGCATTTTCGGCGGGTTTAAGCACTTTCAATTGGTTTACGGTGAGCTGGTCCACTTGGATGCCGTGGGGTCGAAGAAATTGGTTCAATTCTTCCTTCAAAATTGATTTTTTAAATTGCAAAATATAACTAAATTTACTTGGCAATCCAATAGAATTTTGGCAAGACTGGCCGGATTGGTCAAATCAGAGAGCAGCCGTTTGGTCAAATGTCGGGTCAATGCAGTATAGGCAAGCGAATGAATAATCTAAATTAATGATTAAAGCATATAATTATGGTCAAAACCTGTTCCCTATTTTGGAGTGCACAACAAATCACCAATGGATCATTGATTTTTGTATAGGCGACTGCCACAATTTCCAACATCCCCCGGTCGGACGTGACAATATGGATGGATGGCAATTCGACACTTGTTACCCTAAAAAAAATTGTCAATTAAATCAAAAAATAATGCCAAGAAACCTCAAATCAACGGTTGTGGCTTTGTCGACCAAAGGCAGTAATAATACCGTTCCCTGGCCATAAACTCCCCGTGTTCGGCCCAATCGCATAACCACCAACCGCTCATATGGTCCAATAAACTTGAATTTTTATCAATTTAAATATTTATTTTGGGCTAAAAACCTTGAGTGAAAAGAAAAGAGAAAATGGCAAAGTGAAGAGAAAAAGTGTTGAGGAAAGTGCGGTGAACGCATATTCAACGATCAAATCGGAGGTTGGTCGATCTTTTTGTCCTTCCTTATCAATGTCCAATGAATTGATGAGTGAATTTATTGGCAATAGATCATCTAAAATATATTTATTTATTCTCTTTTTTAAAATCAAAAACCGTTAAATGCTCCATATCGATTTGCAGCGAAATTTTCCGGAGAATTGTATGTAAAAATGCTGTTAAATTGCTCTCCGCCATTTATTGATTGATGTGGTTTTTCTTCATGATGAGCATTCTTTGTAACTTTTGTAAAAATTCCAACCATATTGGAAAAGTCACCGCAAAACCACCAAAACATTCAGAAAAAATGAGATAAAATAAATGAATTAAATTGTGAATATAATAAAAAATATTTCAACGGAATAAATTCCGTAAACATTGTGGAATACATTTATTTTATTATTATTTTTATTCGTCTAAAATTGCATAAAAATTTTAGCAATAATTTAATACATAATTCTAATAAAATTATTTTCTCTTTAAATGGAATGGCAACATATTCCTTAATAAAATATCAAAAATTGAAATCTATAAATTAATTCTCCCATCAATTTGCATTTTATTCACACTTTTGGGTTCATCATTAGCCATTCTCGGTAGCGTTTTGACTCCGAGGCCATATCGTCCACGGCTCGCCGTTCCTTTTTCCCATCCTCCTTTTGTAATTCCAAATAAATTCGATCCGGATTCCCGCCAAAATCCGTAGCCTTTCTTGGAACCAAATGTACGTGAACATGCTGTCCGGAAATGAAAATAATTTTGTAAATATTTTCCCATTTTTTACCTCAATTGTTTGTCCAGCAAATGGACCATCCTGAACGCATAAAGTTGTGGAATTTGTTTCGTAAATTGTCTCAATCATCTTTTGTAGCTTTTTGGCAACACAAAAAATGTCGGCCGTTTCCTGATCGCTCAAATCGGTTAAACGTTTTGCCAAACGCAGCGGCGAAATTAGAATATCTGAAGAAAAAATAAAAACTTAATTTTTAATTGAATTTTGGGCTTACGTCCAGGCAAAAGTGGCATCAAATTGACAAATGCAAATGAATGCGCACTTCTATAGAAAACTTGGCTGGGGCAAATTCGTAAATGCCCAAAATGGAATTCGTCGGAATCTAAAAATTATTGGACTTTTTCTTTTCCACTTTAGAAAAAATACCTTTAATTTCAAATTTCTCATTAAAATGCAGGGAATAAAGGTCAGAACGGCGATGTGGAAAAACGGGTTGATTGCGGCGAACCTCCTCCAAATAGGCCAAATCCAATTCAGCGAAACACATATCTTTTTGACAATTTTAAAATTATGTTCAATTTTTATTTGAAAAAAAAACCTTCTCTCTCCGAACATTGCGCAATGACCGCACCCCATGGATCGACGACCATTGAATGTCCATAGGAAATTCGTTTCTCGTTGTGCTTTCCAGTTTGGGCTGGGGCCACCACATAACATTGTGTCTCAATGGCACGGGCTCGCAAAAGTGACTAAATCAATTTGAAAATTAATTAATTGTAAATAATTCAAAAATAAATGGGAAATTTTAAAATGACCAAAAGAAAATAAGTCTTGAATCAAAAAAAAAAAACGATTCAACCGGTTTATGGTTTAATACCCTTAATTTTTTGGTCTAACTGGGAAGAGGGTGGGTTTGAGGAGAGAAGGTCGTCAGTTCGAATCCCACCATGGGCAAATAATTTTTTTAGATGACCAAAGGTGGGGAAAAGGTTTTTTGAAGTGAGATTTAAATTAAAATAAATTTGTTCAATAATAAATTAATGTCGCGGAGTGACCGGTTGGAATGCGCTATTCTTTGTGTGGGTATATGGTTTGGATGTCTAAAACAAACCATTAAAACCGTTATCGCCAAATTAAAATACTGCCCATAATAAATTAATTTAATACTCACTTCCCAATGGGCCAATCCGGTGTTAAGTGTAAAAGATGATGGGAAGGAGAGGATTTGAGCACCGCGTTGTCGATTGTACAGGGATAGTTCGGGAAAACGTAAATCATAGCAAATACCAAAACCCAAACGGCCAATTGGAGTGTCGACCGGTGGAATAAGCTAAAAAAATTGGAATAATTTTGGGTCAAAATTAAATTGACCTGATCGCCTTGTGAAGAGAATTCGCTTTCCATCAATCGAACTTTCCCGGGTAAATCCAAATCGAATAAATGCAATTTGTCATAGGCAGCTCGTGTTTGACCATCCGAATCAATAAGCAAATAGGTGTTTCGTGGCATTCCCGAAGATTTCTATTAAAATTGAAATTAATTTTAAAAATATTCAAAATTTAATAACCTTATGATGAAATCCGCCCAAAGCTAACCAAAGTGAATTTTGTTTTGCCAATTCTCGGAATTGAGCAATGAATGGACCGTCCGCTTCTACCGCCAATTCAATTTGTTCGCCCACATTTCGGCCAATGAAGTCAAAGCATTCAGGCAGGAAAACCATCTAAATATGTTAAAAGAATTTATGTCAATTTTTAATGATTTTTTGGTCAAAATAATTTAATATTTTCACTTTGCCCATATTAATTCATTAATTTACCTTGCATCCTTTCATTGTGCCGGCTCTTTCAATCATTTGCGCGCATCGTTGGAAATTCTCCGCCAAATCATGTTGAACATTGAGTTGGCAAACCGCAATTAGTGAACGGTGTCCGGATGCACTGGTTGTGGTTGCCATATTCACTTTCGATTGGAACAAACAGTGGAGGGGCTGATTTTTCGTTGTATTTGTTGAAATAAATTGCCAAATTACTTTTCTGATCATTTTTGCAATTCATTTATTTTTATTTGAGGGATTCGCTGAATTTTAGCCAGAAAAACATTAAAAAATGAATTCTTATTTCTTAGTTAATATTGATTAGCGAATCCCTCAAATAAATTTATTTATTAAAATCTAAATTGAAAATAAAAATATAAAATAAATTATATAATTCAATGAATAAATGTGCGAAATATAAAATGATAATCAAATTAAATTTTATACTCGAGCAAAAAATAACAATTAAATCCACTCAAACAAAAAATAAAATTGAGCATAAAAATGATTTGGTATTGATGATAAAATTAATATTGAAAATTTATAATTAAAGCATTGTCATTCTTTGGTACCATTTCCTCCATTTTTATGCTGTGATGTTGTTCCACCATTTCCTTCTAATGAATGTCCATTCTTTCCACCTTTTCGTCTCTTTTCATGTTCCATTTTTGCCATTTTCCTCCGTTCTTGCAATCTTCGCCTCAATGCCTCCGTTTTTTCCATTCCTTTGAGTTGAAGTTGGCGAGCGGTCCGCAACAATCCAACTCGTTTAAGCCAATTAAATGCCAGTTTAATTCCAACAATTGAACATGCATAACGAAGCGGTGTTACAATCTATTTTAAAGCCTTTAAAATTTTATTTATTTTTAGGCAAACCTTATATAGGATGAGTGCAGCGGCCAATGAACCGGCAGCTTTTGGCATCTTCCGAACTTTTTCAATCCAGCTATCGGGCATATGCAATCGTTCCAAGAGGGCAACCACATCTAATCCACTAAAAAATTATCAAATTAGTCTTAGAATTGAATTGCTTTTTACTAACCTTTGCACTGCCAAATAGAGTCCGGCAAGCCAAATTGCACAAACCAGCGTATGAACGGGCAAAGCAATATACCAATAACTGGAATTGAATTTTATTATTTGAAAAGATTTACTTAAAATGTGTTAACCGTTTTAGGTAGTAATGAAGTTTTTTGATCAATCCTTTTGGGATTTCCTCCGCACTTTCTGCCTCGGTTTTTCGTTGCAATCGCAATTTTCCACCACCATCTGTCCATTTTCTTCTGTTGCTCAACCATTGCTTCCAATGATCACCACCACCGCCTGCCGAATGGTCCAGTCTCTGGCGAAGTCCGAGTAAATTATTCAATCGAATGCGTAGACCACGAAGATATTTCCGCTAAAAATATAAAATTGATTAATTTAAGTTTTATGAAGAAAATACAATTGGTTTTGTATTGCCTCCTCCATTGGCAGCACCGTTTGTTGTGGATGAAAAGCAATGTCTGCTAATTTGGCCGCCCAAAGTCAGAAACTTTTGTTGGTGATTGTTTTGAAGAACCAATAAATTTCGAATTGGTTGAGATGCATAATAAGGTCGAACAGATTTAATTGTAGAATAAAATGTTTGGACATTGGAATTGCTGGTAGAGACTACTAACTTTTGTAGTATAGGTAACATTTCTAAATGGCGATATTAACGAGTAATAAAATTATCAATAAATAATTTAATGTGCTGTTTATAAAATCAAGCAATTTTAAGTGAATAATTTAATAATCGTGACAACATAATTTATCAAAGGAAATAATTTAAATATAATGTAGACGTGAAATATTATCGAATTTCCAAAAAAAAAATTAATTAACATTTAACAATATTTGTAAATTATTGATTGATTGATTTATACATCATCCAATCAATCACGTTTGGCTAATTGTTGCTTAAAATGAAGTGCATAATAAACGGTTGCGGCAGCCAATAAAAGAAAAACGCTCTCGGATGAGACCGGTGCCTTCTTCGATACACCCGGGTGGTAGTATTGGTAGACGAACAAAGCGGAAGATGGACTGGCGCCATTCTCAACAGCCTAAATAATAGATTACTAAAATTGGAGGATATTTGAACCTTCTTATAGTCTGCAAATTTGTCCTCATCATAAATTTGTACATCAAAAGTTTGTGAGTTAGACTCGGTATGTTCCATTTGCCATGATACTTGGTATTTTGATGTTTCATCGGAGAAGGCAACTTGATAATTTTTTCCATTAATTACAGCGTAAAATTGTCCTTTCTGGAAATCAGATTTTGTGCTTATTCACAAAATATTTTAAACCTGTTGATAATTATTTGAACATTGCAATGCAAATTCCACTACATATGTTGTTTTGTAATGGAAGAATCCGTCCTGTGTTGAATATCCACTTGCAGAATATTTCGGTGAATCACATGATGCTCCTTAATATTAAAAATATCTTTCATATATTTAAACTAACCATATGCGATTGATGAAACGAATGATGATAGAATGAAGAACACCAAAAAAGAGTTCAATTTTTCCATCTTTTCTGAAAAAATTTAGATTTTTATAATGATTGATTATTCATTAATTATTATTGAATTGATCATTGATCAATAACAATATGAATAAATTATTCAATGCTCTGTTTGAAGCAAATATTGAGCTAATTGTAATATCAAAAAATTTATTTAATAAATGGAATAAAATAGAATCCAAAAATAATGATGAAAGTCCAAGGCGGTTCAAAATGGATGAATTAAAATAATTCAACAATATTCAGTTCAATGATAAACTCAACAATAAAATAAGGTTTTGTGAGCAATAAAGGAATGGAATTTTCAATGAGATTGACAAAGAAAATTTATATAACCGTTTCAAAATAATTTAAATAGAAATACCGAAAAGAAGATGCAAATAATTTATGATAAAAAGGAGGAATGCAATTCATTTTTAATATGCTCATTCTTCTCCACCAATCATTCATTCACAGTTCCAATTTGGCAATGAACCATTTGAAATCAGGCCAATCCTTGACCATTCCTCGTTCGATCACAACTGTCACTGCTTGACCAGCAAATCTTTCACTCAACAATTTCCTTGAATCGATTACCTTAAAAAATATTCTATTTATCCGAGTTTATAAAAATGACAAAAACAAACTTTCTCCACAAATTCGGTATTAACAATCGGAACAAATGACGAGGTTTTGGGCTTCCAAGAACGCGGGACAAATGCTTTCAGCTTGATTTGAACGGTGTTACGCACTGGAATTGTTTCAAATGCTGGTCCATCCTCAATGCGATATCTGCCAATGGTCACTCTGCCATCCGGATGTTCAATTCTAAAAATTAATTTTGTCAATTAAAATAAAATGGAAAATAAATACTCACGCATCAAAACGAATCCATGAGCAATGTTTAGTATTGCCGGCCCTTTCCTTTGGCAGAATAAGTTCTTGTTTTGGATATGCAGGCGTGTAGCTAAAATATGAAATTTAAAATGTATAAAATATTCAAAAATTAACATGAAAAATGATCCATTGCCATTTTGGGAGACCACAACACCGCTGATATTCTCTTTCGATGGTCTCGGAAATTCGAATCGACTAAAGTTGGATGCGGGGCGGTCAAAAATCTGAATTGAGAAATTTTAATTCAAAATTAATTTTAATGGGAATAGTAACCGATTCCTTTGGAGGTGTTGTGTTCATTGCACGCGGAACTGCCGCTTCATTGTCCAAAGATGAATTTGACAAATTACGTTGGGTGGCGAATGAATGAGCAGCTGAAAATTTTTAGTTGCTTTTGAAGGTTGGTTTTTAGATTTAAGGCTTAATTAGATAATGACTCGGCTTAGGCTGATTAGGTTACGAAGATTAATTTATAATATAATTTTTTTTACATTTTGATCATTTAACCTTAATATTTAGGTCAAAGGTTCGAACCCGCTCAAAGGATAAATAATTTTTCAGGCTTGGTTCACTTTTTTTATTCATTTTTAATAATTCTTCTTAAATATAAATAAAAAAACCAACGTTTTGATGCTCCTCGATGTTTACTAAAAGCGAATGTTGTTGCTCCGCCACGACCTCCGCGACCGCCTCTTGCATTTTGCCCAAAACCTCCAAAAACACCAGACGACCCAATTTGTTGATGTTGCATTTTTGGAGGCTCATTCGTTTGGGTAGAAGAACCTTCATTTACATTTGAAATTGAATTGCTGGTTGAAATGACTGCTGAAAAACAAAGAATATATGAATAATTCAAATAATAAAACGAACGTTTTTGTGTGCGATTGTTAGCGAAATTGAATGTTGCCGTTGCCCTTCCACGGCCTCGTCCAAAACCGCCAGTCAAAGGTGTTTTCGGTCGTTCAACTTCCACAATTTGTTGTTGTTCTATTTTCGGAGGCTCAATTGTTTGGGCAGCCGGAGATTCATCAACATTGTTTGTTGGAAGTATAGCTGAGAAAAAAAATTAAATTTAAATAAAATTAAAAGCCAACGTTTTGGTGCTTGAAAACTCTTGAGCGTTGCACCGCCACGACCTCCTCTTGCACCTTGTCCAAAACCACCGGTCAAAGTCGCTTTTGGTTGTTCCACAATTTGTTGTTCTATTTTTGGAGGCTCATCAATCGTTTGGGTGGCAGAACATTCGCCGATATTTGAAGTCGTATTGCCAGTGTTGGTGATGTTGTTGGCTGGAAGGACCGCTGAACAATAATATATATATTAAAATAATAACAAACTTTTTGGTGCTCGATAATTGCTGCTGAATGATGCACCGCCACGACCTCCTCTTGCACTTTGTCCAAAACCGCCAGTCAATTCAATTTGTTCATTCTGCATTTTTGGAGGCTCATCAGTGATTTGGACAGAAGGAGATGATTCGCAAACAATTGAAGTTGTATTGGTGATGGTGGTGTTGGTTGGAATTGAAAGTATAGCTTAAATTGTTTAAATTTTGAATAAAATAAAACCAACTTTTTGGCACTCCACCACGGCTTCTCATATTTTGTCCAAAACCACCAGTCAAAGGCGTTTTTGGTTGTTCCACTTGCAGAATTTGTTCTATTTTCGGAGGCTCAATTGTTTGGTCAGCCGGAGATTCATCAACATTGTTTGTTGGAAGTACAGCTGAGAAAAAAAATTTAATTTAAATAAAATTAAAACCAACGTTTTGGCGCTCGAAAATTGCTGCTGGATGATGCACCGCCACGACCATCTCTTGCACCTTGTCCAAAACCACCGGTCAAAGTCGCTTTTGGTTGTTCCACAATTTGTTGTTCTATTTTTGGAGGCTCATCAATCGTTTGGGTAACAGAACATTCGCCGATATTTGAAGTCATATTGCCAGTGCTAGCTGGAAGGCCAGCTGAATAATAAAATATATAACTTAAATTAAAATTTAAAATAAAACCAACTTTTTGGCACTCCACCACGGCTTCTCATATTTTGTCCAAAACCACCAGTCAAAGGCGTTTTTGGTTTTTCCACCTGCAGAATTTGTTCTATTTTCGGAGGCTCGATTGTTTGGTCAGCCGGAGAAGTTTCGCAGACATTTAAAGTTGGATTGTTCGTTGGTGCTGATGATGCTGTTGCTATTGGTTGGATGGACAGCTAAAAAATATGAGAATATAATTTAAATTAAAAATTGGTACTCTTGCAATTTACGGGATGGAAGGGAAAAAGGATGAAGATGAAGAAGAAGAGATGAAGCTGAGGATGATCTCTTCATCATCATCATCAACCTCATCATTTTCTTCATCTTCATCATCCTCATCATTTTCTTCGTCTTCTTCCCCTTCTTCATCATCTTTTTTCCCTTCCATCCCATAAACAGCACTAACACCTTAAATTTTATTAAAATTTACAATTTGTTCTTCGTTTAACCCTCCGTCTTCCGTAGAACATACGACCCAATTCACTTTCAATGCTTTCATAAGATTTCGCAAAACCATGTCACGACGATAATGTGCCATGCTAAATGGATTTTTATGATGAATATTCATTCCAAAATTTACTATGCAATCCAGGCGTAATTCAGTTGATCCATCACAACATTTTCCTGCTTGAAGAAGGCGCCAATCCGTCCAAATTTGGTTGAATAAGCAATGAGTTTGTTGAATGTTTTGTCCGAAAAATAGATGATTGGTGTTTTGACCTGGAAATGAATTGAACATTTCATTCTAAATGTTATTCTTTGTTTGTTAAACCTGAACTAAAACATCTTGTTGTTGGTTGCTAACTTCATAAAGTTTCGTTTCATATGGCTCCTGCCCTGGTGGAATTGTTTTGATGATTTGTTGTTTGGCGAAATCATAGATGAGCCATTGTCCGAGTTGGAATTCGCTTAATCCTCTGCAAGTTTGATCGCATTTTTTTTCTGGAATCCACAATTGTCCTGTGTCACGATCGCTGGTTCTGGACACAAAAATAGCCTCAACCTCGCAAGTCATTTTTTTAGATTTAATCGCAATAATATGTATTTCTAAAAAATTCTTAAAATTTTAATGCATTTGCTCTTGGAAAAATAAATGAAATAAATTGGTATAATCGGCTTATGATTTTGTTGTTTCGTACATAATTCGTAACAACCCTCCTATTTAGATATATCATCTACTATTTCCTTTTTTTTGCCTTAAAATATTGATTGATAATGATAAGGGGATTTGGGTTTTGGTGGCCGGGAATTATGTGTGATGTTGATGTCTGATATGTGATTGGGTTTTCCAATTTAAATAATTAATCATCAAAAATAACAACGATCAAAATTCGTGATGAGATGAATGAAATACAGGCACAGGGAATAGGGGATAGGGGAAGGAAGGGGATAACCAAATTTATCGCAAGATAAATCAGAAATTTCAATTTTATAATTCAAAGGACAAATCAAGTACCTATAATAATAATCATTCTTCTTTTACCCAAATTTCATCTCCTAATTACCTATGGAATTCAATAATAATAACCAATCATATTCGCTTAATCAAATCAAAACACATTAAAAACATTCACAAAATTTATTTATTACAAAAAATAATAGAATATATTTATTGATTTACATCAAAGTGCAATGACAATTAGGGAGACAATATGAAGATGAGATGGAGGAATATTTATACAATACAATTATTGATGAGAATATGGGGGAATTATCACATGGGTTTCTGCCTTCTTTGCTGCTTCTTCATCAGTCCTTGTCGCATCAGTGAAGTTGAGCGTCATCCGTGGGAGCGAAGATGTGGAATGTGCATTGAAGGTCCTCGCTAACTTGCATTGTCGCTCCGGCATTGTTGTATTGGGCAGCATAGTGAGGTGCAGAGAAGAGGGTGATGAGTCGACGATCGGCGAAGAATTCGGCCCCATCCTGGACAACCTGCAAATTAAGAGGGGAATGTAAAATGAACAGTAAAAAGCGCATAATATTCAAACCTGATGAGCTCGGACAATCAAGTCGATATCCAATTGCTTGAGTGTGCGCATGACGAGATCCTCACCGAACATTACGCTTGCTCCTGAAAAAATAAGTAAAAATTGGTAAATGAAATTCTAAAACAAAATCATTACCTCGAGTGCTCGGCACAGTGCCCTTGATTCCTTGTTCCGGATCCGCCCACAGCAAGTCGAGTTCTGCGCATGGCCGTTGGGCATCGTAATCTGTTGCTGGACGTTTGAGTTGACGAAGTTGCTGCAGACTTTGAATCCGTTCAGAGATGCCACCGTGCATACCTGGAATTTTTGGGGTTTAGTAGATGATAAATTAAAGCGTAAAATAAACTCACAGAGAATTCTGCCTCCGACGAGAGCAGAGAATGGCAGCCAGGAGAAGGCACGATTGAAGGCCATGAACAGGGATTGACCATCTCCTCGATAGCGTCGTTGTAGCTCGTCCAGGAATCCGTAGTGGCGGTTGATGTTGCTGCACTCGTGATTGCCTCGCAGTAGGAAGATGTTGTTCGGGTATCGCACTTTGTAGGCCAGCAGCAACACGGCAGTCTCAATACTTTGTCGCCCTCTGTCAACGTAGTCTGAAAAAGTTGTGGGGAAAATTATTATTGGCCTTTAAAATGAATGATTTTTACCTCCAAGGAAGAGATAGTTCTTTGTTGGTGGGAATCCGAGTCGTGCAAAAATCCGCATCAGGTCCGCAAATTGGCCGTGGATGTCGCCGCATATGATGACAGGTGGTTGGAGCTCGACCATGGCTGATTGGCTTTGAAGAACTTCGATCACAGTATTGCACAGCGCCTTGATTTCCGAAGCATCGACCTGAAATTGATTTTCGTTATTGATTTTAAAAGCATTTTCTTAAATTTAAAACTGACCAGTGACGTGAAACGTTGAGCATGGCATAAGAGGATTCGTTCGATGATTGTGTCCACTTCTTGCAGGTTGAGTTTTTGCTGCGCCATGATGTCCGCTTTGGTCCCGACGTTGATGAGTTGTTTGCAGGAAATGAGTTGATATTCGTTGATGGTTTGAAGTGCTCGGCTGGATGACTGGTAATTGGAACTAAAATTGCCGTTGCTTTTATAGTCGATCGATCGATATCATAATCGTTAAGTATAGTAATACAGACAGTAAAACACCAATTTACTTTGTAAGTACCAATCAATAATCAACTACTCTTACTCTTACTCACTCACTTCTTAGGGCACCGTATTTTAAGAAAATCAATAACACAAACAAAAGACAAAACATTTAGATTGAGATCAATCGAGATTGAATTTCGAGATCCAAAATCCGCTAAATTCTTTTTGTTATTGGATCAATAATTGAATTAGGTAGTTATAAATGGGATGGTTTTTTAATTTGATTTTTTAAAAAAATTAATCAAAATCATAAAAATTTACTTTTTAGACCGAAATTAATTAAAATAAAAACAGCAAGTGGCAACAAACAATAAAACGAGAAACAATAATAAATAAATGGTTGTGAAAAATCAAGTAAGTTTTCACGCATTATCCAGATTAAACAAGCTTATAATAGGATGTGAACCTGCATGAAGTTTGGGCATCCAATCTTGAGGATGAATTTGCACAACTCCGCGATTTTATCGATGATTACCCCTTCGTGGCAATGGACACAGAATTTCCAGGCGTTGTTATGACCCCAATCGGCCAATTCAAAAACAAAGAAGACTTCAATTATCAACAACTCTGCTGCAATGTTAATGCGCTCAAATTGATTCAAGTTCTTCTATTTAATTTCTTATATTGTCTTTAAACTCGTTTTTAAAGGTCGGCTTCACACTTATGAATGAAGAAGGCGAATTGCCGCCGAAACAAGATATTTGGCAGTTCAATTTGCACTTCAGCTTGGCCGATGATACATTCAGCGAGGACTCTGTTCAGCTACTCAAGGTCGCCGGGTTCGATTTCGCCAGACATCAGGTTTTATCTAATGCAAAATAAAAAAATGAAAAATTTATCATAGAACGAAGGCATCATGATGGAGGATTTCGGCGAATTGTTGACCACTTCTGGGCTGGTTTGCGACCCACGAATCACTTGGATCACATTCCATTCTTGCTTCGATTTTGGCTATCTAATCAAGGCAATAATGCTCGGCGAATTACCAAAAGACGAGAAAGATTTTTTTGTCTAGTAATTTTAATTTTTTCTAAATTTTTAATTGGTAATTTTCAGTCACAAGAAATTGTTCCCAAACAGCTATGACATCAAAATGTTGCTCCGTCAGCCGGATGCAGTCAAGGCAATGCTGAAAGGCGGGTTGCAGGAAATTGCAGACCAACTCCAGGTCCAACGCGTTGGCCAACGTCATCAAGCCGGTTCCGACTCAATGCTCACCGCAATGACTTTCTTCAAATTGCGCGAAAAGATATTTTCCGATAATTGGAAAGAGGTTTTACATTACATTAAATTATGTTAATTATTTACTCGATTCTCTGTCAGATGGCCGAAAAAGTGCAAGGACAAATGTTTGGATTGTCCAATGGTCAATTGACTACCTACACGCCCCCGATAATCCCATATAGCGGCCAATCTGCTGCTGCCGGAAACATTGGACAGCCGGGAAGCACTGGGAAAAATGGACAACATGAACCGCCGCCACAATCTCAAATTCAGCTGAAAGAGGTCGAAGTTTGATGGAAGGAGATGACATCTGCCGGATGAGAATAATGAAAGATGATATATTTCCATTTGTATTAAATAATGTAAAAAAAATCAAGATAAAATTTATTTAAAAATAAATCAATTGTTTAATTTGTTGATAGCGGAAATATTCCGACAATTTATTTTTATTTGGTTTGAAATAATTTTTCATAAATTAAAGAGAACTATTGATGCCGAAAAAACACACTTTATCGAATAAAACAAGGAAAAGGCCGGGTCGAGATCTTGACCAAATCCAGGAGGATATGGGGCAGCCGGAAAAAGTTTGTGATTTAATTCAAATATTGAGGAATGTAATTGACATTAAAGGTATTGAAACTTGAATGTCAACCAGTTGACGAGGATTTACCAGGCGGAGGTCAGCATTATTGCATTCCATGCGATCGCCATTTTGTGGATAATCAGGTGAAACAAAAACACGAGAAGAGCAAAGGTTTGTGTGAAGAAAAATGTTAGATTTAAGATGGAATAAATTAAAGAAAAATAGTCAATTTATTACTGAATTAAAAATTAGTAGTTAACAAATACATTTTAACATTCTCATTCAATTTTCAGTGCACAAACAAAGAATGCAACGACTTCGTGAATCACAACACACACAAAAGGATGCTGAATTGGCAGCTGGATTGGGGAATGGATGATTTTTTGTTGATTTAAATATGAAATTTTACATTGTTCAATTTTTTGTTTTTTTAATATCTTTATTGAATAAAATATACATAAAATCATTGAAAATTTATACAAGGTTTCACAAAGGATTAATTAGTTTGGCATAAATAATAATTATTAAATCCATCATTCAATTTTCTTCCATCCAATTTTCGATCAATTTCAACACAATTTGCCAATCCGAATGCACTCGGATGCCCTTCTCCCTTTCCTCTGGTCCAATTTGTTCGCCAGTAAAAATTCTCCTCAAAAAGTTGACGGAAAAATTGAGCAATTTCCAATTGTTCGGTTCAGCCATTTTTGATTTGTAAGTGGCGGCCAACTTTTGGACAATTTCCTTATTGGCGGCTGAATAAAATTTAAATTTAATAATTTTGAGGATTTCTTACGTTTTGTGTAATCGAATTGAACGGCTCCAATGAATATTTTGTGTGGTTCTCCGTCCGGTAAATGGCCATAATTGAATTTCAATGTTGGCGGAGTAGGTGAATTGTCAGGCAATTTCTATAAAAATAAAAAAATGAATTCAAAATTGGCTCAACAATTCATTAATTTATGCAAATTATATTTAATTTGTTAATTAAAATGCAAACCTTTGAACATTTTCCATGTAAATTCTCCCATTCTATCCATTCCTTTGCTTCGGCCAATTGTTTTTCCCAGCCCTTTGAATTCTTCTTTTGTCGTTTCCTTTCCAACTTTTGCTTGTATAAATCATTAAAAAGTTTTTGCCTTCTTCGGATTGTGGTGAAATTGTAAATTGAAAGTTGCTTCCCATCCAATCCAGTCAAGGTCGACGCGCCAGCGCATCGATTTACCCCATCTCGTTTTGGGCCAGACTAAAATTTGGATTTTTGAATGTGGAATAATGAATAAAGCCAATACCGAATGAATGAGCAAAAAAGGGGTAACCGGCAAACGTTTTTCAGCTCGAATACTAAAAATGAAAAATGTTCTATGTGATTTTCGAAATTTTAACCATTCCAAAATCCATTTTGGTGTTATAACAATATTTTGCGCATTTTTGCCTAAACTTTTCCATTTTGTAGAGGCCAATTGAGTTGCGACCATGTATTTTGTTTCCTTTGGCGTCCAATAATGATGATATTCGCCGCCATTTTCCACAATCATTTTGCGCAATTCCGAGGCCGGTGGATCTATTATTTCAAATATTTATTTTGTTAAATAATTAATAAAAACTTGTATAGCCGTTCACATAAAATGAAACGCCCGAGAAAATATTGCTTATTGGAACAATTCCTCCGTGTACTTGCTGGAATAATTTGCGCTTCTTCATCGCCATATAGCCACCCTATAAAATGCATTTGATCAGAAAAAAAAAATGGAAAAATACTCACAAATGTTTGTTTTTCCTTTTGTTGACTTTCTTTGCCATCATTTTGTCTCATTTTCTGTATAATTTGTTGAGTATGTTTTCGATAAACCATCGATGAAAATTCGGTTATCAAATTTGATGACATTTTTCTTGATTTGTTGTTAGGATAATCAATTGTTAATTCAGTTTAATAATGATTAATGAATTCCTAAAATAAAATTAATTAAAAAAAATAAATTAATTTAAAAATGATTCATAAAAAAGAAAGGAGCAAAAAAAAAGAGAATAGAGCTTTAACTTTAAAAGCTATGCCGTGAATGGCTTTCCAAATTTAAAAAATTCGCCCCTCCAATTTTCGCTTTCGCGTTTCGCCTTTACGAAATTTACTTATCTCCTCTCCTCCTATAAATTTTATTCGGATCAAGACAAGACACAAATTTTTCGGCCCCAAATCCCAAAAAAAATCAATATTTATTTTTTATTGATTCGACATCGTAAAATTCAATTGTTTTATTTTTAGCAAAACTAAAAATCAGCAACAATTAAAGTGAAGGAGAAATAATGGAATCCACCAAATTGGCCAGTGCCCAACGTCGGTCAATGCTGAGTCAAATGTCGACCGCATCTTCGGCTTCATCAACAACGACCACTGTCGGGGTGAGATCAATGAATGCAATGTGGAAAAAATGGAAAATTATCGATCGAGTTAATATTTTCGGTGATTCGCAAAAAAAAAAACAAATTTTACTATTTTAATTGCGAACAATTTCCAATTATATTATTCTTTTGCAGGCCATGAACGCTTCATTGGCCTTGCAACAAACGCTCACGCCCAAAATTGACAATCGACCGGCGGTTGTGATCGAAATTGGCACCAGATTAACGAGGTTTTCTCATTAAATGGCATTAGGAATAATATTTTGCCAATTTAGGGTTGGTTTTGCCGGTGAATTTGTTCCACGTGAAATATTCCGGACAGAATGGATGGACCCGATGGATGGCCCGCCGAGTACATCACTTCAACCAAAACAAATATTTGACCGAAACTACAGTGAACAGGAACAATACGAAATTCTAGTGAAATTCCTCAAAAACATCATTTTCCGGTTAGTTTTTATATTTAAAAATCAATAATTATTATTCAGAAAATTGCTGACCACCATTTCCTCTCGTCGAATGGTTTTGGTTGAATCATTGTTGACGCCAAGTTGGCAGCGGCATGCCTTAGTATGTTTTTATTAATTTTACCATCAAAAATTTTAATTCAATTTTTAGGCCAATGCTCTTTTCTCGTGTCCTCCGCTTATGCCCCATTCCCTGCTCTTCGCCCCTTCACATTTGCTTGCCTCATTCCCATTCAATGCCCGAAATTGTGTTGTCCTCGATTTGGGCGCCAATGAGGCCGTTCTATTCCCGGTTTAATTTTAAATTTAATTTTTTTAATTTTTAATTAAAAACATATTTTAGATTGCCGAAGGCGTTTTGATGTTGAACAAGTGGGAGACCAGTTCAAATGCAAGTGCCAATGCCATTGAAGCGAATTTGAGGAAGTTGATGCTTCGATTTGGCCGGGTCCGACAAAAAATGATCAACGAAGATGAAGAGGAGGAGAAAAGAGGTTTACAAAAAATTAAAAAATATTAATTAATTTAAATTAATATTTTTCCAGTTTCGGAGGATTTGGGTCGTCCATTGAATGAACAAGATTTGGAATTGGCCAACAAAATGGGCCTTTGGGAGGATTTGGTCGTCCGATTTTGTTTCATCACAACACCGGCCAGGGGAAGAAGATTGCAGGCACAATGTAGGAAAATAATAATATTTTTAACAAATTATTAATCCCCCTTCTTTTTTTAATAGTGGCCATCCCGGAAGAAGAGGACCCAAAATTCGATGTCCAATCATCGCCGCCTTCCATTCAACTCCAATTTGGGGCCGAAATTTTGCATATTCCCGGAATTGTGCGAGAGGCGGCCGCCGAAATTCTCTTCACCCAAAGCGATGAACCCGACCAGCGTTCGGTGCCCCAAATGCTGTTGGATTGCATCGCAAAGGTCAAAAGAGGGAGAGGAAATTATCAAATATGTGAAATTATTTTCAGGTTGGCATTGATTTACGGCGAGAATTGTTGGCCAATTTGCTGATTATTGGGGGCATTAGCCGATTGCCTGGATTTTTGGCTCGTCTTAAGGTCAAATTCCAATTGAACATTGCCAAAATTTACCTCCATTTTTAGACAGAATTGTTGAATTTAATCGCTGATGGCTATCGACCCCAATTGGCCCCAACACTCGTTGAAAACATCAAATTTTATCAATTTCCAAAGGAAATGGCCGGACAATTATTTTGCAATTGGCTTGGAGGTAAAAAGGGAAAATTGGGAATTGGTTTTAAATTAATTTATTTTAAGGTTCAATGTTTGGTTCCTTGGATGATACATTGGAACAACGGTCGCTGACCCGTCGCCAATGGGAACAGAAGGGAAAACGGGTGCCGGATTGGACAAATCAAATTGATGAATATTTCACGGAATTGGTGCCGGCTAACAAAAAAAGTTGGTCTCAAAAATAATATAATTTAAAATTCAATGTTTTTAGTGCCAAAATCGACGCCGACGGATTCGCCCAATCAAATGAAGAATGAAATGGATGGAGGAAATGAAGGGACCGGAGGAAGTTAAAATAAAAAAAAGTGCCATTCCAATTATATTCTTTTTTGAATTTGTCTTTTTAATACATTTTGGACAATAAATTTATTTTTTTATGGTTCCAGCAAATCCGTTCGCCAAATAGGTAACCCCCAACTCTGAATTAGCGGCTTATTGCCGCACATTCCATTCCCCTCCTCCACCCGAATTTTACGTCACATTTTCGTCGTCCCAATTTCCCCCAAAAATGAATGAATCATCCACTCGTCCCAATTTTTTCATTAATTAATAAATAAATGATTTTGCCAATTAATTTTCAATTTTGGTGGATTATTGAATCAGAATGAAGTTTGGGAATTTTGGAGATAAATTCCTAAATTGTGAGAGGAATATTTGGCAATTTAAGGATTTACTTTTGGCTGTGGGTGAAAGAATGGAATTGAAGATGATCAGACGCGTCATCTTCCTTCCTTCCTTCCTCCTTTTGTTGGTTTCACCCTAAAAATGAAGGAGAGGTGAAGAAGAAGGAGGAAAAGCAAATGATGAGGCCAAGGTCGCGGTTGCCCACAAAATGCCCGGAGGGGATTGTGCGACTGGCTTAAAAGGAGCGAAAAATGTTGGTTACTGATGAAATGAGTGGGACAAACAACACAAAAAAATTGACAAAAGCTTCACAATTTTAAGGGCAACGAAGAAGATGAATTTCATTGTTTCCTTGACGGTCTTCATCATTTTTCCAACCCTTTGTTTCGCCCATTTTGGTGGACTTTTGGGTTTGGGCGGCGGTGGAAGTTGCGGATGTGCCCCACCGCCTCCAATGCTGCCACCCATTTGCCCTCCGGCATTGCCGCCTTTGTCTTTGGTTCGGAGGATTAATTTATTCTTTCATTCAATTCCATTTCCAGCCTTGTCCTCCTCCACCACCTCCATGTCCTCCTTGTCCGCCAACATTTTGTCCTCCACCGGTAAAATTAATTTGTGGCAATAAATTTACTGTTTTTCCAAGATCATTTGTGCCCCTCCACCGCCCCCTTGCCCGCCTCCCCTTCCCCCACCTCCATGTCCTCCTCCAATGCCCTGCAGTCCATGTGGGGGTTTGGGAGGTGGTGGCGGATATTTGGGCGGAATGAGCGTTGGTGGCGGTTATGGCTACGGAGGAGGAGGTGAAATAGATTTATTTAGGGCATAATTTAATCGGTCAAAAGGTGGATATCCAAGCAATGATTGTTGCTGTCAATGTGGCTCTCCTTGCCGATATATGGGCCGGGCCAGAACACATGGGGCACGAATTTTTGCGGCTCCAACCAAAGGAGAGGAGGAGGAAGACCCAACTTGTAATAGTGAAAAATTGCGCACAGTAATTGAGGAGGTGGACAAAAATTCCCCAACGATTATTTTCTGCTTCCGATTTTTAGAATATTTCCGAGAGCGATCCAAGCAAATCAAAAAGTAAAATATTGGGAATGGAATAAAATTTATTTTTTTTTTTATTAATAAGGGGCAATTCAAAAGGCAGCTGAGGAAAAATTGTTCTCCAAAATTAATGTAGGAAACATTGGTGGAGGATTTTATTTGGAATAATTTAAAGGTGATTTGTGCAAGTGGCGATTTCTCCTATGTGGCCTATACGGATTCATATTGTCAAGCCTCATTGGGAAATGGTTAAAATTAAATATGGAATTCCCAAAAAAAAACACTAATTTTAGTCACTTGCTATGCATTCCGTCCTTTGGGTTTGGACAGTTCGACGTCAACCTCAAGCAGAGATGCAAAATGAAGAAAATTTCACCATAAATTTTGGCAATATTTGTCCCGGTGTAATTCAAAATTAAAATTTGGAATTATAAAAATATTGTTTTTTAAAATGATTTATTGAATGAACTAAAAGAGTGAAAAATAAAATGATGATTAAAATTAAACTCCAACAATTTCACCTTCTCCATTCTCATCTTCCAATTGAATATTGTCGCCGAATTTTGCATAAAGGATTGTCCTCAATTTCTGAAATATATTTATCAATTAATAATTCTCCTCCGATTTTATGCTTACATTCATTTCCGCCTCTATTCCGGCGATCCTTTCCTTCAATTCCTCAATTTGTTTTTTGGTATTTTCCTTTCGTTCTTCCAATTTTTGGCCGATGGTTTCCTTAAATAATTCATTGAAACGATTAAAATACATTTTGATGTTCAAAACCTGGTCATAGTGCACAAAAACGGAACCAATTTGGAGAGGAATTGAGCCGGCAAATTCATCATCCAATAACATCACTTCATCAGCCGCCTCTTCCAAATTCAAATTCTGATTGTTCAATATGGCCAATTTTTCCTGTCATTAATTTTATTTTTTTTTAAAATGACCTAAACAAACCGTAAATTCCAAAAAGGATTTATGGAGTCGGGCGAATTGATTAATTTGTTGCTGGTCTTCAGCCGTCGGCACCGCCCGAACATTGGTGGATGTTTCGTTGGATTTTCGTGCCATAATTGGGTGAACTAATATTATTTTTAAAAACAATTAATTTGGTAAATAATTAGATATGAATGGCCAATTTTCAATGGAATAATTGATAATAAAAAATAAAAATTTCATTTTATTCGAATTTATTAAAATGTCAAACAAAAATGTCACATCAATAATTTTTAATATCATTTGGGGAAAACAATGGATTTTATGGATAAAGAAGAAAACAAACAAAAAATGAATGACACTTTAATATTTATGCATTTACATTTATAATAAATTATAAATTAGTATAAAATTATAAAATTGTCAATAAAAATGCGGAAGATGAATAATATTAATTTTGGCCATCCACTCCACCAATGCTTTTTCCACTCTTCTTGAATTGAACTCGTTCCACTTTGACCTCATCATTGATTAATCGATAAAGATAGGCAACAATTAATTCGGTTTGAACATCCATAACCACAAATGAAGGAACAACTTTTCTGAAAACGATGCATGAAATAAGAATTTAATAAAAACAAATTACTCTTTGACAATTGAAAATGCTCCAGTTGCTGAACCCGGATTCACATAGAAAACACCACCTTTAATTTTAATATTTTTGGGTAAATCGAATTGTCAACCTTTTTCATAAACGCAACATTCATGCGTGTGCCCTGAGATGAGAACATCAACACCCATTTGTTGCGCTGATAATTCCATTGCCTAAAAAATTTTGGGTGTTCATGTTCCATTCGTATTAGTTCATTTGAAGACCTTGAGGTTTCCCCACGGAATGAATTGATGGCCATGGACTAGTCCAATTCGAAAATGACCAACCGGAATCACTTTCATATCCGGATAATTGTTCTCATCATCGAAATCGCCACGAACACAATGCACTGAATTATAAAGATTTGCATAATTATTATTAATAAATGAAAAAAACCATCGCAAGTCAATGTCTTCAAATAGTCAATGGTTTCACGGGTGCAAAGATTTCCAGTGCATAGGACATGTTGCATTTTGTTTGGAACCAAAAGCTTTCGGAATTTCTGCGGCAAATTGTACGCTCGATAAGGGATGTGGAAGTCGCCGATGATGAGAACAAGCTTAATATCAATCTAATTTATCAGGCGTTTAAAAAGAATTTTAATAAACTTTTATCTTTTACCATTTTGGTCTCACTGTTGTCAAATAAGTAAAATTGGTGATGGTGAGAGGTGAGAGGTGAGGGTTTTTTGTTATTAAATAAAAGAGTGAGTGCAAACTGCAAACTGCAAACTAAATCTATAAATATAAATAAATTAAATGATTTTATCGATATTAAATAAAAAATCAAGGTATGAGTTTTATTTAGATTAAGTCTCGTTTTTCAATCAAAATCAAAAGCTCAATTTAATTCCGCCTATTTGCCCAAATTTAATTCCGCCTATTTGCCCAAATTTAATTCTGCCTATTTGCCCCAATTTAATTTTGTCTATTTGCTCCAATTAATTCCGCCTATTTGCCCCAATTTAATTCCGCCTATTTGCCCCAATTTAATTCCGCCTATTTGCACCAATTTAATTCCGCCTATTTGCCCCATTTAATTCCGCCTATTTGCCCCAATTTAATTCCGCCTATTTGCACCAATTTAATTCCGCCTATTTGCCCCATTTAATTCCGCCTATTTGCCCAAATTTAATTCCGCCTATTTGCCCCAATTTAATTCCTCCTATTTGCCCCAATTTAATTCCGCCTATTTGCATCAATTTAAATTTTGTTTTCTGGATTTATTAATCACCTTCTAGTTTTAAGATCTAGGCTAGGCAGAGCATTTTTTTGTATAATTGTCACCGCTTTTTTTTCTTTTTCTGACACATTTCTAAACTCAAACCTCATGGCAATTTTTGCAATATTTTGTCCCTTTCTGCTGCTGGCAATAGAGCTTCCGGCTGGCCCCTAACACTAGCAGCAGAGCTCACGTCAATATACTTATACTCCCATTTAATCCCTCGTATTCCTCTATAGTATTTTTGAGCCTTTCCCTTTTTCTTATTTCTATTATAAACTTCAATGGTTGTTTGTCCCGTGTCCCTTCAGCAGGGGCAGGCTGGTAGCAAAAAATAATTCAACGAAGCAAACAAATTTTATGATTTTTTTTCCTTTTCATTGCGTTTCTGTTTATGTTTACGCATTTTTCTCACCTTTTCTTCTTATAAAAATACTTCAAATTTTATTCATTTTTTGACATTTTTCCAAGCATTGATTTTCTTTTATTTTTTCAATTTAAAAAACTTGAAATATATTATTGCTTCAGGTTTATGCAAATGACTAGCCATTCATTTGGACGTATTCTTTCACCTAATATTTCCCATAATTTTCTCTACAAATTTGATTTTAATTTCCAACTACAACAGAGGCGAAATTTTCCCTCCGGCATTCTTCAATCGAATTTATTTTTATCCACTGGAATTGACCAATGGCAAAATTGCATAAATCAAAAAAGAAAAATACAATCTATAAACTCTCAATTGCAACAACAAAAAGGCGATCAAAATCAGGTGGAAAATTATTATTAACATTTTAAATATTGAGATTTTAAGCCTCAAAATGATTTATTATCACGGGAAATTGAACAATGTTATAATCGGCTGGACCTCTCTTTTGAGAATGCCAAAGAGGCCTTCAAAAGCAAATCAAATTACGATTTGATACGGGCATTATTGGTTTTCCGCTGTTGCCAAATTGATTGGCTTGTTCGGTGGGAACTTTTTAATATGATCTGAAGATGAGCTTTTTAATTTATTTAAGAAATAATCAACCAATTCTACAAACTTTGCGCAAAATACTCGGCAAAACATTGTTCAAACGCACACTTAAATCTACTTTTTATGGACATTTTGTTGCAGGCGAAACACTCGATGAGGTGGGCTAATTAAATTTAAACAAAGCAATAAACATTATTTATATTAAGGTTTCATTGACAGTTTCAAAATTGCAAAATTTTGGAGTTAAATCCATTCTTGACTACAGTGTCGAGCAAGACATCACTTCAGAGGAGGCTCAGGAAAAAGCTGTGGAGGGTATCGAAAAACAGGCCAAAATTCCAGAGGTCCCAATTTTGTTTGAGTTTAAATGATTTAGAAATTTTATTTCAGGCTTTAGATGCATTGGCAGCACAAAAGGAGCAACAAGAATCAGTCGTCCAAACACATCAACAATTCAGTGTGCACAAAGAATTCGGCGATCGGCGTGAGCATGTCGTCTCTGCCCGCACATATTTCTATTCTGGTCCAGTTTTTTAATTTGAAAAAAAATTTAATACATAAAAAAAAAAATAAAATTTTGTGCAAAATTGTGTTTGTGTGCGGGGCCGACTTTTTTTCGTCCATTTCATTTTTATGCCAATTTTTTAGGTGAAAGTGAATGCGACAAAAATGCCGACATTTTCTGCCGATGCATTGATTCCACTTCGGAGGCCACCAAAGGTCAAGGATTCACAGTCATTAAGGTCAATTTTTGATTTCGCCTTTAGCAGAATTAATTCTTTTTTTTTCAGTTGACTGCATTGGGTCGGCCACGACTGCTAATTCGGCTCACCGAAGCCATTGCCCAAATGCAAAATTTGTTCAAATTATTGACCGGCTCAAGTTGGGAGAATTTGGTCCTTTCCCAAATTACGGAGGCCCAACTATTGGATCGGCTTCAGGTTGCCTAGGGCAAAATCATTTTTTATGAATTATTAAAAAGGAATTCGGCATCAAAACGGATACGGCAGCCGTACGTGATTGGTTCAAACAAGTTGACTTTGATGATAATGGAATTGTGGATTTTATTGAATGGGGCCAATTGCTGGATTTGGAGAAAAAGACGGGGGCAAAAAGCATAAATGAATTATTCCAAGTAAAATTCCCACATTTGAGGACCATTTTATTTTTATTTTAGATTCTGAACATAAAAACGGGTCGTCTTGAGCCATTGATTCAAAATTTGAGTGACCGAGAAATGCAGGAATGCGCCAATATGATGGGTTGGTTAATTAATCCATTTTCGACTTTAATTCCTTTCAATTTTAGGTCGACTAAATCGAATTGCCGATTATGCCGTTGGCAAAGGTGTTCGATTGATGGTGGATGCGGAACAAACCTATTTTCAACCGGCCATTTCCCGACTCACAAATGCACTTATGAGAAGGTGAATTTGTAAATTAATTTATCAACATTTAATTATTTCAATTTGAAGATATAATCATGAACGTGGCCAAGTTTTGAACACATATCAAGCATATTTGCGTGCTGGCCTTACCAATTTGCTTGTCGATTTGAATTTGGCACGGCGAGAAAATTTCCATTTTGGATGCAAATTGGTCAATATTTTTTTATTATTAATGATTTATACAATTTCTTAGGTTCGAGGTGCCTATATGGATCAGGAAAGGATGAGGGCAGCGGCCATTGGTTACGATGATCCAATCAATCCAACATATGATGCAACATCCGAGGTCCATCCGAAAAATTCAATTGTCATACAAATAATTTAACATATTTTCTATTAGAAGCCTCACTCTAAAAGAAGCCCCCCAGCAACTTGAGAATCTCTGAGATTTATAAACCCCAGGGTTTCTAATAGAAGAAATGCGGAATACGGTATATCAGATTTACCTCTCCTCTTGGCTTGGGAATAGGAATTCATTTTTGAATTAGCCCTGAGGCAAAATACATATGTCAAAGGAGGGAAATGGATATTATTTGACTAAAATATATTCATAATTGTTCCAAAATTAAGTCAACCAAAACACTTTCCTTATTATCCAACACCAATTTATTCCACTTCAGATGTACCATCGTTGTTTGGACACAATTATGGATGAATGGGCCCATCGGGGAAGAGGCAGTGTTTCGGTGATGGTTGCCAGCCACAATTTTGACACAATCCGCTATGCCGTCGAATCGATGAAAAAACGTGGAATTGCGCCAAGTGAACGGGTCATTTGCTTTGGGCAACTCTATGGAATGTGCGATGTGGTGGGTGAAAATTGAAAAACAAATAAAAATTTATACAAAAATAATTGAATGAAGGGCACAAAGGTGGCAAAAAATATGGGGGAAATGGGGTGATAATACTAATGGCGAAAAATGCAAAAAATATAGAATAATTTGCGAATTTGATAAAAAAAAGTGGATAGAATTTGTAGGGAAATGATTGATCTGAGATTCATGCGATTTTCAAAAAAATTTTTGCCAAAAAATTGCGCATATTATTTTTATTTAATAAATGAATGAATGAAGTGAGCAAAGATTAGAATATTTTATTTTCGAATTTATCGTCCAATATGGATTGGTCTGTCCTCAATTTCAAATTCGGCCGTTGCGGCCCGACTCCCCTTCTGTTTATGTGAAGCATGAAAAACTGAATATAATTTAATGAGATTAAATTAATTCACTCAAAATTACAAATGAACATTCCAAGCAAATAAAGGCCAACCACAATCCACGCCAAATAGACGGGAATGCCAATCTTTTGCCCCGAGGAATAATCCCAATTCCCGGGTAAATGCGATCGTTCAACAACCTTAAAAAACAGTGGATAAATTCCATTCTCTATTTTTGCATTATTTACCTCTAAATTCCACTCGTTAACCGAGTTTATTAGCACCTCAATGGTCACCACAATGCACATTGCTATGAAATTAATATTATATTTTAAATATTTTCCACAATATTCCCCCTCTCCCGATTAATTCTGAGATAAACAAAGGGAAAGGGGATAGACTTTTTGTGAAATTTGAGAAGTAATTCCTGCTAAAAAGCTCCAAAATGAAACAATAAAATTGAAGGATAGGGATTGGGCATTTCCCAGAAATTCAATAATAATGTTTGCCTTTATACTTAGACCCAATTTTATTGGAAAATGCCATTTGACTTTGACAAACCGATTATTAGAAAAAGGACACCAACCACCCTTTTGTACATATAACGATGATGCCTGAATATTTTTGTGAGGAATTTGATTGGATTTTGGGAGGGAATTTATACGAACGTGAATGTGTATAAGGCCATCCCATTGGCAAATGTCATTATGGCAATTGCAATCACAGAGAATGCGGCCTGAACCCGATAATAATCTGTTTTTGAATTATTGAATTATTCAATTATTTGAGGGTAAAATTACGCTTTAAGTAGACACCAGCCAACCGTGCTAATCGGTCGGAAGCCGGCTCAGGAAAATGGGAAATCCATTCGACTGTAATTTTCGGGGATTAAAATATTCCTCTGAATTCCCTTTTTTGAACCTCTTTTTGAGGTATTCACTGAACGATATTCGCCCCAAACACCCAATTGCACATTCACATGTTCCATCCTTTTGTTCACAAAATCGATTGTGGCCCAATTTGGGCTCAAAACGGCAATGATCAAGAGGATTATGCCAAACTTAAGCGGGGATGAATTCATTCACTCCCATCACCCAAAAATTCTCAAACAATTGTTCCAATCGTGGCTGCGGCCATCATTCTCCTCTGCCTGAGCACCCTTTTGTATTCATGTACATTTATGACCTGGGAACCACGGCAATCCACCGTTTTTTCTGCACTTTCCAACAAATTCTTCATCATTTGGATGATATGAAATATTCTAAAATGAATAAATTGAATAAAAAAAAAATTATAAATTCACAGAATAATCACAAAAAATGGGATAATAAATGTATGGACAGCTGCTGGTGGGAATGGGAAATGGGATTTAATATGCCATTTTGGGAGGCAAATAATTGATGGAGGGAGAGGATTGATGGGTTGGTTGAATATATTTGGAGGATGGCAAATGTGGAAAGTAGCACCTGCAAAATGCAGGAAACATCCATAAATCCAATAAAATTGCCAATTCTTTTGGGACAAAACCAATCAAATTTATTACTTTGTTGGCTGCTCAATTGGTGGATTTATGTGATGCCCAATCTTTCTTAATAAATAAACCAATCATTAAGAGGAAATTCTGAGTGGATTTTCAAACCATTCCACACGTCATTTTGTGTTTCAAAGAAGGATAAGCTATAATTTGTAGCGGCTAATAAAAACCAACTCTGCTGGTATTTTAGATATTTCTGACTGGGAAAATGGGAATAAACAACCGAAAAACCCATCATTATTATTATTATTTTTGGTGACTAGCCGTGGCGGTCAATTGTTTAAAAAAAGAAAAGTCAATGGCCAAATGGAATTCCCAAACCAGCAGACAAATCCATTTGACATCCCCGCGGGGCAAATAAATATATGGCATAGGATGGAGGTAAAAATAGTCAGTGGAAATTGGGAATGAGCCTAACAAGCATGTTGATGGGACATTGGAGTGGATAATGAAGGAAGGGCCACCGACCTCCAATGGATGGTGGTTCCTCTTTTCACCACTCTCGAATTCTTCCAATTCATCCCCAGCAGCTCCCAAAAATCCAATTTTTTGATGTTGGATGGATGAAAGAAATTGGCACAAAGCTTTTTGTAAATTAAAGGCGCAATCTTGGCCCTCATTTTTCCTATTATTTTACCGCAATTAATGACCCCTTATTCCCTTTGGGCAATTAATTTTGAAGATGGGATTGATAAGTGTCATTTAATGTTTGAAGAAATGCCTAAAAGAATTATCCAATTAAAGAAATTTCCTCTGGGCATTTAGTTTCATTAAAACTTCTCCATTTTTATTTGTGTTTATTTATAATTTGTCATGGACTAGCTCTAATTGTAAGGGAAAAAGTTCAGAAAACATCCTTTGTATTTTCCTTCTACCTTCATTTTTCTTCACGTCAACAAAACCATTTTTCCTTTGTATTCTTGGCTTTTTTACCTTTTCCCATTCCCACACTACTAGACTTTTTGCATTTTGACTCACAGAAATAAAGGGGCCTCTTGAGGGGATTTAGTTTGAAAATAACCCCCAACCCCCTTCCAATGCGACAAATTTACGTCATAAAGTTGAGAAAACAAAACTATATGGTAATGTTTTTTAGTTCGACAGGTCATTTATATGTAAATGAATGGATATTGACCGGTAAAATTATTTGCATTGATAAATTTAGGAAATATTTTTAATCGAATAACCCAAAATGGTTTTGGCTGCTTTTATATTCGCCGCTTTTGTTGTTTACACAAATGTTTATGAGGGAAAAGGTCCAGGCAAATGCGTGAATAAAAATGAGCGAACCAGTCCCCTTGGCCAGGCTTTTTTTAGGTCATCACCGGTTACCAGCAGAATTCAGCGACACGCAAATAAATTTGATATTTGGCTAAATCGACGCATTTCAAAATTTTACGCAAAATTGAATGAAAAATGGAACAATGAATTTGCGTAGATGAACTTTTAGCATATTTTTTGGGCAAAACAAACCAGGAAGTGGGATAGGGTCAAATAATTTGAATATGCTAGACACAAAAGGCAGGAAATGAATAGGAAAGGTTGGAATTATGCGAAGGAAAAGGCCAAGCAAAGGGGATTTCATGGAATACATTTCACATTTTTTGAAGGAATTTTGGGGCCAATGCCCTAGCATAGACAGCCCATAAAAGAGGAGGGGGATAAGGATGGATAGGCCAAAGAAACCATTTTCTGGAGTAATTGCGCATAAAAATTTGGTAGAAAGGGGGAATGAATGAATGCGAAGGTGGGGGAATATTTTACCGACCAATAAATGTTCACTGTGGTGTTTAAAATGCGAAGGGAGGGGAACAAAAGCGAAATCCACTCAATTCCCACAAAAACAACAAAAATATGAGGCCATTGAAAATTCAATATTTTTACAAGTAAACAATAATTTTGGTGCCTAAAAAATGATGAAAATTTAAGATAAAAAGCAACAAAAATCCAGCCTATTCATTTTCGCATGATTTTTGAAAGAAAAAGCCAATTCAATTGGGAAGTAAACAATTCCAAAGGGGGATGAAAAAAAAAAAAGAAAATTTGGGATGATCGATTTGGCTGGATTGGCCCTTTTGGATTTTAAGAGAGGACCTTTGAGGGCGAAGAAGCATTAAACTGCAAAATGAAATGGGAAAAGCCTAATCAACAACAGTTGTCTGGGGAAAGGCGAAGGGAGGTCGTAAAATAAATCCGCGGAATTGGGGAAAATATTGGCAGTAATAAAATAAAATGGTTTAAACTATTTACATGGAAAAATTAAAGGCGAAAGGAATAATTCAAATGGGGTTATGTGGCAAATTAGGTTGGAATATTACATTAATGAAATGGATTGGCTCATCCATCAATCGATTTATTGGCCATAAAAATCGATATTGGCCATTGATGCGCGAAATGAATTACTTTTTTGAGGGGCATCCCCATTCCCCTTCTCCATTTGGTCTCACCAAATCCATAATTTCTAATCACGTCAATCTTCATGTGAAAAACATTTTTAAAACATCAAAACAAAAATCATTAAAAAAAATTCCAACAAAATAATATTAATAAATTACAGGCTTCCTTCTCTTTGGGCCAAGCCGGCTACAGCGTCTACAAATATATTCCCTGGGGACCGGTGGAGGGCGTCCTTCCATATTTGTCACGTCGGGCACTGGAGAATGGAGCAATGCTCAAAAATGTGAACAAAGAACGGCGACTACTTTGGAGTGAATTGAAGCGACGAATGGGAAAGGCAGATTTCTTCTATCGGCCACCGAAGTGGGGATTGCCGGAGGCAACATCAACCCAATCAGCCAATCAGCAGCAGCAAATTGTACAGACAAGTTCATTGTGATTACGGTAATCGAAGAATGGATGAATTTTAGACGAGAATTTATCTTATATAAATTAGATATTTTATTATTATTTTCTCTTTTCTTTTCGTACAATTCATTTCAACATTGTATCCTTTGCATAATTTTACTTAATTGATTAAGAAAATCACCTTTTTCTTTTCACCTTCATCCCCTATCCAATTTTTATTCCGATGAGCTTATTTAATGAATAAAATTAAATGCTTTATTTTGGCTATTATAAAAATTATTAAAACACAAATTTATTCCGAAGAAAATTGCAAGTAGAAATAAATGTTGCACAAATATTAATGTGGATTAAAGTTGTTGTTTTGTTTCGGGGATTCAATCACTTTTAATTCTTCCCAATTCTTTTAATGCCCATTTTGGGTTCCATTTTGTGGATGCGCACCACCTGAATAATAATAAATTTAAAATATAAATAAATTGATGGTAACCGGGTGATGGTTGACTGGAAGATGGGCCGGATGGGACTCCAGTATTGACCACTTTGATGGGAATTGTGCGGCCTGGCGAGTTATCCTGAAAATTCGAAAAATTCCCAATCCATCATTGGCAATGTTTTTACCTTTACTTTTGGTGCGCTTGCTGTAACCGTCAACATTCCGTCACTGGTCAAATTGCTTTGCACCGTGTCCGGATGCGCATTCCTTGGCAATGGGAATTTTCGGACAAATTGACGTTCACTTCAATAATTCAAAACTGAAATAAATTAAAAAATGAAACCCAAACTGACATGCTCCCGAGGGCATCTTGTTTCTCGGCATGTTTTCCCTCAACAACCACATTGTTTCCGACAATTGAAACCTAATGGGGAATTGGGAATAAAAAAATTGACAGTAATTTGGCATACCTTCAAATCTTCTGGAGCGAATGCGCTCACATCCATATTAACCGACAAAAAATCATCGGAAGAATGGAATGAGCCGGATGTGGCCGTACCGAAATGATAATTGTGTGGTTGAACAAAACTGGTGCTGCCCAGTCCTAAATCAGCGGCCGGGAATCCGCCCAGCGTTGTTTTAATCGTGTTTAAAGGGGAAGAGGACATCACACGGATCGGGTCTCCTCCACTTCCGCCAATCACTTGACGTTCGAATGTACTGATATGAATTAATATTTAATTATTTATTATTCTTTTATTTCCCATGTTAAAAACTTACCGATTATAGCTGGAACTGGTATTGTAAGTGCTGCTCATTTTAGTGGAATTTGGTATTAAAAATTGATTGTCCTGAAATTGGCCAACAACATTGATATGTCTTTTTAGGAAGGATTGTATTTCATCCGGTTAGATTTGCGTTTCATCTGGTTATATTTTTATGTTTTTCGGAAAATGTTCGCCAAGTTTTAATTCTTTCCGGAAAATGTTCGCCAAGTTTTAATTCTTTCCGGCAAATGTTCGCCAAGTTTTAATTCTTTCCGGAAAATGTTCGCCAAGTTTTAATTCTTTCCGGAAAATGTTCGCCAAGTTTTAATTCTTTCCGGCAAATGTTCGCCAAGTTTTAATTCTTTCCGGAAAATGTTCGCCAAGTTTTAATTCTTTCCGGCAAATGTTCGCCAAGTTTTAATTCTTTCCGGAAAATGTTCGCCAAGTTTTATTTCTTTCCGGAAAATGTTCGCCAAGTTTTAATTCTTTCCGGAAAATGTTCACCAAGTTTTAATTCTTTCCGGAAAATGTTCGCCAAGTTTTTAATTCTTTCCGGAAGATGTTCGCCAAGTTTTTAATTCTTTCCGGAAGATGTTCGCCAAGTTTTATTTCTTTCCGGAAGATGTTCGCCAAGTTTTATTTCTTTCCGGAAAATGTTCGCCAAGTTTTATTTCTTTCCGGAAAATGTTCGCCAAGTTTTATTTCTTTCCGGAAAATGTTCGCCAAGTTTTAATTCTTTCCGGAAAATGTTCGCCAAGTTTTATTTCTTTCCGGAAAATGTTCGCCAAGTTTTATTTCTATTCGGAAAATGTTCGCCAAGTTTTAATTCTTTCCGGAAAATGTTCGCCAAGTTTTAATTCTTTCCGGAAGATGTTCGCCAAGTTTTATTTCTTTCCGGAAGATGTTCGCCAAGTTTTATTTCTTTCCGGAAAATGTTCGCCAAGTTTTAATTCTTTCCGGAAGATGTTCGCCAAGTTTTATTTCTTTCCGGAAGATGTTCGCCAAGTTTTATTTCTTTCTGGAAAATGTTCGCCAAGTTTTATTTCTTTCCGGAAAATGTTCGCCAAGTTTTATTTCTTTCCGGAAGATGTTCGCCAAGTTTTATTTCTTTCCGGAAGATGTTCGCCAAGTTTTATTTCTTTCCGGAAAATGTTCGCCAAGTTTTAATTCTTTCCGGAAGATGTTCGCCAAGTTTTATTTCTTTCCGGAAAATGTTCGCCAAGTTTTATTTCTTTCCGGAAAATGTTCGCCAAGTTTTATTTCTTTCCGGAAGATGTTCGCCAAGTTTTATTTCTTTCCGGAAGATGTTCGCCAAGTTTTATTTCTTTCCGGAAGATGTTCGCCAAGTTTTATTTCTTTCCGGAAAATGTTCGCCAAGTTTTAATTCTTTCCGGAAGATGTTCGCCAAGTTTTATTTCTTTCCGGAAAATGTTCGCCAAGTTTATTTCTTTCCGGAAAATGTTCGCCAAGTTTTATTTCTTTCAGGAAAATGTTCGCCAAGTTTTATTTCTTTCCGGAAAATGTTCGCCAAGTTTTAATTCTTTCCGGAAAATGTTCGCCAAGTTTTAATTCTTTCCGGAAAATGTTCGCCAAGTTTTATTTCTAATGTTCGCCAAAAAATGTTTTACAATTGTTTTCCCTTTTTAAAATGTTCGCCAAAAATTGTTTTACAATTTTTCCCTTTTCGGAAAATATTTGCCAAAAATTGTTTTACAATTGTGTTTTCCCTTTTCGGTCCTCATAAAAATGGAGGGAAAATGGCCAAGTTTAAAATATTTCGGCGCTTGAAAAAAAGGATCAAGGCCGAATGTAACGAAGGAAATGGAGCTTTGACGAGGAAAAGGAAAGAACAAGTGTTCAAATTCCTTCATTCCATTCATTCCTTCCTTCCGGGCTGACACTTCTCATTTTCAGCAACCTCCGCCCCCTTTATTCATTTGGACGAGTTGATTTAATCGATGCCTCCAGCTAAAAGGAATTTCCAAGCCCCCGCATATTTTTAAAGGAAGATAAACAAAAGGGCGAAAAATTTAATTGTTGGTTTTATTCCTCATTTGCGGGTGTTTTTTGAGGTATCTTTTTGATAAATTTGCCTGCATTTTTATGGAAAATGTAGAAGGAAAGGGAATATTAAAATAAATGCGTCATCAAAAAAGGTTTGATGATTGACTCAAATGGGAAACTTGTGTAGAAAAATGATCGGCTGAACTGATGGAATGGAAGAATATATTTTAAAATGAGAATGATGAAAGCAATCTATTTTGAATGCCCTCCTTTCAACCATGACTCTCGAATATTTTAAGTGATTGGGTGGATTTGGTTATATGTTTTTCCTATGGCCTGAATTTCATCATCATTTCCTCCGTTTTGTTTGTTGATTTTTCCACCTTAATCCTTTTTCCTACTCAAAAAATGTGCTTTCTCCGCTCGATTGCTTTTCCCTAACTCATTGTCGAGAATATTTCTGACCAAAGAATGCGGTTATTTATTTTTGATCCAAAAATGATGACTGAAGGCTCTTAAATTTAAATTGAATTTAATTTAAAGGAATTAAATGCTAAAATGTTTTTGCGGATTTCAGGAGACAAAAAAGGAGAAAATGAGCAAACTTGATATTTTGGCTGTTGGAAGATGAAGCGAGGGAGAATTGATGCCAAAGGGCAGACTAAATTGGCTTTTGGCGGTCGTCTTTCCTAATAACCCTCCCCAATTTTTGAGTTCCTTTTTTTGTTGATGAAAAATGCAAGGACACACCAGCGGAATAACCCAAAAAGAAGAAACAACAAAACACGCAATTCCGGCCAGAAATAGAATTTTTGGTGGAGAAAGAATTGGGCCCGGGCATCGTTTGGGGTTGTGGATGGCCCCAGGGACATTTTTCATTGTGAAAGGGAGCCATGGTTGGAGGCTGGAACCGAATGTGAAATTGGGAAAGGAGGAATGGGTGGATGAATTGGGTCGGTCGAATGAATGAGTAATTCATTCATTCATTCATTTCATTGGTTATAGTTGGATCTTTTTTATTTATTTGCAAGGATTAGGTGGAAAATAAATGTAAAATTGGATGTGGGTTAAATCGATAAGCTGAACAAATATAATAAATAAAAGCAAGTGAAAATTCAAAAAAAAAAAAAAATCAATCAAATTTATTTTCCTCCTCTGGTCGGATTTGCCGACTTCATTTGCTTCAAGTCGAGACGAATTTCGGCCTTCAGTCTCGGATCCGATGCCAAAAAGTCGTCCAGCTGTTCCTCATGATCATTGCACATTTCCCTTAAATAATAAAATATTATTTTGAAAACATTTCCCCAATTGACTCACAAAATGAGTGTATAGCAGGTTCGGGCCAATGGACTGCGTTTTTCCTTCAAATATGAATTCATTGAGAACAAATGAGGCATCACGGATTCGGCAATGGATTTGCGGAATGTTGTGGAGATGAACTTTTTCGCTGCTGTCTAAAATTATTTTTATGTGAATTTTTTCGCCATTTTCCCCACAAAAATCTGACCTTGACCAATTCCGGTGGTTCCTCATCGTCGCCTTCATAGTTCACGTCCTGCTTGCCCAATTGCAGCTTCAATTTGATTTCCGGAGAGGACATTATTTTGAACGCATCGTAGAGCAAATTTCGCACTTTCAAGTCGGCCAGCTTCATTCCGCCCTCCACAATCGGCACAAAAACCTCGAGCCCAATTTTCTCCAGAATGGACACTTTTTGATGGTCCTCGAATGTGTTCAACTGTTAATTTAATTGATTTTTTTAGGTTTTTCCCATCCCAATTCCTTACCATGTATTTGTAAAGTTTCATTCGTTGTTCGAATTTTGTCCTTCCTTCCAGGGAACATTGTTTGTCCACTTCGGCATCCAACGAATCCAACGAAAATTCACCCTCCCTGGGAATCCAAGACGCATGCCGAACATCATTGAACATGAAAACGCATTCCAGAAAATGGTGGAAAAACATTCGTTCCTTGAATTGAGGCATCAAAATGTCCTCCTGAAAAAAAAAAGAAATTTGCATTTAAAATGGATTGATGTAAAGTGTACCAGGCAAAAATTGGCATATTGTTGAATGCAAGGATCCGAATCCAAAAGGGTGGTCACAAAACGATAAATAATCTGCAAAAAAATGAAATTTGTATTTTGGATGATAAAATTCAAGGTTTTTGGATAATAAGGTTTTTTGGTTAATGAAAACTTAAGATCTTTTGAAAATTAAATTTAAACGAACCGGTCCTCCCCAAATCAAATATTGCTCTTTGATCAAATTTGTGAGCAGCATCAAAGTTTGGCGACGAATCAAAATGGACTGGTCCCGAAGGCAGGAGGCCAAAATTGTGCTATATCGATCCACCATTGATGTATAACTGAAAATAAGCTCAATTTAATCGAATAAACTGCACAAACCGAATGCATAAATCGCAAATGACGACGACAATGTTGCTGCGGACAAAATGATCACTGTTATTTTTGAGTTCCCTCATGAAAACGGGAATGCATTTTTTGGCCAATTGTTCATCCTAAAAATAAGGTTGAAAGTGGAACATTTCTGATTGAACAAACTGACAGAAAGGCAAAGTTTGCCAAGAGTGATGATGGCGGTGGCCCGGACTTGGCGAGTCATCAATTCACTTCGGAAGACACGTTTTTTGATACGCATTTGGAATGGGGCGGCTTGGCTGCCTCCCTCCTCTCCCGTTCCGGCCGAATGAGTTGGACTACCGCCGGCATGGGAGGGAGCAATGGATGGACCACCGGAAATGAAAATCAAATTTATGGGAAAATTACTCCCAAAAATTAAACCTGGCAGTCCTGGCAATTCAGTGTGGAATGAAGTATTCGGGGACATTGGAAAGCCTGGATATGGATAGGCGCCGCGCATTGGGGTCATTGCGGGCGTATTGCACATTGGAGTGGCTGAGAATTAACACAAATTTGAATTAATAAATTCCTTAGCTTGCCTTGATCAATTTGCTCTTGGTGAACTTTTTGGAGAACATCGCTGGCAATGATCGCTTGGAGAAGTTTGAATATGTCTCTGTTGATCAGGGCCGGTGTATATAGAATGCATTCTCCAAGGCTGCTGAGCAGACGAATTATTTTCTCGCTGTTTTCGCTGAATTCATCAAAATATTTCTCCAATTATTTATTTAAATTGACTAAAACCTGAGAGTTCCTCGCAATTCAGTTGCCCGACCGCCTCCTCCTTTTCCATTTCGAGCAGGGGAAGCCAAAATAGTTGTGTTGGACCGTTCAAATGCCATCAATTGTTCGATGGGCACATCCTCGCCATTTTCTTGGTTCTCATCGCCCTCGAATGTTAATATTCCATCTTCGCCTCCCTTTAAAATATTGGTTTTTGAATTAAAAATTGATTTTAAAACCGCTTGATTTTCATCGGCTTCGCCCCGGGCCTGCTTGATTTGCATTCCCAATTGTTCCAAGATTGAATAGCGTTCCTTTTGGGTGGCATAAAGCATTTTGTCCAATTTCGTAAATATTTGCTCAAAGAATTTTCGGTTGAATGTTTGAAGTTCCTTATAGCCCGGTGCAGATTCACCACCAATTCCCCTCATGACACGGGCAAACATCAAATAGACGGCAGGAATATAAGTTGGATGAATTCTGGAAATTTATGTAAAATTTAATTTTAAATGTTTTTTTGTTATTTACTTGAATTTCATGAGTTCCTCGGTAATGTTGCCTTTGAGAAAATTGCGTTGTTCGCGATCGAGATTTTCTGCCCGATTGCCGATTACTTTTGCCATATAGCCAATTAAGCGATTTGGCTGCCCCAAATGCAATCGATCCGTCCAATGTTCAATGGCAACATTTGGAGAAACCTTAAATGGATAATGAAATTATTTATTGATTTTATTGAATTACATCGAAAAATGCGCTCAGTTCGCTGAGCATCATCCAACATGGATTGGCCAAATTGGGAATTTCACTGGCTTTTTTCAATAAAATTTTGACAATTTGTGAGGAGAGTGCCTTCTCCTTGTGCAAATGAACGAGTGTGCGGAGTAATAGACGACTATAAATTGAATTATTGAATGAATATTATTTGATTTAAACCGAAGATCCGCTTCCTCCTCAATGGCCGAGAGCAGTGTCCAGACTAAGCCATCTTCCTCATTTCGCATAATTGGATCAATCAGCACCTCCTTAAGATGAAATTTTTGTCAAAAATTGATTTTATATATTAAACCGAGATGAGTTTTGACGCGTATTGTTGCACTCCGGGTTCCCTGTCCACGATCAAATGCATGACGGCATGAAGCCAAGCAGTGCGAAGCTTATCAAATTCCGGTGTTGCTTGGAGTAGTTTTGTGAGTGTTAAAGCTGCTTGTTTTCGAATTGCCAATGCCAAATCCCGGCATTTCAATGCAAGCCGTTCGGCGCAAACATTCACAATTGCAGGATCTCTAATTCGGAGGTACAATGCCTTTAAAATCGTTAATCATATTTTATCAAGCAATGCAAAAAACCTGGAGTGCAAGAATTGCCGCTTTCTTCATGTTCACTCTCTCTTCGCCCATTCTAAGCAGCAAAAAGTTGACCAATTGACATTTGGTTGGCGATGTAAAGTTCAATTGTCCATCACATTCTTCTTGTATTATTTCGACCAATTGATTTGCTGCCTCCAAAATTTCCGTTATATTTTCTCCCGATGAAACCCTTTGTTCCAGATCTTTCATCGCTTTGACCGCAATTGGTGGTGATTTGTTGAGAATATTTTGCACAATTTCCATCAATTCTTCTTCCAATGTTTTCTGAGGTTCAGGCTCCTCTTCTTCTTCCATATGTGCATTTTCTTCATCAGGATCCTCTATTGCTGGCAGATTTTCAAGAGAAGATTCACCCAACATAATTTTTAAATTTAATACTTTTATATCTAAAAATAAGATTTTCGAGATCAAATTGGAAATTGCTCTAATATTATGTAGATAAATTGTTTCGGAAAAATCAAAAAATTTAATGAGAGCACCAGAAATGGATTTGCAAGCCGAAATGAAAAAATTAGATCAAAAAAGGACGCCAGTGAAAAATTTTGAATCAAAATTGCCGCGCTGTATGAAATTTTGAACCAACCAAAACAAAACCAAAATTTACCACAAAAATTGTCATTTTTAAGAAATTTTTAAAAAATGGCTTTTAAGATTTTAATATTATGTTATGTAATTTCTAATTTGTAATTGTACTTTTTATTTATTATTAATTAGCAATAAAGGATTTTGATTTTTGATTATAAACTGCACGCATTGCGATTGTCGATGCCGATGGCAACAATTTTATTGATCGATCGAGAAAGATTAAAAAATTATTTTTTTAAAAATTTTTTAAAGCGAAAACAGAGTACTGCTGTGCACGAAATCAATCAATAATCAATCAACATCAATACTAGTCGAGTCGGTCGCATTCGCCAATTCGCATCGCGGTTCATGTTCATTCCAGTCTTCATCAGTGTTGCCTGTTGCGTCTTGCTTCCATTCCTGTCCCATCCACCCTTTATTAAACATTTTTTAAAAATCTAATCAAATATTGATTGATGTCTCGGAATGGCAAATAGCTTTCTCAATAATATTTCGAATTTTAAAATACCTGTTAAAATTTGCTACTTTTCAGCATTTCCACAATTCTCAACGACCAAAAAATCTTTTCAACATCAAGCAAACGACAAAAACTTCATTCAATAAACAACACAAATCTTCAAACAAATAATCATGCGGCCACCATCGACGCTGCTTCCATCACACACAGTGCTCTGGCTCTTCTGCACCACACTGCTGATATTCTACAACATTGCTGCCGATGCTCAACAATCAGAAGAACAACCACAACCGATTGGACTTGCCGGAATAGGAATAATACCAAACAAAGGAATTGTGGAGTTGCCCAAAGATAGTTGGTACATCACTGAGAAGGAGCAATTGGTCGGCTATGGTTACACAGAATACGAACACAAGGATAAGACATTCAAACCATGCAATGTGGACATCAGCGGTGATGGAATGTGAGTTTAAAACTGAATAAATTTCAATATAAAACGTCATCATTTTTCAGTGAAGTGTTCTATGATGATAAGGCAGCTTACGTAGGTTGCACCGTGGATTTGTTAGTCAATGAAATGGACCGAGCCTTATTCACTGCAAAAATGAAGAATATCAACACGGATTGCATTTCCGAAGCAGTCAATGAAGATCGCCTTGTCGAGAAAAGCAACGATAATCTGTGGGTTTATTTGATTAAATTGATAATCAAATTTGCTTTTAAATTTCAGAATTCCATTCGTCTTTGGCTATCTAAATGAAAACTTGAAGAAACTTAGCAACGGTCCTGTTCATGGAGATGGAGGCAAATGCCCAAATGATAATATAGCAACTGTATGCAAGGCATTACACAACGGACAAGATGACAAATGCATTGAGTTGACAATGCTTGAAATCGGATGGAGTCGCTCAAAGGACGGATCAATTTATGGTCATTTGCATCAAGGTTATACAAAATACAACCAACCAGTACTTTACATTTTAATGCTTTTTAGTTGGTGAACCAGTTTCTTCATGGTATATCAAGATGAACAAAAATGAATGGAATGGGAAGATGGATGTCGACTTGAAAATCATTGGCATGAAGGAAGGGAACCCGACAATCGAATACCATATCAAAAAACCCGGCAAAACTGAAGGATTTCAATTTATTGAAGGAAAAGAAGGAGATCAACCAATTTGCAATATTCCAAACAAGGCCACTCGAACACCATCAACTTGGGAAATCAAATCGACTGCTGATGCTGATCAATTCTTCAATGGCAAACACCTTCTGAGTCTGCACTTCTTCCCACAATCGGCAACGGTCACCAAGAATTCGAATGGGCCAAAGTGCAAAGGACAATCCTTTGTTTTTGTGAGATTTAAATTTTGTTTATTTAAATAATCTTTGATTTTCTTCAGCCTCGTTCCTTTGCTTTGGGCATTCTCATGGTTGGACCAAAGCCCGAGCTGAAGACACCATTACCATCGACTCAATCGACAATTGAAATGACAACTGGATCAGAAGTAACGACAACTGGATCAGAAGGAACGGAAATGGGATCAAGTGGAATAACAAATGAATCAATAACAAATGAGACTGCAGCAACAGCACCAATGCAAGCAGAGAGCGGCGATTCTTCGGACAATACTCTACTGATTATTGGAATTGTCGCAGGCGTGATCGTTCTGTGAGTTTTTTTTTACTTTTTTCCTCTGATCATTCAATTTTTTTATTCACAGAATCATCCTCATTGGCCTTGTGATCTACTATCTGTGGTGCCGTAAAAATGAAGAGGATAATGACGAAGAAGAAGTCAAGAACGATGATGATGAAAAGAAGCAACAATCCGCTGAAACGGCGGTCGACTGGTACGACTATGAAACAATTGAGGAAGCTGAATGAGACCAATGATGATATGGTGTGATAGTGATTATTTTCCCTCATTCATTATATTATTTCCTCATATTATTATAATTGTAATTAATTTGTTTGTCGATATTTTTCCCCTAAATTTATTCTATCTTGGTATTTAAAAACACTTTTCAATTGTTATTTGTTGTTTTTGGGGAATGAAGAACCATATTGGTTAAATAAATTAAAGCTATAAAGTATAAATAAATTGAAATAAATTTCGTAAACACGATCAAATTATATTTAATTAATTGGAGCATATAAAATGTCTAATTTTTTCCTAAGTTATTAATTTATTCATTTAATTGAATATTGTTTAAAACATCAATAATCTAGTTTTTTTTTGCTAGAGACACAGAGTTTAAAATTAATTGAAAGATTTTACAAAAAAAATACAATTTTAATCTTTAGGATATTTACATTCAACTTAATTTCCTATAACAACAATGGATGATTTACTTGACGATATTGAACGGGAGCAGAATGCAGCACCGCCGACAACATCAACAGGAAATTTGGATTGCCAAAAACAGAGTGAAATTCGTGCATTATCAAAAAATCTTCTGGCTAGGATGTCTGGCACCAGTCAAGCTGCCACCCTCAAACGTCCCTCAACAGATCCAATGGCAGAGGTGACCAGCAAAAATGATGCAATTCCGCCGGCAGCAAAAAGAGGTTTTTGAAAATTAAAATGAATGTAAAGCATTGTTGCTATTTTAGCAAATATTGAGTACGAAACAAACAACAAAGAGGGAGAAGATGTGGAAGAAGACGAACAGGACTTTGCAAAAATGATGAAGAAAAACAAGAAAATACTCACATATCGAATAAAAACAACGGATAAGAACTGCAATCATGAGGTTTTTTGAAAGCTTATCCAAAAGTTTATTTTAAAATCTTCAGGTCTGCATGCCATTTGACCAAGAATTTGCCCCACTCAAAATAAACACTGGGAAACCGGCGAAAGAATTTCCATTTGAGTTGGATCCATTCCAAAAAGCGGCCATTTGTTGCCTCGACAATTCCCAATCCGTTCTCGTTTCGGCCCACACTTCTGCTGGAAAAACAGTTGTGGCAATGTAAGCGGCCATTTTCAAATTAAAATCATTTAATTCCAGCTATGCAATTTCGCTTGCTCTCCAAGCCAAACAACGCGTCATTTACACATCACCAATCAAAGCGCTCAGCAATCAAAAATACCGGGAACTTTCGGATGAATTTGAGGATGTTGGTCTGATGACCGGCGATGTGACTGTCAATCCAAATGCATCCTGCATTGTGATGACCACCGAAATTCTGCGCTCTATGCTCTATCGTGGCACCGAAATTATGCGGGAAGTTGGCTGGGTCATTTTTGATGAAATCCACTATATGCGGGACAAAGGTAAATAACAAATATTAAATTAAAAATAATATTAAAATCTTTTAGAACGCGGTGTCGTTTGGGAAGAGACAATCATCCTTTTGCCGGACACCACCCATTATGTGTTTTTGTCGGCCACCATCCCCAATGCCACCCAATTCGCCGAATGGATTTGCTATTTGCACCATCAACCGTGCAATGTGGTCTACACGAATATGCGGCCCGTTCCCCTCCAGCATTTGATTTTTCCAGCCGGTGGCACTGGACTTTATGAAGTCGTTGATATAAAGGTTTGGAAAATAAATTTGATGTGGAAATTTATGTCAAAAAATTGTATATTAGATTTTTGGATTATTTTGAAAGTATTTTGGGTTAAATCCATCTTTTATGTCCTCTAATGAACAAATTTGGCATTGACAAGGTTATAAAATTTAGTTTTATTGCATGAAAAAAATATTTACCTCCGAGCGGCCACGAACTCGAGACCTAAATTTTGCAAAAGTGAAGGATCCTACCTCTGGAGATATTGGCTTTGGTAGCCTAGGATTTTGGCTAACTAAATTACTGGGTTTGAGTTGATTTTAGGCTTAAGTATTTATAAAGCCGAAAATGTTATGGGAATTTTAGCTTAGAGGTAGGACTTTTGACTTTTACAAAATTTAGGTCGTGAGTTCGAGACCGCTCGGAGGCGAATGTTTTTTTCATGTGATAAAAGCACATTTCAATAACATATAATACCTAATTCATTCATTGAGAACATAAAAGATTAATTAAATCGGTTAAACCCTAAAATTTTGAGAATGGTCAAATATTATATTACATCCATATTTTTGAATAATTTACCTATTTTTACAGGGAAATTTCCTCTCGGACAAATTTCAACAAGCAATGGGCTTTTTGGTGGATTCACAGCCAATCGGTGAAAATGTTCAGCCGCAACGAAGGAGTGGAGGAGGAGGCGGCGATGCATTGAACAAAAGTGTGGTCAAAATTATTGAAACAATCCAACAAAGGGATATGCTTCCTTGCATCATTTTCTCGTTCAGCCGAAAGGAATGCGAAATGCACGCATCAAATGTCAAAAAAATTAATTTCAATACAGGTTTCGGTATTCCATTTTTAATTAAAAAAAAAGTGTAAAATTTACAGAAGAAGAGAAAGAAACAATCCGATTGATTTATTTAAATGCTTTGAATTTATTATCGGAAGAGGACAGAAAATTGCCCCAAATCCAAAATGTGCTCCCTTTTTTGGTGCGCGGAATTGGCATTCATCATTCCGGCCAGCTGCCAATTATGAAGGAAATTGTGGAAATTCTTTTTGGCGAGGGATTAATTAAGGTAAAATTTGGAATTATTTTTGAATTTCATCCTTCTTTTTTAGACTCTCTTCGCCACTGAAACATTCGCAATGGGTGTGAACATGCCGGCCAAAACGGTGCTTTTCACATCGGTTCGCAAATTTGACGGAACCATAAATCGGCCAATAAACAGCGGAGAATACATTCAAATGAGTGGAAGGGCAGGGCGGAGGGGGAAGGACGAAAAGGGATTGGTCATTTCAATGATGGACCAGCAGATGAGTGCGGAACAGGCGCAACAATTGATGAAGGTTTGCAAGGGGAAATGGATTTAAACATTCAAACCCTTTGATTAAAAAATTATCCTACTCCACGCGGAATAGAACCCATAACCCCTTTTTAAAGCAATTTTTTGACTCCAAAAACTAACAAAAAAATGTCCTCCCTCCAAGCGGATTCGAACCATCGACTTCATAAAACAACGAAACCACTAAATATTTACTTTGAGTAAAATTATCAAATCATTTAAGAGGGAAAAATCAATGTTAAATTATGCTGCATTTTAATTAATTTCCATTCTTAAAAACTTATACTCATTCATATTGAAATTTTCAGGGCAACAGTGACCCATTGAATTCTCAATTTCGGCTGACCTACAATATGGTGTTGAACCTTTTGCGTGTGCCCGAAATCAATCCGGAATTTATGATGGAAAAATCCTTCTACCAATGGCAAAATTACTCTTCACTTCCTTCACTTTTCCAAGGCAAATTAATTCATTTAATTTTAATTAATTTAAATTAATTATTTTCAGCAATGAAGGATAAAAAAGCGGATTTGAATGGACTAAAAATTGACCAAGAATTGGAAATTGAAGGCTATTACAACATTGAGAAGCGCATTCAACAGCTGAAAAAATCAATCAAAGAGAAGGTGATCCGGCCATCGAAATTGGTGCCATTCTTCCAGCAAGGCCGGTTGCTTAAGGTTAATTTGATTCGAAATTAAATTTAAGTTGCCTTTCCACACAGATGAAACATTTTGAACAAGATTATGATTGGGGAGTGCTGGTGAATTGGAAAAAGGTGCCAAATCCGCTGGACCCAACTTCACCCGAAATGCTTTACATTGTGGAAGTGGGCGTTTTGATCAGTTTGGAAAGTGAGCGGAATTTGCCGAATTTGAGTATGATCAGAGCACCGGCGAAGGGCGCTCCAGGCATTCTCTCCATTTTGCCATTCACATTCGATTGCATTACGGCCATCAGCACAATCAAATTGAAGCTGGCTAAGGATTTGAAAGCGAGAGAGGCGCGCGAATCACTTGGCAATTCATTGGCAGTAAGTTCAAAATTTAAATTTATAAAATTAATTAAAAAATGAAAATGCAACTTCAGACAGGTCAGGTCCCCACCCTAAATTGGACCTGGACTTCGTTTCTGTTGCAAAATTATCCCATTTTTGGGTGGGCATTCAACCGACGAAATTATTCCCACTTTTTTTGGATAAAGACGATCACGAATGCCAAACAAATTTAAAATCAAAACATAAATTTAATTAATTTTTAAATTTTTGCAGCAAGCCAAGAAACGTTTTGAGGGCATCATCCCCGAATTGGACCCAATTGAACACATGAAAATGGAGGATCCCTCGTTGAAGAATGATTTGGCAATGTTACAGCAACACGAACAACGATACAATGAGCATCCAATTCGAGTAGGCTAAAAATAATAAAATTAAATAAAATCATTTTGATTATAGGCTCGACCAGATTTCGACAAAATTTACCGGGAATATCAGCAAAAATTGAAATTGGCGGATGAATACAAGGCAGCGAAAAAGAAATTCGATGATGGCCGTAAGCTGCTGCAAATCGATGAATTGCAATGCAGAAAACGGGTTCTTCGCCGGCTGGGATTTGCCACTGAAGAGGACACAATCACAGAAAAAGTAAATTAAAAATAATTTTTTAATAAATCTAATTTTTTAGGGTCGAGTGGCTTGCGAACTAAGTTCAGCGGATGAATTATTGTTGACTGAACTCATTTTTGCGGGCACTTTCAGCAATTTGAAGCCAGAAGAGGCCGCAGCCTTGCTCACTTGTTTTGTTTTTGAGGAGAGGGCACCAAACACTAAAATCAACGATACAATGGCCCCACATTTTCGATCATTACAGGTTTAATTGACAATAAATACTTTAAATTAATATATCCATTTTAAAGAATCATGCTAAAAGGATTGCCCAAGTTTGCACGGAATCAAAATTGGAACTGAACGAAGAGAAATACGTTGAACAATTTGGAGCTGGAATGATCGATGTGGTCTACAAATGGTGCAGAGGCCATACATTTGCGGAAATTATGAAGGACACTGAACTTTTTGAGGGTTTGATTTTTAAATTAAATAACAATAAATTAGCATGTTCCCAATTTTAAGGAAGCATCATCCGCTGTATGCGTCGTCTGGACGAATTGCTCCAAGAAATGAATAATGCGGCCAAATCGATGGGCGATAAAGCCATGGAGGGAATGTTTGAGAGGGCCAGAGTGATGCTCAAAAGGGATATTGTTTTTTCGGCCTCACTTTATCATTGAATTCTTGTTCCCCAATTGTTTTTTTTTTGTAGATTTGTTGTTAATTCACAGCATATTCCAATCCAAAACAAATATTTTTCAATGAAATATTTCTTTTTGAATAAAAATATAAAATAATTTATTTTGGTTTACAATTTACAACAACAAGGCAATGACTTTTTACATTCTGGATAATACTAAAATTGTGTTTTTCTTTTTCCTTTCCGGAAAATGTTCGCCAAGTTTTATTTCTTTCCGGAAAATGTTCGCCAAGTTTTATTTCTTTCCGGAAAATGTTCGCCAAGTTTTATTTCTTTCCGGAAAATGTTCGCCAAGTTTTATTTCTTTCCGGAAAATGTTCGCCAAGTTTTATTCCGGAAAATGTTCGCCAAGTTTTAATTTTAAAATGTTCGCCAAATTTTAATTCTAAAATGTTCGCCAAGTTTTAATTCTTTCCGGAAAATGTTCGCCAAGTTTTAATTCTTTCCGGAAAATGTTCGCCAAGTTTTAATTTTAAAATGTTCGCCAAGTTTTAATTCTTTCCGGAAAATGTTCGCCAAGTTTTAATTCTTTCCGGAAAATGTTCGCCAAGTTTTATTCGCCAAGTTTTAATTCTTTCCGGAAAATGTTCGCCAAGTTTTAATTCTAAAATGTTCGTCAAGTTTTCCAGAAAATGTTCGCCAAGTTTTATTTCTTTCCGGAAAATGTTCGCCAAGTTTTAATTCTAAAATGTTCGTCAAGTTTTCCAGAAAATGTTCGCCAAGTTTTAATTCTTTCTTTATTTTGAATTTATTGACGAATGATATTAAATTTATTTAAACTGATTTTATGCTTCAATGTGAGCATTATTGTGGGAGAATGAAAAATAATGTGACCAATGGGATCTTGGGGAACAAACAAAAAAAATGGGGAATGAGTGGATTTAATATTAGGAAGGAATTATTAAATGACGAAATTATATCACAATGAAAATGAGAGTGGAAAATGGATGTGAATTTATTATACAATAAATGGGAATGGTTCAAGTTGGTAATGGAGTAGATTCTGCTGGTAATTGTGATTTTGTGGCCGAATGCAATTCTTCCGGTTTCAACAATTCCAATGTGCAAAAAGCCAAATAAAGGAATGAGGTGCCAAGTAAATCGCCCAATGCCGTCAAATAGGGAATGGCCGCGTTGTCCGGGTTCTGAAAAGAAAAGATTACATTCAAAATTGTGATTGTTTAATTCATTTTGAACCTGTCTCCAAAGCCACATCAGGGCAACAAGCCATTGGCAAACGAACAACAGGATCATCACCTGAAAATGAATTTTTAATAATACAATATAATTTTTTATATTAAATTTTGTTTTTAATTTTAAAAGTTCGAGGATTAAAAAGAAGGGTATTTTACCCAAAAATGGAAATGCATAACCGGCAAAAAACTTTTACATGGCGCAATTATAGGTTGGTTGGCAAATGAATGGATGAATGGGTTGGGTTGGAGGGAATGGGTAAAAGAAAGGCTCAAAGACCGATGGCCTAAAGTGGTGTATAATTTATATTAAATTGAAAGTGGATACACTTAAAAGGGCATTTTATTTTTATCTAATGAATGAAGGCATCAATTTAATTTAATCATTTTGATAAGAATGTTTTTATGTGGATAAATTAACCAAAATATTATTTGTGTCGCAATCCCCGAATACTCAAATTCTCCAGTACCTCCCTTTACCAATTCTCCTTTTACGGGTTATTCCATTTCCCATGGCCAATAATAATGCACTTATGCCCCCCTGGTCATGGCCCATTGGCCCAAAAGAGGGCCAAGGAGTTGGAGTGGCATTTTCCGGTTGACTTCTTTCCCCTCTCTCTCTTTGCTACGAAGGCTAAGAAGGAATTTTCTGCCCGAATTCATCTTTTTCCCCCATCGAATATGGGAAAATCACAATTCATCATTTTATTCTGATTTTGTTCTCCAAACATTTTCCTTCTCCCAATCTTTATGATATATTTTTGGGGACATGCCCGACAAATTGGCCAAATTAATTTATGCACAATGTGGGGAAGGAAGAGGATTATTGGATTAACCAAATTGGAATCGAATGTCATCCCATTTCCCATTCCTTCGTGCGATTTTCAAAGTACAAAAGTTTGAATAAGTGTGCATTTTCTTGCATTTTACTCCTCCCAATTTTTAATGATTTAAAATTGAATTTAAAAAATTGATTATTCCCTAAAATATTCTTCTCCTAATTAATTATCCATTTCCGGTTGTCATTCATTTCTACCACTTTTGATTATTTATTTACTCCATACATATGCAAATATCCATCCCCCAAACTAATCCATCCAAATTCCAAATGTCGTCAATTCCCATACAATTCCATATTCATTCATCCCCTCTACTTATTTATTATGGCTCATCCCTCAACTGCCTCATCGCAAATGAATTATTTTTGCCAAAAATTTGTCATTTTCAATGCTTTTTGTCTAATGAGAGAGAGTCAAAATTGTTCAAATATAATTTATGTCTTTAGGAAAGAAGTCTGGGATTTGAAAAGATTTTTGCCCATTTTGCACTTCCCCTCTTTTTCCTCCTATAAAATTTGCATAATAATTTTTTTGGTCTCTGAAAATGCCGCAAAAAATAATTTACATAAATATATTGTCCACTGGGAATATTCAAAAATGAATGAATGCTCATTTTTGGCTGAGACGGGCCCATCCCTGCAGGCAAATTCCCTCATAAAATATTTTATTTTTGATTCAATCTTAAAATAATAACCGAATGATGTGGTTGAATGAACCAGACTTTGCTTTGATGAGTCCGCCTAATGAACTTATAAAAAGGCCATAAGAAAGATGGCAAAAGGAGGAAGGACGAAAATAAGCTATCCTATTCCATTGGATATACTTTTGGAATTTGGATTCATTCATTCTCCCCTAATTAATGAATTTTCATTAAAAATAAGCAAAGGATGACGCGCGTATATTGCCCCATTTCTATTCCGTAAAACCATTTAAATTATACCAAATTATTTTAGAAAATTATCCAAAATAATGGGTGGGCGTCCCAGTAAAATACGAAAATTTTGCCGGAAGGCGATTCGCAATAAAAATCAAAGGGCGGCGGTGAGCAGAAGGGTTGGAAGCTGTGCAAGTACGGCACAATTAAATGGAATTGGAGAACAACAAAGGGATGGAGATGGAGGGGAAGGGGAGGAAGTGGTGGGAGGAAAATAATATTAATTTAAATTAAATTTGCATTTTTGGCAGATGCTTTTGGGCATTTGGAGCAGGGAAGGTGAGGAACAACAATTTAAAATGGAGGAAGAAGATGAGGAAAATGAAAGATGGTCATCCCAAAATGCTTTGGATGAATTGGCGGAAATGGAAAAGGAAATGGCCAAAATATTGGCTGGATTGAGGGTCCAAATTGGACGGCTGGAAAATGATCAAAAAGTGAATTGGGGTTGAGGGTACAAAAAAGTACTCAATTATTTTTAGCGAAAATTACAAATTTGCTCCAAAAAATGGCGGAATTCTTCGTTTGTTTTCGAGAATGGCGGATTGAGAAATAGAAAAAAATTGGAATCTTTAACCGAGGAATGCAGACTCAGAAATGCACTTTTGGCCGATAAATTTAGGGTAAAAATGATAATATTGTTAAAATTCCCTTTTTGTGTAGAATTGTACGGAATATTTGCAAGGATTTGATTCCCTAATTCGCTCAATCCAGAAAGAACAACATAAAAATGAAGGTTGGGAAATATTTTTGGGCATTTTTAAATGCAATTATATTTTAGATGATGATTTTTTGCGAGAATTTCTGCTGAAAACAGCAAAAAGGCAACAAAAGAAAGGCCAACTTAGCCAAGTAAAAGAATTAAAAGCGTAAAAAATTGTAAATTTTAAGGCGGTGGATACATTTTGCCAATTATTAATTGCCACAAATGGACAATTGAGAAGCGATGAAATGGCCGTTTTGGCTGATGTTTGCAGAGAAAAGGTTTAAAAAATAAAAATAAATAAAGGAGATGCTAAACTAATGTTTTTGGGAGGATTGGAAATTAAAATTGAATGGGGAAAAAAGAATTGCAACGGCCGGGAATCGAACCCGGGCCGCCCGCGTGGCAGGCGAGCATTCTACCACTGAACCACCGTTGCTACATTGAATGAGGATTAATTAAAATTAATAAAGGGGGAATGGAAATTGGAAATAAAATGCCAAATTTAATGGATTGTTTTTTAATCGCAGATTGAGCATACCCGAGAATTTCATGAGCGAATAAGTCGCGTGGTGAGACAGGTAAATCCCAAATAAATTAAAAGTAAATAAAATTTGAAGCAAATGGACAATTCTCCATTTGTTGTTGATGAACTTTGGGGTTCAGTGTTGGAGGAATTGAGGGCGGAATGTGCGGACGCATATGAAATTATGATGAGGGTTAAGCCAGCTTGGCAGGATGAAGAGAATGGTGGACAGGTTTTGAAGAGAGGGAAAAAGATGGAAAGGGAAATTTTGGCAATTTTAGATGCAAAATGTTGAACAGTTAAAATATTTGCTGGCCTCAACAATTTGTGCCCTTTGGCTTCAAATAACCCCTTATGGCCATGATGAGGTGGACGTGCAAATATTCGGGTATTTAATTTGATTTTAGTTTGATGAGGTCAAGGAGCTGTTTTTCCGGACTTTGGACCAATACATGAAAATATGTCCATTTGAAAAGGACAATAAATGTGCGGCATTGGATTTGGAAAATACAATTCGCAATTTATTGGGGTAGGATAGGACTAAAAATAATAAAACCAGGTTAATTTTTAATTTTTTCAGGCAATACCCAAAATTGGCGGGGACCAAAAAAATGCGAAAAATTGCAGAGCGAATTTTTTGCGGAGCCGGAAAGGGAAAAGAAAATTTGCCGCCTATTATTGGAGCAGAAACGGTGCAAATTTTAGTGGAATACTAAAAAATATATTCCTTTTTTCATTTAATTTTGTATTTAATTCTTGCCATATAATTTTTAGTTTTAATAAAAATGTTTTTTAATTCAAATTTAACTGACCTGAGCAAGAGCAGCACTCAAATAGAGAGCAGTGAACAACGGTCCTTGGACATATTGATCAGTTTGGGAATGGAGTATGGAAATGACCCAATTGAAGAAAATGTGTCCGGGAACACAAAGCAACAAAAACACTCGGGCCGATCGACTGTCCTAAAAAGCAAATATAAATAATTTAATCGAATATTTATTATTTTACCTCATCGGCGGAGAAAAATGCCCGCGAAAAGGATTGGAACCTTTTCAATGTCCAATCATATGGGAGAGTTCCAAGGATTGAGGTGCGATGATAAAATGTTGACAATTTTGAGGCGGCAACGGCCGTTAAATTCCCTCCAACGCCTAAATAAATAAATTTAATAAAATTGATTTGGGATTTTGTGAGCAAACCGTTCATCACTGGTTGGTAAAGTGGCATTTGTCTGTAATTGATAACGGCCCTCTCCAAAACAAATCCACCGCTGCTGCTGATCATCCTAAATAAATTAAAAATTAAAATACTATTAATTACAAAATAAATTATATTTTACATGGAAAATATGATTGGTGACCATCCATATCGGAGAACTTGCCAGGCTGAATTATCTTTTGCTGCCAAAATTGTGCAAATTGGGAGGATGAAGAGGAAAAAAAGAACAACACAACTTTAAAAATTGCGAATTATTTTTAAAAATATTTATTTAATAGTCAAACATATTGAGCCAATGTTGCGTTTTGTAGGCACTGAGGAAAACGTTGCCAAAAACGGAGAGAATGCTCAACGTTGTCAAATCTCCTTTAATTAAAAATTAAAGGTGAGATGGAAAAGAATTTACAAATAAAATGGTCAAAAAATATTTGCCGCTAGCAGGGGTCGAACCTGCGACCTTGGGCTTATTAGACCCACGCTCTAACCGACTGAGCTATAGCGGCTGATGATGGAGTCCCCTTAAATAATTCCCAAGTGGAGGAGGAAAGAATTAAATGGAGTGCTCTTTTATTTACCGATAATTTATTTGTGATTTAATTTAGTATTTGACTCTCTCAAATTTATTTGATTTCAATTAATTTTTTTTATAAAAATACCTAATGAAGCTGCAATTGGCGTAGCAACATTGTCTGGATTAATGTGCCATCTTTTTGCCCCCAAAATTACGCAAATCATTATCAACTAAAATTGTGCAAAAATGTTTAAATAAATCAAAAAATATTAACCGAAAGTGCCAAAGAAGCCAATGAAGCTGTGCTAAGTGCGGCTGCCCCTAACAAAAAGGCATGTTCAAAATCCAATTGGCCTCGAGGAATCCAGGAAAGAGCCATGGCGGCGCCGGTTGCCAAAAACTAAAAATAAATAATATTTAATTTGCATTTTTAATTATTTAAAAACCAACCGTCACAATAATTGCTTGAGTTTCGATCAGAGCAATGTTTGAAATTACAATAGAATAAATCTTAATTTAAATTTTAATCGCTGTATTAATTTATTTGTTTTCACCTGTTCTGGACTGTCCATTTTTCCGATGTTCGATTGGGTTGATAACCGACTGGCCAATGTCATTTCCAAATTGCCTTTTAAGCCAAGCAATGCTGGCACCAAAATTAGAGCTTGTGGAACTTCCTGCAAAAGTTCAACTCATTTTTATGGAAATAAAATTAATATTTTTACCTGATAAAATGCCCAATGCTGGACTTTGTCAAAAACCAAACCGGCGAAAACCATTCCCAAGCCAGCAATGAGAAATGGGAATAAAACCTGGCAAAAAAAGCAATTTATCATTATTTAAAAGTCTATCACCTCGAAGAAAAGGACCAGTGCCGGCTCAGGTCTGCCCAAATGTTGAAGTGGATCTCGACCTCCGATTGGCGGTAAATCCACAAAATCTGCATCGTCATTTTGGCCCCTCGAATTCCCAAATCCATTTGTTGTCGATTTTTTAGCTCCAAATGGTTCCAAATCAATTTGGTCGGTTGCCGAATTATATGCGGCCGATTCAACCAAAGATGCCATCTCCAATGGATTTTCTGTTGAAAAAAATGAAAATGAATGGAAAAGTAAATTCTAAAATTTTATTTTTTCATAAATAAAAAAATTGACAAGCAAATTTTAAATTATTTTTTATAATTATTTAAGTTTAGTAAGCCCCTATTCGCTATTCCGCCTTCCTTACCTCCTTTCTCTGTCGTCGACCCGGTTCTTTTCCTTTTTCTCATTCCAGCGGTTGCATCACCAAAATATTTTTCTCCCGTTTTTTGTGGTTTGTCCTTCTGCTGTTCTTTGTTCTCAGTGTTGTTTTTCCATCCATTTTTCATTTCTGCTTGTTTTTCTGAAAAAGAATAAAACGATGAATGACCATTTAAAAAATAAATTTGATAATTTTATTCATTAAAATTGGGAATTTGCCGATTTTGAGAAATTAATCGGTCGGGAAAGATTAGAATATCTAGTATTAGAATGTGTTGGTGGCGATGGAAAGGTAGTCGATTGATGACTTTTGGTTAATATTTTGAGTAAACAAACATCTAATCTATAGGCTTTGGGCCTTTGGGGAAAGACCATGGATGATGGAATTTGTTTTGATATTATCAATTAATCAAAAATCTAATTACCTGCCGCAAGTTTGTGGATGCCATTTATTGATGAACTTTTCTGGCAATATTCATTCATCTCAAAAAGTTATTTAATAACCCAATAAATTCATATAATTTTTCACAATATTAAACCAATAATTGTTAGAGCAAATTGCAACCTTTTTTTTCAAATAAGAAATTGTTAAAACAATAACTTTTTATACAAAAAGAAAACAACAATATCTTCATAGTTCATAATATCAGTCAATTCATTTCTTGCCATCATCAGACGGCTTTTTCTCGCCAATATCTTCTTCCTTATAAGCTGATGATGTGCTTGGTTGTTGTGGATCCCCACCCAAATTGGCCCCGACGTTTTGTTCGCCCTTTTCTTTGAGCTGCTTCTTCTGTCGCTTCTCACCAATGGGACGGAAGAAAGTTGTGGCATCGGCTGGTTCAATTTTGTTTTCCTGGGCGAATTGTACCTAAAAATAGTGCAAAGTTCATTTGCTCAATTATCTAAAGAATACCAATGATCGTTTCATCATATAAGCATCTTCGCCATCTGCATAATATTTCGGCTCCAAATCGCAAATATCAAATTTCAATGTGTTCTGGTATAGATTTCGGGCGGCTCGATTTGTGCTTCGAACATGCAATGACACATATCGAGCATTGTAACTGAAATGATGGTTTTTAATTAACTCATTTTTCTATTAATTTTCACAAACACTTCAATCATTGCGCGGGCTGTTTGGTCCATCAATTTTTGGGCGGTTCCCAAACGTCGATAAGTGCGTTTCACTGCCAGCGATGTTATATGGCCATGCGGATCTTCATCTGCCTCCTCCTCCATTTTAGCCAGAACATAACCGATTATATTTCCTCGTTGATCCTCGGCAACGAATGAAAGTTGAGGCCATGAAAGCTTTTTTAGGATTAATTTGAAACTAAAATGAATTGCTTACCACGTGGTACATGTAATATTTCAACTGAAATATGAAAAATTAATTCTTTATTGGTCAATTCAAAGAAAACCTGATAGTTTTCGGGCAGGCAGAGTAAATTGCAATCTTGCATTTTTAACAAATCATCGCAAGTTGAAACTCGAATGTTCATTTTGCTTTTTCAAATTTATTTTTTGAATTAATCTGAAAATGATTTAATTTTACTTTTAAATGATTATTTGTAATAAATGTGTAAGGTTCCATGACAATTCGTCAGTGCGACAATTCGGCAGTGCGACAATTCGGCAGTACGAGAATTCGCGACAATTCGGCAGTGATTTTTTTTTGTTAAATAAATATGTATTAGGGGCAATCGATGATGGGGAATCCGAATATCATATTAGTTTTTTAATAAAATAATTTTTAAACCATTTCCGGTATGCAAACCGGTTTGAAAAAATTTGAACTTTAGTATTTTGGGTCATATTATATATCATTCGACGCGGATTGATGAGCTGAATACGAATCTGCCATCGCTTTTGCATAATATTTAAAAATAAAAAAGTTATGACCATTTTAGTCATGAAATAAGCACTTTATGCAAATTTAAGGTCATAACTTTTTTATTTTTAAATATTATGCAAAAGCGATGGCAGATTCGTATTCAGCTCATCAATCCGCGTCGAATGATATATAATATGACCCAAAATACTAAAGTTCAAATTTTTTCAAACCGGTTTGCATACCGGAAATGGTTTAAAAATTATTTTATTAAGAAACTAATATGATATTCGGATTCCCCATCATCGATTGCCCCTAAATACATATTTATTTAACAAAAAAAATCACTGCCGAATTGTCGCGAATTCTCGTACTGCCGAATTGTCGCACTGCCGAATTGTCGCACTGACGAATTGTCGGACCACCATGTGGGTAAAGCCTACTGCTTAATAGCTAAAATACCAAAAAGCAGTCAAAACATTAACTTAATTAATCCTCAATTAATATTTTTCCACATTTTAAGGGGTACCAAATGTTAATGGATGCGCCGAATCAGGATGGATGGATGTATGGAATGGAAGAGAATTGAATGAATCCAGCAGACGATGACATACATAGATATTTTGTTTTGTATTACATTGTGTTTTATTTTGTAATCCTCCTCAATTATTGTTTCCACCTACATTCATTTATGTTTTTTCCTCAATTATTCCCTCATCTCATATTTTTTGTTGTTATTTTCTGTGAAATTTTTGTGTATTTTCGATATTTTTTGTTCTATTTTGACATTCCATTAAAATTGTTGGCGACAAGGTAGGGTCATATTCATTTTTGTGAACCTTGAACATTCCTCAACCGAATAATTCGCACCCTTATCCACACCGCATTTTACACTAATTATTTATTTGATAATGTTTTTGTAGAAGCAAAACGGGTCTTTTCTTAAAATCTTAAATTCTTTAACCTATCCGCTATTGACTTCCCAATTACAAGAATTGCAATTATAATATAATTTACAATTACAACTTAGAATCGCAATTACAATTGAAAGAATTAAAACTTGGCGAACATTTTCCGGAAAGAAATAAAACTTGGCGAACATTTTCCGGAAAGAAATAAAACTTGGCGAACATTTTCCGGAAAGAATTAAAACTTGGCGAACATTTTCCGGAAAGAAATAAAACTTGGCGAACATTTTCCGGAAAGAAATAAAACTTGGCGAACATTTTCCGGAAAGAAATAAACTTGGCGAACATTTTCCGGAAAGAAATAAAACTTGGCGAATATTTTCCGGAAAGAAATAAAACTTGGCGAACATTTTCCGGAAAGAATTAAAACTTGGCGAACATTTTCCGGAAAGAAATAAAACTTGGCGAACATTTTCCGGAAAGAAATAAAACTTGGCGAACATTTTCCGGAAAGAAATAAAACTTGGCGAACATTTTCCGGAAAGAAATTAAAATTGGCGAACATTTTCCGGAAAGAAATAAAACTTGGCGAACATTTTCCGGAAAGAATTAAAACTTGGCGAACATTTTCCGGAAAGAAATAAAACTTGGCGAACATTTTCCGGAAAGAATTAAAACTTGGCGAACATTTTCCGGAATAAAACTTGGCGAACATTTTCCGGAAAGAAATAAAACTTGGCGAACATTTTCCGGAAAGAAATAAAACTTGGCGAACATTTTCCGGAAAGGAAAAAACTTGGCGAACATTTTCCGGAAAGAAATAAAACTTGGCGAACATTTTCCGGAAAGAAATAAAACTTGGCGAACTTTTTCCGGAAAGAAATAAAACTTGGCGAACATTTTCCGGAAAGAAATAAAACTTGGCGAACATTTTCCGGAAAGAAATAAAACTTGGCGAACATTTTCCGGAAAGAATTAAAACTTGGCGAACATTTTACGGAAAGAATTAAAACTTGGCGAACATTTTCCGGAAAGAAATAAAACTTGGCGAACATTTTCCGGAAAGAAATAAAACTTGGCGAACATTTTCCGGAAAGAAATAAAACTTGGCGAACATTTTCCGGAAAGAAATAAAACTTGGCGAACATTTTCCGGAAAGAAATAAAACTTGGCGAACATTTTCCGGAAAGAAATAAAACTTGGCGAACATTTTCCGGAAAGAATTAAAACTTGGCGAACATTTTCCGGAATAAAACTTGGCGAACATTTTCCGGAAAGAAATAAAACTTGGCGAACATTTTCCGGAAAGAAATAAAACTTGGCGAACATTTTCCGGAAAGAAATAAAACTTGGCGAACATTTTCCGGAAAGAAATAAAACTTGGCGAACATTTTCCGGAAAGGAAAAAACTTGGCGAACATTTTCCGGAAAGAATTAAAACTTGGCGAACATTTTCCGGACAATTTAGAATCGCAATTACAATTTACAATTTAGAATCGCAAATACAATTCACAATTACAACTTAGAATCGAATCGCAATTATAATTCATTACAAATTATCCCTTTTTAGTTGAGAACTTGAGATGAGATTGCGAAAAGATGAAGTGAAGAGTCCCCCTCACCCCTATGCCCTAAGGGTGAATAAATAGTAAATACACCAATACAATATTCCACTCACCCCATTGTAATTGTAAGTTGATTGAAAATCGACCAAAAATTAGATTTTAATATTATTAATTGTATATTTAACATTTATTTTGCAAATAAAATTTTGTTGATAAATCACGAATTATATAAGTTTAATGGGCGAAAATGTTTTTAATTGAAAGAAAGGCACAATTTTGGTGGAGCAAAAGTAACAAAAATGAGATCATCTATTCATTCTCGCATTCAATGGCCATTTTCGAGTTTAGTAAAATTGTTCCTTTCGGCAACCATCAAAGGGGGCGGAATTGGAGAATAGGGTGGCACAATACTGCTGCAAGCATTTATTCCTCCCGTCAATTCCAACAAGGAATTATTCTGTGGACAAGGCGAAACGCTGATATGGGAAGTACGACTTGGCAGATCCTGAAAAATAATCGAGTGAATAGGAAATGAAATTATTTTTTCTTTAATTAGTCTAATAAAATTGAATAAATACTTGGCTACTTATAATGAACAGGGACCGGATTTATATGGAAATCCATATTTTTTTTGCGAACTCAGAATAGCTTGAAACCATTGTAAAACATGTTTTTATCATGGTTTGAAACCTTTAAACCGGTTTTTCATATCCATATTTTCCATATATTTCCATATTTTGGATTTTCATCCATATTTCCATATTTCATCCATATTTCGGAAATTTTTCCATATTTTTGTCCATATTTTACAATTTTTTGGAAATTTCTATTGAAAAAAATTGAAATTTCGGCTGAAAATTTAAAAATTAAAAGCTAAAACCAAAAAAATTTTCTTGGATCATCCATTGGGAAATTTACTTCCCTAAGTGAAAAAATTTTTCAAATTGAACGAATTTTCTTTTTCTGCTTACAAAAAATATTCACGGCATAATTGGATGGTTCTCAATTTAATTTCAAAAAATTTCTAAAATGTTTTAATTCGCCATTTTATACAAAATTTTAAGATTTTTGACCACTTAAAATTTTATTAATCGAAAAATTTTCGAAAAATTTTTTCCATATTTCCATATTTTTATCCATATTTTGGCATTTTTCATCCATATTTTGCGATTTTTCCATCCATATATATATGTCCATATTTTGCGATTTTCCATCCATATAAATCCGGTCCCTGATAATGAATAGATGATGCCTGTGGGTTAAATATCACCCAGAATGAGGATTTTGGCTTCATGCCATAATTCTATCCTCAATAGGCAATCACCTATATACCCTTGAGCATAATTTAAATGAGTAAATAAATTGGCCAATTTAAGCAAATTTATAACCAAATAAAATTACTCACTCTTGCTGATTCGGATGTTTCCGTCATTGAAAGTTTTTCACCAAAAATATATCCAATTTTTTTGCATAAACGGGATGACATTGACTCCGGAAAGAGACATACCTGAATTAATTAATAAAAATATATTTTTGAATTTATTTTTATTCCCACTTCTCCTTTGGTTGATGTGATTGCCCTGAATGGCATTTTACATCTACAAAAATTATTTTTTTGATGGATTAGTTTTCCTTTTCCGAATATACCTTTGCCTTGGTGAATCCTTTGAATGGCTTCGAATGTAAAAATCCAAAAATGTCGTCTTATATTCCACAAAATTGATCCTCTGTTTTAATCGCTGTTGAAAAAATAATATTTTATTTTGGAATTATATTTAATTTTATTACGGGGTAATCCGTATTATTGAGGCCTTTGAGCAGCACCAAAATGTGTTCATCCTGTTGAGCATTTCGATAAATATATTTGCGAATTCCGCGCACTTGATTGCTCTTCAGAATTTAATTTTGGAATAATTATTTTGGGAAATATTACTCACGAGTGTTTCCTCTTTGTCATGGCAAATATCGAGTAATTTGATTTTGCGTAAATTATAATATTCCGTGTCAATTTCCTCCGCCTGATATTCACCTAAAAATGCATTCCAAAATTTCAATTCTCTTTTTTTTTTGACTTTGTAAAAAGAGGACCACTCGAATTGAATCATTGTTTCGGCCGAAGCCAAGATCGCAAAAGAGTTGTCGAACTGTCCAAAATAGGTCCTGATTGTTGGGAACCTCAAAAATGGAAAAAATAAAAGAAATTATTTAAACAAATTTGCCACCTTCAAATCCAATCGAACAACGCGTTTTCGTTTACGAAAAAATTTTAGAAAAGGTTCAGCACTAAAATTTATAAAATCGAATATTTTAGATAATCAATTTTGGAGAACCAATCATGGAAGGCCTCAAGGCGTTTCTAAAATAGGGAATAAAAATAATTTTAAAAGTAATTTAATTTTTTACCTCCAACCGACCCCTGTCCGCTTCATCCTAAATTTAAAAATAATATTTAAATTGTGTTAAATTAAATATTAATTTCCAACCACTCCTTTGATGAATTGGCTCAATTCCGCCTGACTCATGCTATTCTTTCCATCTCCATCCTTTTTCGATTTTGACGGTGAATTCGACTCCAATGCCATTCCACCTTCTGTAAAATAAATATTTGCTCCAATTAAATTTATTCATTCTACTCTACCGAGTAATTGATGTTCGCCCGTAATGAACAATTCCAATGCAAAAAGCAAATTATGCTAAAAAAATAATCATTAAATTCAAATGAATTTATTCTACTTTTCGGTCAAATTCGTCCATCCTCTCTGATTGGTCTAAATTGGTGAAGGCAGCCGATTTTAGTATGAATGACAATTCGGGTACAATATCCACAATGAAACGCTTAAATTAGCTTTTTTCAATTTAATTTCACTTCATTTTCGGGGACCTGTGCCGTGGATGTGGCAATTCTGGCACTGACCATTTGGAGGACCCAACGAAGATTGATGACAGCCGGATCACGCTTCAAAAATTAATTCAAAATTGAAGCACATTTTCACCAACTTTGAGCAAATCCTGCATTTCCGTTGTATTTTGCACCGTATTCGCCACTTTATGCGGCAAATACGCAAAAATTAATTCTTCTGCAATTTTTTTTTATTTTTTCATTAAATTCCAAATAAAATTTGGCCCACCAATTCCGATGGTCACAAAATCGAATTCTTGCGCCAATTCCTGGGTCAAAATGCCTTTCATACTGCCCGGTCCACCTGCAAAATATTTGGAATTCATTTATTTTCCTTCCTTCCAATTACCATTTCCCTTCTCTAATTCCCCTTTTGAATAAAGTACTTCCTCATTCCTCTTTTTATTACATTCCCTCTAGCAAAATTTGATGGATGTCCTACCATCATAGACCCAATTTCCCCCTTCACATCCAAATCAATTGAGGGTGGATTTCAACAAAAATGTGGGTACTGACGTAAATTGACGACTAGTTTGCCCTTTTTATCATCAAAATCCATTGGTTTACGTCAGCAAACATTGGATGAAAGGAAACAATTTTGAGAATGGATTAAATGGATTTGGTTGGAATTGGAATGTGACTGACCGAATATGAAAATGACGGTTTGCATTTGGTCGGCAGACGGATTCACACCGGAGCCAATCTCTAAAAACAAATAAACAATTTTGACATATTCCAAATTTGTTTGTTGACCAATTGTGATGGGAGGCTGCAATTTTAGCACCCGATGAAGGCTTAAATCAATTTCCTCGAGATCGCCGCCTTCAGCCAAAACAGGTCGTCGATGGCTGGAAGTGAAATGTTCGACAAGGAATTGGCAACAGGGACTGAATTGAAATGGACAGGGAAAAATGGGACATTATTACCAAAAAGTGATAATTGGGAATGTCCCAAAAAATTTGATAAATGTGCCAAAAACCTATTTCCCTCTATTAGTTTTGGCCACCTTCTTTGTTTGTCAACAGCGGTGGATGAGCCAACAAAGCCATTCCAATTATGCACACTTGGGGCACAGCCCATCCAAAAATGAATTTGGAAGGATGAATGGCAGAGGGGAAAAGGCCGAAATTACTTTTTAGGCATAAAAATATGCAAAATAAACCTTCAGAAAAAAATAAATAATTGTTATATATAATAGTTATAAATTCATTGGAAACTGTAGCGATTGAATGAATTTTGGACATTCGATTGAGCATTGGAGGATGGATGTAAATGTGAGGGAGGAATTGGAAATGGAGGGGAATTAATGGAATGGGAGGGAATTGGCATTGGCCAAGACCTATTTTATGCGGTCATTCCACCACTAAATTGGTTGGAATAGGAAATGAATGGAAAAAGGAAATTGAAGAATTCGCGGGAGGAAGGAATTCTTTCGATAAATAAATAAAAATATTTATACAAAAATTATTGAAAAATAAGATAATTTTTCCTCAAATTATGGATTCAAGTCGAATGAATGAATGAAAGAAGGAAGAATTAATGTAAAAAAAGAATGGATTGAAATGGATATTGTGTGACGCATTGGATGGGAATTGGGCAACAAAGTCTTCCCAAATCCTCTCCCTCCCCAAATCCACTGCATTCTGGCCCGCATTTATGCCAAATAAGGTGAATGAAAAGCAAGGAATGTGCCGTACTCGACGTAATCGGTCATCAGTAAAGGGTGCATGGCGGATGGGGAGACGGTGCGCGCAAAATCCATGCACATAGCCGGGCCGTAAATATTATATATAAATAAATGGGCCGGCCCAATCCGACTTCCCCCACACCTTTCCCCCACCAAATCCCAAATGGGACAATCCTAGAGAAAAGGAGGAGGAAGAGGCCATTGGGCCGACATTTTGTGCGCGCGTTTGCGTCAAAAAAGAAAAGGCAGAAAGGCAAAATGGTGGCATTCTCGACGGATTGTGCTCTGCTAATTATTATTTGTTCGCCTCCATTGTCTATTATGGGGTGGTTGAATTTGATGGAATCCATGGAAATGGATGAATGGATGAATGCTGTCGGTGTCATCGCATCGAACAGAGCAGAGTAGTCGGCGGTCTTCTTTTTCAACTTTTCAGATTTACGGGGATTCGTGGAAAGTTGGGGCCGCAAAAATCGAGCCAACCAATAACAATCCCCTTGAGGGAATTTTGAAAGCGAAAGATGGATTGGGGTGAAGGAAAAAGGGCTTCCACATTTGGATTCATTCCTCAGTCCATAAGTCTGTCTTTTTTGATGCCATCCTCCTACATTTTTTATGCCGGCGGCGCGGACAAAATGACGAGTCAAAAATGGAAGGAATATAAATCGATAAAGCATAAAATTTGAGAGGATTAAAATTTATTTATTTCCATTTAAAATTTTGTAAAATTCGCCCATAAAAAGAAATTTCATTCATAAATGGCATTACATTTCCATATTTGCTTTTAATATAAAATCCATCCTTTTCTAAAAATATTCATTTGCCAAAAATGGATTAAAAGATTAATGCCGCCAACAAAGCGGCAATTGCCAATGCCAACATCGAATTCATCGAAGCAGGAATGGCTAAATAAATAAATATAAACATTTGATCAATTCCATGTCCATAATTTCCTACCTGCTCCATTCCCAAAATCATTTTGGGATGGAGAGGAACCGCCAAATTGCATGGAAGGTGATCCTGAATTTTGTTGTGGGCCACCGTTGCTTCCACCGAATGAATTTTGGCGTGGTCCTCCGGACTGATGATTATTGTTGAATTGTGGCGAATGAGATTGGGGCCATTGTGGCTGAGGCTGTGAATTGGTGTCTTAAAATTGCAAAATTAAAACAAAATGAATTCGTTTGTAAACTTTGTTGGCCAAAAAAGCCGACTGGAACACTTCGAGGCGACATTCGATCGAGGAATGCATTAATTCGGGCGGATGCCGGTTGACCACCTCCATTGCCTCTTTCGGTCATTCCGGGGGATGAAACCTCTTCTTCACTGGTACTACTACTGCCAGCTGCATTCACGGCTGGGGAATTCACCAAAAATGAATTTTGATTTGGCCTAAAGGAAATTTTCTCAATTTCTGCGATAAATTTATCGATAAAACCCGGCGGATTGTTGTTGAGCGGCAGAAAATTGATTTTGCTGTGGTCCAGATGCTTCATATCTATCTGTTTGGCTGGGGCTAAATAAAATCAATTTATTTATTAAAAAAATTAATTTAAAATTTTTTATTTTTCGGGAAAAAAAGAATTGCAACGGCCGGGAATCGAACCCGGGCCGCCCGCGTGGCAGGCGAGCATTCTACCACTGAACCACCGTTGCTACATTAACGCATCCATTTTATTTTCCCTATGAATTCAATCCACTACTCACAAGAAAGAAAAACTAGTTCCCCTTTTGGTCTGTTTTTGAAGGGCAAATTGCTTAATCATTCGCCGCCATCCGCCCTTCCCATGAACATTATTCATCCCTTTCCGTACATTCTTTATTCCCTTTCAAGGATCCAATAAATCATTCCAACCATTCACCGCTCTTTTTGATTGAATTTTATTTCGATCAAATTACAACATTAATTTATTATTGACTAACAATTCTATATAAAGGATAACTTCATCCTAATCCAACAATATTCCATTATTATCCTCACCTTTGGACGTATCCTCCTCCTCCCACAGTATTCTGAACCGGTCCCTGGCTTTCCCCATATCGATGGAGTGAGCGACGATATTGTTGATTGGGTGCCGGGCGACGATGTTTTGCCGGTGGCAGTCCGAAACCCATTCCAATGAATTCCTCCACGGCACAATCATCGAATAGGCCGGATCGATATTCTGGACGAATAAATGGATTCTAAAAATCACTTCCCCCACCATGGTCATTGCAAAGGTTTCCATCGTCACAAAGATGGCATTTTTGCCAATTTTGATTCGAAATTGACCGGCAATCCCGCGTGCATCCTTTTCGAATAACTGTAAAAAAACAATTATTAGCCTATAAAATTCTGATAATATTCTCCAACTTTGTCCGCTCATTGCCGCCTTCACTGTGAAACAAAATGCATCGGGAGCGCATGTTTCAGGCACTTGGTTGTCTCGACAATCGCAAATTCCATCGCTTAAATATGTGGGAAAGGGGTGTGGGTGATTTCAAATGTGAATTCACCATGTAAAACATTTTAGGGCATCAGAAAATGTTGAGAAGCCAAAAGCCAGGAGCAAAAGAATTGAGGGAAAATGAAAGGAAAATTGCATGACTAAAATTAATTTAAATATAATTAATTAAGTTATTTGGGATTTTTGTTTGTTTGCCACTAATTAGTCATCCCCTTTCCAAGCATTTAAATGCCATTCTGTCCGTTTCCCTTCTTCCTTATCAATTATCAAATTCATTTTATCGGTTCCTTCCGCCGCAATAAAAATCAAACCAAAATGGATGGTGATTCAAGGGTAAAACCAGTCAATTAAAAAGGGGAAATGAACCCTCAAAACCAAAAATGGGTGCAGCATACCCTCTGGAATATTTTTGAGGAAATGAAGGAGTGGCCCAATTAATTTAATGGAGTTAAATCATCAAAAAGTGGATTGTCTGATGCAAATTTGTTAAAACATTTTAACGAAAATGTCCAATTTTAAAAGGCTCGTTTAGGGAAACATAAGAGCCATTCTTTCAATTCTCAATATTCATTGTTTAGTTCAGCAGAGGGCAAATTCAACTTGATTTACATTGGAAGGGAAAGAAAATGAAAGCAAAAGTGGAGGCAACTTTTCCCAGCTTCTTGAGGGCACTTTTGTCCAAAGAAAGGGACTTATTGAAAAGTATGGTGGCAATTCTTTAAGATTGAATATAACAATAAATCAAAATGGAAAATGGCCCTAAATAAAAATATTTGCATAAATTTGATATGAATAAAAGGGTTTCATTCTAGCTTAGCCGGTTTTTTCGAATGAATGTCCACACATTTGGTTGATCATAAAAAAGTCATCATGTCCAGTGTCCACCCATCTATTCAATTCCTCCACACGGCCTATTTGCTTTCGGCGGCCATCCAATGGTCAAGGAAAAACAAATTTAGCATGGACATTTGGACGAATATTGGAATAAAGCATAGGGGTGCTAAAAATGGAAATAAACGAATTTTTATGGTGAAATATTATTAAGTTTGTTCACAGGGCTTAATCCCCATATATCCACCTCGATATCCGGATATATCCCGCGCCCTCTCAGGGCCACCGGCTAACTTCCCTACCCTCCTTAACACAATTAAATTGGATTTTTCATTCCAAATTACAGGATGCTTTTAAATTCAATTTTAATTATTTGATAGGTTGACAGATTTTATATGGAAAGGAACTAAATGCTTAATATTTTAATAATGATTAAATAAATCCAATTAAATTGGTGGCAAATTCCGAATTTATGCAAATGAATTATAAAAAAAATGGAATATAAATAAATGAATGGAATCAATGAGTTAATTTCTTCTTATATCTGCTATTGTTTATAAAGCAATCGGGCAAAAATATTCCTCAAATTCAATTGCATTTCCTTTTGCATTCCTTTCTGCGTGTCGGCCAATTTATTTATGTAAAGTGCGCCTGAAAATATCCAATAATTTGATTACTCAATCCATTTAAATGTTTCACCTTCTCGAAAACATTGTGCCTCTAATTTTGGATGACGACCATGCAAACAGCGAATTGCCCGTAAAAGTGACCACAATGCTTTGCGATTTTGGACATCAAAATCTAAAATTAGTTGGATAAATGAAATTTTCCAAATATTTTCTCACCATTTCCATCAGTAGAAGTTGTGGGATCATCCACCTCCATTTTGTCGTCTCCATCCATTCCTTTGCCTCCGTATTCTGCCGCCTCTTTGAATTTGGCCAAATGGCAAAGGCCAAGTTGGATTGCCATTTGTCTTAATTCCTTCTCTTCTTCCTCATCCACATTTTCTTCCCATTCCTCCGGTTCTCTTGCCACATTTTATTGATGTTCATTCCTCTCAATTTTATCCATTTTTATTCTTTTTTTTGGTGAAATTAATGCAAATAAATTTTTAAAAAATATTATCGAAATTTTACGAATGAATTCAGGGAATAAATAAATTAATTTTTATTTATTTTAAAATTAAAAATTCAATCAAAATTATATTTATGGGGCGATGCTAATCCACATTTAAATTTGCCACTTCTTTGGGATGGCATTCTTTCCTTAATTGCCGCAGGCAAATCCAATCGATTATTCTAAAATTAAAATAAAATAATTTAATATTATGTAATTATTATTATTACTGGTTTTTGATGTGTTTCGATGAGAGCAATCAGGGAACGGGACGAGGCCAGTCCTGTCCCATTGCAAGTGTGCACAAAAGGAAGCGAATTTGAGGAGGAAGAGGATGGCCTAAAATGATTATTAAAATTAGAATAATAATTATTCCATCAACCTGTATTGGATTTTAAGCCGTTGTGCCTGAAAATCAGTGCAATTGCTGGCACTGCTCAGCTCGCCCCATGCTTTTCTGCCCGGCATCCACGCTTCAATGTCAAATTTTCGAGTGGCCGCTGCGCCCAATTCCTCACTGGGCATATCCAAAATGCTGGAGAATTAATCAATTAAATTAATTAAATAAAGTAAATTAAACTAACCGACATTCGAGTCGGAGGGAATCGAATAAATCCTTCTGTATCCGGACAATTCGCCCCAATTCATTTTCACTTTGTTTTTCCGTACAAACAACGACAATTTCAATCTGTCAAAATTATTGTGGTTTTAGTCATATTTTGGCCGAAAAAACCTTTTTGAATTCATGCACCCGATAAAGACCACCCTCCATTCCTCCTCCGGCCACTTCCGGACGAAAACAATTGCTTTCAGCCAAAAAATATGTTGGCAATTGATTTTCATCAAAAATTCGTCCTTTTAATCTGAACAAAAAATTATTTTGAATTAATTTTTTTGGTGGACTTACTTTTCTGCAATTCCCATTTCCGCGGTGCCAGAAAGGCAAAATGCCTGCGGCGAATCTTCGCTGAAATCCAATTGGGCGGTTCCCGCATTTTGTTCATCCCGGCCAAAAACTCGATGCGAATGGAAAACCCGATATTGGATTGGATGTCCGCTGCATTGTTGGAGACCACAGGCCTTTGTGGTTGCCACCTTCCTTTTTAAAATTTAATTTATTCTTTGGATTATTTGGGTGGGAATTTACCGGTAAAATGTCATCCACTTCCATCAATTGAATTCCATTTATTCCATCCTCCTTTTGTAATCGACCGTAAATGAATTCGAATGCATAATCCAAAAGGGCTCGCTCCATATCGGCCAAAGTTCCTTCAAATCCAAAATTTAAATTATAAATTTAATTGGTCTAACCAATTAATGCGTAACTTTTTGCGCTTCCTCCCGTTGTTCGGGGCCATTTGAGCACTCCCCATTTCTCGATTAATTGTTCCGCCGTTTTCAGAATTGTCGATTTCATTCCTTTTTTGGTTAATTATTAAATATAAAATATTAAAATTAAATAAATTAAAAAATTAATTTGATCCAAACAAAATCAAAAAAAATAATAATAAATTAAATTTTCAAAATTTATTCAATTTAAAAACAATAAAAATATAACAAAATGAGATTAAAAATGTGTTAATTTAAGGATATTATTGGGTCATCGCCTTTGTTGTGCTGCTTTGTTGAATGCCTGGTATCGTTGCATGGCCAATGCCAACATATCGCGGCAATGTTCAACCTTAAAAATAATAAAACAAATATTTTAAATAAACAAAACTCACATAAATTGACCCGTATTTTTGTTCGCATTCGGCCAATTGATTTTGCTCAAATTTGGTCAATGTTTCGTCCATTCGATGAATCTAAATTACATGAATTTGTGAATAATTTTTGGCACAAAACCTTATTTTCCATTTCCGGCGAAGTTGGCGGGAAACAATGCCAAAAATGTCGCAACAATTCGGCCAAACATGCGTGCACAGTTCGAATTCGTTCCACATCGATTCGGGCCAATCCCTCAAATCGAATTGTGGACAATGCGGCCGAATTTGACTGATCTTCTTGGCCTTCATTGGCATCCAACGAATTTGTTGTCAAATTATTGAAAAAGTCAAATTGACTTTGCTAAAATTATTTTAAAAATTAATTATAATTTTTTTTTATTTTACCTCCTCCATAACACTGTCCGATGAGGTCAAAACCTTCTCCAATGAATGTTTTGCCTTTTCAATTTGCTCATTCGACCGTTTTTGTGCGGCCGATTTTGTTGGAGAATTTGAGGCCGAAAATGGAGTGAATTCTTCCCTAAAAATGGATAATTACAATAATTAAAATCACTGGCTGACCCGTGTTCATCCATTTCGGCCAATTCTTGACTTTCCAAGTCCAAATCGAATATTCGATCTTCATTGGTGGATTTTGATGCCTCCGTCGATTCGGCAGGAACAATTTTTGATGTTCCGGCCATTCCTTTTTTTATTGGCGAATTTCCCTATTTTATATTTTTTGAGTAATTAAATATTAAATTTTCACAAACATTTTTCATTTCGATTGATCCATTCATTCCATTTTGGGCATTGTTCATTTTGGCCAATCCTCTGCTGCCTCTTCCTTCCTCCATTTCGTCCATTGTGCTCAAAACTCTTTCCGAATGATAATTGCAACGGCGAACCAGCAATCTTTTGGCCTCGGATGATCCTCGGAGGGAAATTTGTGCGGAACGCTGAAAATTAAAATGAAATAATTCATTTTTAATGTAAACCATTTCCGAAAGAATGCCCAAATCTTCGTTGATGTAGGTCAAATCCAAATGCCGTTTCAGCGTTCGTTGACTTTTTTCCACAATTTCTCGCATATCTAAATAATAATTAATTAATTAATTGAATATTATTTGAACCTTTTTCATCCATTTGGACGCAATCCGCAAATGGATCATTTTGATGGGCGGCGGCGGCGGCAGAGGTGCTTGGCTCGGCCGGATTCCTCTCCCGATGGAAATAATGGGATTGGAAGAAGCGGGACCAAAATTCTTGTTCGCTCATTTCGTGTGGAACCAATTCCAAATGTTTTCGTTCAACTAAATATTAAAAATATTAAATGTGACATATTTTTGTGCCAACCGGCTGGATATGTTCGAAATATTGATTGAATTGTTTCACTGGTCAAATTCAATCGAATTCCGCCGCCAATTCCCTCGGATTGAAGAATGGAGCTGAGAAATCCACCGGAAATGCCAACTCTCTTCCTGCCATCATAGCCATCTTCTTCATTGTTTTTATCCAATTTTTCATCCTTTAAAAATAACAATTAATTTTAAAAATTATTTTTGACTGACCGTTTTGTAATGGAATGACCAAAAATCCTGGGCCGAAATTAATTTTGCCTTCACCAAATGCAAATAAAGATCATGAAGGTGCGCATTTTGCTCCAAAATTTTAATTTTTGCCTCTTGCTCTTTGTCCGATCCACCTCTGGCCGCTTTTTGTGCCAACTTAATATATCATAATTTAATTAAATATTTATAGGTAATATTTAAACCTGATTGACAATTTGTCGATGTTGAACCAATGCTTGTTGCAATGTTTCCTTCACCAAATCTCTTTCTCGCACCAATTCTTCCTGGGAATGTGCCGAATTCATGAACACAAAAGTGGCCTGATCATCGTTCATGAGGCAAAGTTGAAGTTGCACTTTCGACTTATTTGGTGGTGAAATGCGTTGGCCTTAAAATTACCAGAATTTGGCTTATTAAAATTAAATATTTTTAACCTTTAATTTTGGAGAAATGCAAAAGCAGTTGATCAGCTTTATCCGAATCATTGGTCCATTCAATTCGGTCTTCGAAAATGCATATTGTGCCCAGCGGTGATTTTCCTGGCCCCGATTTTCGATATTTTATTTGTTCAATTCGAAGCAATAAACTTGGTTCTTTTTGTTTATTACTTTTACCCAATTTTGGCTTCTTCACATTATTCGAACTCATCTATCCAGCTTTGTTGTAAATAATAATTTAATAAATTATTTGAAAAATATATAAAATTGTTGAAACAAAATAAATTCATTTAAATTCAAAATTATTTCTTTATTCATAAATGGAAACCCGGCTCATCACTGGCCAATGAATTTGGCAAATAAATTATGAAAATAAGGAATATTTGGGTAATATTGTCATTTCCCTCCGCCATTGACGTAATAATTCATGAATTTGAAGATCTCCTTTTTCATCGTTGTTCTTCTTGGTCCCTTAAAATAATTGAATACCAAAAATAATGAATGAGCAGGGTCAAAAAAGGTCAATAATAAATAATAATTATCAAAACATTGTATTTTCATCAAAAAAACATTCATCGCTCTCTCACAATCATTCAGCATACTTGATGATTCATTTGGTCCCTGATATCGGCTTTATGATCATCCGGAACTGGGCGAGCTTCATAGGTGGCAATGACAATCTGAAAATGCCAAATTAATGTTTTTAAGTATTTCTAAAAACTGACTTGATCACGAAATTCACTCTGGAATTCCCCTCTCAGTCCAATGTACTGAAAATGATCAATTATATGTCTAAATAAAATAAAATGATTTATACATAAAGCATGGTTTTGTCATCGCCAAAATTGCCAGGAAAATGCAAAGTCAAATGGCCAACTGACGAGAATTTACCGGCTACAAATGGGTAATCAACGGATCCACTGTCGTCTTGTTTGAGTTCCATTTGCTGGTCTGGTCGGGCTGAGGCACAATCATCGAATGACATCTTTAAAAAATATTTTTAGCAATATTTTTCAATTGTGTCAAACATTTTCGCGATCCTTGAATATTTTCACTCTGGCCGGAAAGCTTTTATCCATTGGGCCAGCAAAAGTAATGCCAGTGAGTTTCACATTGCCTTTATAATAATTTTTATTTAATTAAATAATTATTAATGAAAAGATTAACCTGTAAATGGAATACAAAATAGGAGTTCCTCATCGACATCACTCTCAACGAAATTTGTTCTATTCAAAAATAAATAATGATTGATCAAATTAAAATTACTCACTTATCCATTCGTTCTGTCCAGCTTTTGAATACTTTCACGCCGGAACCCTCAATTGATTCATTCAATACAATCACATTTTCTTTGTTGATGTACTAAATAAAATTTTGATGTTTATTTCCAATTATATTCGATATTCACCTTGTCCATGTTGTATTGCATTCCTTGTTGATAGTGGTCAAAATCGGCAGCCAAAGCAGAACATGGTCCACCACCACCGCCTCCATGATTATGAGAGCACATTTTTATTAATTATTGCGAAATGATTTAATTAAAAATCTAAATTATTTAAGAACAATTATAAAATTAATTATGCGTAAAAAAATAAATATATAAAATAATAAATAAAAATGACACATCAATTACAACAATTAAAAAGCGAAGAATGGCAAATGCACTTGGGAATTAGGAATTAGCACCCGGACCCGGCTCAAGAATCGGCATTGCATTTTTGTAACTTTTTTACTTTTGCATTTTTTAAATTCGCGGAAGTGAATTATGATATATTATCCAAAATGGAAAAAATAGTACATAGTAAAAAGAAACGAAGAAAGAAAATATTAAACTTTTTGAATAAACGAGTATGCTAGATGAATTTTTTCCCTTTCCAATTCAATTTCTCCATTCCACGTTTTCATGTTTCCACCTTTCTCGAATCTCGAATCTCGATCCTGTCGATCTTGACTTACTAATTTTGTTTATTGATTTTGAGCATTTTATCGGATCGGCATTCAGCAATCTAATAATTCTTATAAACAATCGAAAGAACCGTGTGCTAATTTGATAAAGATTAAGAAATTTCCAGGTTTTTATAAACGAGTTATTCAACTTAAAAATGGCTTCACCAACTCATTCACCTCATCAAAATTCCTCATCTGCTGATTGGACTTTGGCTGAAAAAATACGTCTTCTTGAATTATACACCGATAAAGACAAGGATATGTTATGGTAAATATAAACGATTTATTAAGTAAGATTCATCTATACTTTAAGGGACCAACGATGCGACATTCTAAAGCAGGAATTTGCTAAAAGACGATCACCGGATTTTTTCAGTAATACCGTAAGTATATCTATGGATGATTGGTTAAATTGTTTATCATTTTAGAATGTTCGCCAAGAATTGCATCGAATTTTCAGTAAGCCAAATCCAGAACACCACATCTGCGGAATGCCTATTCATCCGCGAGGGAAGGAGGCCGCCGAACTTTGGCTCAAACATTTTCGGAAGGAATACGCCGAACTTATTGAACGCAAAAAGCAAATGTTCGCAGTGGCAATTCGCCGGCACATGGACCTGATCCATCGATATCAACAAGGAAAAGTCACAGCCGAAGAAATGGAAGCAATTTTGACAGAGCAACGGCAGAAAGATGCTCAAGTGAATTTTGAATCTTTTGTAAACTTATTACTTTTTTTTATAGAGGGCAGATAGTGAAATTTATGAAGCCAAAATAAAGGAGGCAATTGATAAACTTGATCCGGATGGACTCAAAAATGTTGGTTTACTTCCATTATTGCATAATTGATGAAATATTTTGCAGATTCGAAGCACTGAGGATTACGTGAATTATGTTCGTGGTGATCGAATTCCATCGCCGCCGCCGATTCAATCAAAATTCGATCAACAAATTCCAACATTGGCCAGTCCAACGCGTTCATTTGGCTCACCGGAGCCAGTGCTGAAAGGTTTTTTTTCCAAAAATATTTAATAATTTATAGTTGGGGAATCTTTTCTTTAACTCATTTTCGCCATAATTCACCACAAATTACCCAAATCCAAATTAATTTCCAAAAATAAAAAGGTTTTGTCCCCCGCCTTCGGCATGGTAAAACGCCAAGAAGATTGGAAATGGCAGTGCTAAAAATATTGAGGAAAAAAAGTGAAAGTTTGGGTAAAAATGGAGGAGGAGAAATTGAAATAATTGATGGAAATTTTGGGGAAAAAGGAAAAATTGGCCAAATATTAGAATTAAGACGAAGTCATAGTTGGGCAAATTTAGACATCCAAAACAATGGCACAAAAGAAGATGAGTTGCCCTCAATTGACATCCACCAAATGGTTGAGACCACCACAGAAAATGAAATTGAACAAAAACCAGATGAGGAAAAGATGGAAGAAAATAATAAATTAGAGGAGGAGGAAATCGATGTCCATTTCGAATTCCACAAAAACCATCAAACGAACGAATTATGCGCACAAAAAATTTGTGCACATTCTGAGAGGGAATTCGCCGAATTGGCAACCCATGAATCCATTTTATCCAAAACAAATTGCCAAAATTCCGAATTTACCAAACAAAATGATGAGGAGGCCACACAAATTGTTTTGGATGTAGCAAATACCATCAAGGAATCAATTGAGATGACCATTCAAATGCCATTGGTGGTGGTGGCCAGGGAAATAACCCCAAAGGGTGAGGGAAATAATGAGCGAAAGTGGAAATGAATTTTTTTAGGAAAAATTTGTCCTTTTTGGGCTTATGAAATTCAAATAAACAATTAATTTAAATTATTTCAGCCAAATCCAAATCGCCATCCAAATCACCAATCAAAACGCCAACAACATCATCAATTGCTGCTGCCATTTCCAATGCATCACCGCCGCCGCCGCCAACATTCACAATTAGCCCAGCAAATAATGAAAAAGATGAGGAAGAAGGAGGGAAGGAAACAACTTCTTTGGCCATTGCTATTCCTCGCAAACGACTCCGGGTGGTCCGTGAAGAGTCAATTTTGGTGCACAATCCTCCACCTTCAATATTGACACGGGGACGAGAAAAACGACAATCGACCAGCGGAACAACAACGGCGGAGGAGGAAAATGTGGCGGCAACGGAAACGACAAGTGCGGCCAGAATGACGAGGAAAAAACAATGGGCACAAGGACAAAAAGAAGTGGCGCAGGAGGCCAGTACAAATATGCAACAAGCCGAAATGGCCAGCACACGTGAACGACGAACTTCCCAGCGAAAAGAGGCAACACCCAAAAAACAACAACAAGAGGAAGAAGAAATGGGGGAGGAAAAGGAGAAGACATTGATGAAGGAAGAAGAGGAAATGACCACCGCCTTCGAAACAACAGAAAATGTGGTGGTGCAGCCTAAATCGAAGAAGCGAAAGTTTGTTTCTCTTTTTTTACAATATAAATGTTGCCTTAAATAAAATTCCGGAAAATTTTAAGCCGATATTTGGTTTATACAAAAGAAAAGTTAGTAAACCAAAACCAATTTGGGTATAAATAATGGTTCAGTTTTTCAAACAAGCTCAAACCTGTCTCTCTGAAATTGAAATATAATTTACGATTACCAAGTCGAATCAATTAACCTAATAAGCCTATTGCCTAAAGCATCTAGTAAATTCTGGAATTTACCAATTTATATTCTTTAATTTAAACAAAAACAAATTTGGATTTTAATTTTGGGTTTAAAAATGTAGATTAAATGACAAGAAATAAGACACGTTTAAAAATTTTGTAAAATTCAATTTATAATTTATCTAAATTTTTGTCCATTTTCAGACGTGGCGAATTGGATTTGTTGACAACGGCGGCATCCGGCATTGGAGAGCAACAAATTCCTGCAGAAGATTCACTCGAGGCTGCCGGACCACCATCCAAGAATTTGCGCCGTTCTTCGCATCAATTGAGTCAGTTTTTTTTATTCATTTTGTAAATTTCACATTCATTTAGGTCCAATGCCATCATCTGCCGCAACATTGTCCGCCTCAACTTCGCCTTCAACAACAGCAAATATTCCGGTTGCGTTCCTCCCTCCGCCGGGCGGCATTGGCCACGTAAGAAATATTAAAAATAAATGTTGAATAATATCTATTTTGTATCTTTTTTTGGTATATTTGTTGCAACCAATTCTGCTGATGAATGATATTAAATTAATCAAAAATACCATAAAATGGCCATAATTCATTAGTTCATAAGGCATTCTAGAGCATTAAATTTAAATTATAGTTCATTCGATTCGATTGGTTTTAGTTGCAAAAATGCTAGTTCTGGCCAAATTTATTCAATTTAAAAATATTAAACCGGTTTAAAAACTCCCGAAATTTCAATTGACCATAACTTATGTTCAAACCGTTTAAATAGGGAAACATAAACAAAACTGACCCTAAATTAATCTATCAATCCATATAAATCAATACTATAAAATAATTACAAAACATATTCAAACAATTGTTTTTTTTCAGTTCCACACCCTCACCCGCTGTGGACAGTATTGGCGAGAATGGATTATTCCTTCGTCCCGGCAACCATACTTCCAACGAAATAATCCCTCGCCAAGTTTTGCTCACTCTTTGGAACGACATTCGCGCCCATCGGTACACCTATGTTTTTGATCAACCAGTCAGTGAGGAGGAAGTGCCCGGCTACCATTCGGCCATTAAAATGTATCAAATTAATTTCAATTTGAATTGCATTTAATTTAAAAATTAAGGCCAATGGATTTGAGGACATTGAAAACCCGCATTGAGTCGGGCGCCGTCCAAACATTTGGCCAATTCAGCCAGGACATTTTCCTCATGTTCGCCAATGCATGCATGTACAACAGCACTGGCCATCATGTGAATACATATGCCAAGGAAATGCTCGCCTATGCCCTTAAATGCATTCAGGTGGGTGGTCCAAATTATATTTAAATAAAGCTCTAATTTTACTAGGATTTATGTAGAAAATTTACCAAAAATTTGAAATTCTTTAGCTTAATGGATAACCCATTCAGTTTCGCGAAATTAGGTCACGGGGACAAACCCGCCCAGAGACAAATATTTTTTCCAGTCTTGTTTCACACTTATATCATTTTTATATATTTTACAGACTAAAATACATATCTAGGCTACAGTAATCCTAGCAAAAACTACCATAAACAATAAACATATTAATGTTACCATATGCTTATTTTAAGTATTCTCATTTGTAGGTTGTCCAATATCCATCCGGAATGTGGGCACAAACCCATCCATTGGGCATTGGGGCCACCGGCGGGGGTGGTGGTGGCACTGTAAGTCGGCAAAGCAATGCCAGTGGGAGCGATGCGGGGGATGGACGAATTTCGCGAAGCAGCACAGCAACCACATCGACGAATGCAACAAAATCAACTTCACAACAACCGGCCGCAACACCTCAACGGACGAATCGACGTTCCACCGGTGGAGGAATGGGCATCGGTGGAGGAGAAATGAGCGGCGGAGGAAATGAACAAAGAAAGAGTTCGGTGGCCTCAATTAAACAAGAAATAATGGTGGGCAAAGGGGAATATATATTTAGAGTGAATATATTTTCAAATTTTAGGATGATTTGCAACCATCGACTTCATCATCGACTCCTCCAACGAAGGCAATCGTCACCCGAAGTGGCAGCGGAATGGAATTGGAAGAAGCGGGGACGTCGGCGGCGAACATTTCGGCCACAAAACGGCGAACATCACAACGAAGACATTGAATTGAAAAGAGGGAAATGGATGAACACAAACACATTGAATTAAATTTAATGCAATTTTATTTAAATTCTCCCATTATTATTATTTTTATTTCCACTTTTGTCTCTCTGCTGTTTTTGGCTCTTTTTTTCCAATTTTTCCTTTATATACACCACCTGAATCCATTCCATGGACGATGCCAATATTTCCACACTATTTAAATAAAAATACTTTACTATCTTTAAATTATTCCATAATTGTGAAAAACATTTAAAAAGGGGGAGAGGGCTTGAATGAATTTCCAACCTTTTTTGCGCCAATTTTCCCAACCATAAATTTGACGACAATTTTTGGTGAGAAATTCTCCGATGACCGGGGCAAGGGGGACATGAAAAAAGTTTTCCCATTTGGATGGCGGCAAAAAGGATAAAAGAATTGGGGCTGAGAAAATGGTAGGCGGCAACAAAAAGTATAATGTTGGGTTGGGGGAGGTGAAAAGATGGGACGGGAAGAGGCAAATTCGCACTTATTCCAATCCTGGGAGTTGGATGAATGAGTGTTTTTTGACAAATATTCTGCATTTAAAAAACATTGGAGAAATGAATTCTTGATGGTATGAATTACCGTTCTAATTAATTATCCTATTTTGTGCCTTCTCCATTGTTGTGAATGGCTGAATTTAGCCATTTTTTGAACCACCCAATTTCAATATATTATCTGAATTCAACAAACTTTCTCATCAAATTTGCCATTTCCATAAAAGCACCTCCACCTCAAAAATATGGCCATCATGATTTTGCCCCTAATATTCTCACGATTCTCGTCCTTCCTTCTATTGGACACTTTCCCTTGGGCAATTTCAATTCCCCCTTCCCTTGATTCCCACGTTGAGGATGAAGTCCAATCCAAAAGGGATGGGAAAATTAAATGGGATATTTGGATGGAAGTGGAAGGGGCATTCACATTGTGGCCAACCCCAATAATCGGGCATATTTCCCACAACCACCATCCCAGTTGACACGGTCAATGCTCCAATGTGGGCATTCATTCATCCACTCTTCATAATAAAAAAAATAAATAGTTTTTCCCAAAATGTTTTCCTCTTTCACTCCTCATTGGTTCCTGATCTACCCAAAATCTGCTTAATTGCTCTTTTTCCCCTTTGTCCAATTACTGTTCGAAAATGATGTCAGAAATAGCAAACCAATGGGGAAAATTCCATGTTTCATTTGTGGTTCCACAATTCAGGCACTTCAAAAATATTCACATTTTTATTTAATCAGATTAAAGTTCATTAAAGTGGGATCGGGCCATTTTGGCACCGAAAGTATATGCCGCCATTTTTGGATTTAAGACTAGGTTTATGTTTTGGGACTCAGAGGATGAATTTTAGGAAAAAGGTTTAGGCTTTTATACTATCGGAGAACTAATGGAGGTTATACTATCGGTACCAAATTGGTCACCGCTAAAAGATCCCAGCTTCCAATAAAAATTTTCAGTCAAGAAAATCACTGTGAATTGTCCTTTCACTACAGATTCCAGTCTACTTCATCTCGGATTCATAACGATGCCAAACCGAAAACATTCATTTCATTAACATTCATGTCCTTTGCCTCGATCTAATGTAAGGCCCCAAATGTTTTTCCCATATTTCCCTTAAAAAACCCATCATTGCCTCCCAAAAATGACTCCATCGGGCAAAATTGGGCTACGACGAGAATTCCCAGGGCCGCATTATTCCCCTCAAAACCCCCTTCCCACATTGCCCTCAATCCTTCCGAATGCTGGGAAATTCCCAGGGCCGCCAAAAAAAAAAAGATAAAATGGGAAAGTGGGAAAAAGACCTTGGGGAAGAGGCAAATGGGACGGAAGAGGGTGGTCATTGGGCAACCAAAAGCACAAAGGGAAAGTCGAAGAAGAAGAAGCTCTGGAGGGCGGATCTGGGTTTGTGGGATATGGAATTTTGATCATTCACAAAATTCCTCCAAATGTTTTTGGGCATTCGACCGAGAAATTTATGCAAATATTTTGTACCTTTACCCCTTTCACCCTCCCGCCAAAAAGGTACCAATTTCCCTTAACATTTAGCAAATTAATTTAAAAATAAATAAAAATGAGAATTGAACAAATAACGCAACTTGGACACCAATTCCAGCAGCAACAAATTGGAGAAAAAGCAATCAAGATGGAGGAAGATGATGATGACGGAGAAGATGAAATGATCTCCGTTGTAGATGAGGAAATGCCAGCCCAAAGGGTATGTTTGGAATTGGCCATAGAATATATCAAATAAATGAGCGAATTCAAACAAATTTTGTCATAAAATTATTTATTTTTTTCCGGAAAGAAACACAATTCTAACCGGAAAACATATCTTTCCGGAATGAAATACAATTCTAACCGGAAAACACATCCTTCTGGAATGAAACACAAATCTAACCGGAAAACACATTTTTCCGGAATGAAACACAAATCTAACCGGAAAACACATCTTTCCGGAATGAAATACAAATCTAACTGTAAAACACATCTTTCCGGAATGAAATACAAATCTGACCGGAAAACACATCTTTCCGGAATGAAATACAATTCTAACCGGAAAACACATCTTTCCGGAATGAAATACAAATCTAACTGTAAAACACATCTTTCCGGAATGAAATACAAATCTAACCGGAAAACACATCTTTCCGGAATGAAATACAAATCTAACCGAAAAACACATCTTTCCGGAATGAAATACAAATCTAACCGGAAAAAAAGGCAGAAGTATTCATGTCCAAATTCAATGTTTTAAAAAATGATTAGCATATTTAACCGAACTTGAATTAATTACAAATAAAATTCATAGAACATTTTCATGCCACCGTTGGGCACTCCAGAACCCAGCCCCATTGTCGCACAGCAAATTAATGCCAATCAAAAATGGCCTTCCAAAAGTATTTCCCCCTCCAAATCGCCACCACCAACTGCTGTCCAATCATCTTCGCCTCCACAGCAAAATTCTTTCATCCCATTGGCTGCCCATCAATTTAGCCAAATTCCCGCAAATTTGTCGGCATTGGCTCCAACAGGTAAAGGGATACAAGGAAATATTATCCTCAATTTTTAGCATTGAATGCCACTCAATTTTTGATGCCAACCGCCGAAAATTTCCTCCATTTCATTCAATTGGCCCAAACTTTTGGATTTCAATTGGATTTTGGCCAAAAAGTTTAATTCATTCCCCCAGCATGTTAATTAATCCTCAACATTTATTTTAAGCTTGTCCATCTTCATTTCTCCACCCCTTTTTCTGTTCAAATTTGGAATTCATTGTTTTTGGGCGAAAATATGGCCAAATTGGAAAATGAACAAAATGGTAATGGAACGACAAGGAAAAAAGGTGGGCCAGAAAAATGTTAGCAAAAAACGAAAAAATCTCAAAAATTTGCGCATTTTCCATTTTGATTATTTTTTGCCGCAATATTTGCCCATTCAAAAGTTTTGTGAGAAAGCGGAAATCGGCGATTTAAAAGAGAAAATTAGCAGAAGGTTAAGGGCCTTTAATATGCGAAATTGGAGGCCATCAAATTGGTGGGAAAATAAATATTAATAGAAAAATGGAGGATTTGGTGAATAAATTGACAAATTAATAATTAAATTGATTTAAAAATATTGTTGGCCATAAATAAGATTAAAATAAAGGAAAGTTAACGGATTAAATTGGAAAAAATCATTGAATCGACAATCATTTCATCATTTTTCCTACTGTATTCAAAATTTCCCTTTCAACTACAATTCACTTTCAATGGAATCCAATTCGGCGGAATGATGGAGGAACATTTTTGAACTTGATTTTATCCAATTTTGCGCACATTCCTTTGAAGTTTGAACTATGGGCATTCAATGGCCACCAATCCCCTCTCTGTAAAGTATTTTTGCCGCATTTCGGAGAAGGAGATTTTTGGCATCCATCGGCGTTGCGCCAAATTTTCCCACACTGCACCAATCCCCCTCCACTCCATTTAGTCCATTCATTCAAAGTACCGTACATTTGAATACAAAAAGGAAGGGAGGGAAGGAGCCATCTGAGTGAGCCAGTCTTGGGGGTTGGAGAATGAAGAAGCCGAATGAGGAGGGGAGCGAATGGGCGAGAAGAAGGGGATGGAGGAGGGGACTGGTTGGAAGGGGGAATTGGCAAACAAGGGGGAAAAGCTTCCATGGGCCAAATGTGGGGGAAGGGGCTCCAACCCAACCCATATTGGCACATTCTTTTCCCCCCCCCCCCCTCACCGAATATACACTCGCCTTCTCCCTTCCAATTTCTTGAACCCACAATTTGAGGGCATTTCCCCCTTTTTGATCATCAAATCACAAAAGGGGGAATATTTTGAGAATATTCACATTATTTTGACTTGAATGAGAAGATCCCACACACACAAACACCCTTCCAAAAATGTGGCCCAAAAAGCTGTGGGAAGAATTTGACTGCGAGCCACCCAAATTCTCCCATCACTTCCCCTTTTGCCCAAACAAGTCCATCGTTTTGCTCCACAATTCCCTCACTAACCCAGAATCCCACCGCCCCCACCCCTCCACCCTTTAGGGTACCCATCCCACGACCGCCTAATTCCCAGCAACAAAACATCAAAAACATCCAACGATTTTTGGGTGGTGGGAGATTCCCATCGCCGTAATGAGGGGAAAATAGGAAGGCGATTTGAGAGGGCACAATCCATTCAAATCCATGGGAGAATCAAGATTGAGGGAAATATTGGCCATAAAATAATAATGGAATGCAAATTTGTTAGCCAATGTCCACCGCCACTAATTATGATCAATCGACCAATTCTGGAATGGTGGAATATTTTCAAGGGGTTCAACATTTGGAGGGGAATTGCCATTCACAATCCGAACAAAAGGCACAAATTCCTACTGCCTTAAATGAGTCGAATGGAATTGGGGAAGGCCAAAAATGCCATCCGCAAGGAAAGGCGGAAACAATCGCTGCCACTGATTTGATTGCCAATCCGGTTGCCGGTCAAATCTTTTCATCGATGCCACCTCCGGGCACTCCCCTCTTTCCGGCATGGCTTGACCAACATCATCAAAATGCCAGCCACCATTCACATTTTGCCCCATTTTCCTCGACGGCATTGATGCCGCCTTCCACCTCCTCCACTTCTTTTGAATTTCCCTCCTCTTCTTCCTTTGATTATGGCCAAATGGCCATTGGCGCCTATCCACCCCCAACAGCAGTTCCCCATGATTCATCCATTCCCATTGATCACAATCATCATCAACTTTTTGCGGTTTACGATTCATTGGCGGCATTGGCCGGTCAAATTGGGGGCGGTGGCCATTCCTCATCAGTAATGGGCGGAAATGCGGCATTTTGGCCAATGGCAGGCGATTTTTACGGCACTCCACAATGGCACCAACAATGGGCCACCTCAATGGCCTCATATGGGAGTGGCGGTGATCCAATGACGGCGACGGGCCAATATCATTTTGAATATAATGCTGGATATGGGAATTATGGCCAACAAATAATGGCAATTGGCCCAACTGCCGCTGATTGGCCACAACAAACAAATGTGGCGGCCACCGAAATGATGGCCGTTGCCGCCGCCGCAGTCGGCGGCCAACAAACATCGTCGAATGGAGGCACTAAAAGGCAACAACAACATTTGAATTCAAGGAAAGGTCCATCTAAATTCCAATATTTTTTTGTTGAAATATTGATGGGGGAAAAGAAAATTAATTATATTTGGAATAATGCGCAAATTTTTGAGGATATTTTAATGAATAAAAATGGAATAATTTGATTATATTAATATTTTGTAATTAATAATTATTTTCGTAGGTCCAACTTCGTCAAGCAGTTCATCATCTTCTGCTTTTCCCAACCAACATTTGACAGTGCCCGGCGGTGGCCAATCTTCTTCTCGCCGTTCCTCTGGGGGTTCATCAGTGGGAAAAGCTGCCATTTCCTCTTCCCCTTCTGCAACCGCCGGAGCCGATTTATTCAACGCTGATTTGGTTAAATATTAAAAGAATTTAATAATGAAATAAATATATTTAATTAAGTTGAAATATTTTAATTGTAATTTTAAATTCCCTTCTTCATTCCAGCATCCATCAATTCGCCATCGTCCCCCACAATTGTCGCCACTTCTCGCCCATTTCCCACCGGCCCAATGCCTCACTCGCACTGCTGTCCGTGATTATTTGGCCAATCCGAGTCGATTCGAATGCGCCATTTGGATTTTCCACGCAAAAGTGGCCCAAAAAAGTTATGGGAATGAGAAAAGGTGAGGCTAGAAGGGATTCGGGATTTGCCATTGCCACTATTTTGAAGGGAAGAAAGGGCCAAAACATTATATTTCCCCTTCCAATTTCCCTCAAAATTAGTCCATTTTCCATTTTTGTACTTTCAATGGGGGAATGGTCAATTAAGAAGATGAGGACTGGAAGAAGGGATTGAGTAAGATTTGGCCAACATTTGTGGGGAGAATTAGCATATTGAATGGACACAAAACATCATTGATGGGGAATTGTCCCTTCCTTTCCCTTCTACACATTTTCATGTTCCACTGTGAAAGGCAAAAATGGGCCATTGGATGGAGGGGGCACTTAAGAAGAAGGACAAGGGGACCACCATTTTGAGGAGGGTCAGTAAATCCTTAGGGCAAATATGATGAGGGGAATGGGACAAATTGAGGGGAAGAATATTGTATTGGCCAGTCAATTAGGGTCAAAAAAGGCCAATGAATGTTACACAACAATTGTGCCAATTGAAGAGGGGGGTCATCCATTTTAAAGCATTTTCAATGCCACTTTATATAATATTTTTAAAGGTTTTTCTGCCCTCCACCGTGTATCTATTTGTTGGGCGATGGATGGCGTCAACGACGAAAAACATTGGATCAAATTTTTCGGCAATTGAAGGAAGAGGCGGGCACAGGGAAAAGGTGGAATTGGAAATGGCATTTTATTGGGTATAAATGAATTTGTTTGATAGGCCAACATTGTCCAAGGATTCGATGCTTTTGAGCGGAGAAAATGGTCGAGAAATGTTCAATGAATTGGTCGCAACAATTGGAATAAATTCGGCACAAGGGGCGGAGAAATTGACCGCCCAACAAAGTGCCCACCAATTGGATTTCTCCAATGGAAAAGTGAGAATTATTAATTATTATTTTAATATTTTTTTTAAAGGATTATTGTGCCGCCAAAGCATTGTTCATCAGCGATTCGGACAAACGAAAATATTTTCATTTGCAGGTGTTCTATTAATGTTAATTTTGGTTTGACTAGAGATCTAGGGCTAACTAAATTGTTTGGGGCGAGAGCTGGGCCTAGGCTCTCACCCCGGGTCTTACTTAGCCGGAAGCATAAGCCCCCATTGGCCCAAAGGAAGGGATGGGGATAAAGGGAACTCAATTTTACTAAATTATTATTTATCTGGATTTGCAGAAAAATGGTAATAACAAGAACATCGAAAAAAGTGAACGCAGGAAATGAACCTTTAGCGGGGAAATGAGCGGGTTTAAAAAGGCAGATTGAGGCAATATTTGATTGATAGAATGACAGGTGATTAGGAAAAAATTGTGGGTACAGTATGATGAATAGGAAAAGACCCTTTTAGACATTATTGCCATTGACATGCACCCAAAAACATCAAATATTTAAAATAATATTTTATTAGGCACATTTCTCCTATGCCGGTGGTGCCATCGAATTGGGCCATTTCCCCTCTCAACGAATTAAGGCAAGAAAGAAAAATTAAACATTTTAATGGCCAATATTAATATTTAAGGTCATCTCAAAACCATCCAAAAAGAAGCAATCAATGAAAAGTTCGGATTGTAAATATTTGTGTGTCAGTAATGGAAGCAAAGTTGGCCAATTTAACATTCTTTTACCAATTCCCCTTATTAAATTGAAGATTGCCCTATTCAATCGACTCCGTTCCCAGACTGTTTCCACCCGATATTTGCATGTGGAGAATGGATGCTTCCATGCTAGCTCCACAAAATGGGGCGCATTCCTCATTCAATCTGGTCAGTCAAAAACGATTAAATTAATATAAAACAAAAATATTCAGTTGTTGACGACCATTTCAATGGGAATATTCATCATCAACAACAAAATGGTGGTCATCCTTCGGCAATAATCACTTATGGGTCAACCGTCCAATTGGTCGATTCCCAATCGAATATTGCACTCCCAAGACTTGTTAATATTTTAACATTTTGACATTTACATTTAATTTTTCAGCGAATTCGAAAAGTGGATAAACAAATGGTTTTGTTGGATCCGAGTGGACAAGGCAATAAACAAATTAATTTAATTTGAATAAAATCTCAATATTAAAGGTGAACCGGTCAGTCAATTGCACAAATGTGCCTTCCAAATGGTGGTCGATTCACCGCCAATGGGCGGCCAAGAAACCCGTTATCTTTGCCTTTCTCATGACAAAATCATTCAACATGAGGTGACCTTAAGGCGAACCACCCTCAAATTCCCTCTTTCTTTAAGGCAATTCGAATTGATCCTCATCGACATCAAATCAGCGATGGTGCCGCATGGACGATCATTTCAACGGACAAAACTGAATACAAATGGGCTGAGGTGGTTTATTAGGGATATTTATAGGAATCCAAAATTAGATTTACCAATTATAGCATTATAATATTTCATTCTCAATAATAGATGGATAAAAGAAATGGGAGAATTGGTTTGATTTTCTGTGTTTCATTCCGGAAAGAATTAATTTGCACTTTTTATTTGTGTTTCATTCCGGAAAGAATTAATTTGCACTTTTTATTTGTGTTTCATTCCGGAAAGAATTAATTTGCACTTTTTATTTGTGTTTCATTCCGGAAAGAATTAATTTGCACTTTTTATTTGTGTTTCATTCCGGAAAGAATTAATTTGCACTTTTTATTTGTGTTTCATTCCGGAAAGAATTAATTTGCACTTTTTATTTGTGTTTCATTCCGGAAAGAATTAATTTGCACTTTTTATTTGTGTTTCATTCCGGAAAGAATTAATTTGCACTTTTTATTTGTGTTTCATTCCGGAAAGAATTAATTTGCACTTTTTATTTGTGTTTCATTCCGGAAAGAATTAATTTGCACTTTTTATTTGTGTTTCATTCCGGAAAGAATTAATTTGCACTTTTTATTTGTGTTTCATTCCGGAAAGAATTAATTTGCACTTTTTATTTGTGTTTCATTCCGGAAAGAATTAATTTGCACTTTTTATTTGTGTTTCATTCTGGAAAGAATTAATTTGCACTTTTTCGGAAACATTTTTATTTCATTCCGGAAAGATGTGTTTTCCGGTTAGATTTATGTTTCATTCCTGAAAGATTAATTTTGTGCACTTTTTCTAATTTAATCAAACCAATTCCCCTTTTCTTTTATCCATCATCGTTTTTGCTTCTTTTAGAGTAAATTCACTCAAAATTAATGCCAAATTAACTTAACCAATTCCCTTTTTAGCCTCTTTTGGGCACGGCTGGTGGAATTGCACGATTACCAGTCTCCCCAATGCCCCAAGTGAGCAGTTTGAATTTGTTGGATGGCCAACAACAAAAAGTGGATATCCTGAAGGGAGCATCGACTGCCACTAGTATTGAATTGAATGGCATCAATTTTTCGCCATCCCATCGAATTTGGTTCGGCGCTACTCCAACTGAGACCATTTTTTGGTTTGTAATACTCTTTTTTATTCAATCTATTCCAATTTTCTCCCAATTTCAGCACCCCTGAGCGTCTTTCCTGTTCAATTCCACCGCTTTTTTCCGTTTGTACTGATTATGGATTTTCGCCGGATGCAGCTTTGGCCAATGCAACAAATGGCAAATTGGATGTGCCAATTTTGGTAGGGCGCGACGAGGATGGCGTCATTTTTCCCACGGCATTAAGCTTCACATACACTTTGAATGGGTAGAGACTATTAAAAAATTGTAAATATTTCCATTTGATCAATTCAGGCCAATCAGCCAAATTTCCCAATCCTCGTCCATCCAACTGGCCAATGATGCCATTTTGCCAATGTCTTCTGGCCAAGAAGTCGATTCAATGATGGCAGATCATTCCGAAATGCAACAATCAAATCCAACAAATCAAATGAAAGGTGCCACCGCCCTACCCAATTCCAATAATCGGTAAATATATTCCAATATATTTTATCATTCTTCTCCCAAAGATTCCATCCATATGGCGGCACTAATGCCGGAGGCGGGACCAATCCACCAACTTCTTCATCTTCGAATGCTACTGTAATCAATGAAAATTGAATATTGCCCAAGGCTATCATCCAATCCAAAATACTTTCCCTTCATTTTCACAAATGATTTTAATTGAACATTCCAACATTTCTAAATTTTGTATTCCCAGATTTTATTTTATGAAAATCTCAGAATTTATTCCCCTTTACAAAAGGATCACATTCCCAATTATTATTAGCTCAATTTATTATTTTTTATTGTATTATATAAATTTTTTATGGTTTAACTTTTGAAAGAAATAACAATCTAAACTTTGACCGAATTTTACGAGTTTATTAGGAATATAGAGCAAAGGACTTTTAATTATTGGTTTTATCAATCATCGACTAACCATTCAATCAATTCCAATGATATAAATACAATTCCATTCCATTAATCAATTAATTATTCCTATCAATTTGCCCTTTCTCCGATGAATGGCACTTCAAAATTCTAATTTTTTGTTGGTAACTGGCACTATTGGAATTGGAGTCATTTTCACTGCAATTTGGCTTACATTTAGGCTGAGGAAGAGAAGAGGGTGAAAATTCTTGACAATTTTAAATATTTAATTTTTTAGTCAAAATTCTAATGAATTTGTGAAGGCAGGCAAAATTCATGAATTATTCATTTATCCGATCAAATCTTGTAAACCAAAAAATGTATCAGAACAATCCAAATTCCCAATTATGGATATGTAATATTTTTAAAGGTGAATTGGCTCAATTGTGGGGAACGTGGCCCAATTAATGGTGAAGAAAGGGACAGACATTTTCTAGTAAAATATGCAAATTATTTAATTGATTTTTCGATTTTTAAGTTGATTGATGCCCTCCAGGATAATTTGTTTTTAACCGCTCGAGTTTATCCAAAAATGGTGGGATATTTTTGATGTTTCATTGGTTTAATATTCCTTGTTTTTTTGGGTATTGGTCGAGGCGAATATCCGGGACCAAATATTAATTGTTCAATTTCCAAGCATCGGTAAAAATTGGCCATAATTTGGATTTAATATATTTAAAGACGAAAATTCGGCACCAAAATTGATAAATGTTAATTTGAAGGAAGTAAGCCGAAGAAGCCAGATTCGAAGGGCACGGTCAGTGAACAATGGAATGCCTCTGATATGACTTTATATTTTCTGATCGGATTTTTTCCCTTTTTTGTTCCAAAAAAATGAATCCAAAAAGTTCGAATTAGATCCTGGCCCGCCTCCCAACAACGCCAAATGTCCCTAAATTCTCCTTCCAGTCTCCATAGGGATATTCGAACTGAAGGCTTGGATTGTGGCGATGAAATTGGACAGGCATTTAATGAATTTTTGGGTGTTCCAAAGGACAAAAGGGAATTTAGGCTTATTTGGTTGGTTCGAATTACCGTATAAAGGCAATGCCATTTAGGTTTGCCAATGATCAATTATTTACGGAGAGAGATCAATCATCGAAGGGCAATTATTGGATGAATAATCCGGTACCAGAAGTGAATGACAAAGTACTATATAAAAAACAGCGATTTTAATGATTATTAATCAATTAATCAAAGATTGGATATTCGGATTTGGCCTCCTATATGGCATTTTCACTTGGATCTTTGGAGGATTTAAATGCACATTTGGCCGGACAAGGCATTAAAATAGATTCGAGAAACTTTCGACCCAATTTGGTCATTTCCGGGCTGCCTCCTTTTGATGAAGATCGTTGGCTTCGGATTCAGGCTGGCGAAGCTGAATTTATTTGTTATAAGCCGTGTACCCGGTGAATTAATTCAATCCATTTAAAATTACAAATTGAGAATCTATTAAAGTTGCATTTTAACAACTGTTGATCCGATTACGGGCGAAAAGTGCAACAAAATGGAACCTTTGAAAGAATTACGAAAGTATATTCACGCTTTTTTCTATTAGAAGCCAAGGGGCTAATTAATTTTAGAGATCCTCTAAGAGGGCTTTTAATAGAAAGGGGCTTCCAATAGGAAAAATACGGTAATTACAATTTTTTGTATTGGATTTTAGATACCGATTGGCACCCGGAAAGCTTTATGAACAATATAAAGTGGGCAAATATAAAAATGGAAATAAATAATATAACATTTTTGAAGGACAGTCCAATTTTCGGGGTGAATATGGCCATTGTGAAGCCGGGAAGAGTCCAAATTGGTGACCCAGTTTGGATCCAATATAAACCGAATCCATTCTAATATTATTAATTAATTATTTAATTATAAATTAAAATCAACAATCAATCTTTTATCAATCATTTCAACAATTCATCATTATACGTTTCATGAATAAAAAAAAACAATTCAATAATGAATGGGGGGATTTTGGGGGATATCTGCTGCTCTGAATCAGAAGAGAAAGGTCCAATATAATTAATTAAAGATATGCAAAAGCGAACCGAAATATTAAAAATAGATGGGAAATTTTTTTGGTTTAATGGTGGACAATAACAATCCTATTAGATTTAGAAAATTTTAGAAAAGACCGAATTAATATTAATAAATTAATAAAATAGATAGAATATCGAATTCGAATAGAGAAAGCAAATTAAAATTAATCTTTGGGAATTTTGTATTTGATGGAAAGGTCACAAATTCATTTTGATTTCTTGTTTTCCTGTTGCTTTTTCTTGCCACCACCGGTAGAATCCGGAGTTGCATTTTGTTGTTCAGCAGCGACGGCCTTTTTCTTCTTTTCTTCATCATCCCTTTCGACCAAATGCTCCTCCGAATAATTCCAAAGGGCGCGAAGTTCACCGCGGCATGTGGCCACCATCAAGGGGAGAATTAAACAGGAAGGGACCAAATAGAGAAGGGCGGGTTGGGCTGCCTGAAAATGATTAAACATTTTATAATTAATTAATTTGAATCCACCTTGAAATAGTGCATAACACCCATTGTGATGAAAAGTCCAAAAGCATAGGCAAAAATGACAATCCAACAATAGAAACGGTTTTTGGCCCCTTTGGCTTGTTTTGCCTGCGGCGTTCCAATATAATGGTCGAATCGATAGAGGAGAGCCACAAAAATGCCAGGAATAACAATGTCGCCCAAACCTATAGAAATCATTTATTAAAAATATTTAAAATATATTTTTTATTGTTGATCATGTGCAAAACCTTTCACTGTTTTTATTTAACAAATGAAAGGCGATAATCTGATCATAATTATTTGCTTTTCCCTCATTCTCTAATCAATAACCTATTGAATTTAAGTAAGGTAATTGATTCTATCAATGAGGAATATTTTTTGAGATTTTTCCAAATCGAAATTATTAATACCGAGCATTCCATGTTTTGATGCGTCCAACCATCCATTTCGGAGTAAATCTTGCGGGAACATCAACAAAATTGGCGCATCAATTCCTTTGGCCACAGTGGTCATCTGAAAAAACATTAAATCAATATTCAAGTATAAATACTCAAAAACTTACCACATCGGTTGCAAAAACCCAAAACACATCGTAGATGAACAAACCGGAGAGAAGAATGGCTCCGGCCTAAAAATTTAAAAAAATTAATTCTATTTCTTAAAATAGCTATAAAAATTTTAAATTATTTTTTGTGTCGAGCTCATCGATCCTAAATAGCATTTGTTTGAATCATCGAATTTGGGTTTTAAACCAAATTCTAGCATAAGAGGTGTCAGAATCTCTTCGTGGCTAAATTAATCATTGCTCGACAAATATTCCAAATTTTATTGGGAATTGAACTTGTAACCCCTTTAAACAATGTATTTCACCACTAGACTAAGAGTGGCAATGTCAGACGAATAAATTAATTCAATTATTGAGGAACCTTGAAACTGGCCAAATGCAAATTTTCAATTCCAAAAATTGAGAAAGCAACTCCCAACAAATTATTGGTGATCCAATGGCGTTTGTACAGATGGGAAATGCCCACAGCAGAGCAACAGAGGATTGCAATTGACAAATGTGTATCCCATTCGGAGAAAAGAATATAATCCTAAATAAAAATTATTTTTATTTCGAAAATTCAATGAAAATGGACTGACCACTTCTTTTTTGCCGGCTTTTTCCAATTGACCTTCTTTCATTGGCTTTTTGCCCCGCTTCATGACCAGCACCCAAGGAATATTTCGACGAGGCCAACGGTCGCCAATCGGCAAAATGGATAGCACCAAAGAAAATACGGGTTTTAGAATTGTGGCCAAAGCAACGCATCCTTAAATTATTTATTAGTTTTATAGGTATATGATTAATTTTACCTTCCCAACAAAGTAAAAGAAGAAGAAGGAATATGAGATTTTGTTTGTTCATTTCTGGCATATATGAAACAATTTTTGCGCCAATTGGATGAAAATTGGAAATTTTTTGAACAACACCGCCGAATAAAGTGCCATTGACTGCGGTTGAATTTGCTCCAGTCGTTGCATTGGCCAATGTCGCATTTGTTCCTAATAAGATTCGAAGAATAAGATTATGTGGATGAATAAATACCTCCAATTTTGCTTTGTATAAAATTCTGTGCCCATTCCATGCGTTCATAAATTTCGGGTGTGACATAGGGATGCACCTTGTCCATAATAAAACCCAATCCAGCGTCATTTGTCCTGAATTATGTTCAAATATTTTAATTTTCGAAAGATCATACTTGAATATCAGATATAATGTGAAGAGGACTAGACTGGCTGTTATGGGGAACTTTTTCGCCTCTCTCGTTGTAATTGATGTTTCAATCAGTTCTTTTTTTGAAATCTGCGCCTGGACAAAAGCCAATGAGCGGATTGTTCCCCAAATTATGCAGATAATTGCCATCACATAAAGCGAAGAATATGCCATGACCTTTTAAATTTTGACTAATTGCGGATAGTGAAATCAAAAAAACCTGTTCTTCAAAAGTGAATTGTGTTGCATTTTTAGCCGTATCATTCCCAGCAATTGTTGATGGTGATGGTGTCGTTTGCATTAAAATCATTTTTCAATAGCAAATGAATGGTTCGATCAATTTGTTTTTTTATTCCAACCCAAGTTGATCGATATTTTTACTAAAATTTAATTTTTATTAATAAAAATGAAATAAATTAAATTAAATGAATAGTGGAAATCAATTGGCACGCATTAGCTTAATTAAATTATATTGATTTTTTATTCCATTCATCATGATTTGATCTTGATGCTTTTATGCAAATGCAGTCAAAATCGAAAACTATTCTTTTTCTGCCCGTTCTAATCATTAATTAATCAAACCCAGGTTCAAAACTTTCCGATTGATTAGTAAAATTTTTCAAATCTTATTAATCTCATTTCTCGTCTCAGTAAAAGTCTTGAATCAAATCACTCTCATTTTTGCAACGTCACATTGAAAGATTTTAGTAGGGAAAATAGGAGGTCAATTTGTGCTGGCTATCTTTCATTGGCTGGCTTTTACTTGCACTCGAAAGACGAGACACTAAAGACTTCCATTTCCATTATTATTCGCCATAACAAGCCAATAAAGCCAACTCATTCTTATCCTTTTGGCTTCGCATTTTCTCGAATCTAGACTACACGCAACGCAACGTAAAATAAAATAATTTATTGGCCAATCAATTTCTTATTTATATTCTTATAATCCCATAAAAAAATTAATAATTATTCTTTCAATTAATTTTTACCCTGCGTTCACAATGGCGCGTTTTGCCGCCGCGGCTAAACGCTTTGGTGTTCACAATGGCGCGTTTTGTCGCCGCGGCAAAACGCGCCAAAAAAATCGCGTCCATTGTGAACACCCACGCGATTTGACAAAGCGGCAAAACGCGCCGCGGCAAAACGCGCCACAAAAATCGCGTCCATTGTGAACACCCACGCGATTTGACAAAGCGGCAAAACGCGCCGCGGCAAAACGCGCCATAAAAATCGCGTTCATTGTGAACACCCACGCGATTTGACAAAGCGGCAAAACGCGCCAAAATTTTAAAAATCGCCCAACTGTTCACAATGACGCGTTTTTTGGGCGCGTTTAGCCGCGGCGGCAAAACGCGACCAGTTCAAAAAATTTGATTTTTTGGCGCGTTTTTTCTCCCAAAAAGCTAGAGTTGACATTTTTAAAAATATTTAAAAAATATTTAACAATTTTATAAAATTTCCAAATCGATCCCATCCTATGTAAAAGACTCTGCTCTTTTCAATGATATAAAAATTAATTTATTTGGATTAAGGAAAAATTATATAAAGGGTGAAATGTAAAAATTTATGACATGATGAAAAATCAATGATTCCAAATCAAGTCAATTATACATCAATCGACGCGCTTTAATGAGAGCATTCCGAATCTGTCATCAATTTTGCATAAAACGCAAAAATAAAAAAGTTGTGATCATTTTAGTAAAGTAAATTTTTTAGACATTTTTGGCCAAATTTAAATGGCCATAACTTTTTTAGTTTTTGGTTTTATGCGAAACCAATACCAGATTCGTAATCAACGGATTGGGGCACGTCGAATCAACTATAATATGACTGGAAAAAACTCAAATTTTTTTTCGAATTCCAATCCAAAAATGGGGAAACCCTTCACTTTTATAAATATTTTTTTAAATTTTTTATTAGGTCAAATTATACATCAATCGACGCGCCTGATTGTGCTGATCACGAATCTGGTATTAGTTTCGCATAAAACAAAAAACTAAAAAAGTTATGGCCATTTAAATTTGGCAAAAATGACTAAAAAATGTACTTGACTAAACTGGTCATAACTTTTCTATTTTTGAGTTTTATGCAAAATTGATGACAGATTCAGAATCCCCGCATCAAGGCGCATCGATTGATATATTATTTGATCGAAAACAAATTTTCTAAATTTTTTGGTGGGACATTTCGAGATTTTTCCCCTTTGGGACATTTTGAGATGGGACACTATGATTATGAGACGCGATCAATCGGGGTAGTGCCCATTTTTCTGCATCGAATAAGCTCGCTATAAAAAAATAATTATTAAATTTTAAAATTTTATATAGAAATCTATCTCGAACCCTAATATATTCCATAAATAGTTTAATCCTCTTTATAAAAATTAGATTCTTATATCATTGAAAAGAGGAAATTTTTCTGTACCAGAAATGGGTTAATTTAAATTTTTATTAAATTCTTAAAATTTAAAAATAATTTTTAGAAATATCGGTTCAAATTTCTCTCATTGAAAGAATCTCAAAAGGACCATTCATCCATTATTTTCCCGCAAACGCTCCACGATTTTCCTTTTTATAATAAAACGCGTTCATTGTGAACACCAAAGCGGCAAAACGCTTGGCGAGTTCTCATTGTGAACACCTACGCGATTTTTTGGAAGACGCGGCGCGTTTTGCCGCCCAGGGAGTTTAAAAATCGCGCCCAATGTGAACACCTAAGCGATTTTTTAGAAGACGCGGCGCGTTTTGCCGCCCAGCGAGTTTAAAAATCGCGCCCATTGTGAACACCTAAGCGATTTTTTGGAAGACGCGGCGCGTTTTGCCGCCCAGCGAGTCAAAAAATCGCGTTCATTGTGAACACCTACGCGATTTTTTGTAAAACGCGCGCGTTTTGCCGCCGCGGCAAAACGCGCCATTGTGAACGTAGGGTTAGGGTTTTTTTTTTATTTGTTGCCTATTTTTAAAATCCAAATTCATTCATCTTCATCGTCAACTACCAAAAATGACAAGGAGAATTTCGAGAGGAGCATTAATTATTTGGCTAATTGCTCTCCTCGCATTTGGAGGTTATCAAATAAACAAATAATAAAAAGATAACCTCAAATTTTAGCAATTTTGCCGAATTTTTCTGCAACTGCTTCCGACGGAGATGAAGACGAGACCATTGGAGATGAACCAACTGTGGAAACAACGACCGCTCCAACAACCAAAGGAACAGATGATCAGACTGTGCAGAGGGAAGAAGAAGCAATTAAATTGGATGGACTTTCTGTTTCGGAATTCAAGAAACTCAGGGAAAGTGCCGAAAAACATCAATTCCAAGCAGAGGTAATTTCTAAAATTCAAATTTTCTATATTTTTGTAAACTAGGTCAATCGGATGATGAAATTGATTATCAACTCACTCTATAGGAACAAAGAAATCTTCCTGCGTGAGCTGATTTCAAATGCTTCCGATGCATTGGACAAAATCCGTTTGATTTCATTGACCGATCCAACCGCCCTAAAGGAGACTGAAGAATTGACCATTCGAATCAAGGTTTAATTAGTGAAAAATATATTTTAACTAAATAATTGTTTAGGCGGACAAGGAAAATCACATCCTCCATATCACTGACACAGGAATTGGAATGACCAAACAGGATTTGATCAATAATTTGGGAACCATTGCTCGTTCTGGAACATCCGAATTCATTTCCAAATTGCTCGATTCATCCACAAGCAGTGAACAACAACAAGTTGAAAAATAATCCTAATCACACATGGGCAAGGGGGGGGGGGTCATCCCCCCCCCCCCCCCCCCCCCCCCCACCACGCCGCAATCGGGGGCGGGTACCGGGGGGGACTTCGCAGGTGGGGGGTGATGAAGGTGCGAAGTGGGTGTTAGGTGTAGGGGGTGCGAAGTCGCAGAGGCAATTTTGACCAAAATTTTTCGCTGCGCGGCCATTTTTGGCCAAATTTTCCCTTGCGAAGTCAATTTTTGGCCATCGCGCGGCAATTTTTGGACAAAATTTTCGCCTGCGGCGCAAAATACAAAAAAAGGGACTTCGCAAAATTTTTTTTTTGGACCCTCCCCCCACTTCGCACTTCGCAATGGTCCAAGTGATCCCCCCCCCTTGCCCATGTACGATCCTAATTAATATTTAATTCGGCAAATAATTTTAAGGATTTGATCGGTCAATTCGGTGTTGGCTTCTATTCCGCTTTCCTCATTGCTGACCGTGTCGTTGTGACAACCAAAAACAATGATGATAAGCAATACATTTGGGAATCGGACTCTCAACAATTTTCGATTGCTGAGGATCCGCGCGGAAATACTTTGAAACGGGGCACCCAAGTCTCATTGCATTTGAAGGAAGAAGCATATGATTTCTTGGAGCCGGACACCTTGAAGAAGCTTATCCACAAATATTCACAATTTATCAACTTTGACATTTTCTTGTGGCAAAGCAGAGTAATTTTCTTTAATAAAATTTTGGAAAAATTACATAAAATTTAGACCGAAACTGTGGAAGAACCAGTCGAAGAAGCTGAAGAAGAGAAGAAGGAAGAGACCACAGGGGAGGAGAAGAAAGATGAAGAAGAAAAGAAACCAAAAACGAAAACCGTTGAGAAGACCGTTTGGGATTGGGAAAAAGTCAATTCAATGAAGCCAATTTGGATGCGAAAACCGGCAGAAGTGAATGAAGACGAATATAAGGAATTTTACAAATCAATTACAAAAGATTTTGACGAACCATTGGTAAATAAATGGGAAATATTAAGCAAATAAAAATCAATGATTTAGGGTCATGTGCATTTTACGGCAGAGGGCGAAGTCAGTTTCAAGTCAATTTTGTATGTTCCAAAAACATTGGCCTCCGACGCATTCCAAAATTATGGAAAAACTGAAGAAAATATCAAAGTAAAATGGAATAATTTTACCAAATTAATCAACCAAATTTTCAGTTATATGTTCGTCGAGTATTCATCACGGATGACTTCAAGGATATGCTGCCAAAATATTTGTCATTCATTCGAGGAATTGTGGACAGTGATGATCTTCCACTGAATGTTTCACGTGAAACGCTGCAACAACACAAAATATTGAAAGTGATCAAAAAGAAGCTGGTCCGAAAAGTGCTTGACATGTTGAAGAAAATTCCGGCCGAAAAATTCAACGAATTTTGGAAGGTAATTTTTATGAAATTTAATTGTTTTAAATTTATTCTTTATAGGAATATTCGACCAATATCAAACTTGGCGTTATGGAAGATCCATCAAACAGGACTCGCCTCGCCAAATTGTTGCGTTTCCAAAGTTCAGCAGATGCCGAAAAACAATGCACCCTGCAAGAATATGTGGAACGAATGAAGGAAAAACAACCGGCCATTTTTTATGTTGCAGGAACTTCTCGTCAAGTATTTTTAAATTTTTATCAAATAAATTTAATTAATTGGTTTAGGAATTGGAGAATTCACCATTTGTGGAACGCCTGTTGAAGAAGGGATATGAAGTGCTTTATTTGACGGAACCAGTCGATGAATATTGCATCCAAGCAATGCCCGAATATGAGGGGAAGAAGTTCCAAAATGTGGCAAAGGAAGGCCTGAAATTGGATGAAGGCAAATCGGAGGAAGTATTCAAACAATTGGAAGAAGAATTTAAACCATTGACCGATTGGCTCAAAGACAAAGGGTTGAAGGATAAGGTTGGATCTTGGATTGAAATTGACCAATTAATAATAAATTGAAATATTTTTAGATTGAAAAAGCAGTCATTTCTCAACGATTGACCAAATCGCCATCCGCCTTGGTCGCCTCTGCCTGGGGATGGTCCGGCAATATGGAACGAATCATGAAATCGCAAGCATATGCCAAAGCCAAGGATCCATCGCAGGAATTCTACGCAATGATGAAGAAGACATTCGAGATTAATCCTCGTCATCCGGTCATCAAAGAGCTGCTGAAACGAGTGCAAGATGATGCCGAGGACCCAGTGGCCGAATCAACTGCTCAACTTCTCTTCGAAACGGCCACTCTTCGTTCCGGATATTCTCTCAGTGATCAAGTTGGATTTGCTGAGCGCATCGAAGGGGTCAGTTTTTATTTTTAATTTCTTTTATGAAAATTAATCATTTATAAGATATTGCGTAAAACATTGGATTTGAGCCCGCATGCTGAAGTTGAAGAGGAAATTGAAACGATGGATGAGGATGAATCGACCACCACAGACGAGAAGAAGGAAGAGAAGGTCGATGGGGAAGAGGAACAGCAGGAAAGCAAACCGACTGAGGAAGAGAAGGAGGCAGATGAGGCCGAGAAAATCGTTGTTGAAGAGGAACATCATGAAGAATTGTGAAGTGAAGAATGAGCTAGTTTTTGACACAAATCATCTCAAATTTTAAAGTATTTGGGTTTTTCTTACTGATTCATTTTGTTATCTCTTCTTTGGACTCCTCCACGCTCCACCAATCCATCGCCCAACCATTTCCATCTCTTATTGTTTTATTCTGGGAGCCAGACTATCCATCTTCATTTTTACACATTTTTCCAATTTCTTATCAATTATTGTTAAGTTATAATTTATTTTTGATTGTCCTTTAAATATTTGATAAACAATTTTTGTGATAAATTGACTGTCCACATTTGCGTCCGTTTTTAACATTTGCATAAAATTTTGGCAATAAATTTATTTAAATATACAGCTGACAATTTTAATTTGCCAAAGCAAAAAAGAGAAGACTACGAAGAAAGAATGGATCTGTTAGCTAATTTTTAGTTTTTACTTTTTAGTCACTTTATTACTAGTTTTTTATTGCAAAAATCAATCTAGCTAGTTTAAGTTTGGACCATTTGGGTTATTTACCTAATTCATGAATGGCTGAATGGCCTGATGAACAAATGATTTGATTATGAAATTATGGTTCAACAATAAGAGAGCCTTATTTTATTCTACCCAATTTCAACATTTTTTATTACCCAACCCAAGTGAATAATTTTTAGATTACCATGTCGCCTAATAAACAACAATCGACAACAAAAACAAATGATATTGAAACTTTGGATAATCGAAACAAACAGCAGGAATCGAATTCTTCAAAAAGTAAAAATGGTAATGCGGTGACAGAAACAAATGGCCAAACTATCACCAACGGCAACAAAGATAGAGTTAACTCCGAAAATGGAAAATTTCTCCCGGCGCCGACTTCGATAATGGATTTTATTCTAGGTTTTTAACTTTATTAAATTTATTTTTAACATAAACAATTTTTATAGGAATGCTCACCCAACTAGCACGTCGTTATTTATTTATTGATGCGGCAAAAAAAGCGATGGCATATTTGGTGGTGGTTGTCATCCTTTCTTTGATTGCGGAAGTTTTTCCTATTCCACGAGATTACTGCCTGGTCCAGGTTATTAATTTGAATTATTCTAAATTCTAATTAACATAAAATTTTTTAGAAACATAATGTTTTAAACCGATTCGGCATCAAAATTGGTTGGTTTTGGACTTCTCTCATGCTCTGTCCGTTCATGTAAATATTTTATCACTAAAAATAAATCATCTTTGACCTTTAGGTGGCTTACATCCCTTCTGCATCACGAGAGTCTTTTAAAGGCTTCCTTTGATCAATTACGACTGTTAATCGCCACTTTTGCATGGTATTTTTGGACTAATTTGTGAGTCATTCAAATGAAATATTTTGAATAGTTTAATATTTAAATTTTAGTTTTGTCAAAATAGAATATCAAACTGGTCGATGCCATGGTTCTGTTGGTTCGTCACGCAATGATTGCTATATGGATGGTGGAAAGTGGATTCCTGGTTTGTTAAATTCTAATAATCCTTCATAATTATTTTCAATTAAAGGGTTTGACATCAGCGGCCATGCCTTTCTTCTTCTCTATAGCATTCTAATAATCACTGAAGAGGCAACTTCATTCCGTAATTGGCCAATTCAACCTCGAGTAACAGCGCAACATATTCCAACACGAAAGGACTATGATCGTTTTCAGCAAAAGACGAAATTTATTCAGGTATTTTTTCATTGAGTTAAAAAAATTTTAATTATTTTCAGTGGAATTTTGTATTACTTTTCGCTCTGTGCTTGCTATGGGATTTTTCATTATGCGTAACTGCTCTCTATTATCACAATTTGATACAAAAATTGATCGGTGCTAGCATTGCCGTCTTTTGTTGGGCAGGTAATTTTCCAATCGAACTTTTAATTTGATCAATCAATATTTCAGTAACCTATCGACTTTGGTATTATGTTGGCTTTCCTTTTCTTCCGATTCGCCGTCACATCAAAACTTTTTGATAGCAACGAAGATGATGGTGATGAGTGATGACTCCACCCAAAACAATTTTGGTGCCCCACACATTTCCCATATGGTTACGGATTAGTGGAAATGGAAATGATCTTCAAGCTAAATATATTTTTGTGCCTTATCATTATCACATACATTTCTTTTTTTTATTATAATTTTTGATTCATCCACATTTCATATAAAAGTAATAAATTTGATGAAAATTTTTGTTACTTTATTAATGGATATTATATAATTTGCAGAGGTACGCCCAACTTGGCGTGAAGGGATTTCGGTATGATTTTCCAGCACTGTTGGATTTCTAAATTCTAATTAGTTCCCTAGGCTCCGAATTCAGAAGCACAAATCCTAAACCTGAATCCTAGCCTAAATGCCCTGCTGATCATGAAAAAACTCCTGAAAAATGACCGAATTTGTTGATTTTTTGTGCCGAGGCTCGAAGCTCGATGTAATGAAAAGGAATTGTGTGGGGAGGGGGGAGGCAGAGCAGCGACACTGGACGAAATACGCTTTTTCTCTAACCATTTTAATACTATTTAATTTTGGCTAACTGTCTCGCAGCCCTCCACTAAAATAATTATATCTCTTCCAAAAATAAAGTGGTTTACAAACGAAAGCACAACTCGGGTATTGCATTGGGAGATTTTAATTTCGTCAGGGGATTTTGTGCAAAAATTAATGGTCTATAAGATAGGATAGAAATAAAAAATAGCAACGAAATAAAAAATTTTTCAACGAGTTAAATATTTTATTTATTTAACACACTCTCTCATCATTTATTTTCGCTAGACGCCATTGCTCTTTCACTCTGACCAATCATACGCAGCCCAAAATAGCCTCTGGCTGCTCCTGTATCACTTGTCCCTCTTCTTTTACTTTTGTCCTCATCAACAAAGGAACCGGACTGCAGTGGGGAGGCCAAAACCCACAAGCAAAAAAGTCAAATATTTGGGCTGACAGTGACAGTTGTCAGTTGACCCAAATAAATTCCAGAGATTGTTTGTTGCCTTCGGCATTTAGTTGGTCACAAATAGTTCTCCCGAATTTTTTCCAGAATTTTATTTGCAATTTTGGGGTTTTGGGGGTGGAGAAGGGTATTATTGGGAAATAAAGTTAGTATCAACTTATAGTGATCTGAGCCTAATTTTCATGGATGTCCGATGAAAATATCCTGGAATTATGTCCAAAAGCATGCAAAAGCAAAGAAATGGATGATGATATTAATGCCTTATTTATCAATTATCACATTAAACAAAATTGAATCAATTCTGCTAGATCTTTAATTCAACATATCATTTAAATTGTCCAAAATGAAATTGAAAAATGTACACTGCGAATTTCTGCTTTTTTTTTTATTTTATTGTCCATTCCATTTATTTGCCTTTTTTTTATCAAATCCACATTTGGAATTTAGAATGACGAATAATTCTAGCAATATAGTTTATTGATATGGAAATAGAAGCAATTTATTTATTTCCTCGGCTAATTTCGTTCGCTATTTTTTTTACCAATTCTGTACATTTTGGTCAATTGATTAATTCATATTCATCATTCCTTTATTTCTGAACCCATTCACCATCCATTTTATGATTTTTTCATTTCAATCATATCAAATGGGAATGAATTTATCATTTTTTAAAATTCCTAGTAAATCAAAAACAAGCAGTTCATCCAATCCAAACAAATTAAAATTAAATAAATACTCTCTTATAAAGACTTATAAAGAGAATTATTTACTTTTCCATCAATAAGATAATAATTGAAGCTACAATATAAAATTTGGGAAATAAAATTGCGAAAAAACATTAAAAATGGCGAAATGAAAATGGAGAAAAGTTTATAACGGTTTAACGGCTTGTCCAAAATTGGCAAACAATATACCATTGGATAGAGCTCGTCAAGACGCGTCGAATGGTATATAATTTGTCATGGTTTAATTGTTTTTGAACCAAACTCCTCTTTGATGGTTTAAGTGGTTTAAAACCCTTAATTTTTGATCAAACCACGACAAAATATATACCAATCGACGCGTCTTGACGAGATCTATCGATTGGGTATAAGGTTTGGGGGTCTAGGACAAACCGAAACCTTATAATCTTTTCGCCATTTTCAATACTCTTTTCGCCAAATTAAATACCATCCAATAAAATTTAAAGAATTTGAGTAACTACCCTTTAAGAATAAATTAATACCAAATTTTAAACGGGCTCCAAAATTAATAAAAAAAAATGTAGGTAATCTTAATCTCTTATTCCGATGCTTTCCGATATCTTCAAATTCCTCACCACTTCCTTCATTTTTTTATTCCCAAAGCGCGTATTTTTATAATTTTTATTACCACATTCGCCCCTTTCAGCTTAAAAATTGAAAGCAAACCAAAAATGTCTGACCGTCAACGCCGACATGAAGAACTTAGGCGAGAAGTGGAGGAATATTTGCGCAATTCAGAAGAATTGTATCGTCAATCACAAGAAGAACGTCGTCAACGAGAAGAAGAATTGTTGCGACGCCAGGCTGAAGTGGAACGTCGTGAGGCCGAAATACAGCGTCGCCAGGAACGTGATCGGCAACAAATTCGAGAGAGGGTGGCTCGCTTGCGTGCTCGTCGCCGTCAGAATCGTAATCAACAAGGCGGACAGCAGTGATGCAATGATGACGATGATTGGAAATTAAGAAGGAATGAAAGAAAGGATGGAAATAAAGATAAATAATTTTGTTGAAACGTCGGAATTCTTTTTTTTTGTGTGATAAATGGCATCTTTTTATTCTATCTTTTTAATAAATGAATTGGTTATTCTTCCAATCAATGTTTTCCTCTGGGCTAATCGCAGCTGATGATTGATAAAATGAGAGAAAAGGTAGTCGAATTATAAATTGGAATTTAGTCGCACACCCAAGTTTTACTACTAATTATAAATTTTGTACCACTTCTGAAGTCGTATTAAAAGAATGGAACCATTGCTTTTCACCAATGATTTCGTAGGATTTACTAATAATTCGATGGGAAATACCAAGATTAATTTTCGATGGTTATTGACAGGGAAATCTTGGTTTATTAAGCAGCAATCATAATCAATAATCATTCATAATGAAAAATTTTCCAGCGAAATTAAGAAAAAAAGTGTTCATCATTATTTTCGTTAATTTTGCACATTTCCGCTGTTGATTCATCCCCCCCCCCCCCCCCCCCCCATTCATTCATTCTTTCTGAATCGCATCCAGTAAGTATGAATTTATCATTTTAAGTAAATATGGACTAGGCAAATCGAAAGCCCTTCGAACATTTTAATCCCCCAATAATTGGGAAGAAATATATCATTTTTAAAATATTTTCTAATTAATTAATTCTTGGTTTGGGGAAACCTAATAAAAAAAGCCTCAATTTTATTTTCATCCTTTTTATTCAAACCATTCCCAATTTTCGTCGACAATAATTGAAAAAGATAATGTTTATATACTTAATCCAAAATGGGATTGAAGTTTTTGGAGAAATACTAGTCCTATTAGGAATAACTTAATATTGAAGAGGGTTACAATGAAAAATGTTATTTCATTTAAATTCAACCTAAACCTCCAATCTCTTCATATTCTTTTCCATTTCATTCCAATTCCAATACAATCTAAAAAGCATTTTATAATTTTATCTAATTTTCACAAAATGACTTTTCAGCTCAAACTCTAGAAAAATTCTTTTCTGCTCAAATTGTGCACCAAAATGTCGGATTCCGAACGTGAACGTGCAAGAGAAAGGGACGAATGGAATCGAAGACTTCTAGAATTGAGGCAACGTCGGGAAATGGAGCAACGTGCCTGGGAAGATCTGAGGCGACGGGAAGAAGAGATGAGGCAACGAGAAAATGAAGTTCGTAGACAGGAAGAAGAACGGCGCCGACGAGTGCGTGAAAACCAGGCTCGCTACCGTGAACGCCGTCGCAACCGTAATCAGCAAGGCTGACAGCAGTGAGAACCATAATATGCAAAATTAAAAGATGAAAGAATGAAGGAAAGATAAACAAATATTAAACAAATGATCTTGTTGAATTAATTGCTTTTTATTTCTAAAATTATTTTAAATATAAATAATGGGTCTCTTCTCTTCGTTCATTTTCCTTAATAGGCATCTTGGTAAGGCTTAAGCGCTTAAACCATTGTGATCTTTTAAGATGAAAATGCCAAGGTAAATGTTATGTCCGTGCTTTTAAGCTGAAGTAAAAAATTGGATTGGAAAAACTCGTCAAAGTTTGAAAAAAAATTCATCAAAGTTTTTAACGAGAAACTTATCAAGTTTTTAAATATAGATGGACAAGGTCGAGTTTAATTCTCTATGTCCAACATTTTATTTTTAATTTTTTCTGTCATTTTTATTTATGTCAATGAGGAATGAAGAAAACATTTTGGGAAAAACTATTTATTTTTTTATTATGAAGAGTGGATGAATGAATGCCCACATTGGAGCATTGACCGTGTCATAGTGGTTGTGGGAAATGTGCCCGATTATTGGGGTTGGCCACAATGTGAATGCCCCTTCCACTTCCATTCAAATATCCCATTTTATTTTCCCATCCCTTTAGGACTTCACCCTCAACGTGGGAATCAAGGGAAGGGAGAATTGAAATTGCCCAAGGGAAAGTGTCCAATAGGAGGAAGGACGAGAATCGTGAGAATATTATGGGCAAAATCATGATGGCCAAATTTTTGAGGTGGAGGGTGGAGCTGTTTTATGGAAATGGCCAAATTTAATGAGAAAGTTTGTTGAATTCAGATAATATATTGAAATTGGGTGGTTCAAAAAATGGCTAAATTCAGCCATGGAGAAGGCACAAAATAGGATAATTAATTAGAACGGTAATTCATACCATCAAGAATTCATTTCTCCAACGTTTTTTAAATGCAGAATATTTGTCAAAAAACCCTCATTCATCCAACTTTCCCAGGATTGGAATAAGTGCGAATTTGCCTCTTCCCGTCCCATCTTTTCACCTCCCCCAACCCAACATTATACTTTTTGTTGCCGCCTACCATTTTCTCAGCCCCAATTCTTTTATCCTTTTTGCCGCCATCCAAATGGGAAAACTTTTTTCATGTCCCCCTTCTCCGGTCATCGGAGAATTTCTCACCAAAAATTGTCGTCAAATTTATGGTTGGGAAAAATTGGCGCAAAAAAGGTTGGAAATTCATTCAAATCAAACCCCCCCCCCCTTTTTTTAAATGTTTTTCACAATTTTGGAATAATTTAAAAGACAGTAAAGTATTTTTATTAAAATAGTTTGGAAATATTGGCATCGTCCATGGAATGGATTCAGGTGGTGTATAAAGGTAAACTTGGAAAAAAAAAACAAGAGCCAAAAACAACAGGGAGACAGACAAAAGTGAAAATAAAAATAATAAAATGGGAGAATTTAAATAAAATTGCATTAAATTTAATTCAATGTGTTCATCCATTTCCCTCTTTTCAATTCAATGTCTTCGTTGTGATGTTCGCCGTTTTGTGGCCGAAATGTTCGCCGCCGACGTCCCCGCTTCTTCCAATTCCATTCCGCTGCCACTTCGGGTGACGATTGCCTTCGTTGGAGGAGTCGATGATGAAGTCGATGGTTGCAAATCATCCTAAAATTGGAAAATATATTATTCATCAAAAATATAATCCCCCCGTTTTCCTACCATTATTTCTTGTTTAATTGAGGCCACAGAACTCTTCCTTTGTTCATCACTGCCGCTGGCATTACTTTGCCAACTTCCAGTGCCACCATCGCCCGTGGTACCGCCCAATTGGTGAGTTTGTGCCCACATCCCGGAAGGATATTGTACGACCTGTGAAGGACATAGTTTATTTACAGTAATTTTCTGGTATTGTTGGCAGATGTTATTTTCCTTCAAAAGTGAAAGTCATAACAAATGCATAGATTTTGAGATTGTAACTTTGAGTAGAGTAAAGAAGCAAAGATTTCTAGGATGTAACTTTGACAAAAGTAGAATAGATTTCTAGAATAAATATTAATTGAGTTCCTATTAGGGTAAGGATGAAGATGATGCAGAAAAAGAAGAGAAATTGAGGATGATCTTCTTCATCATCGTGTTCGATCCATTGGATTTAGATTGTAACTTCGACACAAGTAGATTTTGAGAGATTAAATAAGCAAATTTAGAGAATGTAACTTCGACAAAATAGTATAGATTTCTAGAAAAATATTAATTGAGTTCCTATTAGGGTAAGGATGAAGATGATGCAGAAAAAGAAGAGAAATTGAGGATGATCTTCTTCATCATCGTGTTCGATCCATTGGATTTAGATTGTAACTTCGACACAAGTAGATTTTGAGAGATTAAATAAGCAAATTTAGAGAATGTAACTTCGACAAAATAGTATAGATTTCTAGAATAAATATTAATTGAGTTCCTATTAGGGTAAGGATGAAGATGATGCAGAAAAAGAAGAGAAATTGAGGATGATCTTCTTCATCATCGTGTTCGATCCATTGGATTTAGATTGTAACTTCGACACAAGTAGATTTTGAGAGATTAAATAAGCAAATTTAGAGAATGTAACTTCGACAAAATAGTATAGATTTCTAGAATAAATATTAATTGAGTTCCTATTAGGGTAAGGATGAAGATGATGCAGAAAAAGAAGAGAAATTGAGGATGATCTTCTTCATCATCGTGTTCGATCCATTGGATTTAGATTGTAACTTCGACACAAGTAGATTTTGAGAGATTAAATAAGCAAATTTAGAGAATGTAACTTCGACAAAATAGTATAGATTTCTAGAATAAATATTAATTGAGTTCCTATTAGGGTAAGGATGAAGATGATGCAGAAAAAGAAGAGAAATTGAGGATGATCTTCTTCATCATCGTGTTCGATCCATTGGATTTAGATTGTAACTTCGACACAAGTAGATTTTGAGAGATTAAATAAGCAAATTTAGAGAATGTAACTTCGACAAAATAGTATAGATTTCTAGAATAAATATTAATTGAGTTCCTATTAGGGTAAGGATGAAGATGATGCAGAAAAAGAAGAGAAATTGAGGATGATCTTCTTCATCATCGTGTTCGATCCATTGGATTTAGATTGTAACTTCGACACAAGTAGATTTTGAGAGATTAAATAAGCAAATTTAGAGAATGTAACTTCGACAAAATAGTATAGATTTCTAGAATAAATATTAATTGAGTTCCTATTAGGGTAAGGATGAAGATGATGCAGAAAAAGAAGAGAAATTGAGGATGATCTTCTTCATCATCGTGTTCGATCCATTGGATTTAGATTGTAACTTCGACACAAGTAGATTTTGAGAGATTAAATAAGCAAATTTAGAGAATGTAACTTCGACAAAATAGTATAGATTTCTAGAATAAATATTAATTGAGTTCCTATTAGGGTAAGGATGAAGATGATGCAGAAAAAGAAGAGAAATTGAGGATGATCTTCTTCATCATCGTGTTCGATCCATTGGATTTAGATTGTAACTTCGACACAAGTAGATTTTGAGAGATTAAATAAGCAAATTTAGAGAATGTAACTTCGACAAAATAGTATAGATTTCTAGAATAAATATTAATTGAGTTCCTATTAGGGTAAGGATGAAGATGATGCAGAAAAAGAAGAGAAATTGAGGATGATCTTCTTCATCATCGTGTTCGATCCATTGGATTTAGATTGTAACTTCGACAAAATAGTATAGATTTCTAGAAAAATATTAATTGAGTTCCTATTAGGGTAAGGATGAAGATGATGCAGAAAAAGAAGAGAAATTGAGGATGATCTTCTTCATCATCGTGTTCGATCCATTGGATTTAGATTGTAACTTCGACACAAGTAGATTTTGAGAGATTAAATAAGCAAATTTAGAGAATGTAACTTCGACAAAATAGTATAGATTTCTAGAATAAATATTAATTGAGTTCCTATTAGGGTAAGGATGAAGATGATGCAGAAAAAGAAGAGAAATTGAGGATGATCTTCTTCATCATCGTGTTCGATCCATTGGATTTAGATTGTAACTTCGACACAAGTAGATTTTGAGAGATTAAATAAGCAAATTTAGAGAATGTAACTTCGACAAAATAGTATAGATTTCTAGAATAAATATTAATTGAGTTCCTATTAGGGTAAGGATGAAGATGATGCAGAAAAAGAAGAGAAATTGAGGATGATCTTCTTCATCATCGTGTTCGATCCATTGGATTTAGATTGTAACTTCGACACAAGTAGATTTTGAGAGATTAAATAAGCAAATTTAGAGAATGTAACTTCGACAAAATAGTATAGATTTCTAGAAAAATATTAATTGAGTTCCTATTAGGGTAAGGATGAAGATGATGCAGAAAAAGAAGAGAAATTGAGGATGATCTTCTTCATCATCGTGTTCGATCCATTGGATTTAGATTGTAACTTCGACACAAGTAGATTTTGAGAGATTAAATAAGCAAATTTAGAGAATGTAACTTCGACAAAATAGTATAGATTTCTAGAAAAATATTAATTGAGTTCCTATTAGGGTAAGTATGAAGATGATGCAGAAAAAGAAGAGAAATTGAGGATGATCTTCTTCATCATCGTGTTCGATCCATTGGATTTAGATTGTAACTTCGACACAAGTAGATTTTGAGAGATTAAATAAGCAAATTTAGAGAATGTAACTTCGACAAAATAGTATAGATTTCTAGAATAAATATTAATTGAGTTCCTATTAGGGTAAGGATGAAGATGATGCAGAAAAAGAAGAGAAATTGAGGATGATCTTCTTCATCATCGTGTTCGATCCATTGGATTTAGATTGTAACTTCGACAAAATAGTATAGATTTCTAGAAAAATATTAATTGAGTTCCTATTAGGGTAAGGATGAAGATGATGCAGAAAAAGAAGAGAAATTGAGGATGATCTTCTTCATCATCGTGTTCGATCCATTGGATTTAGATTGTAACTTCGACACAAGTAGATTTTGAGAGATTAAATAAGCAAATTTAGAGAATGTAACTTCGACAAAATAGTATAGATTTCTAGAATAAATATTAATTGAGTTCCTATTAGGGTAAGGATGAAGATGATGCAGAAAAAGAAGAGAAATTGAGGATGATCTTCTTCATCATCGTGTTCGATCCATTGGATTTAGATTGTAACTTCGACACAAGTAGATTTTGAGAGATTAAATAAGCAAATTTAGAGAATGTAACTTCGACAAAATAGTATAGATTTCTAGAAAAATATTAATTGAGTTCCTATTAGGGTAAGGATGAAGATGATGCAGAAAAAGAAGAGAAATTGAGGATGATCTTCTTCATCATCGTGTTCGATCCATTGGATTTAGATTGTAACTTCGACACAAGTAGATTTTGAGAGATTAAATAAGCAAATTTAGAGAATGTAACTTCGACAAAATAGTATAGATTTCTAGAATAAATATTAATTGAGTTCCTATTAGGGTAAGGATGAAGATGATGCAGAAAAAGAAGAGAAATTGAGGATGATCTTCTTCATCATCGTGTTCGATCCATTGGATTTAGATTGTAACTTCGACACAAGTAGATTTTGAGAGATTAAATAAGCAAATTTAGAGAATGTAACTTCGACAAAATAGTATAGATTTCTAGAATAAATATTAATTGAGTTCCTATTAGGGTAAGGATGAAGATGATGCAGAAAAAGAAGAGAAATTGAGGATGATCTTCTTCATCATCGTGTTCGATCCATTGGATTTAGATTGTAACTTCGACACAAGTAGATTTTGAGAGATTAAATAAGCAAATTTAGAGAATGTAACTTCGACAAAATAGTATAGATTTCTAGAATAAATATTAATTGAGTTCCTATTAGGGTAAGGATGAAGATGATGCAGAAAAAGAAGAGAAATTGAGGATGATCTTCTTCATCATCGTGTTCGATCCATTGGATTTAGATTGTAACTTCGACACAAGTAGATTTTGAGAGATTAAATAAGCAAATTTAGAGAATGTAACTTCGACAAAATAGTATAGATTTCTAGAATAAATATTAATTGAGTTCCTATTAGGGTAAGGATGAAGATGATGCAGAAAAAGAAGAGAAATTGAGGATGATCTTCTTCATCATCGTGTTCGATCCATTGGATTTAGATTGTAACTTCGACACAAGTAGATTTTGAGAGATTAAATAAGCAAATTTAGAGAATGTAACTTCGACAAAATAGTATAGATTTCTAGAATAAATATTAATTGAGTTCCTATTAGGGTAAGGATGAAGATGATGCAGAAAAAGAAGAGAAATTGAGGATGATCTTCTTCATCATCGTGTTCGATCCATTGGATTTAGATTGTAACTTCGACACAAGTAGATTTTGAGAGATTAAATAAGCAAATTTAGAGAATGTAACTTCGACAAAATAGTATAGATTTCTAGAATAAATATTAATTGAGTTCCTATTAGGGTAAGGATGAAGATGATGCAGAAAAAGAAGAGAAATTGAGGATGATCTTCTTCATCATCGTGTTCGATCCATTGGATTTAGATTGTAACTTCGACAAAATAGTATAGATTTCTAGAAAAATATTAATTGAGTTCCTATTAGGGTAAGGATGAAGATGATGCAGAAAAAGAAGAGAAATTGAGGATGATCTTCTTCATCATCGTGTTCGATCCATTGGATTTAGATTGTAACTTCGACACAAGTAGATTTTGAGAGATTAAATAAGCAAATTTAGAGAATGTAACTTCGACAAAATAGTATAGATTTCTAGAATAAATATTAATTGAGTTCCTATTAGGGTAAGGATGAAGATGATGCAGAAAAAGAAGAGAAATTGAGGATGATCTTCTTCATCATCGTGTTCGATCCATTGGATTTAGATTGTAACTTCGACACAAGTAGATTTTGAGAGATTAAATAAGCAAATTTAGAGAATGTAACTTCGACAAAATAGTATAGATTTCTAGAATAAATATTAATTGAGTTCCTATTAGGGTAAGGATGAAGATGATGCAGAAAAAGAAGAGAAATTGAGGATGATCTTCTTCATCATCGTGTTCGATCCATTGGATTTAGATTGTAACTTCGACACAAGTAGATTTTGAGAGATTAAATAAGCAAATTTAGAGAATGTAACTTCGACAAAATAGTATAGATTTCTAGAAAAATATTAATTGAGTTCCTATTAGGGTAAGGATGAAGATGATGCAGAAAAAGAAGAGAAATTGAGGATGATCTTCTTCATCATCGTGTTCGATCCATTGGATTTAGATTGTAACTTCGACACAAGTAGATTTTGAGAGATTAAATAAGCAAATTTAGAGAATGTAACTTCGACAAAATAGTATAGATTTCTAGAAAAATATTAATTGAGTTCCTATTAGGGTAAGTATGAAGATGATGCAGAAAAAGAAGAGAAATTGAGGATGATCTTCTTCATCATCGTGTTCGATCCATTGGATTTAGATTGTAACTTCGACACAAGTAGATTTTGAGAGATTAAATAAGCAAATTTAGAGAATGTAACTTCGACAAAATAGTATAGATTTCTAGAATAAATATTAATTGAGTTCCTATTAGGGTAAGGATGAAGATGATGCAGAAAAAGAAGAGAAATTGAGGATGATCTTCTTCATCATCGTGTTCGATCCATTGGATTTAGATTGTAACTTCGACAAAATAGTATAGATTTCTAGAAAAATATTAATTGAGTTCCTATTAGGGTAAGGATGAAGATGATGCAGAAAAAGAAGAGAAATTGAGGATGATCTTCTTCATCATCGTGTTCGATCCATTGGATTTAGATTGTAACTTCGACACAAGTAGATTTTGAGAGATTAAATAAGCAAATTTAGAGAATGTAACTTCGACAAAATAGTATAGATTTCTAGAATAAATATTAATTGAGTTCCTATTAGGGTAAGGATGAAGATGATGCAGAAAAAGAAGAGAAATTGAGGATGATCTTCTTCATCATCGTGTTCGATCCATTGGATTTAGATTGTAACTTCGACACAAGTAGATTTTGAGAGATTAAATAAGCAAATTTAGAGAATGTAACTTCGACAAAATAGTATAGATTTCTAGAAAAATATTAATTGAGTTCCTATTAGGGTAAGGATGAAGATGATGCAGAAAAAGAAGAGAAATTGAGGATGATCTTCTTCATCATCGTGTTCGATCCATTGGATTTAGATTGTAACTTCGACACAAGTAGATTTTGAGAGATTAAATAAGCAAATTTAGAGAATGTAACTTCGACAAAATAGTATAGATTTCTAGAATAAATATTAATTGAGTTCCTATTAGGGTAAGGATGAAGATGATGCAGAAAAAGAAGAGAAATTGAGGATGATCTTCTTCATCATCGTGTTCGATCCATTGGATTTAGATTGTAACTTCGACACAAGTAGATTTTGAGAGATTAAATAAGCAAATTTAGAGAATGTAACTTCGACAAAATAGTATAGATTTCTAGAATAAATATTAATTGAGTTCCTATTAGGGTAAGGATGAAGATGATGCAGAAAAAGAAGAGAAATTGAGGATGATCTTCTTCATCATCGTGTTCGATCCATTGGATTTAGAATAAGATTTTTTAAGAAGACATACCTGAATGCATTTAAGGGCATAGGCGAGCATTTCCTTGGCATATGAATTCACATGGTGGCCAGTGCTGTTGTACATGCATGCATTGGCGAACATGAGGAAAATGTCCTGGCTGAATTGGCCAAATGTTTGGACGGCACCCGACTCGATTCTGGTCTTCAATGTTCTCAAATCCATTGGCCTTAAAAATAATATTAAATGCAATTCAAATTGAAATTATTTGATACATTTTGATGGCCGAATGGTAGCCGGGCTTTTATTTTCTCAATGAACGAATTCGGCATTGAAAAAGTATGAAAATGAGGTTTTATCACATGAAAAAAAAACATTTACCACCGAGCGGTCTCTAACTCAAGACCAAAATCTTGTAAAAGAGAAGGATCCTATCATTGGGCTTTGGCTTAAATTTCCAGAACATGGTGATCTTCTTTATAAAGACTTGCAAGGCTAAAATCTAGCTCTAAACTCAGCACTTTATACCAGGCTAACAAAGTCAACATCTTCAAAGTTCAAAGGTACCCTTCACTTTTGCAAAATTTAGGTCTCTAAGTTCGAAGCCGCCAGATGCAAATATTTTTTTAAAGCAAAAAAAAAAACTAAATTTTATTACTTTGTTAATGTCTAATTCATTCATTAGAGGACATAAAAGATGGATTTAACCAAAAATAATTTCAAATTAATCCAAAAATGTAAATGATTTTTTGAAATAAATTTCCACATTAATCCCAAAAATTTAATTTCCAAACCTTTATATCAACGACTTCATAAAGTCCAGTGCCACCGGCTGGAATAAATCAAATGCTGGAGGGGAACGGGCCGCATATTCGTGTAGACCACATTGCAGGGTTGATGGTGCAAATAGCAAATCCATTCGGCGAATTGGGTGGCATTGGGGATGGTGGCCGACAAAAACACATAATGGGTGGTGTCCGGCAAAAGGATGATTGTCTCTTCCCAAACGACACCGCGTTCTAAAAAGCGGATTTTAATTATTTTTAATTTAATATTTGTTATTTACCTTTGTCCCGCATATAGTGGATTTCATCAAAAATGACCCAGCCAACTTCCCGCATAATTTCGGTGCCACGATAGAGCATAGAGCGAAGGATTTCGGTGGTCATCACAATGCAGGATGCATTTGGATTGACAGTCACATCGCCGGTCATCAGACCAACATCCTCAAATTCATCCGAAAGTTCCCGGTATTTTTGATTGCTGAGCGCCTTGATTGGTGATGTGTAAATGACGCGTTGTTTGGCTTGGAGTGCAAGTGAAATTGCATAGCTGGAATTAAATGAATTGAATGATTTTAATTTGAAAATGGCCGCTTACATTGCCACAACTGTTTTGCCAGCAAAAGTGTGGGCCGAAACGAGAACGGATTGGGAATTGCCGAGGCAACAAATGGCCGCTTTTTGGAATGGATCCAACTCAAATGGCATGCATACCTGAGATTTTAGAATATGACAAATATTTTGAAGCTTCAAAAAACCTCATAATTGCAGTTCTTATCCGTTGTTTTTATTCGATATGTGAGTATTTTCTTATTTTTCTTCATCATTTTTGCAAAGTCCTGTTCGTCTTCTTCCACATCTTCCCCCTCTTTGTTGTTTGTTTCGTACTCAATATTTGCTAAAATAGCAACAATGCTTTACATTCATTTTAATTTTCAAAAACCTCTTTTTGCTGCCGGCGGAATTGCATCATTTTTGTTGGCCACTTCTGCCATTGGATCTGTTGAAGGACGTTTGAGGGTGGCAGCTTGACTGGTGCCTGACATCCTGGCCAAAAGATTTTTTGATAATGCACGAACTTCACTCTGTTTTTGGCATCCCAAATTTCCTGTTGATGTTGTCGGCGGCGCTGCATCCTGCTCCCAATCAATATCGTCAAGTAAATCATCCATTGTTGTTATAGGAAATTAAGTTGAATGTAAAAAATTATCCTAAAGATTAAAATTGTGTTTTTTTGTAAAACCTTTCAATTAATTTTAAACTCTATCTCTAGCAAAAAACTAGATTATTGATGTTTTTTTAAACAATATTCGTAAAACGTAAAAAGCGGTAATGTAGAAACAAAATGTCTAAAAAAATAAATACCTAAATGTCTAAAAAAATATAAATACCTAAAATGTTATAAAATAAGATGAAGAAAGAAGAAGTAAGAGAGAGAATATACGATATAATGATGATGTGATGAATTTGGAGAAGTTAGAGAAGTGAAAATTTTTATTGATTTTCTTATGCAGAGATTTATTGATTGATTTGAAGTATAGTATATTGATATTTGATATTGATAAATGGTAGAACTACCGTCAAGCCAGTTTTTCGATCTCAATTTTCATTACCAATTCAATTTACTATTTAAGCATAAGCTAGGCCAGCAACGATCAACGAATCCATTCATCGACCCGCAATTACCAAACAGCTTTTCGCCGCCACTCAACACAAAATGATGCAACCAGAACCGATAAATGGCGACATTTGGGCATGCAAGGACGCAAACGAAAAACGAGTTCAGGTTTGTCCATCCTTTTCCTGTACCATTAATTCTTTGTACCCTTTTTTACAGCTACAAATCAAGAATATAAACGATATCCGAAGTGAAGGCGCTTTTTCCCAAATGTTCTCAGCATTGATGACCCGAGAAGAAGAAGAGGCTCCAACAAAAGTGGCTTTGAAGGAAATTAAAGTGCCAAAGAATAGAGATCCAAACAGTCAATACAATGCATTTTATGAAGTTTTCCTGCTTCGTTGGCTGGCAACACAACATCCGCACAAAAGGATTGTGAGTTTTTAAATCATTTATTTTATAATCTCATCATCCATTCATTTTCAGGTCGAACTTTTATACACTCGAAGATGTGATGGCGGCAAAAACGAAAGGGGCGAGGTGGGCTTTTTTAAATCATTAATTTAAAAAGCTCAACAACATTTTCAGCCGATGCATCTATACACGTTGGTCTTCCCGTTTATGCCGAGCAACCTCAAAGAACAAAGAGTGAAATTGAGCAAGGAATGCAATTTGCTGGACATAAAATTGTACATGTGGCAACTTTTTTCCGGTTTGGATCATTTGAGAAAGGTTAGTTTTGCAAATTTGCCATTCAAATTTAATCAAATATTTTATAGGCACGGATCTTGCATCGCGACGTGAAACCAGCAAACTTGTTGGTGAACCCGGACACTGGAGAACTCAAAATCGCGGATTTTGGATGCGCCGTTCGTCTTCGCCGTTACTACTCAAACTTCAATCTGCCTACATATGCAATCACTCGACCATACAGGTAAGAAAGGGAGAACATTAAAATTGAATTAATCAATCACAAATTTACAGACCACCGGAATTATTATTGGGTTCAAGCGTGTACGATTTAATGGCAGGTAGGAAGAAAGGGCTGAAATAATAAATGTTGGAAAATTTTATAGATGTGTGGTCAAGCGGAATCGTTTTCATCGAACTATTCCTTGGAAGGACGCTTTTTCAAACACCACAGGCTTGGACTGACGAACAAAAGCGTGCAATGAGGCATCAAGTGATTCAAATGATCTTCAAATTGTTGAGACCACCGTCGAAGGATGAATTGCACGGAATGGGAGTCAAAGATGACGTGAAAATTGTTGCTGAGCATTCGGCTGATGGGCTAACAATGCAAGGACTCAAATCAGTCAGTTTTTGTTTTTGTTCTACTCTTTCATATTGTAACCTTTAATTCATTTTCAGGAATTGATGAGAATTGGCTTCAGAGATGCACAAATCCCGATCGACTTATTCGCCCGCATTCTTCAATATGTGCCCAGCCGACGACTGCATGGACGCGATTTGCTCGGGGACCCATTCTTCGCGGAGCTGTTTGAAAGTGGAAAAATGCGCCAAAATAAAAAACCAATTTCCCGATCACTTTACCCATTGTTGGATGTGTGTTCATTATGGTTAGTCAAAACATTAAAATTAATTAATCCACAATTAAAAATTTTCCACATTTTCAGGGGTACCAAATGTTAATGGATGCGCCGAATCAGGATGGATGGATGTATGGAAATGGAAGAGAATTGAATGAATCCAGCAGACGATGGCATAGATATTTTGTTTTGTATTGTTTTTCCTCAATTATTCCCTCATCTCATATTTTGTGCTGTTATTTTCTGTGAATAAATTTTTGGTATTTTCGATATTTTTTGTTCTATTTTGACATTCCATTAAAATTGTTGGCGATAAGGTAAGGTCGAAGTCATATTCATTTTTGTGGACATTCCTCTGTACCCCATATCCACTACCCAATAATTCGCACCAATGTCCATGTCCATATTCAATAATAATTGATCGATAATGTTTTTATAGAGTGAAAATTCTATAGTATCTGCCCCATTTGACGTCATCTTTAAAAAATACAATTCACAATCACAACATAATTAGAATTACAATTATAATTACAAATTTGAATCACAATTACCATTACAATTCTCATTTATAACCATAGATAAAGAGTTAAAATTTTGAAATTATGTTGGGTGAATCTTCTCTTGAGAATTTGCCAGCAATAGAAGATCCTGATGAAGAAAATGCACATAAGGAAGAAGAAGAAGAGGAGCCTGAACCTCAGAAAACATTGGAAGAAGAATTGATGGTAATGGTGCAAGATATTCTCAACAAATCACCACCAATTGCGTTCAAAGCGATGAAAGATCTGGAACAAAGGGTTTCATCGGAAGAAAATATACCGGAAATTTTGGAGGCAGCAAATCAATTGGTCGAAATAATACAAGAAGAATGTGATAGGCAATTGAACTTTACATCGCCAACCAAATGCCAATTGGTCAACTTTTTGCTGCTTAGAATGGGCGAGGAGAGAGTGAACATGAAAAAAGCGGCAATTCTTGCACTTCAGGTTTTTTCCATTGCTTGATAAAATATGATTAACGATTTTAAAGGCATTATACCTCCGAATTAGAGATCCTGCAATTGTGAATGTTTGCGCCGAAAGGCTTGCATTGAAATGCCGGGATTTGGCTTTGGTGATTCGAAAACAAGCAGCTTTAACACTCACAAAACTACTCCAAGCAACACCGGAATTTGATAAGCTTCGCACTGCTTGGCTTCATGCCGTCATGCATTTGATCGTGGACAGGGAACTCGGAGTGCAACAATATGCGTCAAAACTCATCTCGGTTTAATATATAAAATCAATATTAGCAAAATTTTCATCTTAAGGAAGTGCTGATCGATCCAATTATGCGCAATGAGGAAGATGGCTTAGTCTGGACACTGCTCTCGGCCATTAAGGAGGAAGCGGATCTTCGGTTTAAATCAAATTATATTCATTCAATAATTCAATTTATAGTCGTCTATTACTTCGCACACTCGTTCATTTACACAAAGATAAGGCACTCTCCTCACAAATTGTCAAAATTTTATTGAAAAAAGCCAGTGAAATTCCCAATTTGGCCAATCCATGTTGGATGATGCTCAGCGAACTGAGCGCATTTTTCGATGTAATTCAATAAAATCAATAAATAATTTCATTATCCATTTAAGGTTTCTCCAAATGTTGCCATTGAACATTGGACGGATCGATTGCATTTGGGGCAGCCAAATCGCTTAATTGGCTATATGGCAAAAGTAATCGGCAATCGGGCAGAAAATCTCGATCGCGAACAACGCAATTTTCTCAAAGGCAACATTACCGAGGAACTCATGAAATTCAAGTAAATAAGAGGAAGCATTTTAAACCGTAATATATTTTTTAGAATTCATCCAACTTATATTCCTGCCGTCTATTTGATGTTTGCTTGCTCGCGTCATGAGGGGAATTGGTGGTGAATCCGCACCGGGCTATAAGGATCTGCAGAGTGCAGACATTCAACCGAAAATTCTTTGAGCAAATATTTACAAAATTGGACAAAATGCTTTATGCCACCCAAAAAGAACGCTATTCAGTGTTGGAACAATTGCAATTGGAAATGCAAATCAAGCAGGCCCGGGGCGAAACCGATGAAAATCAAGCGGTTTTAAAATCATTTTTTAAACTAAAAACCAATTTTTTAAAGGGTCAATTCATTCCGTGGGGAAACCTCAAGGTTTTTAAATGAACTAATACGAATGAACATTCAACATTTTTTTAGGCAATGGAATTATCAGCGCAATAAATGGGCGTAGATGTTCTCATCTCAGGGCACACGCATGAATGTTGCGTTTATGAAAAAGGTTGACAATTTAATGATTTACCCAAAAATATTAAAATTAAAGTTGGTGTTTTCTATGTGAATCCGGGTTCAGCAACTGGAGCTCCGGTCAAATGGAACATCCCAAATCCGGTCGAGGATGCCAAAGAAGTTGATTTGGGACTTGGCAGAATCAAAATGAGCAAACCACCGCAATATGAAATTGGCCAAAAGGTGGCAACCCGTCTGGCCTATGGCGATGCTCTCCTCAAATTGGCCGATGTCAACAAACGTGTCATTGCCTTGGATGGGTAAGAAAATAAAAAATGAGCCAAATGAAAATTATTTTAATATTTTAGCGATATTTTTAATTCAACATTCTCGAACAAAGTATTGGAAAAATATTCCGACCAATTTGTCCAATGTTTTATTGCCGAACAAAACATGGTCGGCGTTGGTGTTGGTTTGGCTTGTCGAGGGCGTGCCATCCCCCATATTAGGTAAAAAAAATTAATTTCTTTTTTGAAACATTAATTTTATAGCACCTTTGCCGCATTCTTCACTCGATCTGGCGATCAAATTCGCATGGCTGCCGTCTCTTTTTCCAACGTAAAATTCACTGGTTCACATGTGGGCGTTTCAATTGGTGAGGATGGGCCAAGTCAGATGGGCCTTGAAGATATTGCCTTGTTCCGTGCACTGCCTGACAGCATTGTTCTTTATCCTTCGGATGCCGTTGCCGCCGAATATGCCACCGAATTGGCTGCCAATTATAATGGAATAACATATACACGAGTTAGTCGTCCAAACACCCCCGTCATTTATGCTAACAATGAGAAGTTCGAGATTGGAAAATGCAAGGTATGTTTACTAATTTTTCACAGAGACTACTTTTTATTTTATAGGTTATACGAGAAGCTCCACAGGACAAATTTATGCTGATTGGCGCCGGTGTCACACTTTATGAGTGCATAAAGGCTCATGATGAACTCAAAGCCGAAGGAATTAATGTTTGCGTGGTTGATTTATTCTCGGTTAAAGTATGTAAAACTACTTTTTATTTTTAAATAACATCATTTTAATTTTACAGCCACTCGATGTCGAAATGCTAACAAAACATGCCCAACGAGTTGGTGGTAAAGTTTTGACTGTGGAAGATCATTATCAAGCCGGTGGATTGGGTGAAGCGGTGGCCATGGCATTGTCCGATATTCCCAATGTTCGTGTTCGCCACATTTGTGTCAAAGGTATTATTTTTATATGTTACATACCAAGAAATGAGAATCATTTTCAGACCTCCCGCGTTCTGGACCAACCGATGCATTGTTGGACTTATATGGCCTCAGTTCAAAGCATATTGTTGCCGCTATCCAGAATTATGACTAGAAGACAAATTTGTTAAGCATAAATTAAAGACGCTCAATCCAACTCCTTGACCACTTTTTTTTTAAAATGTTCCAAATTGTATTTATGAATAAAAATATTGAAAGTATTTTTTAAATCGATCATAAAAAGGACAAAGCTGAGCTACCTTTAATTATTTAATCAAACTAGCTCTAGCTTTCGTCAATTTTAATCGAAATACCAATTTCGGTCACGCCCATTTTTATAATTTTTGTCGTACTATTTTTTTCGGGAAAATTTAAACAAACAATATTGACTATATTTGTTGGTTTTTTAATTTTCCATCCAACATCCATATCCAAGTCTATTGTTCGAGTAACGAGTATGTTTTTGTAATTGTTAAATGAACATATATACTTATTTATCATATCATATTATTGTTTTACTTTCTTCAATAATTTATGATTATGAGAAAACAGAGGTAATACGTTAACGTTATACACATAAAAATAAGTTCTGCATTTAAAATCATTGACCCCTCGGTCACAATGGGGCGTTTGTCTGCCGCGGAGAGCGGAGAGCGTTTTGGCCTTCCGCCGAGTTGTGGTCACATTCAGCGGAATTTTTCATTCCGTCGCCGACAAAAAATTCCGTCCAATTTTGTGGTCACATAAACAGTGTTCTCCTAAATCATTGTGACCACAAAATTGGACGGAATTTTTTGTCGGCGACGGAATGAAAAATTCCGCTGAATGTGACCACTCAGATTTTCAGGAAAACGCCGAACGGAAATCGAATGCAATTCCGTCGTCGCAAAACGCCGAGGTGGTCACAATAAAATTTGAGAGTTTTTCCGCTCTTTCAATTAAAAATTAAATTTATTTTTGAAAATTATTTTAAAATTTCAAAAATTTAATAAAAATCTAAAATCAGGTATATCTGATTCAGAAAAATTTCCTCTTTTTAATGATATAAAAATCAAATGAAATTATAAAAAATTTATATGATTTATATTTTGCATCTTCATAAATAATGTTTTCCTCATCCAAATAAATAAATTCTTATATCATTGAATAGAGCAGAGTTTTTTACATAGGATAGGATCAATTTGGAAAGCTTATAAAATTTTTTAATATTTTTTATTTATTTTTAAAAATGTCTAGTCGAGGGTTTTTGAGCAAAATACAAGGAATTCCGCTCGGCGGAGGACGGAAAAATTCAAATTATTTGAATTGCCGGCGTTTTCGGTTCGACGGAAAAAAAGGCCAAAATCGCTCCACTGTGACCAGCATCAGCGGAAAACCCGATCGGCGGAAAAACGTCGGGCGTTTTTCCGCTGTCTCATTCCGCTAGAATGGTCACAATAAAAAAACGCTCGGCGGAGAGCTTTTTTCCGTTCGACCGAAAACGCTCGGCGTTTCTGCTGGGGTGGTCAATAGACAAAACGCGGCGGAATGCGTTTTTCCGTTCGACGGAAAAAAGTTCGGCGTTTTCCGTTGCAATGTGACCAAAAATTCCGCTGTCCGCGGCAGACAAACGCCCCATTGTGACCGAGGGGTGAATAAAAACCATCGGATTTTACGTGTGTTGGGAAAACACACTCTTTATGAAATTTCGTGCAATCCAAAAGCCAACGAAAAATAAATTTTTTATTTATATATCGATTTTTGAAGAAATGATCATTCTCAAATGAAATTATTTAGAAATTGAATTGACTATTTAATTTGACAATTAAATATAAAATATGGGTGGAGTAAGAGTTTGGGTTGGTAATTTATCTTCTCGCGCAAATGAACGTGATCTTGAGAATTTCTTCCGAGGCTTTGGCCGACTCCGCGATGTAATGGTGAAGAATGGTTTTGGATTTGTGGTATGCTTTACCAATTGTTAATAAATTATAAATGGTTAATTTAGGAATTTGATGATGAACGTGATGCGGAAGACGCTGTCTATGAACAAAATGGACGTGAACTGCTTGGCGAACGAGTTGTGGTGGAACTTTCCCGTCGAGAACGTAAGCATTTATAATTTATTAAATTTTACAATTCAAATAAAATTTAAGGTCCCAGTTACTCTGATAATGGTTATCGAGGTGGTGGTGGCTATGGTGGACGCGGATTTGGACGAGGCGGTGGTTATGGCGGAAGAGGTGGCGGCGGTTTTGGTGGTGGAGGGTTCAGTGGTGGCAGAGGTGGAGGAAGTTTCAGTGGATACCGTGGTAGCGGACCGCCGTAAGTTTTAATTTACAGATTCCAAAATTATCCAAATTTAAGTCGTTTCAACAATCGCTATGGTCCACCAGTCCAAACTCGCTATCGGATGCTCGTCTACAATTTATCCACTCGCTGTTCTTGGCAGGTATTAAAGAATTTTTTGGCGTTATTAAAATTCCAATTTATCCAAAATGGAAGATTTTCCAATCAAAATGTTCATTAAGATAAGAATCCTTCTCTTCATTCATCCGAAAAACATTTAAAATAATTAAGGTGCTGAAGAGAAGAGATGAATGAAGGAGGATGTTGTCTAGGGAGTGAGGATGAGGAGGAGGGATGTACTCTGGGTCACCATCACTTTTGCCACCGAATGAGATGAGCAAATTCTGTTCTGATGAGCCAAAGAAAAAGAACCACCACCAAACTCACTTTGATACGATCCTATCCATTTACAAACCAATTTTATGTTTTATTTTTACAATCGGAGTCGGAGCTAGGGGTTACTTTCGCCTAACGAGGTCAGAAGAGATGCCAAAGACTCCACCAACGGACGATGCCAGCCTTGGCTGGGATTGTGATTCGGAGGGAGGAGGAAGAGAAGAGAAAGAGATGAGAAGAGGTAGGCTGGAGGCTGGTGTGTTCTTTTTTAAAATATTACCAAATTTGGGTTGGGAATAATTTCTCCTTAATTTCATTTACAAAATTGATTAATTTTAATTCAATCAAATTCAGGATCTCAAGGACTTGATGCGAAATGCTGGTGAGGTTACCTACGCCGATGCACACAAAAAAGTTCGAAATGAAGCGTAAGTTCAAAATGTCCAAACAAAAATTAATATCCAATTTCCATTATTTCTCAGGGTTGTTTGTTTTGCTAGCCATGATGATTTGAAACGAGCCATCGACAAATACCAAGGTTTTCAGAACATTTTAAATTTAAATGATATTCTAATTTTAGGAAAAGACATCAATGGTCGTCGCATCAAATTGGTCGATGATAGCGATGGATATGGAGGAGGTGGTGGAGGAAGGCATAGGTAAAATTATTCTCAAAAATAATATTAAAAAACTTTAGTCGTTCCCGGACTCGAAGCCGTTCGCCCGTCGATCGTTCGCGTAGTCGTTCACCACCATCGCATTCTCCTTCACCAGGTTTTAATTTCATAAATTAATATTTAGTTAATTAATTGTTTTTCAGCTGAAAATGGCCACTCTCGTTCGCGTTCTCACTCCCGTAGCCGTTCGCCATCGACCACATCGAAGAAATCCGGCTCTCCTCAAGATTAACAAGAAGAAGAAGAAGAAAGATGTGCTGATGGTTGTTTTTTCCTATGATATTCGGACCTTTAATGTAAACTCATCAATCAATATATATTTGGAGCTAAATCACAATTTTTTTGAAAACCTTTATCATTCAGTCATCCACTATCCATTTTTCAAATTTTTTTAAAATATTTTTCGATAAAGAGTATTTGTTGGTTTTTATATTGAATTAAATTATTTCGTGAAATAACGATTAATTATTTGAATTTACAATTACCTAATGAAAATGATATCAGAAGAAAGTTTTAGAAACGAAACATACTATTAATGGTTCATATGGAAGAAAAATATTACACTGGAAGAGTTGTACAATTGGATGCCCGAATATTAGATGATTCACTCGTTTCATTATTTCGAACACAATTAAATGAAATTGCGAGGAATTTACTGCCTGATTATCCGGTTAATTCAAATTGGTGGCATCAATGGATGTACAACAATATTGAAATGTTTTTGGATTTTACTACCCAACTTGCTTATTATTCAACACAAATAATCAATGGTAAATATAAAAGCAAAGAATTCAAATTAATTTTTATGACAAAAAGAAAGGTCAAAGCCCAGGCCAACGGCTGATGAATATTCGTTATGGAAATTTCAACTTATTCAAAGGAATTATCAATTATTTTGTGGGCATTGTTATTCCTGCATCAATGAATCTTCTTTCTCAATTAATGGCCAGAAATTCATATTGGCGCCGTATCCTTGTGGACAGATTTGAATTGGCATTCAAACTGGCCAATTTTCTTTACTTTTTCTACTTTATAAACAAAGGAGGGCCAGCAAAGCTCATAGAAAAATTACTCCAAATTGAATCAATATATGATAAAAAGCCCAGTTTATGTAAATATTTATTTTTAAACTTTTTAATTCTCAATTCGATTTTTTAGGTCAAATTAATTTTGGCGCACTCAATCGAGAAATATTTGGCCATTCATTTGCTCAAATGATAATTTTGTTGAGTCCACTATTGGCCGTCATTCAACGAAGTTTTTTGAAAATATTCAAAAAATCATCGGAAAAATTCCTATCTGATAATAATCCGCTTTCTCCAATAATTTGTGAAGAATGTTTACAAAAAGCGATTTGTCCAGTTCGACTAAAGAAAGAAGCAAATAATGGAGATCAAAATGAACGAATTTATTGCTATTTTTGCTACATTAATTCTTACGCTGGAAGCGCAAAAGAAAGAAGTAAAATACAACAATTTGAGCCAATATCATTTAGAAGAAAAGAATGATGGAAATTTGATGAGAAAATTGATTTGTTTTCATGCTATTTATTTTTGATTCTCCTGATAAAATTTTGACGGTTTATTTGATGCAAAATTATTTATAAATTTGTTGAAAACTTTCACATTATTTTTTGCAATTTTTTTTACAAATATTTTGCAATAATTTTAGATTATTTTAAGTAGAACAACAAGAAATGGATTTTCTGAGCTTATTCCCAACAACAAGTCAACAATCTTCACTCATCTTTTCCGCATACCGCCAAATGGGTTTGCTTTGTTGGAGTGCGGCCAAACAAAATGAATTATTGTTGGTTTCGGCAATCAAAAGTGATGTTGGAAATGACAAACAAAATGTGCTTTTCAAATGTGTTTCGGTGAGCTAAACAATGATTAAAAGAAATCAATTTAAATTATAGAAAATTTCATTGTCGCCTGAATTGCCCCGGAATATGGATTTCGATCAAATATTGGTCAATCAAACGGGGAGTTTGGTGGCATTGATCGGCAAAAAAATGGTTTTTGTTGTGGAAATGGACCAGGAGTTTTGGGATCGCCGCCATATTCCAGGACTGAATTTTGAGGCTTCCGTTGAACATTTGAGACCACAATATTTTGCCAGGTTTTCACATTTTTATCATTAAATCAATTTATAATTCTTCTCCAGAACTGATTTGGTGCACATCACATTGTTCATGCGCAAATATCCACCAACAGTGTTGAAGGCAATTTGGTTTGAGCATAGACCAGATGAAAATGGCATTTTCAAAAATGCTCAAATTCAAAATGGATTGCTCGCTTTGCTCTTTTCTGACAATGTAATTCGGTGAGTATTTGGATGGAAATCGATAAATAGTAAAATTGAATTTAAGGCTTTACAACATTCCATCTTTAATGGATCGTCCACAATTCCAGTTGGACTTTAACACACTTTTGCCTGATTGGAGTCCAGCAGCCAGTGAAAGTGGCGATGAAATTGGAGGAGTGGGAAGCATCAGCCGACCGCATTCCACACTCGGATTCATTACACAACTTGGTTCATATTTTATCGAATTTTAGTTAAAATTTTATTTTTTTAAAGTTTCCTTCGATTTTGGTCCAATCCAATCATCCACCGGCGGAAGCACATCGACCCAATCCGCAACATTGTTTGGTTCCCTACTGGCCATGGACTCGAATGGGGAAATTTATATGGGATTTTTCCCATTTCAACAACAAAATTCGAATGCAATGTAATTCAAAAATTTAAAATAAATTAAGTAAAATGATTTTTTCATAATTTTAGCCCTCCTCCATTTGGCCCATTGCCTTGTCATTTTCCCCAAACTCAACCACCAATTTCATCCCGTCTTCTGTGCGCTGCTCGCGACCTTTATTCAATTCGTCATTCTCATTCCCAACACATTTCATTGTGGTCATTGGCCTCAGAAGATGGAATTCTTATCCATTTTGCATTATCTCAAAGGAATGGAACCGATAATGTAAGAATAAATAAAAATTGATGAATTAATTTATTTTTTAAGTTAAATAATTTTGCTGCTGGAAATTCGCCCCCATGTGAACTTTTTGCATTGGAATGTTTGGAAATTGAGGGAAATGACCAACAAAAAGAAGATTCAAGAAAGGCGGCCTCATCAAAATTATGGGATGTAACAAAATTAACAAAAAATACGGCAACAACGAATTATCAATTTGCAAAAATTCTTCGATTGATGAATGGTATTATTAAATTATTTAAATAATTTTAAATATTTTTAAAAGATCTCCCAAATGCGTCATCGCCTTCTTATTTTGCCATTTGTTCTCGGGATCTATTTCGGATTGATTTGACCGAATTGGTTGCCCATTTACTCCAAAATTGTGCCAATTTTCATCAATCTCAAAAATTCGCTCCAACAAAATTACCTCAAAGTATTGTCCATCAAATGTTAATGTTCATGGACAGCGGTGAAGGAAAGGTAAATTATTTTTTTATAAAACAATAATTTATATTTATTTGAAGAATGCGAACATTACCTCCGTTTCTTCACTGGAATTGCAATCTTCAAACTTTTTGGGACCATCAACTTCTTCCAATCAACAATTGGAATTGGAAGATGAAAACCGCCAACATTTTTTGGCCGCAATGTGCAGCACAAATAATTCAGCACAAAAACAATTTGATGGGAATGGAAAAACATCACCAATTTTACAATGGAAACATTCATTTATGGCAACATTGATTAATGCTGGGTATTTTTAATAGACATAATAAATAAAGTACATAATTTAATTATCCAGGCCATCAAATTCAACAAATATTTCTTCGCCATCTTTGCTCGATTCATTGCTTTCCCCGCCTTCGCAAAAACCAAAACAACAACGAAATTTACCTAAATTGCCATCCATTTCGGAGGAAATTCGCCGTCAATTGGCCGGTGAAAGAAATTACAACATTTTGCCAACAATCAAATTTGATGAAGAAATCGAGGGCGATGAACAACAAAAAGTAAATACAATTGAGTAAAAATCTTTATTATTATGATTTTAAGTTGGCTCAACGTTTGAAAATTCTTTCATTGGTGCTAAATGTGCTGCAAAATATTTTGTTGGAACGTGCATTGCCCGCCCGGCAAAATGCCATCGAATTTGCCACACAAAGGTTAGCAATTAAAATAAAATAAATAATTAGGATGAAATTAATTGCAGAGCTGTGTTATTGCTGGCCGGTTTCCAAGCAGTTGAACAATTTCGCGAAAATGCCCAACTACGGCTCACCAACATTTTTCGCCAAATTACCGATTTGAAGAGTCAAATTTTGCGAAGGCAGCATCAAATTCAAATGTTGGAAGAGCGAATTCGAAAGGTATAAAATTTTATAATAATTTAATTATTGGTTTAATTTTTATAGATTGCATTGGCTTTACAACCTTTGATGTTTCCTGCACCAGAGGAGGAAGAAGAAGCCATCGAAAATCTACGAAAAATGCAACAAAGATTGATGGAATGTCGTCGAGAAATGAAAAAGGTTCATAAAAATTCTTATGAATATTTAAAAATCATTTTAGTTGGACCAACGTCTCTGCGAACATCGTCAATTCATTTTTGCCAATCCCAGCAATTCTTCACATCATTCTTCAAATATGATGATGGGCGGTGGTGGTGGTGGGCCAATGCCAGCTCAAATGTTCATTCTCTCCAAAAAGTATTTAATTATTTTCTTTCCGGTTTTAATTAATGTAAAATAATTTAAAGCGGACGTCAATGTGCCAAATTGCGTGAACAAATCCAACAATTAATGAAAGGGAAAAACAATGGATAAGAAGAATAAATGCCAATGAAAATTGAAGAGGAAGAATATTTTTCTGTAACAATTTTTCACTGATGAATGAAATTACCTTATTTTATCTTTCTTTAAGCCAATTTTAAAATAAATTTGATTTACACTTTTAATTTATAATGGAAAAGGAGGGAATTGTTGTGGTTGTCGTCTGCGAAAATTAAAACAAAAATCGAAATTGGATTAAAATAATCCCCTTAATTTCGAAACCAATTTACTGGTTTTCACCGGCCAAAAAAGGTCATATCAAAAATCAATTTCCCTTTTGTAGCAAAAATTGTTTTATTCTATTCTTTATTCTACCGGCATGAAATTTTGTTTAAATGGAACAAAAATAAATCAAAATTGGGCAAAAATCAAAAATAAATTTAAAGAAAAAGCTTTGTGTGTTCTAAAGTAGACAAGAAGAATAATCACAAAAATAAATGCAAGAGGAGAAAAATAGACGAATTAAATGGAGGAATAATTAAAAATGTTCAAAGTTTATTTCCACCGGTCATCACATTCTTTTGTTCTGCTTTGCCATCTACGGCGGTGGGCGGTGCATTCGGCGGATTCCATCGATAAGTGCCGGTGAACACAAAACCATGCTTCTTCATCAGCAAATCACTGCCTTCCGGACCACGACTGAAAAATGGAATTAATTTTATTCTTCCATTTTCTAAAATTTACCTTCCATAAATGTACTGTTCCGGCTGAATTCGTTCATTTTCAATCCGCTTCAGTAAAGGTGTGAAAATTCGCCATGCCTCTTCCAGTTCATCGGCCCGCACAAAACTGTACTGACGACCACTGAACAAATCGAAGAACAACCGTTCATAGGCATCCGGGAAGCGAATACCCTAAATTTAATTTTAATTAAATCCAATTTAAATAATAAAAACCAACAGTATATCTGGAATTGAAGGTCAAATCCAGCTCAGTTTGTTCCGATTCGATGACTTCACGGACAGAAAAGCCGGGTCGTTTTGTGTTCAATTTCATGTAGACCGCCTCATTCGGTTGCACTCGGATGACCAATTCATTGCGTTTCAGTGAATCCGCTGGGAAAATGTCGCCCGAAACATCCTTGTATTGGATACGGACTTCTGCCTTCCGCTCATTCAATGCTAAAAATATATTAAAATTTTATTCAAAATTAAATTAATTAAAACCTTTTCCACATCGCAAAAAGAATGGGACCCCCTGCCATCGCTCATTGTTCACCCAAAGAACGGCAGTGGCGAATGTTGGTGTGATTGAGCCTTTTGGCACTGTTTTATCGTCCAAATAGCCCATTTTTGAGTCATCATCTGACAATAATAAATAAATAAAAATCAATAATATTTTATTTTACCTTGTCCTTCCGGATTTGCCACATATTGACCCAAAACAACATCCTCAATGCCAATTGGCTTAATTGCTTTCAAAACTTCCACTTTCTTGTTTCGAAGGTCATCCGCACTCAAACTGACTGGTTTTTCTGTAAAAAATAATAAATTTAATTTCCAAAATCAATTAATAAAATTACCCATTGCCACAATTGTCAAAATTTGCATCAAATGATTTTGCATAATGTCCCGAATAATTCCACTTTTGTCAAAATAGCCGCCCCGTCCTTGAGTGCCAAAATCCTCTTTGAATGTGATCGTTACGGATGCAATGTGATGTCGATTCCAGGAAGGGGAGATGAATTCATTGCCAAATCTAAATTTAAATAAATTATAATCAATTTATTTAATTGATTGATTTCAACCTTAAAACGACCATATTTTGAACCATTTCTTTGCCCAAATAATGATCAATTCGATAAATTTGCTCTTCGCTGAATAGCCGGGCCAAATGATTGGACAATTGGGCGGAAGAGACGTCGTCATAGCCAAATGGCTTCTCAACGATCACCCGGGTCCAAGCCTACAAAAATAAATTATTAAATTTTGGATAATTTAAATTAGAATGACTTTCTCATCGGTGCTCATGCAATGCCGTCGAATATATTCTGTCACGGGTTGGAAAACTTCCGGTGGCAATGCCAAATAGAAAATTCGATTGGCCGGCTCTGAAAAAGTACTTTTGTGAATAAAATTTTTGAGCATACTTTTGGATTCTCCCTCCATTTCTGTGATGGCCGTATTCAATTTAATCAATCCTTCGTCCGTGTCATATTGTCCCTTAAATTTTATATAAATTACTTTCGCAACAAATTCACAGGAATGTAGGAGCAATGCCGGATGAACTCCTTGAATTTGTCGTGATCATCAGGGCGCACTTTGCAATGTTTTTCGAATTGTTCTCGCAATTTTGGCACATTTAAATTGGAGCGGGCATATCCGATGATGTAAGTGTCTAAAATGGATTTTAATTTTCCTTAATTATTTTGTTGATTTACCTCTTGGCAAAAGACCATCACGAAAAAGCCACCAAAGTGTTGGATAAATCTTTTTCTTGGCCAAATCACCCTAAAAAATAATTTATGAATAATTTATTCCATAAAATAATCTCTTACAGATGCACCAAAAACAATAAAAATGTGGGGCAATTCAAAATTAACTTGACCATATTTTTCCAAGTTTTCCCTGATTAATTTGATGATTTCAGGCAAAAGTGGTTCGGAAGATGAGAAGACACGATTTGGACGAACGGACAATGTAGTCGATGCTATATAAATTTGAATAAATTTAAAAGAAAATTAAAGTTCGACCTCCTAATCTATTTTGAAGGTTATTGAGTCGATTTTGATTGAAATTTTTGACCAATTTAGTACCATTTTCGGTTATTTGATCGTCAATAAAGCACATTTTTATTTTTTTTAACAAATATTTATTTGCTATTTTAATGATAAATTGATTGTGAATTGAATTTAAAGGGAAAATGATATGAGAATGAGACTATTTTCCATATATGGGGCCATGTTTAAGGTTTTGGATTGTGAATAAAGCCCTTCTTTTTGATTTTGACTAAAAGGGAATGCAAAAAAAATGAATAGATATTTATTTTATCAGCTTTTGCTGCTTTTTAAGTGTTCTTTGCTCAAATGATAATTCAAAACTTTGGGGAATGTTTTTGGCAGTTTTCTCATAATTGGGTCAGAGTCCCCCGGGGTAATCAAAGTTCTTATCCATCCTTCTAAATGTGAATGGTTCTTTGATTTAATAGCCATTAAATTTTTTCTCGCAAATTTTTTTATAGTTTTTCACATTGAATCCCATAAACTTACAATTATGCTGATGAGCTTGTTCAGAATTGTTCATTTGTTTTTGTTGTTTCTGTTAATTTTGTTGTGACGATTGTTGCATTTAAACCAAAAATATTTTTCTTTTAATTTTGTATGTGGAATTACCTAAAAATATAAAAATGAGGTGAGTGTGTTTAATAAGTTTGTGCTTTTGCATTTTATAAAAAATCATAAACTCCGAAAAAAGGATTGTGACTTGAGAGAGAGAAGAAAGAATATTAAAAAATGTCACATTTGATTTGAATAAATCCCAGTAAACATGAATGAAATGTGCAAAAAATTGGAAATTCTAGAATGAGAATAGCTAAATTTTCGGGAATAATTGAAATGAATATTATGGGAACGGCAATTTGGAAAAGATAAGAGAAGAACAAAGATGTCGATCTAAAATTTTTATTATTGCCTCAGAGATATTTCCTATTAGGCCAAATAAATGGACAAAATGGAAAGAAACAATAGTGACGGTTTTGGGCTGGAATTGGGGAAGAAAAAATAAGAAAACAAAAAATGTAAGTGCACAACGAGCCCCACTTTTATAAAACCAAAAAAATCAAAATTTTTCAAAGTTACTGAACAGTTAAATTGGATAAATTCTATTAAAAATGAAAATATCGTGCTGAGATTGATGAACTCTTAGGTCTCGACTCGACCTTAACTCCTTAAAAGACTAAACTGTTCTGCTGGGAGAAAGTCAAATTAGCAAGAAATAATTCAATTAAGTCTTATTTTTTGATGTCATTTTTAGTGACTTTCTAATAAACATGTTTACGACTACGAAATACGAATCACATTCCATTAAATCCTAAACATTATCGATTAATACAAATCACTAAATTTACAAAATTAATAACTGCAATTTATAGAAAATCAATCAAATTCCAATCTTTCTTAATAAGTTGAACAAAAATGAATATTAGCCAAAGCAGAAGCAATAGATCCAGAGCAGATATTTGGTCAAACGAAGAAAATTATGGCGGACATTCTTCATCAAAACGTAGAAATCGAACTCCGAGTCCAACAGTGAATAAAAGAAGAGAAGATAGATCGGATCAATGGACTTGCATTAAGGTTTTTCAATACTTGATTCAAGAGAAACAAAACACACTTTTTATTAGTGTTCAATAAAAAATTACAATCGACGTCAAACTTGTTTCAAATGTGGTGTATCTCGGAATGAGTCAGAGATGTTGGATGCAAAAGGATATACAATGGTCGGAGTTGTGCCCAATGATAGTAAGCAAACATCACATTTTAAATATTAATTATAATTTAAGCACTTTTAATCCGCGAACTTCCATCGTCAGCCACAGCAGATTCAATTGGCCAAGCATTGATGGCTTCTTCGGGTGTCCCAATCCAACGCGTTCAAATCTCCGCATCTCGTCGTTATGCATTTGTTCAATTGGAATCGAATGGGAGTGCAGCCGCAATGTTAAATTCATTCCAGAAAGTTGTTCCACATGTCGACAATTGTGCAGGTTTAAATTAGAGGGAATAATTTAATTAAGTAAAAATATTAAAGTGATCGCCAATTATTCGAAATATTCTTTCGACGAACTGGCAGAGCAGGGAATTGTGAGGAAACCAATCAACGCTGAACCTCTTCCTCTTCCAATTCAACCGCCACCACCACAACCACCATCTGCTGCTGTTGGTACTGTGATGACTCCATTCGGTCAACTTCAAATTCATGGTTTTGTTTTTATTTGATGCATTTAATAAATGACCGCCAAAATTCAGAGCCACCGGATACCAAAACCTTCAAATTGGAACCAACATCCGGCTATTTTTATGACAACAAATCTGGCTTTTATTATGATCCAAAATCCGACTATTATTACAATCCAAAAACAAATCAGGTATTTATTTTTGAGAAAAATTATTTAAGTTAATTCGATTTAGTGGATGTTTTGGTGCAGCAAATTCAGTGCATATATAAATTGTGAAGGAGGAGACCTTGAGATGAAAACGCGACTTCAAGAAGAAGAGAGGGACTTCCAATTTCGACAGAAATTTAGCCAACAAGACAAAACTGAGGTGGAGGGACGAACAACCAGCAGAAGAGTGAGAATGGATGTTCCACCTCCATTTGGTGAAAGTGCTCCTCAAATGGTTGAAGGGCGTAGTCGGGCTGGGGATGGCGAAAGGGTTAAGGAGGTAAATTAATTTTATTAATTCGGATTGGGGTGGTGGTGGGGGAGGGTGGGTCTCATGAGTCTGTGATCTGAATCGAATAACTGATGGATAATATTAATTAAAAATATTTAAATAAATATCTCTTCTAAACTCTCTTTTTTAATCAAAATTCTTAACTAAATATTTTCCTTATAATCTCTTATCTTCTCTTCTCATCCAAAAATAAAAAAAAGATGAAATGCCTATTGCACAGCCATAGGCGCAGAAGAAATAACAGGTTTAATTTTATAATTAAAAAATTTAGATTTAAAAAATTAAACTTCATTCCCGCAAAAACATTGTCCACTGGTGCAGAATAAATTTATTTATAAATTCCAAAAAAATTAACTAATGTAAAATTGATTGATTGAATAAAAAGGATTTGAGAAATTATAAGCAAATTTAAAATCAATAATTTTTAGATTCCATCCGTAAATGATTTGGCTGCAATGAAGGCTGATTTAATGGAGAAGCTTCAACAAAATGCAGAATTTATGAATATGCTTCATGATGAATTGCGCACCACCACAGATCAGAATTCAATTGCAAAAAAATATGCATTGGCTGAAGAATTACAAAAACAACGAAAAACATTGGAAGCATCACTCGCCACAATTCAACAGCAACAAAAGCAAATGGCAGCGTCAACATCCACAATTCCTCAATTCAAACGACAAATTACGAAGGTGTGACTAAATTATCATTTGAATTAAATATTCAAAATAAATCAAAAAATCAATTAATTTGCATTGATGCAAAAAATAATGGAAAAATTAAACCATTAAAAAGAATAAAATATTCTATAAATAATTTATAGAATATTATGAACCAATCATCAACAAATAATGGACATGGACGTCCACCATCGGTTGTGGAACTCTTGGATGATGATGATCCAAATGATTGGCGACCCGCTGTTCAAAATAATCCAAATTCATGGCGACAGCGAACCGCATTTGATGAACACATTGAACAGGCGGAAGAATTGAGAAAGTTGGCGGCCAGAAAGGAATTAGAACGACGGTGGATTAAAATAAATTAGAAAATTTTATTTTAAATAAAATATTTAGAATAGCAAATGAAAAACGAGAAATGATGGCGGAAGAACAACTGCAAATGCAGCACCCTGAACTCTTTGAACAGGCGAAACAATTAAGATTGGCAGCCAGAACGAAGGAATTAGAAAGACGGTGAACAAAAAAAAATATAAAATATTTTTAATATAAAATATTTAGAATAGCAGATGCTGAACGAGAAGAAATGATGGCGGTACAACAAATGAAAATGCAACCACAAATGATTGTTAATCACCGCCCAAATCAACGCCATGAAATGGATCGAGAAAAGAGGCGTCGATCTTCTCCATCAATTGAACGGGACCGGGGACGTCGATATCGAAGCAGCCGTTCACCTTCACCGCGAAGTCATTCCCGAAGACGCCGAAGCCGTAGTCGTTCACGACACCGTGACCGGGGTTATGAAGAACGAAGGCGAAGTGATCGACGCCGATCGAATTCACCGCCAACAATTTTACGCGGTCCAGAGCCAATGACAATTTCACCACAACCACCACCGCCAATGCTGAATAAATCGGCGAATGAAAGTTGGATTAATGCACCGGCGGGAGGACAACTGGGAATGCCAATGGGAGGAATGGGTGGTTTAAATACTCAGCAGGCAGCAGGTTGACTTATTTAATTAATTTAAAAATATGAATTAGTCAGAATTAAATAAATTGGTAATAAAAATTGATAGTGAATTAATAAATAGTGGGCAAAATCTAGGAGGTTAAGAACATTTTATGCCGCAGAGGTGAGCAAAAAATTTAAATTTAATGCTAGAGCCATTTGACACATTGGTATGTCGCTTGGGAAGTGGGAGGATGGTCACGGGTTCGATTCCTAGTGGCGGCTAATAGTTTTTTATTAGTCCAAAATCAAAAATAAATTTTACCAAATGATGATTTACTTATTTTAATTTTATTTATATTTAAAGCATCTCAATTTTTGGCAATGGGATCACCGCCAAATGTTATGTTCGGTCAATCGCCTGCTGCCGGTGTCTCTATGCAATCTCATCAAGCAATGCAAATGTTCCCACCAGTGCCCCCAAATCCTTCACAACAATTTATTGGCATTGGTCAACCACCCAATCCAATGATTGGGCCATCTTCACTCGGCATGGGTGGGGGGACAATCCCAATTGGAATTCCCACTCCTGGAATGCCATTTTCAACTCAACAAAAACAATTTGTATGTTCACAATTAAAAGAATAATTATTGACCATTTCATTTAAGTTCCCTTCAAATGATGATCATTGGCGTCAGGCGGCTCGTCTTCAACAAGAATTTTTGGCTGGAAAAATGCCCGGCTCAAGTTCTCAATTTAATACTGGCACAATCAATGAAATTATGCTGCAATCTTCAATGCAAACTCCAAAATCTGCTGGTCCATCCACTCAATTATGCACAAATTGTTTATGTTTTGGTCATTCGCGAATAAATTGTCCGGTGGATAAGAACAAGGTAAAATCAAATTCATTTAATGATTGATTTAATTATCAAATTTAGCAATCCCGTGAACGTGAGCGTGACCGAAATCAAGAAAAACTGGAAGTTGTGGAGAAGGAACGTAACAAATTGCACAGTTTGGGTATTTGCTTCAATTGCGGCCGCCCTGGCCATACTCAATTTGGTTGTCGCCATTCCCGCATTTCGGATGATGAATTACAGGTGAAAATTGGGAATGGGAATAAAATCAAAATAAATAGTTTATTTTTTAGAGAAAAATTCGCAAAGCCGAGGAAAATTCACGACGAAAGGAAATTGACAAGGAAAGATTGAAGAGGAAGGCCGAAAAGTATCCAGTCCGACGCAAGGATTTGTTCATTGAACGTCTCCGGGAGGTGGCGCCACGTGGAAAAATCACAAAAGTGGGCGAACTTCCGAATTGATGATAAAAAAAAATATATTCATAATATTCCATAAAAGTTCAATTCATCTAAAATCCATACACATTCTTTTTAAAAGATTTCCAATTTTCATTTTTACTCATAGAATTAAAAACAATCTCTTTCTATACGAATATTATTTTTCCAACTTTCCACCTTCAAAATTGATCACTTTTATACAATCATTTTCGACTATTTTTTAACGGGATTTATGTTAAATGATTTTCTCTATTGATTGACAGAATAAAATTGGGATAAAAAGATTAAAATGTAAATTAAATTATTGTTAATATTAATAAATTATTTTATTTTATATTAAATTCAAATAAACCCAACAGGAATTGATTCGTTCGGTTTGCGCTCGTTGTTCATGTCTCAATCACAATGCGAGTGAATGCAAAAAAAGATGGGAGGTGGCACGTTCAATTTATAAAGAAGTTTGCCAGGCACTTGAGGAATTCACCAAAGTTTTCTTCGTTCATCTCAATGAGAATAATTTGGTTAGCCAATTTTATTAATATTAATTAAAATAATTTCAAAATTTAGGTCGACTTTTCCCAGAAATTTGACACATTTACGGTTATGGATGCCATAGAACAGGCTGGCTCAATCGATCCAGTTGGATTACAGGTTAATTAATTAATATTCAATTTAAATTGTTTAATTTATAGCTCCAATCTCGTTGCAAAGATGGAATTGTGACGCAAGGTGATTTGCGTGAACTCTGCTCAAAATGTGCCAATTTGGGTCATAAACAGCAGGATTGTGGGGACAAAGATGGATGCAGTCGAACACTTTATGAGAAAATGCTCACTTTGGTCAAGGGATATCGGGCATTGGTCCGGGAGGGCAATGGCAACTTTTTACTTCCAAATGTAATTTTTTAAAATTCAATTTATAAAATAATTTTGTATATTTTTATTAGGCTCGAGAAAATCAAAATCGTTTTCAAAATTCCATCGGTGTTGTAAATCGAGTCCAACAGCAGCAACCGTCTGCTTCAAATAATGTTCCAATTGATGAAATTGTTTTATTGGAAAGCAGCGATGATGAAGAAAAGGAAGAGGATGATGAAGAGAAAAATGCGAATAATTGTTGAAAATTATTTTAAAAATTAAATAAAAAATAATAATTTAAGATTCAACCAATGAGAAAGAAGATTCGAATCAAAATATGGAGAATGGAGAAGAACATCATCAACAGGCTAATAAGAATGATGAGATGGAGGATGAGGATGATATCGAAATTTTATAATTCTTTTTGGATTCTTTCACGTTCGGGATTAATACCAATTTATTGATTTATTATAATAATATTTTCTTTTCATATTTATAAATTTTTAATAGAATTGAATTTGCTTGAAAATCCATTTAATTGTTATGTTAAAATACCTTAATTGGATTTTGAACATTTTATTTATAAAAAAGTCAGAAAACAATTTGGGGCGTGCAGCAGGGAGCAATTTAATTATGAAGGACAATATTTTGACCGATAATGGACTACAACATTTACAAGAATTGATTCGCAGTGGGGCAATTCACGCACAATGCACCGAAATGGACATCACATTCATTCGACAATTCGTTGATATTTATATGCAAAAAGGTTACAAAAATATTACAAAATTGTTTTAAAAATCTGGAATTTTAAGATGAATTCGGCCTCGCAAAATTACAATGTTTAATCCAGGAACAGTCAAAAGAGAATGCGGAAAATTCATCTCCAAAAAGCAATGAAGATCGATTGCTAAACCAAAATTTTCTCCTCTCATTTTACATTTGCCTTTTGACCAGAATAATTCAGGTTAAATTACTTATAGTTCAATTAATTCTCAAATTATAAAATTCAGTCTTCCGGCCCTGTCATTCTCCAGGATCGACCACAAATTTGTGAATTTATCCGCCAATTTCATTGCCAACTTTTCAATCGGCATTCAACGCAATTTTCTTCAAATCTTTGCCAACTTTCATATGATTTTTTGCTGGAACTTCACAAAATGCAATTTCCCATAAAATATTGGCCCTTCCAAATTGGTTAATTTTTTTTAGTTTGATTATCTAATTTTAATTTTAGATCTCCAAAAATTGATTATTTTTCCATTGGAGGATGAATCGACGCCAATTTCCCTTCGTCAAAGCATCGAAAAATTGGCCATTGCCCAACTTAATATCGCCCAAGGGCCTTCAAATGAAAATGTTGCTGCCAATTTTGCTGGTAAAATGGAATTGATCATCCCTTTGGCTGAAATTTTGCTGGCTGCCGATTTTTCACTGGTCTTCGAAAGTTGTTCCCGCATTTTTTGTTCATGGTTAGCTTTTATTTTTTTTATATAAAAAATTTGAACATTTTAGTGAAAATATTGGCCAATTACTTTATACATTACCCGAAGAACGACTCTATCAAAGAATTATTCAAAAAGCGAAGAGCAGAACCCAAAGAATTGGGAATTCATTCGCCGAATTGGTGGCCAAATTAATGTGGGCATTATTTCATTAAATTTAATTTTAAATTTATTTTCAGCTCATTCCAATTCCAAAATGACCATTTTCATTTTGACACCGTCGCCAATTGTTTCCAGAATCAATTCAACCATTCCCTGGTTTTGACTAAAATTGTTGAAAATATGCCAGAAATTGGAGGAAAAGACGAAGAATTTAAGTAAAATTAAATTGAAAAAATAAAAATTTAATATTTTCACAGAAGGAACAATAAAATGGTCCTTGAATTATTGGCAACCGGGTCCAATTTTAATTTGAATTTGATTGGCCCATTGCTTCCAAAATACCGGGAAATTTATTCAGAAAAGGTGAAAATATTTTATTATTAAATTATTGAAACAAAAATTTAAAGGATTTTGGCAATTTTCTAATGAATTTTTTCAAGCAAAACAATATTTGGAGGAATAGCTATTCGGCGGATGGACTCAATGCCATTTTGGATGCATTAATTGACATTGATCCTGAATTTGATGGAATTTTGCTGGAAACTGTTCAGTCCATTCTGATACCCAATCTTTTGGTGAATTCACAAAATAATTATTAAATATTATTTTTTTTATTTTAGATAAAGCAATCGGCTCTTATCATTCTCGAGAGAATTTCTCAAAAGATTGGCGGCGAAAAATTGCTCCAAAAACGGCCAAAATTATTGAAACCATTGGGTGATTTTTTGAAGCCAATTTTGATTGACGAAATTGATGGTAAATTGGGGGAATTCATTTCAAATTATTCTTTAATTTGTGCAGATTACCCAACTAATTGTTCAAATGCTGATATAATAATGGATTCCGCTTTGCGCATTCTCAACAATTTCTGTGGACAACAACACAGATTAGGTATTTTTCTATATTTTTATTTAAATATAAATTCATTTTTTTCAGATCCAAATGCACTTTTTTACCGACTTTTGGCAATTTCATTGGATAGAGAATTTAATGAATCCCTTCGGCAATTATCTCTTCAATATTTGACTAAATATTATGCAAATAAATTAGCAGGGAATTGGGCAAAATTATTTCAAATAAATATTGACAATGATGAAATCAAGTAAAAAATATGAAATCAAATTTAATTTATTATTTTTCATAAAGGAATTTGATTTTGACGAATGCATTTGCCCAATTGGAGGAATCAATGAAAATGACGGGGAATCAGCCGGACAATGAATTCATTAAATGCATTGCCAAATTAATGAATTTATTGGAACCGGAGGAAGAGGAATCGCCCATTGTATTGATGGAAGCATCCAAAATTTGCGAAGTAATTGTCAATGAAATTGGCAGATTTGGGGGAGCCGAAATTGGTTGGAAATTATTAAATAAATGTTGTTTATATTCTCATTAAGAAATGTTTGCATCGAAATGGGCAAAATTGAAAAGCCAAGTGGAAATGATTGAGAAGCGAAGGAGGGACCGCGATCGAGATGATTTGGATTTGCGAACAAAGGTAGGAGAATTTATTATTTTTAATTTTATAATCTTTTGGTTAAACCTAAAGATGGAGGAAATGATCATCACACTTGGCCAAAATTGCAACATTGAATGTTCGGAAAAGTGCGGAAGCAAGGATTGTTATTAAATTTTGTTGAATTTGCATTAAAAATATTTATATTTTTGTTGATAAAATTTTATTTATTATTCATTCATGTCAATTACATTTGATTAAATTCGTTTTTTACGATCAAATCATTACCTATTTAAACATTGAGTATTAAATTAAACTTAATCTATTTATTTATGATTTATTAACAAAAATGAACGGAGGAGAAGATGAAAAACCGAAATGCGGATTGTTGGCATTGCTCCCAAAACCAAAAGGCGCGGCAATGTCGTCAACAACAGCAAAGCAAAAAATTTCAACAGGTTCAAAAATTTAGCAAAACTTGGTTTTATTATTATAATTTAGAGGCTAATGGGGCAATCAAACCGGAGGCAGCAATTCGCAAACAATTTATGGCATTTAAACCGAGACAAATTCCTCCTAAACAATTCACAAAAACGGGAATGGCGACGACGAGCACCAACGGTCGGATGGCAAAGGTAAATAAAAATAGAGAATTCAAACAAACATAATTGAATAATTTTAGACCAATGAATCGGACTCAGACGACGAAGAATTTGAACAAAAATTGGGCAATGCCATAGTTGACCAACAACAACGGGAGGAGGAGGATTTACCGGAAGAGGGACCAGCAAAACCATCACAATTCATCGCACAAAATAAGGTTTTTTGAAATAATTTTTTAAATATAATTTTCCATTTAAAGAATACACTTGAAGAAAAACCGAAAATATTTGTGGATCGACCTCTACTCGGCATGGATTATGGCTCATCATCGGATTCGGATAATGAAGAAGGGGAAGATGACAATAATGCGGACGAGGATGATACTCATAAAATTGGTGAGAAGTTTTCAAACAAAATTTTTATTAATTTCCATTTTTAAGCTTCACTTCCGGTCGATTTCTTCGGTTTATCCGCTCCAAAACGACTCAAATTGGATGATCAAATTGATGGTTCGGCACAAATTGATGAGCCGACAATTTTCATTGATGAAGTCGCACCGGGCCCAGCAAGGTATTCAATCTAACATTTTAATTAATTCAAAATATTTTTTAGACCACCAAAAGCACCATTGGCCGCCCACCCAATGGGCGATGATGAAATTGCTTCCTCATCCGCGGCTGCTGGTCCAATTCGGTCAATCACCAATCAGGAGGCGAGTCGGATGATTTATGAAAAGGAATTGGCCCCATTTGGTGTGAGCTCCGTCCTCGCCGAGGATGCCGTCTCTGGGATGATCGATGTGAGCGTGGATGCGGCATTGGGCCCAAATGTGCGGCAAAATTTGATTCGAAACCTCAACAACAAACAAATGGTTGGTTTTGGTTTGGGTGGAAGGAATAAATAAAATTAATTTTAGGCCCAAATTGCACTCGGCCCATTGCCAAAATTGAAGAAAAGTGAGGAGGACAAATTGGCCAAACGAAAACATCAAATCACACATTTGGCCCAAGTGGTGAGTTCATCCCAAAAATTAATTTAATTTTGATTAATTTATATTTTTTAGGCTGTTTCGAGGGAAGAACAACTGCAGGAGAAATGGGCAGAGAGCAAGCAGAACAAGAAAATGAGCCGACAAAAATATGGATTTTAAATTTGACACCACATTTTTATTTTTTCTTTGTGAATATAAAAATAAAATTGATAATATTTACTTTAACAAATCCTTAGTGGAATTTTGTGTATTTTTCTAATTTCCCATTCATTCACCGATGTGGCTGTGGCCGAATCGGCTCATTTTCGTAAATTTTGAGCCCTCTGATGATCGGCGGGCAATGGCATTTGGCCGGCATTTTGTTTTGGATATTTCCCTTTTATTGTTGCTTCTCCTTCTGTGCATCTCCGCGCATTCCATTGGCTTCATCCCTCCTTCCAATTGGGCTAACCCCAGTTGGCACTTTGTATTAGTCCTAATTTAGGCCTAAAGTTGTTTGAGGCCAGAGCTGGGCCTAAGCTATCGCCCCGGGCCTTCGTCGGAGGCCTAAGCCTTTCACTGGCCCAAGGAATGGGATTAGGGCGAATCAACTTTAAATTATTCTTTATAATTGTGCGGAAAATGTGATAAAAATGTGAAGCGTAAAAAGAAGGCAGGAGAGGAAAAAAGGGTGAGTTTAAAAAGGCATATTGAGGCAATATTTGATTGATAAGGTGACAGGGCGATTGGGCAAAAGGTGAGGATACAGTAGGATAAATATGAGAAAGGCCCTTTAACTTCCAGGTTTTGCTTCTTTTAGGCCAGGCTCAAGCGCACGTTTTGCCAAATTTGGTTCATACCTTTTCTACCCCATTCCATTATTCAACAAAAAGAGGGTCAAAAGCCGACAATACGTTATTTTTATTTGCAAAATCAAAGGCCTAATCCATCATTCAAAAGCATTCCATTTCACATTTTATGACTTTCCCAATACTCGAAGAAGCAGTGACCATCCATTTTTTGTCCCCAAATTCTGCCTCTAGGGACTTTCAGTGCCAAAATTGGGGGCAGCCACTGTCAATGCTTTTCCCATCCATTTTTTTGGGATGGTTGGCCATAGTCCATTGGCCTATCGATTCCCAATTTTGGCATTGGCCTTCTTCTTCAGTTTTGTTCATTTCATTTTTTAAAACAATCCAAAATAAATCCGTTATAAAATTCATTCAAATTTGTTCATTTTTTTTATTCCCCCAGCCTTTTCCAATACAAATTATGGCCAATTTCCTTCCATTTTCTCATCCTCTCCACATTAAAACATGTTTATTTTATGTACTCTACATCCTTCCCCAATTTTTACTCATTTATTCGGTTATCTATTATATATTATATGTTTAAGAAATTTTACATTTTACAAACTTTTTATGCTTCATCATTCCCCCCCCCCCCCCCCCCCCAATACCTTCCTTCCTTCCTTGTTTGTCTTCCACTTCAGCATGGCTAATATCCGCCCAAATATAATGTTTCTATCTTGGTGGACACTGGACATTACCCCCGATTGGTGAATGGCCCTTGACCCAAACTGACCCATAAAGAATAAATATCGTAAAATTAAACTAATTCCCCGCACATTTTGGAATGTACATTAATTTTAATTATTTTATCCATAATTTGGACTCCAAATTCAATTCATTATGCTTCTTGCTGTTTATGTTTATTTCACGGTCTCCAAGGTCATTTCCATCCATCCATCCTTCCATCCCAGAGGCAAATTCATTTTCATGCACCTTTTCCGCCTCTCTCCTTCCTTCCTTTTAGCCACATCCAAAACATGCCAAATTTGGTTGGGGACATATTCCAATTTTATAATTACTCCCTCATTCACCTTATTTTGGTGACCATTCCCTTCAATTCCCCATTTCTTATGAAAATATCCGGAAACAAAAATAATAAATTAATGAGAAAATAATTTATTAATGTTTTATGGCCATAATTAATTTAAAAAATGTCTGAATGTGCATCCCCTCAATTCCATCATCGATGGCACCATTCGGCTCAAGAACATCGTAAATATTGAACTTTTTTCAATTAAATAGTCCCCAAAAATGGTCTATTAGAGTGCAAAATCGGACAATTGTGGTGTCGAAAAAGTCCTCTCGTCGACCTGGACTGCCCGAAATTGAAGGCACCCAAAAAGAGGAAACAAATGGCCACAAAGAAATGTGAAAATTAATAGTTTTCGGACCGCAAAATAATTTTCTTTTGAAGGAATTCCCAAATTGATCAACAAAAAATGATTAAAATTGATAAAATTGTCAAGCCACCTTCGATTGTCCAAAATATTCAACAAATTTTGACGGAATCAAATGTTGGCCAAGAATTGATTGACCAAATTTTGGATGTGGCCAAAACAAAACAAAATGAATGGAATTTGGCAATGGAAAAAGTGGGAGAAATATTTTTGCCATTGATTTATGTGAATTTACACAGAGTGAAGAACAAATGAAAATGCAGGAAGAATTGGCCAATTTGAAATTGAAAATGGCCAATAAAACAATGCAAAAAGCAAATCAACTTTTTAAAATTTGTGAAGAACAAGGAATTGGTTAGGAGAAATGGATAAAAATATTTAATTATTTTGGCTCAGATTTGGATGGAATTTTGAGCTGTCGGCCAAATGTATTGGCCCAATTACGGTTGAGGCAACAGGCCATAAATGTGATCACAAATTGCCAAAATTCAACGGCATCCACCCCAACAATGGATGGGGGAATAGTGAGCCCATCATCGACGGCTGGTGGCGATTTTGGCAATGGAGACAATGCTGAAAAGGAGGCGGCACTTCAAGCCGAAATTCATTCCCTGGAGGAAAATTATTCGAATTTGTTTCGACTTTATGAAAGAATGCGGCAAAATTGTGTGAATTCAAAGGAGGTGATGCCCTTCCCCTATTTTGGCTATATTTATACCCAAAAAAGGTGGAACAACAATTGAGGACGGATTTGGATGGATTGGCGAATAAATATGCGGCACTTTATGGAATGTACAATGAATTGTTGGAGGAGGCACAAAAGAAATTGGATGGGTTGGAATTTGGGATAAAATTTTGGCATTTAAATTAAATTTAGGGCAAATCAAGAATTGGCCAGAATTGAGAGGGAAAATGAGCAAAAAACATTGGGAATTAGGTTGGCATTGAAAAGGGCACAAATCCAAGTGGATTCATTGGAAACGGCATTGAATTCAAAAGTGAGAGAGGAGAGGGGGGGGGGGTGGATTAGATTAATTTATCAATTTTAATTTAAAATTTAGGTGAAAGAAAATGAAGAATTACATCGAATTTGCAATGAACTGATCGAGGCAAGGGATTCATCAGAAGCAGGAAGAGGAGATGAATAATAATGAATGGGCTAGAAAAATATTAAAAATAAATTGCTTAATTAATAATACAATATTGCTGCTTTAATATGTTTATAATAATTTAATAAATTTGCATTTTTAATTCTCTGATATAGATAAAAGATTTTTATTTTATTCCGGAAAGATGTGTTTTCCGGTTAGATTTTTATTTCATTCCGGAAAGAATTAATTTGCACTTTTTATTTGTGTTTCATTCCGGAAAGAATTAATTTGCACTTTTTATTTGTGTTTCATTCCGGAAAGAATTAATTTGCACTTTTTATTTGTGTTTCATTCCGGAAAGAATTAATTTGCACTTTTTATTTGTGTTTCATTCCGGAAAGAATTAATTTGCACTTTTTATTTGTGTTTCATTCCGGAAAGAATTAATTTGCACTTTTTATTTGTGTTTCATTCCGGAATTCCGGAAAGAATTAATTTGCACTTTTTATTTGTGTTTCATTCCGGAATTCCGGAAAGAATTAATTTGCACTTTTATTTGTATTTCATTCCGGAAAGATGTGTTTTCCGGTTAGATTTGTGTTTCAATCCAGAAAGATGTGTTTTCCGGTTAGATTTGTGTTTCAATCCAGAAAGATGTGTTTTCCGGTTAGATTTGTGTTTCATTCCGGAAAGATGTGTTTCCGGTTAGATTTGTTTTTCATTCCGGAAAGAATAATCTTTCCCCTTTACTCGAAATGAAAACACAAAGGAAAATGATATTCGGAATACAGTACACCTTCCCCTCTCTCGTTAAATCAAACCAGTGCCCTATTCTATCCATTTTTTTGCCACTTTTTTCATTTTTCTTAATAAAATATTGCTTGTTGAAATTTTTATATCATTTTTTTAAATTTTTATGAATTTTAATTCTCCAAAAAAATTAGAATAATATTTGAGTCATCTTTTGGCTATAATTAATCAAACCAATTCAAAAAAGTAATATTTTCCATTCGAAAAAGCAAAATGTTTTCCAAAATTGGCTATTTAATTTTCAAATAAAATTCACTTTATTTTAATAAATGTTGCCCTAATTAATGAATTAGTCGAATTCCCCTTTCATTCAATTTTTCAGTCCATTTTATTATTTTGGCTTTTGTCCAAGGAAAGAAATCAGCCCAGAATATATTAATGTGATTATTAGGGGGCAATTGAATCAGTTTTGATTTTGTGAACTATTTTCAGCCTTTTTATGGGTAACCATAATGAATGAATGTGACACTTTTGGATGGACTCAAAATTACTAAAATTGAAGATTGATGGCCCAAAATTGCGCATTCCAATTTGCTTGTTTTCTATGCCCACCCGCAACCCGTACAATTGTAGTTCGCCATGAACTTGCTATGTGGATGGACCCATCAAAATGGCGGAGAAAATTTATGAACAATTTTATGGTGGCCCTCAAAATCGATGAGCAAAATTTGTTATCAATTTATTTTATTGACTATATTCTTCTTAAATATAATTTACCCCTTTTTAATGAGACTTATTTTGCCTTAAACCCAATAAATCAAAAATATAATCATTTAATGTTGCTTTTGGTCTTTTTGCATCATCACTTCACTTCGATTGATCATAATTAATTAATAATAATCTCGGCGGATGTGGAAAAAACCAAAACCACAAATCCTCCATCCGCTTTTCCTTCTTTGCGCATTATTATTATTATGGAAAATTGTTCTCCCAATCAAATCGAGTTTTTCGTCACTAAAAAACCTTCTTCCAATTTGTTTTCATATTTTCAAAAAAAACCAATCAAAAGATGCAAAAATTCATGCATTTTGCATCACCAAAGAAATAATTTCAAATTTTATATCGTTGAAAGAATTAAATAAGGACTTTTGGCTTAAAAATCAGCGGCAAATCATGCGCAATTCAATTTCAACGCCAACCAATTCCCAATTCCCGCCACTCCTTTTCGTCTCTTTTCTGTTCAATTTCATCGTCATGATCAGCATCAGCCACGAAATTTGCTCAATTTGCTCTCGATCCTTCCATCCGGCCACCCTTTCCAAATTTTTACTCTAATTTCATTCACACCCATTCTTCTTCATTAATATGTCCCATCCCTTCTTCCATCTTTAACCCTTTTCGCGCACTAATTCTCGCCTTTTTGTGCTGCCGGCCATCATTTTAGGTTGCATCATTCTTATCCGATTAATTAATTTATAATTATATTGGTCAATATTTATAATAATTAGATCAAAAATAAAGCCCCATTCATCCATGCCTTAAAATGGTTTTAATTTGTTAGGAATTCATTTATTATTTCCAAACAAAAACAAATCCCACGTGGCACATTCAGAATTACTGATAAAAATGATAACAATTAATTAATCAAATTATCACGTGGTCTCCAAGGGCATTCATACAAAAAAGTTGCGCCATTTTTTCAATGAGAGGAATAGGAGGAAAATGTGCATTTTATTTTGAAAATCATAACAAAATATTTTCAAATATATTTCTTATCACAAAAGAAAAGGCCAATTCAAAGATCCATTCCACATTAATCTTTCTTTTTGGCCAACACGTGCTGATATATTCATGAAAAGAATAATTTGAGGAATATTTTATTATTCATTTTCGAATGAATTAATTTTGATTAAATTTTGGTTTAACCCAACAATCTCATTTTGTTTGCCTTTCTTTAATAATAAGATGGAAGGTTTGGCGGGTGGCTGGATTGACTGATAATAATAAAAATTTGATAAGAAAGTCCAATTTTGATATGGACTGCCTTTACCCTTCCCCATAAAATCATATTTTTTTAATATAAATTGCTTCTGTGACCACAACATGTTGACGTGTACCCAATTATTAAGGCAATAATCTCAATAAAAATAAATGCATTCCTTATCCACATCATCATCCACGGGCATTTGCCCAATACCGAGTACTTCTTCCCCTGCCACCAATCAAAATATGCCATCGGCAATGAATTTTAGTAGCCAACAACGATGCCAACAACCATCGTCAACAGTAGGACAACAATCGACCCCATCGACGGCATCCGCAAAGGACAGTAGCCGGGATTATTCCGGATTGCATTTGGAAATGTTCGAATTGGTTGGAAATGAATGGAGGGGAATATTAATTATTGAGTATAATCCATTTATCTGTTCAAGTTGTGCACTTTTCATCGAGTGAAGCGAATTCAATCGAAAGATACCACCCAATGTGGCCAATTAATTCAGGACATTGGATTGGGCAATGAGCAAAGGGCAGAATTGGTGAACAAATCAATGTACAAAATTCTGAATGAAATCGAGGCCAAAATAATCATTCTCCCGAATACAACTGGTAATTGAGGGTTACCAATTAAATATTTGAATATATTGGTTTAGAACCAGTGAATGCGGATTATTTCGATGAGTGGAGTTTCCTTGCCTGGGCACTTTTGTTGATCATAAATCGATTGGAGGCGATGGATGCACAGGAAATTGCACTTTTGGATTATGGGGGAAAACATTTTCAGGCAAATTAATTTAATTATCAATGAATATTTGATGCCAATTTGAAGGAGAAAATCCACGCAGCTTTGGTGGATTTGGTGAATAAAGCACATCGAATGCAGCCACCGCCAACGGTACAATCAAATGATCAACAATTTGATAGATTTTATCAAGTAAAAATGAATTGAATGAGAGAATATCAAATTGTCTATTTAATTCGGAGAATACGGTAGCGTTTAGAGGCAACTGACATTGCCTTATTGAGTATTATATTTTGATTAGTTTTTGACCAAAGCCCAACGAGGCGGTAACCAATTTAGTAAAGCGATATGCAATCCGAAAGGCCTGTTTTTCCTCTACAATTAGCCTTTTTCAAATTTTATAGTTTCCAACTTTAAAAGAATCTATTTGTCGTTGAATATAGTAAATACGAAATTTTCAGAGGAAAAGTGAAAAGCCGATTATTTTACATATAATTGGTTTAATTATTCAAGAAATTAGAATAGCCAATATTAGAGGATATTTTGCACATCTGAATGACATATCTCCTTCACGAATTGGTTGCTGCCTTACTTATTGAATTATGACCAAAAGAATTGTCCAATATATACTTAATCAGCAGTGCAAAAATAAGCTTTTTTGCCAGATCCAATAATGACAATTTGCCTAATATTTTGATCGCATTTTCCCATCCATTAATAGGCCTACGTGACTGCATTGATTTCTCTGCACGAATTATACACAATGAGCCAAAGGAATGATCGAATGATGTACCCGGAATTTGAAGCCCACATTGGCCATTTCAAAAAGCAAATGGTCGCTTGTTTCGTCCTTCAACGCGAATTTGCCAATTGCGTTCGTTTCATTATTATAATAATTGAATAATTAAATGAGATTAAGATTTAGTATTTTTATTCTTATTTGCCCATTTTCTCATCTACAGTAGTTATATTCCCTCTTTTGTAGGGTCATTGAAATTGAAATGAAGTAGCCCCAGGGTATTCTATGAGAAAAATGATTATTTATTTTTGATGGATTATTCCTTCAATTTTTCTGTCAGAATTGTTCAATTTCATATGAATTTATAAAAATATTTTCACATTTTAGCATGGCTTCATGATTTGGCGCCAATTGCGAGAACATCAAATCCGTAAAATGACCCATTTTGGTTATGAGAATAAAGGGTTCCTCGACTCCACTGTCTCATTTTATGCTCATATGCTCTACAATTTGGGCGTTTTGGCTGCCAGACTTCAAGTAAAAATAAATGGAAAATAAATATATGGGCATATTTCACAGGGATTTTCCTATGAATTGAGGGGATCGAAGGCGGCAATTGGTGAATTGGTGAAACCATTGTTGGCAATGGTCTACCAAATGGCGGATGTTCTCCTCAGTGACAGTATCATTTGCCTGGAGCCAAGTCAAAATCCAATTTTGGTCACCAACAATTTGTACAATGACAAAAATAAATTAGGATTAAATTTTGATTGTTTTATCAGATTTCCAATGAAAATTGTTTCCCTTTGTCGTTTTTCATTTTTTCGCGATTTTTCCCTGCAAATTGTTTCCGAGGAAGTTGCCCAACAAATTCAGCAGGAAATGCGCCACCGAAAAACATTCGACCCACCTTCTCCAATTAGAAAGTGAACCAAACATTTTCAACCAATTTAATTCTCTTTTTTGAGGACTCAAACCGCCGCATTGTTGGCAATGAAACCGGCCACCGGGGTTAAAAGGAACAATGCAAAGGCATCCGAAGGCATTCAAATTCCATATTCAATTTAATTACAATTTATTCCCATTAGAAGGAGGAAATACGGCACACAAAAAGTCGGATGTGAATTCCAAGGAGTGGATTTCGATTCCGCCAATTTTTGATGCCGAACACGTTGGATGGTGTGCCACATATCCACATTTATTGTGCACAACAAGACAAAAAGTTGAGCAATATTGGATTTGGGGATTGACTTAAAATATGCACAAAATTAGGACACATTGTTGGAAACGCGTTCGGCGATGCAAACTGGCAAAAGGCCATTGTTCTATTTTCATGTCCGCGCCGAATTATTCAGCTTTTCCGGCGGTTTTTCCACTGCCCATACTCTCTCATTGCCATTCACAATTGCCACAAGAAGGAATCAGGCAATTTTGAATATTCCAAATTAAATTCATTCATTTTGAATTGAATTTAGGATTGTCAAGTGCAAAGAATGATGAGTTCATATACGGCAACATGCTTTTGGCTATATGGCACAAATGTGCTGGATGGTTTACTAATTCAGTGGTTCGATGGAGGTAAAAATGAATGAAAATTGAATTAATAATTAATTTATTTTTGAAGAAATTGAATGGAAACATTTTAAATTGCTTTATTCCCTCTATTTTGCGATGAATGCCGAAGTGATACGAACATTCACGGACGAGGATTTCAACATTTTACAACAAAAAATGCATTGTCCTGAATGCACAGAAAGTGAAAAAAATAAATTAATTATTCAAATATACTTGGTGGCTAATTGAGGAAGAGGTATAGCCCACCAAGCCACCGACATTCGGCCACTTCATAATCAGAATCCCTATGGGTTTTCTGTCATTAGCTTTCCAACTTTATTCCTCGTAACCTAATCCCACAGTTCTACGTTCCTCCAACACAATCTCACTTGTTCTTCAGCCGATTTCTTCCTTAATCTCGGGATTTTGACCCACATTCCGCCGCTTTACTGTTTTCACAAATCACAGTATTTTCTTGAGCACCCAGAGGCTGCAAACCAGTACAATTGCGTTCGGCACAATCCTTCTAGTTCTTCAGCCCATTCCCCCTTTAATCTAGTGGCATATTTCAACCTTAATCGCGGAATTTTGCTGACCTTTATTTGTGTATAGAAATATAAAGTGATTAATTAATTGTTCAAAATCTTCGGTCAAAATATTTTCACTTAATCTACCATTTACTTCTTTCATGAAAGATTCCACCAATCAACAACAGCAAATGCCATTGGCCCGAATCAGTTTCAAAAATGTTCTTTGCCCTCATTTGCATTTTAGTGCAGCAAAATGCGATTTACGATTTAGTGTTTGGTAATTAAAATTAAATAAATATATATTAATTTAATAACAAATATAGGAGAGGAATGTTGGAATTATTGCATTTATTCAATGACCAAAAAACGGAGACCCGAAATTTATGGGAGGTAAAAAATGAAGAGGATTTAATATAAAATGAATAATTAATTCAAATTTGTAGGCCGGATTATTGCAAGGTTTTTTGGAATTGAAAACAGTAAGGAGCCAACAGAGGGGATTTATTAATTTAATTTGGCCAAAAAAGGTCCATTCAATGTTGCGAACTTTGCCCGGCTCTGGTTTGGTTATGCGCCTTTCATTGGTGGCCGGTGCCTGCGTTTGCATTACAGTCAAATGCTTCAATGGAGAATTGTTGGATTTGGAGCCGTTGGATGTGAAAAGGCTGCAGGCAAAAAATTTGCACGATTTCCTAAAGGACATAATTTTGGCAGAAAAAGTGGGTGGAAAAGGAAGGAAATAAAGAATTATTTTGGGATTCCAAACAAGAATAACTATTTATTCTTCCATATACCCTTATAATTTATAAGACAAAATAAATTGAGACATTCCTGGAACAATTTTGACCTCATCACCAGGGAAAATTTTCATTTCCTTTTGGGTTTTAGGTTGATTTTGTGTTGGATTCCAACAAGGAATGGGTCCATGTGGCGGAAGTGATGAAAAGATGCCAAAAATGTTCATCGCCGGGGGATCAAGTGCCAAGCCAGCCAAAAACACGCGAAGTCCTTTCAAATGCAATGCATCCGGGCCCAGTGGAGAAGGAGCATCGAATTAGGTGGGACAAAATTAAATTGAATGGGATTTTGATTGGATTGCATCATTTTGATTAAATCAAATTAAAATTGCATCATTTTGAATGAATTAACCACGCCCCATTTCCCTCCCACTTTATTTATAATAAATTTGGAATATTTGAATAATTTTAGTTTTACAACAATGCGAATTGCGGTCGTCACATGCAAAGCGAATACGGCCGACAACAACAATGAACCGGACGATGAATTTGGGGAACATGTAAGGACAATAGTAGGTACTAACCGGGCGGTTAGTACCTACTGACAATAAATTAGTTAATCCTAATTTTCTATTCATTATTATTAGGGCTAAATAAGTGGTTTGAGACGAGAGCTGGGCTTAGGCTCCCGCACCGAATCTTCGCCGGAAGACGCCCCCACTGGCACAAGGAATGGGATAGGGAATAGAGATACAGGGACACTCGATTTTAAATTATTATTTATTTATTGTGTGGGAAAATGTAATAATTTGAAGGGTAAAAAGCCAAGGAGAGGAAAAGGGGTGGGTTAAAAAAGGCAGATTGGGGCAATATTTGATTGATATAATGTGACAGAGATTAGGCAAAAAGTGGGGGTACAGTAGGATGAATAGGAAAAGCCCATAAGCATTATTTGCATTGACACAAAGTTTGCCCAACTTTAGTTTATTTTACCGCTTCTTTATTAGCACATTTTGCCGCAAAATTCAGAGTTCTATCATAAAATTATATGAATTTAATTAATTAAATTGAATATTTTATTTTGTAGAGCAATAAAGTGGACTCAGTGGATGATGGGGGATTCGAACAAAATTTGGAACAATTATTGAGAACACATGGAAAAACGCCGGAACAAGCGATGGAAATATTGTCAAGAATGGCACAACAAAGAAGGAATAATAATAATAATAATGGCCCACAAATTCATTACGGTGCCCAAATGGATGCAGTCCAAGTAAATTAAATCCAATTCAAACAAATTCAAATCTCCGTTTCAAATTTCAGCCATCTGCCTCCATCCAACCTGAACAAAAAATGCAAAATCCCCCAACTTTTTATTTGAGTGTCCCTTTGGCACAAGATGGCCCCAGCTCTTCGCATATGGCCCAATCCAATCCGGCATCATCCTCAATTGGCCAAATTCCCCCTTCATCCACTCCTTCTTCCTCATTTTCCACGGCATTGGCTTCCAGTGTGGAGGATTCATATCCCAGCCAACGGCATCATCAAAATCAGCAACAACATCAATTATATTTTGGCACAAATTCAACATCAATGCCAACAATGAATATGCCAATTGTGGTGATGCCGGCCCATTCCCAGGCCACCAATTCCTCCTCATTTATGCTATTTCCGGCCAATCCAAATTCGGCGCCCACAATAATGACAATTGGCACACTAAATGACCAACAAATGGCACATCCATCATTTTCGGCCGCATTCACCAATGCCAATAATCCTCTTCTACATTCACATGCATTCCAAATTGGGTAATTAATTAATTATTGTATTTTTTGTATTTATTTTTGTATTTTTCAGAAGCATTCAATCCACCTCAAATGCGCCCACAACCTCATCTTCTTTCCATTCTTCTATTCATCAAAATCCTCATTCCCATTCCCATCATCGCCATTTGGTGTTGGCCAACAATTCGCCAATTGCCATTGTCCATCAATCACCCCAAACCCAATCCCAACCATCGCAAACCCCTTCTTCACAATACCAACAAAATTCCATCACAAATGACCAAAATCAGCAACAACATTCACAAATGCCACAACATTCTGCTGGAACCACGGATCAATCCCAACAATCCACACAATTTCCACCACAAATTAATATGTGATAATAATATTTTGAGAACTCGCTGAATCTTTTAAAAATATTTTCTCACAAATTACCCGCAAATTATTCTCGATTTGTTAGTGGCTGCCAAAGAATTATTCTCATATTCAATCCTATATTCAAATATTATTTTCTTCACCTCAATTATTTTTGCTCATTTTTAACCAATCATTGTTCCAATATATTTTATTTATTGTATAAAATTCAGCCTTTTTTTCAATTTATTCCATAAATTAAATAGTTAATAAAAAAATGATTCAGAATTTGGATTATGGAATAGTTGTCCAAAATTCAATGAATAGTGAAAGGATAATATACAAAAAGTTTATTTGAAATATTGTTGCAAATTGAAAATGAAAATTCAATATTAGAACCGTATTCTTTTGTGATTCAAGTGGCAAAATTGACATCAATCAACAATATAATTGGTTGTTTATATTTTTCATTTTTGAAGAAGAAAGTTATAAAATGCCTTAACAAAAAATTTTCTGGCCAATTTAATATAATCGCCGGTTTTACTACAAAAAAAACATCAAAAAATGGTTGAATGGACAATTTTTGTCATCAATGAGGGGGCAGCAGGTTGGCCAATTTGGAAGGAAAAGAAAATTGTCGGGAACAGTCCTCCAAAGCCAGTGTTGTTGATGAGAAGTAGTGCGCGAGGATCGATTGCAAAGAAGGGAGGGGGGGGGGGGGTTTGTGGGTATTATATTCCATGTTTCATGGACAACAACCGGGGCAAATGTTGCTCTGAAGAGCACTTGACGCCAATATTCCTTCCTTCCTTTTGCATTCACATCAATTGAATATGGCCATTTCCATGTCTGAATAATGCGCGAAAAAAGGTTGATCGAGTTTTACCCCAAAATTGGGTTCTCGACATTTTTGTCCAATTTTGTGTGAATGAATATACCCGTTTTTTGAATGAATTCAATATTTTAATGTGAATCATCATTTCACTCAAGGGCCAATTTAATAGGCCCCTTTAATCCCTTCATTTGCCATAAAATTGATCATTGCCAAAAATCATTGTTTTTTTTTTTTTTGTTTATTTTGCGCTTTTCTAAGCAAACATCACTCAATTCCATTCATCCATTTCCCTGCTGATCAAAGTGTACAAAAACAGTCCAGACAACCGGAAACTGGTCTTCCAAAGGGCACATTGCCTCCACTGCTGTTGATCCTCCCTTTGGTGAAAGGCAATTCGATCCTTTGCCTTTGATCTTCTCCCATCAATGGGCGGCGAGAATGGGATAATCATTCTTCCCTCTTCACTTTTCATGCTCAATTTTTTGCATGCACTTTTGCCAGAAAAGGTAAAATAAATGCTTATTAATTTTAATTATTTATTAATTTTTATGTGTCCACCCAAAATGTGGGCCCAGTGAGCTGTTATCGAAATAATGGAGTCAAATTGGGCATTGAAGAGGTTGGCAAAGTAAATTCATTAATTAATATTTAATTAATTTAATAAATTATTTTTAGGTCCGTTGTGCTCCTTCCTTGCCCACAAGTCCAACATATTGCCTAAAGGCCAATGTTTATGATGGACGAATTATTCGGGATTGTGCATCATCGGCACAATGCCCTCAGGCAAATAGAAAATAAATTTAAATGATAATATTTTTATATTTTAGGGCAATGCTTGCGCACCAATCACATATGAGGAGGATGGCACAACAGGCAATTTAATTAATTTTAATTTCATATACTAATTAATTAATATGAATATTCAAATATAAATATTATTGGTTATTATTAGTCTGAATCTTGGCTAAAGATCTAGGGATAAAGTAGTTTGGAGCGAAAGTGGGCCTAGGCTCTCTCCCGGGCCTTGGCAGGAGGCTTAAGCTTTAAGTGGCCAGAAGAATGGGATAGAGATAAAGGGACAACACTGGACTTTAAATTATCTTTTTATTTATTGTGCGGGAAAATATGATAAAAATGTGAAGGGTAAAAACTAAAAAGCCAAAGGAGGGGAAAGGGTGGGTTAAAAAAAGGCAGATTGAGGCAATATTTGATTTTGATTGATAGGCTGACAGGTGATTAGGAAAAAATTGTGGGTACAGTAGGATGAATAGGAAGAGACCCATGGCATTGGACAGTGATGTTCCCAAAGGGCAAATTGTTTTTACAATAGGACCATAAAATGTCTTCGTCTCCCTATTTTCATCATTTTTATGGCCAATATTTTGGATCAATAATCACATAATCACTCCCAAAATATTCATCAGCCAGCCAATTTCCTTTTTTTTTTAATTAGAAATATACAATTCCAAAAAGAATAAATCCCAAAGATATAAATATTCTGAAGAAGTATTTATCTATTAAAAAATGTGCATTTTTCTGTCTATTTTTTTCCAACTTTTTTGTAGATTTTGTTTGCTGTTGTGTGGATGATTTATGCAATTCATCGCCACGTGCCTCCTCCATGAATGATGCCATTTGGACAATGCTTTTGGCACTTCTTATGCTCCTTTTAATCGCCAAATATGGAGCACAATTTGCACTTTAATATTCATTTCAATTAAATATTTAATAAAAATGCCATTTTATTCAAAATAATCGAATACTTTTTTGAATCTTTTCATCACTTTTCTTCTTTCCTTCTTATTAAAAACAAATTCCAATCTTTCCTCCAATATATTTTGTTCGGCCAAAATGAATATTCGACGAGTCTGAATGCCAAATGTATTACATCGAATTTATTCATACCGAATCCAAATTAATGCCTCCTTCTTTGGCTGGCCACATTTGTCGATGCCAATTTGTTTTCAATTCCAATTTATTTTGGCCAATCATTTTACCCTCTTCAATTATTAAAACACCTAAAATTAATCATCAAATGAATCCCCTCCATTAATCTGCCTGTATTCGAAGCTAATTCCAATGCAACCAAATCATTTTGTGTATCCAATTCGGAGCCCAAAATGAATCCAGTTTGTTCTTTTGCCGGCTTAACCGTCAAAAAACCCAATTCATTATGTTCATCCGGAAGGGATGAATTTGTCGTCCAAGCTCGAATTGAAACATTCAGCGAAGGTCGATCGAATGCCGGTGCATCCCCAATTTTAATGTCCAAAATCTGCATTTAATTTTTGATTAATTTTAGTGCATTTTTTGCCTCAATGTATGGCCCAGAGAGGGGCGCAGGGAATCGATCAGTTCGATTTCCAATTGTTTGAGTTTGCCATCGGCCAATTATCCAGGACAAAGGTTCCAAAATTGGTGGCAATGGCATCAACATTTCTGGACAAATAAATTTATGCAAATATTCCATAACATTTCAACTTTTTTGTCCCCTAATTATTTGATGGCAATATCCACAGGTGAGGGCACAATTATCGATGAAAAATGAGGACAAAATGGATTTGTGCCAATTACAACGTCCTTGACGATGCCATCGTCCACATGAACGATGCACATCTTGGCATGGTCCTATTTGGGCAAAATTTGAATATTTTTGATTATTTTTTGTGTTCACTTTTGCACCCTGGCCCCATCCACCCATCCGGGCATTCACATCTGTTTCCGGCAACCAATCGAAGACATTTGCCATTTAGGCCACAACTTTTGGGGTCGAATGGATCACAAAAATCGATGAATCCTTGGAAATGAGTTGAATGGCCCCAAAAAGTTTAGAATTATCCAACCAATTCGTTGAATAGCCTCAATAAAAATGAAAAAATGTGCCAAATTAAAATGAATTAGGGGAAGAAAAATTCGAACAATTTTGGAGGAAGGATACATTTTTGGAATGAGAAATGGATTTGGATAGAAGACATTGTCAAATTTATGGATTGGCGAGGGAATTGGCCAAGCGAAAAAATTGGCTTCGATTTATGCATCCAATAAAATGAGGAGAGGAAAAGTCAATCAGCCATGTTCATTCATTGTTTCTATTTGGATTTGGGACATTTGTGTGCGAATTTATTGGGCGGAATTGGATAGAAAATGAAAAAAAAGGTGAATAAAAATATTAAAGCAATTTGGCTAAAAATATGAGAGTGATAAAGGAAACACTGAATTTTTAAATTAATTTGTCATTATTTCAATTCTAAAATGAAAAATGATTTGTTTCCCAAAAAATATAGTGTCTAGATGATAAAAGAAAAGAGTTTGATTTGATTTAATGAAAAAAGCATGTGATGGTATTCTGGAAACAATTGTGTTTCATTCCGGAAAGATGTGTTTTCCGGTTAGATTTTTTTATTTCATTCCGGAAAGATATGTTTTCCAGTTAGATTTTTTTATTTCATTCCGGAAAGATATGTTTTCCAGTTAGATTTTTTTATTTCATTCCGGAAAGATGTGTTTTCCGGTTAGATTTTTTTATTTCATTCCGGAAAGATGTGTTTTCCGGTTAGATTTTTTTTATTTCATTCTGGAAAGATGTGTTTTCCGGTGAGATTTGTGTTTCATTCCGGAAAGATGTGTTTTCCGGTTAGATTTGTGTTTCATTCCGGAAAGATGTGTTTTCCGGTTAGATTTTTTTATTTCATTCCGGAAAGATGTGTTTTCCGGTGAGATTTGTGTTTCATTCCGGAAAGATGTGTTTTCCGGTTAGATTTGTGTTTCATTCCGGAAAGATGTGTTTTCCGGTTAGATTTTTTTTATTTCATTCCGGAAAGATGTGTTTTCCGGTTAGATTTGTCTTTCATTCCGGAAAGATGTGTTTTCCGGTTAGATTTGTGTTTCATTCCAGAAGGATGTGTTTTCCGGTTAGATTTTTTTTTATTTCATTCCGGAAAGAATTAATTTGCACTTTTTTCCGGAAAGATTTGTGTTTCATTCCGGAATGATTTAATTTGCCCCTTTTCCATTTAGATTTTTTATTTCATTTCGGAACAAAAGAAAACATATTTTCAGAATACCGTACGCCTTCTCTTATTAAATCAAACCAATACCTTTTCCTATCTCTATATTGTTTTAGCATTTGTTATCCACCACAATACAGAAATACAGCCATATTAGCCTTTTAAAAATATTATTTCAAATAATTTTCCATAAATTAAACTTGCATATTAAAAAAATTAGCCAAATGCTATTACATTTTCCAATCAATTTTCACATCATTCCATTCTTCGAAAAAGTACAAAAACATTTTCCTGATTATAATTTGACAAGAATCAGAGCAGTAGACGAAGTCGATGAATGAATAATTGGTTCTGGGCTATTAATAAATAATATTAATAGTGGATGGAAGGGTTGGTTGACCCGGATGCGCGAATAAATCTCTCATCCTTGATCTTGATGCCCTAACTGGATTTTTGGATTGGTTTATCTTCTCATCCATCCATCCAGTCCATTTATCCATTCGATTGAATTGATGCGATGATATTTATCTTTTCACGATTTTGGTGCAAAAATGCCATTCATCCATTCCCCGCCGGCTGCCACCCTCATTCATCATTTCATTCATTTTTCCAAAGAAAAATAATTAATTCTTAATTTAATAATTATTTCGTGAAAAAATGAAAATATTGGCCATTGGATGTGCGCCAACCACCCTTGGATTTGCATATCGCCTCAATGAATTGAAAAATGAAGGAATTGAGGGGGCGGATGAGGTGGAATTATTGGTTTTGGAGCAACAACCATTGGCTGGGGGATTGTCGGGAACGGTAAAATGAATAAAAATGAATTGAATAAAAATGGAATTTAGGTGCAAGATGAGAATGGCTTCCTTTGGGACATGGGAGGGCATATCACATTTTCGCACAATTTCCCATATTATGAAAAGGGTTGGATTAATTTTATTTTTATTATTCATTTTTTATTTCAATTTATTAGCAACAAGAGAGGCCGTGAAAGAATGGAATGGTTTGGAGCGAAATTGCATGGTCGACCTCAATTATTTATATGGGGAAAAGGGTGATTAATTAATTTGAATATTTTTAATTAATTTAATTTATTAGGCATCAATTTGGTGCCATACCCAGCCCAATTCGCTGTTCCCCTATTCCCGGATGAAATTAAGCGGCAATGTTTGCAGGAATTGAAGGATCGATATGAACAGGCATATTCATCGAAATAATATTAATATTTTAATTATTCAAGAAGGAAAAGCCTTCTTCAGCCCCAGCCGATTTTGAGGAATGGATTTTGCACCATTTTGGACCAAAAATTCTCAAAATTTTCTTTAAACCGTACACAATGAAAGTTTGGACGGTGGACACAGCAAAAATGTTGGTAAAAACTAATAAAAATAATTAGAAGGGCAAAAGGGAGAACATAAAACAGAGAATATAATAAAATTGAAAGGAGGAAGTTTGTGCACTCAAAAATGAATATAAAATCCAATTCTTTTACTTATGTTTGGGATTGTATATTTTATATTAAATTTTGATATTTTGTGTACTCATTTTAAGCCTTAAACCCCACAGAAAACATAAAATGGCATTCATTTTTTGTTATTTTTATGAGGCATAAAAGCCAACGAAAAACAAATCCATCATTTCCTCCTTCGTTCCCTTTTTCCCCTTTTAAAGTTCATTTGCACTCCAAAAAGTGCAGACGAACTTTTGTTGGTGAAGTATCCGGGGGGAAATGTGTTCCAATTCCAATAGATGACCGAATTAAGTGCAACAATAAAAGGGCAAAAAGACAATTGCCGAAGAAAAATTTGTTACAAATAAATTGGATTGAAATATGCCTAAAGCAAAATAATAATTAAAAGTGGAGGGAAATAAATTGGTTGATAAATAATGATGGATTAGTTTAGAAGGATTTATTTTTGAACTTAAAGAAAAAATGTTAATCAAACAAGAATAAATAAAACAGAAGAAAACATAGCATTATTTTAGGTCATCAAATTGGGTTGGCACTCGAGTGGCCAAATTGCCACAGGAAAAATTGGAAGAACTTTGCCAAATGAGCCAAGAAGAATTAAAAGTGAAAATATTATTATTCGAAGATTGTGAATTTAATTTATTTATTCAGAAAGCTGACTTTGGATGGGGCCCAAATGCTCGTTTCAATGTGCCATTTTAATTAATTAATTAAATAAAATTTATTTTTTTTTCTTAAGTTTCCAAAATATGGGGGCACGGGTGCAGTTTGGGAACAAATGGCCGGAATGTTGCCTTCCCTTTGGTTCAAATTCAATTCAAAAGTAGGCACAAAATGAATATTTTGAATATTTTCATATTCAAAAGGTCACTCGAATTGATCACACCAAAAAACGACTATTTTACGTGGAAAATGGGGGAGATGGTGATCAGCAGGAGGAGGCAAAAATGTTGACTTATGATGCATTGATTAATTCAAGTCCAATTGATCAATTTGTGGAAAATACACAAATTTGTGCGCCACTCCGCCTTGAACATAATAAGGCAATTGAAATAATTTGAGCCTAATTATGCTCATTTTAAAGGTCATAATTGTTGGAGTCGGCTTGGAATTGCCATTCACCGAATTTTGCAAGGTCCAACAATAAAAAATGATTAAAATTTATTGTAAAATAAACAGGATTTCACATGGCTTTATTTCCCTGACCCCGATGTGCCCTTCTATCGGGTCACATTCTTCTCACGGTCAATTCCATTTCATTCAATTTTAATATAAATATATTTTAGCTATGGTGAAGTGACCCCGGACAGTAGCAAATATTGGTCGGTGATGTGCGAATGTGCCCGACAGTCCGATGATCCAGTGCCAAAAATTAAAGAAAATTAATTAATATTTTTTGTTTTGTAGCTTTCCGAAAAAGAAATTCGGGACCGTGCCATCGATGGCCTCATCCTCAAATCCATCATAAAACGTGAACAAATTGTGTCAATTTATTCAATCACATTGCCATATGGATATCCAATTCCAACAATTCAGGCAAATAATCGAAATATTCAAATTGTCAATTATGGAAGAATTATCCTTAATTTGGACTAAAATTATTTGGGGTGAGAGTGGCCTAGGCTCTCACCTCAGGCCTACGCCAAGGAACTAAGCCCCCAGTGGCCCAAATAATGGGATAGGGATTTGCGGGAAAGGAACCTTTAAATTATTATTTATCTGTTTTGTGGAAAAATTTGATAACAGAACATCGCAAAAAGTGAACATTTTAGATAGAGAAGATTGGTTTAAAAAGGGGGGGGGGCTTGAGGCAATATTTGATTGATTGGGTAAAAAGTGTTGCAAAAAAATAGGTACGGTAGGAAAAATAGGAAATATCTTTAGGCATAATTGGCATTGATAGGAAGAATGGGTCCATTCCATACTCCACTGAAAAATAGGTGAAATAGAGTGAGGTATTTATTTGCAATACTTAAATAGAATAATTCAAAATCTTCTTTCCCAGAAAGTATTTTATTTTTTATTCACTTTTATTAGTATCCTTTATTTTTAAATTCAATTCTCATTTGCCATTTGTAAAGCAAATAAAAAATTGATTCTTACATTAAAAATTAATTTAAAATTTTTATTATATTTAGAGAGACGCGGAATTGGCCCGTGCCCATGAAGCATTGGAGGACAATCAAATTTATAGCCGAGGGCGCTTTGGCGGTTGGAAATATGAAGTGTCCAATCAGGATCATTGCTTCATTCAGGCAACTCAATTCAAAAACAAATTGTCATATTTTAATGTTATTTAAGGGCAAAGAATTGTGCGATAGACTGGTGTTGGGTGAACCCGAAAAACTCTACAAAACATTGGTGCCAGAAAAACGAGGCTAAATTATTATAAATATGGATTGAATGAATATCATTTTCTTATTATTTTTTTATTATTTAATTAATGCAATTATATGTAGTTGTTTAGATAATTCATCTCTGCTTTTCTTAAATCTGAATAATTCCCTCAATTTTTGTCATTAGATTTAGATTCTCCAACTATAATATTTTGCTTTTACTTAAATATGCTAATTCCCTAACCAATTGGATTAATTCTCCTCAAATTAAATTGTTTATTGTCAAACTTTTCAACACCTTCCTAAATATTTACTTTTCATTTCAACCCAAATTAACTATCAAATCAAATCGTTTACAACATTTTTCAAAGCCCTATTCTAAACAGTCTTTCATTACAGCTAATTTTTAATTTTATTTAAAATGCATTTAATTATTAATTATTTAATGAAAAATAAATTGATTGATTGGTTCCATTCATCAAAATTTAATAGTAAATTAATCTGTTCCATCACTTTTTGGCCCTCGCCCAGCCTAAAAAAACACCAAAAACTAATTAAATTTATTAATTTTTGATTGCCTGTTGTTGGCTTTTCTGAACCGATTGGCTTCGTGCCCGATGACCAAGTCCAATTGCGCGGACTGGGCGCAATTCGGGGGTGGATTCGGCCTCATTGCCTGCTGGAAATAATTTCAAATTGAATTAAATTAATTAATAACATAATTCTTTAGCATTCTTCTTCTCAATTGACCCACCTCCTCCTTCACCATCATTGGCCATTGAAGGTTCTGTTGGAGGATCTGAATATGAGAATATTGCCAAAATGTTAATTTTCCCTCACTTTCATCGCCTCCTCCTCCAAATGGTTCCTTTTCTGGATTATTTATTGGCTGAATTGCCTGCCGATTTTCGCGTATTTTCCCCTCCATTTCGGCCGATGGCAAAGGGGAAATTGTAGAAGATGAATCGAATGGGGACATTGATGAATGTTCATGATGGTGGCCAATGGCCTCATCATTCAAATGATGTCCATGTTCAACTTCTTCCCCACTTTTTGCCACTTCCGATTCTGATGAAGTGGAATTATGATGATGATGATGCATTTCGGCAGAATGGCCGTCCGATTCATTTTGCTAAATTTAACATTAAATTCATTTTCCATATTATTTAATTTCCACCGCCTCTGCCGAATGCATCATTTCCGTCAAATTCTTCTCCCCACTTCCACCGTTTGTTTCATTCATCAATGTTTGGGCCAATCCAACATCGGATTTATCATTTTCCACCACATAAACCTCATTTTCATGCAATGGCGTGTCATCGTCCTCATCCCGTTTTGCTCGATTCCTAAATAATTATTCAAATTGAATTTTTGGCCAACTCACTGTTGACTGCTTGATTCCATTGAAGTGACACCGTCGCTGCCTCCTTCAGCTGAAGATGTCAACATTTCGCCTTCCAATGGCAAATTTCGTTTGTTCCTTTCACCCGGCAATTTCATTGTTTCATTTGCTTCCTCCATCGATGGAATTGAGGCTGAAAAGTGACATAAATAAGTTTTGTAAATTAATTATTAACCATCCATTCCATTGGTTAGATTTGCCATTAAAATGGAATAGCCAAGCAAAAGGAGAGGAACGACCATTTTCGGAGATGAATTCATCTTTTTTTCTGGGAATGTATAAAATTCAGACTTTTTTTTGAAATGATAAAATTGGATTGGAATATGGACATTCAATCAAATGTTTTTTTGATAGATGAATTGAAAAGAATGGATTGGCCATTGTAATTTGTTTGGAATAATTCCATTTTTTTTGTTCATTCATTCAATTCTGTCCGAATGTTCCAATCCATCAAAATTCCCCCACATAATTTGGGGCCAATTCCAACCAATTTTCTCCTCCACATTTTCAACAATGTTCGTCCAATAGAAAATTATTATCCATTCCCCCATTCATCCATTCAATGGTCCAATGGGGACAAAAGTGAAAATAACAGGACACCCAAAATCCAATCGGCCATGGGCAATTATTGTGGCCTTCAATGGTGGCCGGATGGGCGAGAAAAAAAGCAGTGGCAATTTTATGGAATGAAAATATAAAATTGGTTGTGAAATTTGATTGTATTTTTTGGGATCATTGATGAAATAAAAATAAAGCTAAAATGTATTTATTGAAGAGGAAAATAAATATTAATATCAAAATTAAATACTCGAATAAAAATAATTAATTATATTGAAATGTTGAATTATAATAAAAAATTAATATTCTTTTTGATTATTTTCCAATGGATGATGTGCCACCAAATGAAACACGCGATGGCGAACCTTTTGCCGAAACACGCCGACTCTCATTATTTGTTGTGGCATCCGCCTCCTTTTCCTCTTCCTCTGCTTCATCCTCCGCCCAACTAATTCGGTCACCGGTTAGGGCAAATGCCCCTTTTTGTGATTCAATTTGTTCAACCAATTTGTCCAATTGTTCATTGATACTTTCACGAAGACGTTGAATTGCCTCCATTGAAACACTCAATGATGGGTCACCTCAATTTATATTCGAAATGAATATCTAAATATCATATAAATATTTTTACCAGGCGACAATGGGGCGGCCAACATTGAAAGGGGTGCCGACTTTTTTGCGGATAATGATGTTTTCTTGCGGGCAGCACCCGAATCGGAGCTTAAAATGACATAAAGATTAAATTGAAAGGAATGGATTCTGCCACTGACCGAACAGAATCGCGTTGCCCCGCGGGTCGACTTCGATATTGAAGACTTCCTAATGGGCCACTGCCGCCCACGAAAAAGTCGAATGCGAGGCCAGGCATTCTCCTTGGATTTATTGCATATTTGAATTGTTCATCCAAATTATTATTTCCACTGCCAGATTCACCAGCAACAGTGATTGCGGGAGGCAAAAAATGTTGGCCCATTGTGGAGAAAGTGGGCGAAAGGGTGGCTCCGGTGCCAGTGAATAAACTTCTACAAAAGTCAAAATTAATTCACATCAGAAATGAATTCAAAGTTCCCAATTTCCATTAATTTTTGCCATTGATTTTCCTTTAATTATTTTCCCCCAAAATTAATTTGCCTGGATTCAGTTTCATCCGAATCCTCCGCTGATTCCACTTCGACCATTGCCCCACCACCACTTCTTTCCTTCACTGAAAGTTGCCTTTTTGGTGGCACAATTGCCGCCCTCGTTGATGTGCTCATACCTTAAATAATCCAATTTAATGATATTTCCAATTTAATTTACTTCGCATAATTTCCCGTTTCACCGCATCAATATGAGAGGAGGACCGCACAATTTCCTTCCTCCGATCATCGCGCAATTCAAATCGTAATGAGGAAATATCCTGCTTAATTTCCTTCAATTCATCCTCATTCACTCCGTCCAATTTCATTGATTTCTTCTGCAATTTAATTAATTTCCACGACATCAAAAATGCCATTCCCATTTTTGACCTGTTCATGGATGAATCTGGAGACAAGGCGTTGAATAATTTCAGTATAGGTGACTGGCTTTTTCGGTGGACTTGGCTCCCCTCCAGCCCCACATTCCAATTCCCTCGATTTTCGACTATATCCGGGTCGCTAAATTTAATTGTGAATAAATTAAATTCAAAAATGTGGATTAACTCGAATTGTCGCTCGATTACTGCCATCTTTTGAATCATATTGATATCGGCCAAAACACCAACAAATGGTGTTCACCTTTTAATGGTTAAAATGAGTATTTATGAAAGGAGGGAATTAATTCACAATTGATCGGACGGCTTTGATGCATGCCTTTGGGGTGATTATTATATTGAATGGGGGAGAAAGGGTGGAGCCTAAAAAAGCTCAAAATATTTAATTAAAATTCAAAGAAACCACCTTCGTCAAAATGGGCCATCCAAAGCTGCAAAAAATTATTCGAAATTTAAATAATAATTTAATTTACTGACTTTACTCCGATGGAATTTCCACTCCAAATCGGCATGATCCTAGATTTGGGGGGTATTAATTGGATTGAAAATAATTCACAAACATTAATTCGTTCAAATGAATGTGACATCATGGCAATTAGCATATTCAAAAGGACAATTATTGAGGCCATATGGTAGAGGATGAAAAGCCTTTTTGATGGGGAAATTCAATTCAAAAATTAAGCTAATTTAATTTTACCCTTGGCCAACCCAAACAGTGAAATGATGGGCTTCAAGTACCTAAAAATGGCATAATTTATTCCCAATTTCCACCCAAAAACGAACATCAGTGTCCTCAACTTTGGTTATGGAGAAAAGTGACCATAATAGTGTCATATAGGAATTGGCAATTGATGAGAATGCATTCGGTGCCATTTTGCATTGATCCGGTGCCAAACAAACTGGCGTATTCGCATCATAATACCTTTTTTGGGGAATATTTTAGATTAATGGATGGAATTGACACCAATAAAGTTGAGCCAATCCAATGGAAAATGAGGAAATGATGAGCACAAAAATTATGCAAAATTTGGCCACATCCACCAGCATACAACCAAGCGAAATTTGGAGTGGGCCAAGATAGGGATTTGTTTGGAAAAGATAATAAATTCGAGCAAAACTGCAAAATAAACAAAGTTTTGGGGAATATTTGGGCCATAAAAAGATGCCTGAAAACATTGCCAACGGCAAAAAGTGCCTCACTGACCAACATTGGCTCATATGCGTCCCAATGTGTCCGAATAACATGGCGGGGAGTTATTTTTGGGTGGCCATCATTCCATTGGACATAAATTAGGTAGGCGGAGACACGAATTGCAATTGTGCAAAGGTAGAGGCAAAGCATGGCAAAATCCAGCCAATTCCACCACTGTGAAAAATGCACAAAAGGAAATGGTCAGTTCAAAATATTTTTGTAAATATTGGGGGAGGTATTGGTACCAAATATTGCCCATCAAATCAATTTTTGAAGTGATTATTATATTTAAATTTTGTAAAATTGTAATTGAGTAGAAAAAGTGGATTCCATTTGTGAATTGCAAAAATTATAACCAAAAATTGCCTAGATAGTTAAATTGAATAGGTTCGATTTTGGGCCATAACTTTCTGGCCAAATATATTTTGGATCAATAATTATCTTACAGAAATAGATTAATCTAATGGCATAGAACTTTATCATAAAATATGATTAAAATATATTTGCCAATGCGCAAAAATAGTTTTTCTCCCAATAATTGTAATAAATAATTCAATAAAGAAATTGCCCTTCACAACCTGATGAACATATTTATGGAATCCCTCCTGCCAAAGTTGCTTCATTTCGGACCAAAGCATTCCCATCACCCAAACGAAAACAAGCCATTCAATCAAAGTGGGAGGTGGGCCCCGATCGGCGGCCTATTCATTAAAAAAATTTAAAAATTGATATAATTTAGGGCTTTTGAGACCCTAGTTTCACCGCCTCCCTTCACTTCGCCCGTTTGTTCTCGATATGCTTCGAATGTTACCTAAAATTGAGCAACGGATAAATTTAATATTATTTGAATAATTTTAATTGACCATTGTCAAAAGAGTGAGAAAACAGCCAAAAGAAATGCTAAAAATATTTTGAAATTATTTATGAAATATTAATTTAAATTTATTTGCCTATAATAGAGGAATTTCATGAAGGGGGAACGCATCTGAAAATTGTGAGAAATATTTTTATTCCATATTTTGATTACAATTTCGCCAATCCTCGATTTTGGCATTAAAATGTAGAATAATGCGAGAATTGGCCAACCCAGAACCAAAAGAATGCAAATGAGCAAAGTTCGAAGGAAAGAGGAACGATGCCTTTTCAACGGGAATCCTTCGTACCTAAAAATGATGAAAAAGGGTTTTTAAAATTGAAAAATAGTATGTAGAAAATGAATTGGAGGATTATTAGTCGCAATCAAGAGCTAAATTGTTTGGTCATTAATAAATAGGATAGAGGCGAATTAACTTTAAATTATTATTTATTTATTGCGCGGAAAAATGTGAAAATAATGTGAAGGGAAAAAGCATAAAGAGAGGAAAAAAGGGCTGGGTTAAAAACGCAGATTGAGGCAATATTTGATTGATTGAGTGACAGGGCGATTGGGCAAAAAAATGGAGGGTACTGTGGGGGTACAATAGGATGAATAGGAAAGACGCCTGCCATTATTTGCATTGACAGATGACAAAGCTTTTGGCATATTTTGCCAATTATGTTGAAAAGTGGGGGGGGGGGGGGCTTTGAAAGGGAAATGACAAAAAAAAACCGATTGAAAAAAACATCGAATTTAAAACAAACAAATTCCAACATAAATTAAACATTTACCAAATTGAAGTGAGCAATTGCTGGCAATGTGGATGGGCCACAAACTTTGATTAAAAGATTAAATTAAATTGAATATTTTTTAATATTTATTCCACCGTTTTTTGCTCATATTTAATGGCTAATTTTAGCCGTGCCAGAGAGCATTTTGCCGAATTTAAATCCACCTTAAAATTCAATAAATTTGCCATTTTTCTGGGACCAATTTGCCTCTTCATTGCAAAAATTGTCCTCCTTATTGAGGACGGCCATCACTTCCTCCGTGCTTCGACATTGGCTGAGCAAATCGACGGCATAATGTTTACATTGTTCTTCAAAATGCCAAAAAAAACATTTTAAATTTGTACTAATTAATAAAATCCACCGGCCAATTGAAGATATTGATCCTATGGAAAATAATAGGAATTAAAAAAATGTAAATTTAATTTAAATTGCCTTGAATTCATCTTCCACTTTTGCCCTTTTCTGCAATTCTCGGCTCAATTTAAATGCGGACAGGATTGGATCGGAACTGGTCAATGAAATCCAAGCTGGACTGGCCAATGCCCGATAAGTGTTTATTCGCTTCAGCGAACGATGCAATCCATCGTTGATTCTCTCCTCTTCGCATATTTCACAGGCACTAAATATAAATAATATTTTTTCAATCATTTTTTTGGGTTTTAAACCAATAATGTTTATGTGGCTTTTCAATGTTGGCATCCTTCCTTAAAAGCATTTGCAATATTTCAAATTGATTCATGTGGGCGGCCAAAATGACGGGGGAAATGTCACTGCAAAAAGACAAATTAATTTCCATTCCTTGTTGTCAAAGTCAATAATTCCTAAGAGCCTTTCCTATTTCTCCTACTGTACCCACTTCAATCACCCCGCTACACTACCTTTATCCTATCAATCAAATATTGCCCCAATTCACATTTATAAATCAGTCCTTTTCCTCCAAATCTTTTCACTATTCATTTTATGATAAATAATTAATAAATAAAAGTTCAACTAATTCTTAACCAATTCATTGGGCCACCGAGGATTTAGGCTTTCAGCGAAGATTCAAGGCAAGAGCCTAAAAGCCCAGCTCTCGCCCCAAATATTTTTAGTCCTTGATTAGGACTAAAACATGTGAAAACCTGGAATATTCGGATGTTGCAGTTTCGGTTGGGTCCAAATATTTTGACCATCCTTCGCCCAACATATCCTCTAAAAATGGCACAAATTTAGGCCAAAATGAATTGAGGGGAAACTTGTGATGGATGGATGATTGACCAATGCTTCCACCAATTCATAGACTCCTTCACGAATGGCACACTTAAAAACAATTAAATTGGGTTTAAAATGGTATGTTGAAAACCAACCAAAAGGCCATTCCCAATTCGAACATCCGGCTGCAAAAAATAATAATTAAATTAATTTGAATTGAATTAATTTGTTGACCTGTTGAAGTAACATTTGCACAATTTCCACATTTTCATTGTCCACCGCAATTTCAATGGCCGTTCGGCCCATCGCATCCACCGCGTTGATGTTCAATGGGATTCGGCTTCGCTTAAAACAAATAAAGGGAATATTCCCATTTTTGGGGATCATTCAAAATATTTGCCTAGACAAATTCTTCCAATTTTCCCACCCAAAAGATTAAAATGTGGGGGACGGACCTGATGAAGGCAAGCCTCCAATGATGGCCGATTCCCCTTTTCGGCTGCATCCAAAAATTGTCTTTCCAATGGACTCAACATGTCCTGCGTTCGAATATGGACTGCCGGCATTGAATTGGCCAAAGTGTGATTTCTTTTCAATCAATGGAATATTAATTTGAATTAAAATGGAATCAACCGTGTTCTGGCCCCCTTCCTTTTTGTTTTTGGCCGAGGAGTTGGAGTGGTCCCTGGGGCCGATGTGGAAGATTTTGCCTTTGATTTTAGTGACCATTTTGTGGCCGCGTTTTTAATCATATTTTGTTCGATCAAATATTCAATAAAATATTTTGCTAATAAATTATTTATTATTTTCGGGTATAAAAAACATAAATTCAAATAGGAAATTGCAATAAAAAATTGGAAAGGCATTTTCCTTTGAAATTGGCCAACAGAGGAGGAAAAGGATTGGATTTTTTTGGGAAAGGAGAATAACTTTGTAAAGGGGTTTAGGGTCGCCGTCGGGGAAAGAATCAATCGGAACTCAATTAGCCTCCCCTCTCCTTTTCCCTGTTTGTGCTTTTCGTCAAAGGATGGACCAAAAACGAATTGAATTGGCCAAAAGAAGGGGGCAAAGGGGAATTCTTCTGCCCCGGGGGCGTATCATTCCTCTAGCCAAATATATTTCCCAGCACCGGCTTATCCTCCATTTGGCCCCCAAATTTGGGTTGGCGATGTTTTTCAAGAAGATGGCCATGATGGGAATTGGGAGGAAGGAGGCAATTGCTTGGCAAAGTCACACAAGTGGAGGGGGCAACATCCTATATTGGCCATAATATGGCCATAATATGGCCATAATATGGCCATAATATTGAAAAGAAAAAATTGGCAAATTTTTGGAGGGAATAATACTAATTTATTTGAAGTTTAATGAATGGGTATATTCAAAGTTTGGCATCAAAATTCTTGCAGAATAATTTTAAAAACTGATCTTTTAATTTTAATAAATTATTATTATAAATATTCTTTGCAATTCAATTTTATTGCAAATTATATTCTTTTATTTTTATTGCATTTGCTTTGCGTAAGCGTAAATTAATTTGACAATAAAAAAAGGAATAATAATTTTGAGGAGATCAAAAAATGGACAACCAAATAATACAAAAATAAATAAACAATTAAATTTCAATTTAATTAATTAATTCAAACATCTGTCCAAGCCTGCTGCCCAAATTCCATCCTTTTTACATTCCTTTGGATTACGGTAATATTACTGTAAAGTAAAGATTAATTTTTCAATATTCAATGCCAAAATTTACCTTTCACTTTCCTCTGTTGCCGTCGGCAAATCCAATTTTCCATCCAATCCATCTGGGGGACTAGTGGGAATGCCGAGAAATGTTGCCGTTCGGCTTGACCCAATGGAACGGTCCATTTCGGAGGGGGCACGTCGACTGTGAATTTAACAACATAAATTTAAATAAATTCATTTTTGTGCTCACTTTGGTGAACTCAAAATGGACTCCAGCCTGTCCCGGATTGTGCCAATTTTTTGTTGATTTCCGTGAGTTCCTCCTCCATTCGATCCTCCCAAAAATGTTGGTGCCCCATTGCTGGAGGATGCCAATGTGTCCTCTGTGGTGCTTCGTTCAGAGGATTCCGTCAATCGACGGTCAAAAAGGCGGGCGGCCAATGGATTTTGGGTGGAGGACAAAGGCAACAAATTAGTAATGGACCTAAAAAAGGATGAAATTAAATTTAAATTAATTAATTAATTAATTTATTATTGACTTGCTGAATCGATGATTCATTTGTCCATTTTGGGGGGCATCTTGTTGTTGTTGGAATGTATTTATTCGAATGGCATTATCACCCAAAATTGGCGGAACTTCACTCAAAATTGTTGGCTGATAGAGTCGATGTGTGGAAATGGAACGAATTGGCTGAAAAAATAAAAATTATAGAGTGAATTTATTTCAATTTTAATGCATTTCCATTCTATTTTGTACCTAAAACAAAATCAAAAACATTAGCATTAATTTCCACATAATTTTTTGATCCAATTTGTTTATTCCATCCATTGTTTTTGTTTTTATTTTTACCCTCTTTTTTTCAATCCAATTTATGCCTTCCTAAATCATCCACCATCCACCACCAAAACCTTCATTTCCATTCATTTTTACCAAATTTTTAATCAACAAAATTTCCGATTTTTTCCTTCCGATTTAATTCCCCTTAAATCTATTTTTCTTTATTTCCTCCTTTCTTCCTCAATAAACCAAAACCACTCAAAAAATGAATTCGAGAAGTGGCAACTATTCAATGGCCGTACTTTCTTTCAATTCCAAAAAATAGTTTAATTCCCCTTTATATTTATAGTAATTTTTTACTCAAATTTAATCCTAAAATTTCACTAATGATTTTTTTAAAATTAAGGCCCAATTTTGAAAATTAAATGGCTAAATTCCATTTTCTCATAATTATTTCCCTTTTTCTCCTTTTTATTTTGACTATTTCAATGCTCAAAGCAGAATGTAAATTTACATTTAAAATATATTTTTTTATTTAATTATTTTTTAATTTATTAAGCCCGCATTTTCTGGGACCCAACATTGCATGGAATTACTCCAGAATTGAAGAAAGAATTTGAAAATTCCCTCACAAAAGGAGACCATCGAAAGGCGGAACAAATTCAACAAATTGTGGCCCAGGAAATTGTGAATGCTTTTTGGGCAGGGTCCACAAAAATAATTAAATTAATTTGGAACCAAAATTTCACATTTTAGTGTCAATGTTCGTTCTCTTCGACCAATCATGGAGGAATGGAACATTGATTTGAAGGGGAGAAAATAAATCCGCAAATTTTGGGATGAATTTGAATTAATTTGAATAATTATTTTTTTTAGCAATTTTGATTATTTTTCCTATCTTACTTATAATTTCCTATTAATTATTCTTTTAACCAATTTGATACAAAATTGAATAATATTTTTTACTGCTTTTGGCCATTCCTTCTCCTCCTTATCCCTGTCCATTTCCAATTTCGTTGTTCTTTCTTCCATTTCCATCCTCAATTTGTTTTCGGCCATTGCCGGTTTCCCAATTGGGAATGTGGAAAGTGGAATTTGTGGAGGGCATTGTTGGCCACCTTGATCCACTCCAAATGTGCTGCTGCCCCAGCCAATTGGCCTTTGCTCCATTGGGGAGGAAATTCCTGAACCAAAATTGTCACATTAAATATAAAATATGGGTTATGTGCCTTTTGCATCCGGCAATGGCACAATCAACGGTGTTCTCCTTCCTCCAGTGGAAATTGACGAATTGTCGGCACTGCTCAAACTTTTTGGTGCCAAATATTCGGAATCGCCGGGAAATGTGCTAACTGGTTGAATCTGAATAAAATATATTAATTTAAATTATATTTACATTTTTGCCAAACCAATTTTCCTTTTGGCGTCTGGCTTTTTAATCCGCCCCCTCCAATTGATGTGCTGGCCAATGGGACGGGATCATAAAAATTGGATGGTCGCATTTTCCTAAAAAATAAATGTATTAAATTAATTCAATGTAGACAGAATGTTGGCATTCCCCAATTTTCCTTCATTTTTCCACCCTTCCATTCCCCGTCTATTTTTGTCCAATTTTATGAAAATGTCGACTTTGTCTATTTCTTCCCTTTTTTGTCTGATTTTCCTAATTTCCCTCAATTTCGATTCCATTATTGCCAAAAAACATAAAACACATTTAAATGGGCATAAAAAAGTTGTGCGCCACAAAAAGTTGGATGCCGCAAATTTGACAATGCCCGAAGTAATTTCAAAATTAAATATATTTGTTCTTCCAATCTAGGCCTCTAAAGTTGTTTGGGGCGAAAGCTGGGCCTAGGCTCTATCCCCGGACCTTCACCGGAGGCCCAAAAGCCCCCAATGGCACAATGAATGGGATAGGGATATAGGGGAGATCGAATTAATTTTAAATTATTTTTTATTATTGTGAGGAAAATATTAGAATAATGTGAAGGGAAAAAGAAGTCAGGGGAGGAAAAAAGGCAGATTGGGGCAATATTTGATTGATATAATGTGACAGAGATTAGGCAAAAAAGTGAAGGGTACTGTGGGGGTACAGTAGGATGAATAGGAAAGGCCCATAGTCATTATTGACAGAATATTTCCCTAAATATCATTTCGAAGTTATGCTCAAATCGGCCAAATTCTATTTTGCACAAATGTGCCGCCGGCTACAATGAATGTTTGCCGAGTTGTGCCATCCCAGAACCGGACCATCAAAAATGTTTCAAAACCAATGATTGCATTCCCCGTTGCATTTGCCAAAAAGGATTCGTGTCCGAATTGTCCAACGGCGAGGGACAATGCCTCAAATTGGAGGAATGCCAAAATAAGGTGGGGGGGGGGGGGAATATGGCCTAAATCCAATTTAATTCATTTTAGGATTGTGATGATCCAAATGCGGAATTGAATCGATGCACTGCTTCCATCCGCTGCATTCCAACTTGTGAACATCCAAAACCACCCAGGGAGTTCGGCTGTTGGACGGCTGCCGGGGAATGTTCAATGAATCCTCGACCAAGGTGCATTTGCAAAAAAGGATTTGTCTCATTGGAACCGGAGGGCAAAGGACCATGTGTTCCATTGGAGAAATGTCGACAAAAAGAGGAAATACATGAACCGGCACCGCCGCCTTTGGATGAGGAAGAGGAGGAAAATGGGAACAATATTCAAATAAGGGGAATATTGGATGGCAAAACAATGGGGGAAAATGAAGAAAATTGGGACGAAGACAATGGAAATGGATTAAATCGAGTGCAATAATTAAATTGATTTAGTCCTTATTCTTTTATTCAGATTTGCGGTGATCCAAATGCCTCCCCACAAATGTGTCAAATTGAGCCCGGATGCATTCCATCGTGCCAAAATCCGCCGGATTCAATGCCATTGGAATGTTCAGAGCCATGCCAAAAGACGGATAAATCATTTTGTTTATGTAATCCGGGATATGTGAACAAAAGAATGGATGGAAAGGGAAAATGCATCAAATTGGAGGATTGCGCGAAAAAGAGGAAGAAGGGAGGCAAAGATGATGGCGCAAAACCACATCCAATTGGCCCACCAGTGAGGGGAATAGATGGAAATGAATTGGAGAAAGAGGAGGAGGAATAAATGGGATAATAAATAATGATATTAATTAAAATATATTTAATAATACAATTGAATGCATATTTTTGAATGAATTAATACAACGATTGATGGAAAATAATAAAATAATGACAATATATTGGACAATGTAATCAATAATAATTCAATGTTTCCCCGAAACATTAAATTGAGTACCCTGAAACCATCTTTTGATCATAGCCCAAAAAGGAAGCATAATTCAGGAAGGTGATATGCCATTCTAAATCCAGAAAAGTCCTCTAAAACGAAGAAACTATTCTGATTTATAATTTTTCATATTAAAACATAATTTAAAATAAGTTATCTTTCTTCAATTTTGAGTTTATTATAGCAAATAGTAATCTTAAAATTAGAATTCATAAAATCTAAAATAAATAGCTATATTTAAAGTAAATTTAGGACTTTCGAATGGCATATATCGCTCTCCAAAATTGGTTATTGCCTCGTTAATTATGGGCCATAAACTAAGGCATAAATGAGACGAAGAGTTGTTACTATGATATTTCCACTTATTAATGAAAATCGAGGGAATCCCAAGTTCCCTGCCTCTGATCATTGTCATTTTTCCTTAATTTTTTATTATCTTTATAATTTTAATTTTAATTCACGTGAACACAGTAATATTTATTTAATATTAAAATTTTAATCATTGAACATTGAATAATTTATTTCAATTTTATATTTTTTTTACATTCACCAAAAAATGGCGGCGCATCAAAAAAAGGCTAAAAAGAAATTTAATCGGTTAAAAATATTCAATGAATTGAATTATATTAAAAATGAATTTTTGATTTATATTGTGAGGAGCCGCCCATAAAAGGGTGAATTAATTCGAATTCATTTTCATTTTAATAATTTTCATCATTTTCCATCCCCCAAAATCATTCAAAAATGTTCAAATATTTTCTTGCCACTTTATTTGCCCTCATTTCCATTGCCTCCATCAATGGAATGCACACTGGGCAATGGATGGATTCAACCCCGATGATGGAAACCAATTCGCCCCGTCCACTTCCCACGTTGGATTCGGCCACTGGAATGATGGACGATGAATCAACAATGGGGCCAACGAAAGTGCATCGCATGGGGACAATGGAGCCAATGACCACCAAAATGTATCCAACTTCCTTCAAACCAACGGAGGAACCAATGACCGGGCCAACAATGGGAATGACAACGATGGGACCAACCAAAATGCGTCGCCGTACTGGGAATACTGGACCGGCATGGACCACAATGGGCTCAATGGGAATGGGTGGCCACACTTCTCCAATGCCATCGGAGGAATCCACAATGCGAATGCCATTGCCAACTACTTCCCAATAAGAAGTGAAGAAATTGGAAGAATGAATGTTAATTTTGGGATATTTTGGTGAATGTTTCCATTGAATAAAGTTGAAGTTAATATTTGTCCCATTTTAATCAATTTTTATGTCCTTAAATATTTAAATTAAACTGGCCTTTTATCCTCAATTGGTGACTGTTGCCTTTCCTGCGCCATTTTCAGTGTTGATTCATTGAATGATTGTTGGTCAACATATTCATAAATTATGTCCATCGATGGGGTGACAACATTTTGATTTTGTTGCTGATTGGCATTTATATTTTGGTTAAGGATTGGTTGTCGACGAGGAATGAATTGCTGTGAAATTTGGCCATCATATAGAGGAAAATGAAAATTTATATTTTATTACCTTTGTTTGAATTGGTTCAGTGATTGCCTGGGAAATGTCCGAATTGGATTGGCCAATTCCGCCGCTGCCTTTTTTCATTGAAGGCATCGAATTTGTCCGTTTGAATTGGCTCATCTAAAAATATAATAAAATATGGGGAAAAATGGTAGATGATTTTATTTTGGAATTGGCTATATTCTCTTTCATTTGATTTAAAACTAATTTATGGCCATAAAATTAAGAACGATAAACCTCTTTTAAATCTCCAACCCTTGATTTTGAGGACCATAGTTCCTGGTAGGGTGAATTTTAAAAATTTGTTTATATATTTGCTTTGTTCCTTTAAGCTTTCCAAAATCCTCTATAATTTATTTAAAAATGTCCACAAATTAAGGAATTAGAAGACCCACCAATTTTCCCAATTTTTAAGAGGTTGAAAAATAATTCTTCATTGGGAGATAAAAGAGATTATACGGTAATTTTGATTTGTCAAGGAATTGGCTTCAAAATATGCCTATGGCAAATTCAATTATTCCCTCTCCTTTTCCCTTTTACTTGTGCTTTTTGTTTTTGCCGAATACTCCTCATTGCCTCTTTTTCCCAACTTCTCAATTCCTGCGAGTCAATTTTGTAAACCGTTGAACGGGAACGGCGAAAAGGCTGTTGTTGTGGACGCTGAATTAATTTTAATTTAATAAATATTAATTATTATATTTTTGGAACTTGTAATGATCCAATTGATGTTGTCCCAATTGATGAGCCATTTGTGCCGCAAATTTGATTAAGTAAATGGGCATTATCATCGTCAAAATCATTCAACTAAAATTCAAAAAAAATAATAAAAAAATGATACTAAATTTGCCTGAATTTTAATGAATTTTGTCCTTTGTCCATTTCCGAGAACAATTTTTGTGGCCACACATCCAATCATTGAGCAAAATAGCATCAACAAATTGCCAATTAGGGACACCCAAAATGACCAACCAAAATGTTGCTAAATAAAATTGAATAATTAATTAATTAATTAATTGGTAATTGCCTCATAAATGCCATCCTCCTCTTTGATGATATTATTGTCCTGATCCGAAGCGAATAAATAAAAAAGAATATTGCCAACGAGGCCAGCCAGAACGGCGATAACAACCAAAACGGCGGCAATACAAGTACAAAGACTAATAAATGAATTAGGAATTAAGGCAAAAAATATATTTAAAACCGATGGCAAAATGCGCAAAAAAGGGAAATAACAGCGAATAATGCACAAATGGCCGAAAGGAGATGGGCGGCCAATGAGGCAATTTTCCAGCCTAAATTTTGTGTTCAAAATTCAATTAAAATGGAATATTTGTTGACCCAAAAATAAATGTTGATAAGCATCGCCCCACAATTTATTCTCATCATAATTATGCTCGAACCAATCCTCATCATCCAACCAATAATCAAATTTGAACACACAATTCAGCGAAGGCAGCCAAAATTGGTCGAATGGACCGGCCAAATCATAACGCCTTCAAATTATTAAATGGTCAATTCATTTAAATTAAAAATAATTCCAATTTAATTTAGCGTAAATTCTTTTTTAATACCCTAATCTCTAATAATTTCCCGCCCTCGATTTTGAGGATACCTAATTCCTGTTAGGATGAACTTTAAATTTTTTGCATTTTCTTAATTTACATTAAAGCTCTACAAAATCCACTAAAAAATTTGTTCATAAATGTCCACAAATTAAGAAATTAGACCCATCAATTTCCCAATTTTTGAGGGGTTAAAAATAATTCCCAGAGGGTATTAATAGAGAATTTAGCCGTAATTAAATTTGCCTTTAAATTTAAATTATTAAAATGGCCAAAAAACTTAAAAATTTCAATTAATTAAATTATTTAATTAATTTCCACACACCTGTGCAATGTTTCATAATATTCCCTCGGTCGTCCATAATCATAGGAGAAATCCCTTTTACAATCAAGCCAAAGGCCATGATGATGTTCGGTTCGGCCATCCTTCAATTACAATTAAAATTATTAAATTGTGAATATTTTTGCACCTCCAAATAAACAATTTGCCAGCTTGGAGTGAGTAATCCAAGGAGGAGGGCAGTTGTGGCCAAAACCAATAAAAAGAGGAAAAATGAAAGCCAACAACCCGTCGTCCGAATTCGATTCGGCATTTTTTTGTGTTAATTATTAATGGCACTTTTTGGGGGAAAATAAATGGAAAAATTAGCATAAATTATTGTTTTGATGGGGAAATGGGCTATCGATTTCCGTGCGCAAGTCCAAAAATGAGGAAATGATGAAAAGGATTCATTCCTTTCCATGTGAACGCCAAAGGGGGAATATGAATGGAGGAAGGGGAATGGACGCCGCTATGAATGAATAAATTGGCTGAAGGACAGCCGAATAATGGTTGGAAACACCGGCGGGGATGGCAATGCGCATTCTCCTCCATTTTTGCCCCTTGGGGGAAGTCAAAATTCGCCAAAAGCATTTTGCCCATTTTTGGGAAGGAGGAGGCTGACTATTTCGGATGGATGGATGGCGTCAAGCCTTCAAATTTATTTTGCGCATCGAAAGCAGATGGTCGATGGGGTTGGGGGAGGGTGGAGAATGACCGGCTGACCAATGCAAAACAAACAAAAAGGAAGCGAGAAGATTGAATTGTAAATTAAATTGAATCAAAAAATATTATTTTCAATGGAAAATTTACAAAAATATTTGCAGCCAATCTTTTAGCATTCTATCAAATCCACCCAAATTCAGAGGCTAACTATGACCATGAAAACATCACAGTCAGACCCAATAATCGGTTTTTCTTCTTTGCCTCTCCTCGCTGATGGTTATCGGCGAACCAATAAAATTTTTGGGAAAAAAGATGCGCAAGGCTGACTAAAAAGTATGGAAAAAAGGAAAAGGCTTTTTGAATTTGAAAAATATAAAAATTGGTCGAAAATTATTTTGTTGAATGGAAATATTGCAATATTTTTATAATAATTTTAATTAATTCATTTTTGGATTGTTTTATGAATGCAACCCAAGGCAAGGACCCAACCCAACCTTCAATTGCGCGAAGCAATAATAATAATAAAATGATGATGAGAAGAAGGTAATTTGTGAGGTGGGAGCCAGGGAATGGGCGGCAAAACAATGTTCACACCCACAAAACCCCATTTTGTCCTTTCCTTCCACTTTAGCATGAAATACTCAAGCAAAGCAATGAAGGAATATAATGAATTGAATGGGAGAAGAATTTGTTGGGATGAAGAATGCACATATTTTGGGGAAATTTTTGGATTTGTGGGGCGAAGGTCAAGAATGAGAGGAATAAAAGAATGAAAATTGGCGAAAAAATGGCAAAGATTTCATTGGACAAATCCAATTGTTCCAACAAATATTAGGGACAATTTATTTTTAGGCCTAAAAGGCAGAGGAAATATGTAGATGATGGAATTGGGGACAACCCCCCCCCCCCCCCCCCTTTTAGTTGGATGGATGCCCCAGAAGTAAATCCGGATTTGGTGGATTCGCGATTTTGGGAATTTAGGCTGCTGAAATGCGCTTTTGGGAATGTGGAGTGGGATAGGAAAAGACAGGTAAATTCTGAATGCATTTGCATTCCTCTATTTTACATTTGATGGAGAGTATGAGTCATCAACGGCCTCAAATTCAATAGTTAAATTTGAATCCCTAATCTGTAATCCTCATTAAGCATATTCATTATTTATCGTGTTATTATACAAAATTGGTCATCGGGAATATTTGGAAGGAAATTTGATTCATATTTGGCCTTTTTTGTAAAATTATGCCAAAATCCAGCAAATCCCATTGTTGGCTTCATTCATCACTCCTTCAATTCTAGAAATAATAAATTTTTAGAGGAAAATTATTTAAATAATTCAAGAAATCCAGAATGCAAAAAATGTGCTAATTCTCAAAAATTTTCACAATTAAAGAAATACAATTTTATTCATTTAATATTTAAATTATTTTAATTGTTTGAATAAAAATTTTGAGGCAACAAAATGATGGGAAAGAACAGGGAAAAAAATGAATGGAGAAAATGAACAATTTATTATGAATGAATTTATTTAAATTTAATAATTCTCTCCCTTTTTCCAATCATTTATTTGTTTTTGGCCAGCGGGGAGATCGGCAATACATCCATTTATTTAATTAATATTAATTTAATTATATTTTTCCATCAATTTTAAACGCATGTTTCGGATTTTCTTCGAATTCTGCCAGCCATAAAGTCGGACTGAAAATGACAAATTTATTTAGAAAATAAATAAATTATTCCACTTGAATGCTTCGATTATGGCTCAATTCTGGCATTGAATCGGCCACAGCCCGGTCAAATTCCTCATTTTGTTGTTGTTTTAAGTAATAAGGTGCCCGGGGTTTGGCACTTGGATTCGGGTTTTGTTGCACAAAAACTGGATGCTCAAAATCCATTGATCTGAATTAATTAATTATTTAAAATTCGCCAATTAATTACATTTATTCGATTTTTAATGCAATATTTGAGAATAATAAGCTCATTGACTAAAATATAAATTTAGTGCACAGAGACATCAAAATGGATATAAATAATTTGGATTAAATTCAACATTGAACATTGTAACATTGATTGTGTAGCAAATTGGCAAAGATTGAAGGAACTTATCAGTTATTCCGGAACAGATTTTTTTGGATCATCATAGGAAGATTACGGTGACCCAAACGGGTCATCCGGAATAAGGATAGGGTTATCTAGGGATAGGTTATCATTGCATGTATCCGTAACCATCCAATTAAGGCGTAGGAAGAGGGACCCTTAATTTAAAAACCATCTATTCCGGGATAACAAATAAGTACAGAATTGAATACAATGGGCAAATATATGAACAAAATGGGATAATAAATGTGGATTTGTTTTTTGAGTTAACAATGAAATTAAAGTATTTTTGCAAATTCATCTAATATTCGTTTCCAATAATTGAAGGGAGGCATGCCGTGAAAATTCGGCATAATCCTGATGCCGAATTGTTGGAGTTGATGCGCCGGTGTGGGTGGAGGGGAACACAAAATTGGGTGTTAAACGTGGATTGTGTTGGGGCAAAGGAGGTGGGGCAGATTGCATTGAAATTGAGCCCTGGGGGGTTGGAGGGCCCCTCGGGATGGAGTCGAACAAAATTGCAGAGGAGGAAACGGGTCGAGAATGGAATGAAGGTGGGGCCATTGGAAGGGATGCCGGCGGTTGATGGAGAAGTGGTCGACTGCCATCACGGTCAAAATTGGCCCTAAATTGGGGAGAAAATGATGAAGAGGAAATAGCCTTTTTTTTGTTTCTGCTGATTCATTTAATGTTTTTTGGACTTTTCTCATTGTGCTGATTGGCAGAAAATTAATTAAAAATGTGCAAAAATTAAAATAATGAATGAGCAGAAACTAAAAAGGCTATTTTAAGAGGGAAAAGTGCATCAAAAAATGAGGAAAAATGGAGGAATTTTGGTTGAGGAATAACATAAATTTAAATAAAAATTAAATTTTTTAAATATTCTATAAAATAAAGAGGGAAAGGGAAGGTTAAATTTGACAAAAACGAATAAAACAATTCATTTTAATTGAAAGCACAATGAGAAAAGGATGGAAACAAAGAACGAGCAGTTGTTCGATAAAAATTATCCCCTTTGGCCGTGTTTACCTGCCCATATTTGTCATATTCGTGTTGGAGGATTTTTGGATTGAAAATCGTTCACGGTCCAAAGCAACACCCTTTCGAGTGAATGCAAAACTAAAAACAAATTGAATATTCATTTAAAGTTCCAATTTGAATTTACTATGTGGCCACCATCGCAACGAGGAATGCAATGAAATGGAAAAAGCAGGCGGCCATTTGGAGGAAAAATGCGAGGCCAACACGTTGCTGAATTAAAAATGAATTAATGATAAATGGGAATTATTCACCTCATAAGTGCCAACAATGCCTTTGATGAATCGATTGTCGGCTCGATGGGAGAAAAAGAAGAAAACACCTTCGGCAACGGATGAAAGAAAAGCTAAAAAACGAATTTTGAATTAATTTATGATAAATTAAATTAGGTGGCACAAACTTGTCAATAATGTGGTGGCAGTGAACACCAAGGAAAGAGAGGCATAACAGCAGCCACATGCCCCCAGGCAAATTGAACTGAATGAAGTGATCAATGCCAATGCCTGGGAAGGGGGGGGGGAGGTAAATATTACGGTATGCCTACGGTACAAACGGGGAAATTCTCAACTGGGTGATGGCGCTTATAGCTCATTAAGGGTTAAACCGATATTAATTATTTTTATACCAAATTAAAGGGCGCACTTCTGGTTATCGATTGATATGTAATTGATTAATTTTGGTTCAGAATTAGCGGAGTTGTACTTAAACAATTAAAAAATTTGCAAATTTATTTATAATAGTCTTTTATAATGGTTGGTTTTTATGTATAATTCTGCTAATTCTGAACCAAACCAAATAAATTTTATATCAATCGATAGCCAGAAGTGCGTTCTTTAATTTCACACCAAAATCATCTTAATTAGCGTCGTCCTTAATGAGCTACAAGCGACGTCACCCAGTTGAACGGGTCTGGCTGAATATATTATTGGTTAATTAATTATTTTAATGCTAATAAGATGGAACATTTTATTGAATTTCATTTATGATTTATGCCAATTAATTTAAATGTTTGTTTCGAACCAGCATTATCAAAGTAGCCGTATGCCATCCATAGAATTTGTGCCGATTTACTTCCCCCACAGGGGAATTGTCATCCTCCAAGTCGAATGTGCCCGAATATTTGTCATAATCGAATTTATAGACACAATGCAATGGTTCAGTGACGGTGGCATATCTAGGAATTTAATTAAATTAAAATTATTTTTGAATATTTACCTCCTCAAAAGGACGCCTCCCCCGTCGCGGGCATGTCTGGTGCAATCCAGCCAAAGGCCATGTTCATGAATTGAATTGTATTCTTGCAAATTCACAATCTTCAAATGGAAAAGGGCCATATTTAAATTATTCCCGCTTTTTTTATACCTGCCAAGAAGGTGTCAAAATGGCCGCAATTGAAAGGCCCATTCCAATCATTGTGAAAACGACTGAACAAAAAATGACCGCTTTTCGTATTGTTTCGGCCATTTTTGAATATATTTTTTGTTTTTTTTGCTTAAATAGAAATTAGGAACATTTGAATGAATGGATTTTTGTTTTGTTTTCATGAATAAATTTGAGGGGAATTCTTTGTCTTTCGTGCATAAATTCAGTGGACCATGAATTATTGTTCGCCACAAATCAATAAAATATTACTAATTGGGGGTTGGCGCCTTTGCTGCCAGCCGACGTGGGGAAATTAACATAAAAAGAGGCCAAAATATTCGATAAAATTGAGGCCAAAATATTCGATAAAATTGCAATATTTTGACTATCATAAAGATTGACATAAACAATTTGATTATTTTAGGTAATATTTCATTAAAATGACCGACTGGCAGTAGCAGAAATGTAAATGAAAAATATTCGATATTTTGGGGGGAATATGTGGGAGAATGACCATTCGGCTTCCTTTCACATTTGGTCAGTGCAACTCCTTCATCTTCAAGGTCATCTTCCCATCCCAACAACGGAGAAGACCGACCAAACATGCGAAGATGGTTGCGTTGCGCATTGAAAGAATGGAATGAGAAAGGAATTGGGGAATGTTGTGCTCACTGCCCCCGGGGGCGAAAATCGCCACCCTCCGATATATTTTTGGGAATGGATGGCTGGCTCATCCAAACAGCTCGTTGCCTGCTGCGTTGGGCAATTCAAATTCGCCCTTTGTTGACCGGTCGATTGGCATTTTCATCAGTAGAGCATAGGTGGAAATGTGGAATGGACACTGGGTTGAAAGGCAGATGAAAATCACCGAAGCAAATTCGCCGCGCAGGTTGGTTGGTTGCCCACCTCCGACTGGCTGCCAATTTCGATTTATGACCGAGGGCATCCGAATTCTGAATGATGGGGGCCGGGAGGCATAGAATCGGGGAAAAAGGTAAAATTTTGAAAGGAGGGGGAGAAGGGAAAAGATTTAAGCGATTAAACATTTATTTAAAAGGAAGAAGGGTGAATAATTGAATAAATATTTTGGATTATTCCAATCATTTTTTTTTGTAATAATTACAAATGTAGGCCATTCATTGGGCACAGAAACCCATTAGAATAGGGAAATGATGCAGGGAATTGCGTCGTCTGGTTGTGGGCGACGGAGCAAATTGTAAATGAGCCGAAGCAAACAATTCAAAAGTGAGGAGAGACCATCCACTGAAAATGGAAGAGGATTGATGACAGCCGATGGACGATTTTGGCCGATTGAAGGACATTTTTGGAGGACAAATAGCTGGGAATGGGGTTTGTGTGTGAGGGGAATAGGCATTTTGGATGAGATATTGAAGGTGGATTGAGGGGAAAATGCGATGATCGGTTGGCAATATTTCCGTTTAAAAATGAATGAATGACCTTTGATAAACTTTATGATTGATTTGATGAAAAGTGAGAAATGAAATTTGAGATAATTTAAATATATTAATAATAAAATGGAATAAATTTATTCCATTAATTTGTTAGAAACCGTTAGAAATAGAAAAGCCTTAAATCCTTTTTGATATGGAAATGGAAACTTAGAATGAATTGTTAAATATTGAAAATTAAGAATGGCAGCTACTAATGATTGAATCATTTTTGATCAACTATTTGTGGCCTCCTCCTTCTTATCTCCACAAAAATCTTTAAAAACATTGGGACTCAAATTTTGTTGCCTCATTCCGCGCATTTTCCAGTCTTGTTTTTGGTTGTAAACAAAAATAGAAGAAATAAATGGGCAAAATGGAAATGAAGGAGAAAATGAATGTTTTTTGCTAAGAAAATAATGGAATATTTACTGTAAATTCAACCATGAGTTTGAGGTAAAATAAAGCAAGAATATTCTTTGCATCCAAAGAAAGTATCATTTTTGAAATGAATTTTGGTTGAATGTGCGCAACTCAGAAGAATATTCAATATGAATTCCCTCATTATTTTGCCCTTTTTTATGAATCATCGATGTGGGAAGGGTGCATCCATCCTACTTTTTATGGGAAGCAATAAAGCGTGGAAGGCAGCAGAAAATGCGCAAATAAGCTAAATAAAAAAACGTGAATTTCTGGTGGTCAAATGTGGTCAAAAAAAAGACATCAAAGGATGCGCATTTTTAGTTGATTTACTTTAAAATTAAAATTTGCTACTTCAAGGGAATATTTCAAGGATAATGGAGAATTCTGGAGTTAATAATTGGAAAATATATTCGAAGAAACAAAGAATAAAAATTTAAATGAAAATGTGGGATTATGAGTGCGGGATGACCGGCGAAAAATGGAAAATTTAGAGTGGGAATGGGAATTCACCAAAACAACCAACGAATTCGGAAACAGGAATTCAACCCTCCATCCTCCCGCCGGCTGGCAAAAGATTGTGACATGCCCTCAAAAGTGCGGGCCAACAAAAGATCAATAAAATTGGGGGAAAAGGATGGCCAAAACAATTAGAACAATTTATGGAGGGATTATGGACACAATTATTGACAAAATGAAGTTGGATTTAATATTGAATTGTTCCAGCCGAAGGAATAATTAATCCATTGGATATGGACGGATGATTCATCCAATCCAATCCATTCATTCATTCATTCAAATTGAAGGATGTGTCCAACATTTTCAATTTGAGCACAGCATCAAGCCATCTCCAACCGGTTTCCTTTTCCCAATCTTATTCAAATCCAAATGGATGGATTGGAATTGGGGGATGGGATGAGTGGAGGAAGGCTGAGGGAAAGATGCAACCAGCCGCAACTTATTTGAGAAATGAAATGTTTTAAAATCAAAAAAAGTGGTTTAATTAATGGAATAAGAATAAATTAAATCAGAAAATTTGTTAATTTTAAGGAGGATTGGCCAATCAAATTAAATTGAAAATATTAGAATTCACAAATGATGAACATTTCTGATTCTTTTGTTATATAATTGGCATCAAAAATTTTAGAATGTTCCGGGTATTTTCCTCCCCCAAGGCGGATTTAAATTTAAAAAAAGGAGGAATAAATTGTGGGGAATGAATGGAATGAGTCAGCGCGGATTTAGTTGGGTTGAGGTGGGGGAATGCCATCAAAATCTTTTAATCGGCAGTCGAATTTTCGTCTCCCAGCTGGAAAATTGGTTGTTTGGCGGTGGATGAATTGGGAGGAATGATGAGGAAAATTGGGAACGAAAATTGGGTGCATGGGAAAAGTTTTTTTTGAATTTGGATGGAATGAATCATTGCTGGTTGAATTTTGATGAATAAAAAATGGAATCAACAAAATATGCACTTCAGGGTTAATTTTGCATGAAAAATGTTGTAAAACATTAGGCCCAAATTTGATTGAATTAAATCATTCTCTTTTTGGCATTAATTTGTGGCAATATGGATTAATTATACCTAATCTAATTTTAATGATTTGAATAATGGAATCTGATGAAATAATTATATATCTACTGACCATTTTGCACTTTGCCCAATCAATTCTTTATAATTTTCCTTTTGAGCATTGCTAGACTGCCCCTAACTAAGGCCATTAAGGCCACAATATCCGCTTATTCTCCACCCCCTCCCTCCATTATTGTTTGTTGTGTCGGCTGCCACTCCACACATTTGGGTGCCATGGAAATTGTTGACTGGCTGACAATTTGGTTGAATGAATGGCATTGGCATTGAATTTGGAGGAATGAAAGGAAAATACTCATTTTGAATAAACGAAGATTGTTGGCAGGGAATTGGAAAGAATAAATTGAAAGAATAATCAAGAATAAAAGAAATATTTAACAATTAATCTTTTATGAATAAACCCAGATTGGAATACATTTCTTTAAAATAAACCCAAAATTGTTATATTCCCTTACTTAAATTCTCTGTTTATTTTCACTTAATTCCATCTGCTTTTTCTCGACCTTTGACCTTCACTTTTTTCGTATTCTCCAAGAGCTAATAAGCCATAGTTCTAATCATAAATCCTAGCTTAAACTTTAAACCCTAATCATGAAATAAAAGTAAATGATAGGGAAACACCTTCACCATTTACCAGTGATTCTGGACTTTGATTGACAGGTTCAGTTGCCTCACAGTATCCCTTCCAATTGTGGGGCCCAATCTCCATTGTACCGAGAATATGGATAAAATGATAAAAAGAATATGAAATGAATCGATTTTAATATATTGTGCTCAAATTCAGATCAATTTATTGTTCCAAAAATGATGAATTGATCTCTTGATCATAAAGAAATTTTCTTAAATTATATTATAAATGCTAATTTTTGCTCGAATTAATCTGCTGATGAATTATTCGGACAAAAGACAAAAAATGCGAAATCATCGAATCAAAATGCATGGATATGAGGGACTGAATTGTCTTTGTCCAAAATTCTCATTTCAATATATTTATTTATGTGATAGTCCATTTTATTTTTAAGCTTCCAATCCAAAAGTGAAAAGGTAAAATGAATGGGGGGGGGGGGGGGGGGGGACTATGTTCATTGAAATGAATTTGTTGTTGACGATTTGATGATGTTTTTGTGTTGGTTGGTGAGTAAGCTGCCGTCCGTGGAATTACTTGGACATAAAAAAACATTCATTGGCCAATGGATGGATGTGGATGGATCGATTCTAGCCATATCATTTTGTCGTCCATTCCCATTTTTGCACTTCATTTTCATTTTCAATCCAAACCATTCTTCCACCTTTATCAAAATTCATTTATGGTTTAATGTCTAATCCAATTACCCCTGATTTTGGATTAATGTAAAATAAAATGGCATTTTAGAATAATAAATTACTGTATGTGAAAACTAATTCCTACTAGTATTCCCTTAAACTCATTTTAATTAGCAAATTGTTTCAATTTTCAAGTTTTTTTGTGCATTAATCGGCACTACTGATGGCGGCCAATTCACAAAAGTGGAAATCTCTTCCAAAATTATGCGCCAAATATTTGCCTTCTCCGGTAATCCCAAAATGGCTCCAACAATTTGGATGGCCAATTTTTGTGCTGATTCTTTTCTTCTGTTGGTTTATGCTTTCCCTGACCATGATCGACAATCAACTTTTTTGGATGAATGTTCGACTGGACAAAGCCGAAGCCGCAATTCGCCATTTGGAACGGTACATCCAAATTTGAATAGTTTTCCATTTCATTTTCAGCTCCAATTCCAATCCAACAACAATGGCCCCAAATAATCCATCAGAGGCCAGAAATTCGATGATGACCACAAAACAAATGCCACCAATTAAGGCGAATCGCCGGCGCAAAATTCTTCTCCGCCGAAAGATTCGATCCATTGATGAGGAAACTGGAAAAATGGAACCGCAAAATGAGGAAATGAAGGGATTTGGTGATGAGAAAGAATTATTGGAGGAAAAGGTTAATAAATAATTCATTTTTAAATAAATTAATTTAATTAATTTTAAGCGAGAATTTATCGACCTGAATCCTCCAATTCCTCCAATTCAATCAAAGGATTCATTCAAGGAACAAAAAGAGGGAAAGAAAGTGAGCAAAATATTAAAAATTTTTGTAAAATATTTTTAAGGCCAGCACCTGGACTTCATTGAGCGTTGACCAATTTGAATTGGACAGTGAGGTGGCCAAAAAAATGGAAGAAAATTTGCGGCGATTTCGACGAAATTCGGTGAGATTTAATTTGGCAAAAAATAATTTTTGAATTTTTATTTTAGTCATTTGAATCGCCGAACGATAAGCAAAATAGGGAAGCGATGGACCAATTCTTTGCCAGTGATAAATTGCATCGGAATCGGAATACGGCACCGCCCCAATTGATGGTGGAGCCAAAAAAGATGGAACTCATTTTGATGCTCGGAATTGTGCGTTTTAGTTTCGGGTAAATTAATTAAAAAAAACAACAATTTAGTTTGTTATTCTTGCAATTTTATTGGCCATTGGCATTTGGTTTTGGTGGCGCCTTTTCCACAATCGCCGGGCTTCTTGTCGCTATAATTGCCGATCCGACACAATTGTTTGGATTACACAGCCATTTGAGGCAATTCGAACAAATTAATTGGGGGAAATAAAAAATGGATGGATGAAGAAATAATAAAAACCATTGAAAATTAACCCAGTGCCTTAACTTAATTATTTGATTACACAATTGACATTCTATGCCATTATATATTCTGCATTTTTAATCAATCTCGAATTAATTCATTCCCTTAATCCAATAATAATAATAAATTCTTAAAATATTTTTATTTCACTTAATTCTTATTTGATTTTAAATTGAAAATTGTTTTTATCCTCATTTTTATAAAAATAGAACGAGGCAAAAACAATCATTTTTCATTTGGCGGAACAAAATTTGTGCACCAAATTAAAGTTTGTAATATTTACGTTAAATTTAACAAATTTATTAATATTATTCTTAAAGCCTTATGAAATGATCAGCAGATAAAGAAATTAGTGGATTTGATAGAACTCAAAAAGTTAAATTAATAAATAACCAAAATTTTGTGGTATTATTATGAATGACAAGGAAGCAAATGTCACTGAAATTTGATATAAAATAGGCCTCACAGGTAAATTTAAAACAAGCGTACTGTATAGTATACGGTATGCCATATTCTCTTTTTTCTCCCATTTTTCATTTAATGCTTCAGGCAACATCAGCAGAGGAATTGCAAACAAAAAGATAACAAATTGGGGAAATTTTCTGGCCAATTAAATTGATTTAAAATGCTCTAAAGGCTAATGAGATAAATTTTTTATTTGATAGTTTGAAAGATCACTAGGAATTTGGTAAAATTTGGATCCAAAGTTTCTGAAATATTGTGTGAAATTCCAAAAGTTTAACAAATTCCAATAATATTTTATTCATTTTTATTGAATTAAAACAATGTAAAAAATAAGAATAAAATTGGCTCATCAATTCAATTTTAGACCATTGTGCTGGTCGATGACATTGCCGTAGGTGAATTGCACAAATCGCTGTTTCCTCCTCCAAATGAATTATTTTCTTCATTTCGTTTTTGACTGTGAATTGAGGCCAACAATGCTTCCATCCGTTCATCTTTTGATGGCAACTATTCAAATTAAATTCGCATTAATTTTAATAATATTTTCATTTTTTTACTTGTCTATTTGAATTCCCTGCAATTTTCTTTTGATGATCCAAAACGGCCGAAATTGACCGAAAACGAGCAAAATCAGCGGTTTCCAAAGGGCGACTGGAAAATAGGCACAAATTTAAAATAAAATGGAATAAATTTTTTCGTACATTGTTTCAGTGACTGGAAAAGTTGTGCTTTGTTGTTGTTTTTGTCCATTTTCGATCAAAATTCGCTGTTGATGGCCAAATTCCCTCGAATGAGTGGTCACAAAACGACTGAAAATGTACAAAATAATTATTCAATTTTCTCGAATTTATTTGCCTTGTATTTGCATTGGCCGCGGCAATTCTCATTGCCCTTCGATCCAAACTTTCAGTGGAAAATGAGGATTTAGCCAATGAATTATTATTGAGCCGATTAAATTGGGGGAGGGCAGAGGAGGAAAGAAATGGACGGCAAGTAATTGGCCTGGAATTGGATGGATGGCCGGAATCAAGCTAAAAAAGAATATTAATTAATTATTGATTAATATTTTGGTTTTGATTGATTGACTTGTCTGACAATTTGGCCCAATTGATTTGAGGCAGCCGCCGTCAAACTTTGATTATCGACCAAAAGTCCATTATAATAGATGGGAATTTGTTTCTATAAAAAGAATATGATTTAAATCCAAATTTAATTTTATTTACATTTGCAGAAAAATTGGTCGAATTTTCAGTGGCATTTTGTTGGCAATTTTTGGGACTTTGCATTGTGGGAAAATTCGATTGTCGATAGGCACTTTTGTATGGGACAGAGGAGCAATAACCAATGTTGGCATATCTCAAAAATTAACATTATTTTTGGATATGCCCAAAAGGTAATTCCCCAAATTATTTACAAATGATTGTCCATATCCTCCTCTCGACTTTTTGTATTTTCCGCTTTTGGCATAAAATGATCCCGACTGGCACTTCGCCTTTGCCTGGGCGGAGTTGGCCTTCGGACAATGATGGCACAATTTCCGGCGGATGAACGGCGAAGTGGCACTGAAAAATGAATCACAATAAATTGAGGGGCCAAAACAATGACCAGGTGGGGCAGTGAGGAAAAGATTTGAGGTTGAAGCCAATGATCCATTTGCGGCCGAGGAAATTCCACTGCTTGTGCTGGTCGAAGTCGATTTTTGATTATTTTTGGGGGAAACACCGGGCACATTCAATGACAATGAGGAGGAGGATGAAGGACATCCGCCATCACTTCCATTGCTGGCAGAATCAGCAGTGGATGAAATTGAGGATTTGGTGGATTGTTGTTGGCTTCTAAATTAATAATTAAAATGTTCAAAAAATAAATTAAAATATTTAAATAAATATATTTCAATTTTGTACCTAAGCAAATTGTGCAACTTTTTTGTGGTCGATGGTGTTTGTTTTCGTGTTTTTTGTTGATGATTGTGGATTGTGGCACTCAAATCAGGCACAGATCCCCTCGGAGTGGATGGACACGATTTTGTGGTTATTCGAATGCTATTGTAGAAATTTGGCCAATGCCCTGAAATGAGGGAAATTTCATCAAAAATCGAATGAAAATTAATTAATTAATACTCACTCAAACTATTCAACGAAAATCCGCTGCCAGCATTCACCAATCCAGCAGATTTGGTGCCATTTTCGGCAAGGGAGGAAACATCGGGTTTGGAACTGGACAAACGCATTCGATTTAGACCTGCAAAAATGTTGGCATTGAATTGATGAGGAATTGTTTAAGAAGAGTGGTGGAATTTGAATATGTCTGCCAATAATGCTTATGGGCCTTTCTTATTTATCCTACTGTACCCCCACTTTTAGCCCAATCACCTGTCAACTTATCAATCCAATATCGCCCCAATCTGCCTTTTTAAATAAGGAAAGGAAAATACGGTAGCAGAGGTGCTCTCACAGTCAATCAGCAATTGGGAATGCCTTGAGGCTATTTTCAATTTCAATCAACTATTCTTTCTCCGTTTCCTTTCTTTCGCATTTGAATTTGATAATTATATGAGGTGTAAAAACCAGCTCTATTTCCAACTAAATATTCATTTTTAAGAAGTTTTGTTATCACATTTTTCTCACACAAAAAATAAATAATAATTTTAATAAATTACAGTTCCCTTCAAATCCCTATCCCGTTTTTAGGCCACGGAGGCTTAGGCCTAGCTGCCAAGGCCCGAGGTGAGAACCTAGGCCCACTCTTGCCCAAACAATTTTAGCCATATTTTAGGACTAATACCCACCTTTTTCCAATCCCCGTAGTCTCAAAGTGGCCGCTTGCAAATCTTTTCTCCTCTTTTTTCGTACACTTTTATTCGCACTTCGATCATTGGCCAGCCGTTCGGCGGCTGCCACAATTCTCCGATTCAATTCAATTTCTGCTTCCAATTGGCCAATTTCATCACCCTTAATCAAAATTTATTCATTTTATTTATTTTTTATTTCCCACTTCATTTTCCCTTTGTTGAATTAATTCCTGCGGGAATTTGAATGCCGTCCCAATTCTCGTTCGAACATGGGGTTCCGGTTCACCGGGCAAAAGTGTTTTATAAACTTCTTCGGGCATTTGGCCAGTTAATTCCTTCACAAAAATAATATTCAAATATTATTCCAATTAATACCAAATTAATTAACCCCTTCGGCAATGCACAATTTTTTCAATTCCTCAATTCTTTGGACCAATTCCTCCTCCAATTGTTCCCTTTTATCCAAAAGCATTCGGCACAATTCTTTCGATTTTTCCAATTCTTTTTCCTCCTTCTCCTCCTCTTCGGTAGATGATTTTACTAAAATAAATATTTTTGATGCGGTAAATTAAATAAATTCATTCCAAAAATTTTGAATGAAAATTGGGGCAATGGAAAGCCTTTTTGGGTGAATGGAGATTAAAATTGATGATAAAATTGGAAGATTTGGAATAAATGAGGAAAATATGCAAATTTAAATTAATTTATTTCAATTTTGTATTTTTTCTCACCAGCAGAAATATTGGCCACATTGGAAGATGACAACTTTTTGGCCAAAATGAATGAATGGCCATTCTCATTGGTGGCATCATTTTCGTGCATTTCCATTTTCTCATCAATTTTATTTTCTTGAATAATTTTATTGGAATGTTTGAGGGAAATTGAAGCCGGCGAACGGTCGGCGACACGGGCAGCCGGCATTCAAAAAATGGGTGGCAAAAATGTGGAGGCCAATTTTAATAAATTTATAATATTTGGATGAGCTTAATATATTAAATGTAAAATTATTATTTTTATAAAATTGAGGCTTGGATGACTCCAAAATAAATTTCAATTTTCGGTCGATGAATGGGAATGTGAGGAATGCGCATCCATAAAATTTTCCCATTAATATTATTAGGCAATAATAAATAAAATATTCACAAATTCGCGCATACATTCCTCTCTTCCCCCTTTGTTGATCGTTGGAGTGGAAAATTTAGCAGCAAAATTGGTTTTGGTTTGGAGCAAAACAAAAATGGAATGAAAAAGGGAATTACGGAGGATTTTTGCATTTGGCAATGATTCAAATTCAACGCCATTTCAATATTTTGGGACAATTGTGGGATGTTTGTCTTTTCCGAGATTTTTATTTTCATTCGGGAAAGAATTAATTTTCACTTTTTATTTGTGTTTCATTCCGGAAAGAATTAATTTGCACTTTTTATTCCGGAAAGAATTAATTTGCACTTTTTATTCCGGAAAGAATTAATTTGCACTTTTTATTCCGGAAAGAATTAATTTGCACTTTTTATTCCGGAAAGAATTAATTTGCACTTTTTATTCCGGAAAGAATTAATTTGCACTTTTTATTTGTGTTTCATTCCGGAAAGAATTAATTTGCACTTTTTATTTGTGTTTCATTCCGGAAAGAATTAATTTGCACTTTTTATTTGTGTTTCATTCCGGAAAGAATTAATCTGCACTTTTTATTTGTGTTTCATTCCGGAAAGAATTAATCTGCACTTTTTATTTGTGTTTCATTCCGGAAAGAATTAATCTGCACTTTTTATTTGTGTTTCATTCCGGAAAGAATTAATTTGCACTTTTTATTCCGGAAAGAATTAATTTGCACTTTTTATTTGTGTTTCATTCCGGAAAGAATTAATTTGCACTTTTTATTTGTGTTTCATTCCGGAAAGAATTAATTTGCACTTTTTATTTGTGTTTCATTCCGGAAAGAATTAATTTGCACTTTTTATTTGTGTTTCATTCCGGAAAGAATTAATTTGCACTTTTTATTTGTGTTTCATTCCGGAAAGAATTAATTTGCCCTTTTTCTTGAAAGATTTGTGTTTCATTCCGGAAAGAATTAATTTGCACTTTTTCCGGAAAGATTTTTGTTTCATCCAGTTAGACTTGTATTTTGGAGAAGTATAAAAAATTATGATGGGGAACTTTTTTGCCCTTTTATGGATGTTGGATTGGGTCGAAATCTTTTCATCTATTTTCCTCGGGCAAATGTAAGAAAGAAAGAATTGTTGGGAAACCGGATGGATTTGCTGGGATTTATTTTAGCTCTGCTAAACCCACAAAATCCTCGTTGTTCACATTTTGGACTAACTAAGGATGACCAAAAAAGGTAAAAAGAATTCAGCAAATTTAATTGGATTATTTCAACAATTGAGCAAAAATGCATAAAATTATCCCTAAAAGGAAATGCCATATAAATCTGTTTAATTGGCACAAAATTGTTACAAAATGAAGTGAATACTTTATAAATGAATTTGGCAAATTTAACAGTGCGCAAATCTTCCATTTTTGCTGCCACATGATTTTTTCGGCATTTTATAAAAAAGTGTCAATTTTTTGTCAAAAGAACAGTTTAGAAAAAGGCCGATAAAAAGGCCGAAAATGTAAAAAAGAATTGATGATGGACGGAAAAGGCAAAGGACAAAGAATGGAATATTCGGCGGGGAAATTACATTTTTTGATAAAAAAATGGGAAGAAAAAGATTTAGTAGATTTCATTGGAGAGGAGGAGATGACGTGCAATTTTGCCAATTGAATAGTTTTTGAAGACATGGAAAATGGACATTCAATGCTTTAAAATTTGGATAAGAAAAATTTGGGGAAAGGAGGAATTCTTGAGATTTAAGGGGAGTATTTTCCCGACGGGAAGTATATCGCGTCAGCGGTAAAAAAGCGCAAATAAAAGGGCAAAAAAGGTGCTTGGGGGGTCATCACAAAAGATGGGGGAAAAGGGAAGGAAATGAGGAGTAAAAAGAAGGGGAAATTGTGCTTTTCACGGAGGACAAAGTGGCCACTTTTTTCATATTTGAACAAGGCTATGTATTTTATATGCGCGAATTGACAAGATAGACTAGTGAGAAGGATGTTTTGTTTGTTATGAATTTCCGGTTAAATTCATTCATTCAGGCCTTTACACCCAACAAAAATATTCTTCAGTAATCCATAAATTATTCCTCAATCAGCATTGATTATTGGTCTGGAACATTTTTGACAGAGGGAATAACAAAATTAGCCACAATTTTGGCCATTTAAAATGTGAAAATTGAGTCACGCGAATTTTTGGTTATATTTCAGAATTGTCCGGTTTGGAAATGAATCATCGAGAAGTGAAGGATAGTTTTGGGGAAGGGGGAATGGAATGCGGATTACAAAATGGGAAGAAATTGAAGGTGAAAAAATGATTAAAAAATAAGAAATAAAATGACAACCAAAAATTGGCTTCCAAGGGAACGGAGGAATTGGCCATAAAAATGAATGATTCGAAGGAAAATGAATGGATTGGCCAATGAATGGGAATTGAAGGTGTGTGTGAATTTGAAAGGTGGAGGGCGATATGAATATTGAATTAAAATTAAAATGGAATGGGCATTTATTCAAAATAAACTTAAATGGAATTAATCTGGGAACGTCAAAAAATGAATAAATTAAAAGGGAAATATTCCGATTAGTGCCGTTTAATATTTACACAGGTGAATTGGGAATATTTGGGGGGATATTAGTACGGATTGGATTGAATGGGGGATTATGGCCATTCATCAAAATTGGCCAATTCAAATATATTTGGGTGGGCTAAATAAATGTAATTTAATATATTTAAAAATATTCAACAGAGATCATAATTTTTTGCAAGGAATGGAATTCCATGGAATAATTAATGGGGAAGGAGGAATTCCTCCAAATTCAAATCCTTTTGCGCACCCAACCATTGGAATTAATCCCCAAAGGGCCACCGCCAATCACAAAAGGGGAAGGGATTATTTCCCATTTGGTGGATTTGCGTTCAAAAATGTGAAGGAGGGAGGGAATGAATGAATGTGAACACATGTTCCCAAAATCCAATTGGAATTGGGTTGATCTTTTCTTGCGGAAATTGGGGTGGGGGCCAATTGAGCGGAAATTGGTTGTTGACCAAAGGGAAAATAACATCAAGGACCAAATCATTGGTGGGAAAATATTTAAATTGAAATATATATATTTGATTATTTAATAGTTAATTTAAAAATATTTCTAAAATTCTATTTCTAAAATTTTGTTCTATTTTTAGGCGCGAAGAATATTCCTTTAAAATGTGTTTGGATGCGATAAAATTTCCGGAGAATGTTTATGCAAAAAAAGACAAATTTGGATGGGCCAAAATGGGAAAAGGATGGGAAGAAATGAATGGACGAAAATAGAAACAATTTAGGGGAACAGCATTTTTTACAAGGAAGAAAGAATCAATGCAATTTGGCCAAAAATGTTTGAAAATGAAACATTGATTTGGGAATATGGCGAAAACATTATCCGCACTAAATATTGAATTGTAAAGGGAGTGGTGGCCGTGGAAAACAAATTAAAACATTAAGCGGCTTAAACGGAGGAATTCGGCTGATTTTTGAGCATTGGCTCAAAGTTTCATAGTATTTTGATAAACATCTTTCTGTAGAGAAACAGTCAAAATGATTAATTCAAAAATAAAAGGCCAGAATGTTATGGCCATAAAAGGAAAACAACTTGGCCTTTTTGTTCTTTGGTCATAAATATTTGACAATTTCTTTCAAATCTACTAATTTTTCTCTAATCAGTTGATAAGAGATAATTTTAAAATTAAATATTTAATTGAAAATCTAAACCAAAAGTGGAATATATAAGGGAGGGGTATTGGCTGTGCGACCTGTGACCGATGAATGAAATAATGGGCCTATTCCTCTGCTAACCCATCTCAACAAAAAAAATTCATCCATTTATATATTCCACATCCACCGTTTATTTTGGTTTAGTTTAGGTGGGAAAGGAGGCAAATGAGGGGTGTATTGAAGGTCATCTTCGCCACCTCCAAAAAGCACTTAGCATTTGGCGCATTTAGCCAAATGGATGATTGGGGGGAGGGGGTGGCTGGTTGGTTGGTTGCAGGATTGAAGGCAAGGAATCAGGGGGAAATGTTTGGTTACTGCTAATGTTGAACAAATTTACATTAGCAAAGGTGAAAATGTAAGGAATGGGAGGGAAAGAACATAAATTAAACCAAACAAATCCAATCTAATAAGGCAAAAGAGATTATTTTGGAATTGAGGGAATTAATCCTCATTTTCTAATTCATTTTTGAAGGGATTAAATGCGTCCCAAATTTCAATTTTTTGAATTCAAAAAAGGGCCATTCAAGGTCAGCCCATCCATCCATCTCCCGCCGGGGTTTTTCTTCCTCTCTTTCTCGGATGCTCAAAAAGCTGGGCGCGCGAAAATGGGTGAATCCATCAAAATGTCAAAAATGTCCCATTTTTGGCCTATTTTCCCAATTTTTCGTACTAAACGGGAAAATGGCTTTGGTGTCTTTTTGAGAAAAACGCGTCTTTTTTTTCAAAAAACAAAAGCGACAAATGGAAACCAAGGGAAATGGATTTTGGGGAAGGAATCATTGGCCTTGATGATGGTGGTGATGGTGGGGATTTGTTGAGTGTTTTGTCTCGGCTTTGGACAAAAAGAATGAATGAATGGTTAAGTGGAAAAGGGAATTTGAGGGGATGGAGGAGTCATTGGCCTTGACTTTAGTTACTTATTTGAGGGGATTTGACCATTCTAATTTCCAATATAATTTTTGGTTCATTATTGGCTTAAAAAATTGGATATTCCCCCAAAAAATAATATACCATAAAGGATGATGGGTCAAATTGTGCCATCGATGGAGGAAATGCCAACTTTTTGGCCTTTGTTCACCCCTGAATAACTTTTATCCATTCTTTGTTTGCCCATCAAATATCTTCGCCCTTCCTCCCTTTGCCTTTTGTTCTCCATTTTGACTTTGTCGGGGATTGCGCATTTGAAAAGTTGAAACAATATTCCCCCATTTCCTATTCTCGAGCCCAACTTTTGCCCATCCATTTGGCCACAATTTCCCTTTTTGCCTTTCAACCCGATGGCCGCCTTTTAAAGGATGGACATATTCCCCCCCCCCCCCCCCTTTTGCTATGCAAATAAATGAATGGAAGGGACAAAAGGAAATATTTGATGGGATCAAAGAATAAATAAAATATTATTTTCAAAATTGCATTCATTTTGGTTTGGTTCATTTATTTGCTGCGGAATTTGTATTTTTGGATCGCGTGCCATCATTTTATTTCATTTTTTGAATATTCTTTGGGCCCAAAAATTCCATTTATTTATAACAATTGAATAAAAGAAAGGAAAGGCAAAAAGGCCAATAAAAAATGAAGAAAAAAGCCGCCAAAAGACAATAAAAAATAGAAAAGAATTGGAATGGGCATTGGCAATTTTTAGAGGGGAAATATTTTGGGATATAATGCGCAATCAAAAAGGAGGGGAATAAAGGAGGGAGGGAGGATGCCATTTTGACGGTCCCCCACAAATGTTGTCCATCCTTTATTCTTTTCGGGCAATAAATTTTGGCAGCCGGCCTTCGCCCCCAAAGCCCGACCCCAATTTCGCATTTATGAAGGCCATGCACCGTCGCCCATTCCCCGATGATGTTGGGGGCTGGAATTGTTTTGGGTGGGTGGATTGGATGATTGAAAGGGGATATTGGGGATGGAATGGGATATTTTGCATTATGCCATTCTCCTCTCACCGGAAATCTTTCCGGAAATGTTGCCGCCCAACAACACACCGGCCAATTTTATTTTTTTTCGTCCTTCCTTTTGGAGGTTTAGGTATGATGCTATAATTTTCATATTTCAAGGTTATACAGTTTTTTTCTTATTTTTAGTAATTATTATTTGCAAAATTGGCATAAATTAACATTTAGAATTTAAATGAATTAAAATATTGTCAAAAATTAAGGAAATATTGCCTATGGGAATTGTTTGTAAGGAAAAGGAGAAAATGTTTTTGTGGGCGCAACTTTGGAATGAATGAATGAATTGTTGTTGAATGAATGAGCGGTGGGCGGATTATTCACCCCAAATTCCCATTGCCATTTGCCTTTGCCCCCATTCCCCATTCATTCATTCAAAAAAAAAAAAGCTCAAGAGCAAGCAAACACCCTTTCCCCCGTATATTCCACCTTCTCGCCGTTCCCCTTGAGAGAGGAATTGAGGCCTTACAATTGCAATTGTGGGGTCAAAACAAAATGTTTGTTAAAGCCAAAATACAAAATAGGAAAACATTTTGGTGGGAGCCAATTTTTTAGGGTCAACAATGGGCGCAATGTTTTTTATTTGTCAACAAAAATTCCTTCAAAAAAACCCGAATTGTGGAATTTTCGGACATAACGGAATTTGTGACAAATGAAGAGAATATTTGATTTTATGAGAGGAATGGAATTTGGAGCGAATGAATGATTTTGGATGGAATTAAAGGGGAATTTATTGTTGTATTTTATCAGTGTTGAACAAAAAGCAACAATTTTTGGATTATTTTATCGAATGAGAAAGGTAATGATGATTTTCCGGATGAAAAAATGGTCATAAAATGAAAATGATGACTAATTGAAGTGGAGGAATAATGAAATGATGAAATGGCGAGAAAATATACCTAAATGGGGTGAATGAATTTATTTTGAGAGGATTTACAGATGAGAAAGGGCCCTTCAAATTGAGATCATCTTATATGGCCTGGGACTGGGACTGGATCATTTGAATGAATTAGGCAACAATTGAAGGGGGAAATTGGTCGGGAATGGATTAATAATGAATGGAGGAGGGTTATTCATGAAAAAAGACAAAAATGAAGGAATTTTGACCATTTTTGACAGTCAAAATTATAAGACTACATTATTTATTTTATTGGCCTTAAATAAATCCGAAAAATTTGTGTGGTCCAAAATCTCAGAGATGGAAAATTTTGCATAAATGGAATATAAAAGCAGGTGTGGAAAGGAATAAAAATGGGGTGGAAAAAAAGAAATCGTAAAAAAGTTTAGGCCACTTTTGCTACCTTTGAATTAGTACATTCAAAGTCGGCGAATAATAAATGGACTTTTTGGATGGATTTTAAAAAAAAAACAAATGTTTTTGCTTCTTCCCTATATTTAGGGCCAGACGGCCGTCCATCGAAGAAATGTTAATCGACTGGAATTGGATTGAAAGGAAAGTGAATTAATGTGGAAGATTGAAAGGGGGATATAAATGGATGGACATTGGACAGTGGACACTCAGAATCAGAATGGAAGCAAGGAAGATTTATTTCCTTTTACCCGTTATACTGCTTCAATTTCCTTCGAATTTGGCCAAAAGTTATTCTAATTTTATACAATATTTCTAAATGTCAAGTTTTTAAAATATTCTTTTGGGTTTTGGATTAAAATGGAATCCAATTTACTCAAAAATGGCACAAATTTGGAGAAAACAAAGTGCTAAAATTATTTCATTTTTGGGTCAACCGAGAATTGGAAGGAAAGAAAGGAGAATGGAAGAGAATTAATTAGTCGAAGCTCGAAGGAAGTCCACCTACTTAATTTATTTGAGAGTGGCCGATTGGCAGAATGCCCAGAGGACCATTTGAAGGCCATTTCCCCCTTCGATTTTTCCAACTTTTTGCTCATTGTCAGTCGGACTTTATCTTGACAAATTGCTCCAAAAATGGATGGAAAAGAGAGGAAAAGGTGAAATTTTATTTGGAAATTTTGAAAATAAAAATTCAATTAAAATTGAATATTTTTTGCCCGGATGAATGAATGAATTGAATATACAGTTAATTATTGTTATTTTTGTATTGAAAATAGAGAATAATTTTGAATGCGCAACAAAGTGGATGGATGAATGCCCTCGACAAAAAAACTTGTTAAAAATAAGTGGATTTTAATATTATTTGGGAATAAATTAATTTCATTATTAATTTTGATGATCAACTAAATGGAAGAAGGAGGCAATTAAAGCGGAGAATACATAAATGGAATGAATAGGAATTATACAACTTGAATCTGCCCGGAGGGATTGTGCTCATTTCTGATTTATTATTTTAGCAAAAACCAATTCAATTCAATTCAATTCCACTTATATAAAACCAATCAACGTAAAATGTATTGAACAGGATGGAATAAAGTGGAATTGGGGAGGAAATGTTGAAACTTTGAAGAACATTTTGAGAAGTATAAGGGGAATTGTAAAAGAATGCCCTGAGGGTAAAATGCAGCAAATGCACTTGTGTGTCCATGCATGACCATTTAGATTATTGGGAGAAGGAGGATTGGATATGGTGGTAGATTTGGATTTGGTGTTTTGGGAAATGTGAATTGAGTGAGGGAATTGTTGTGTTTTATTGCAACTAGGATTATTTTGGTAGATTGATTCCACCAAATTTCTTCTATTTTACAAGCAATTTCGCCGGGGGCAATTAGAAATTGGAGGAGGTACAAAATTGGAATTGAAAATAATGCAAAAAAATAAATGTTCCATTTTAACAAGAAACATTTTTAAATTTAAAAAAAATCATTGAAGGATTTTTGATCGTTTCATTTCGATCGAAAATATAAAATTTAGTAAATTAGCAAAAAATTGGGAATAACGGATTGATGAAAAATGTTTGAGGAAAGTAGGAAAGTAGAGGTGGAAAATGGGCAATTGGATGGGCCTGAAGAGCCGGAGAGAGGAACATTGCTGCGCGAGGAAATGGATGAGGATGTGAATGTTAGGGATGGGATGGAATGAGGATGGAATTGTCCAAAAAGTGATGATGATGTTAATGTTATGTCCCCGTGGGCGATGATGTGTTCCTTTTTCCTTGTTCCGCTGATGGATTGGCTGAGTTGGCTGGTACGCATCAGCGCAACCCACCGTTTTCCCCAATTCCCCCATCCAATCGAACAGAGGACCGTTCGCCAATTCACCGTTGGATTAATACAAAGTAAAATAGAAAAAATTCCCTGGATTTTTTCCCGAATATTCTGACTTTTATTGACAAAATTGGGCATAAATTTAAATAAAATAACCAAATGGGATGTTGGCACTTTCACAAAAATATTACATAATAAATTGTGGCATATACACACATACAGCATAGTCATCAATTTTGAATGCCCATCTCATCCATTTATTCCCTCAAATTTTCCCAATGGCTATGGCTCTCGATGGACAAATTTGCATAATTTGTTCATCAAAAATGGAATGGCACAATATTGAAAAGGAATTGAGGATGGCAAGAGAAAATTGATGGGACATATTTGACAAAAAATTGGTGAAAATATATTTTTAATTCCTAGTTTATCCATTCACTCATTCATTAAAAAAGGGAGCATTAATTAAGGTAAATGTCCTTGTGGATGCATTCTAATCACCAAAAAGCATAGGAAAATGAGAAGAATGGACTCTCGAGTAAAAAAAGATGGATGGGAAAATGAAGAGTACGAATGGGATGGATGAGAGGGGATGATCCTTACGTTCTTGGGAAAAATGGGTAATGAAGGCCAGTTAATGAGATGGGAAAAATACTTTTTATATGGACATTTGTTGGATTGAATAAATGGCTAAATTGAATATTATTTTATTTTAATAATTATAAGGACTTTGATGAAGAAACAATTGGAAGTGAAGTTGCGCAACAAATGGATTGTCATACAAAAATGATGAAAAGAGCCGAGATGGCATTGAACATTGGCAGAATATTATGAAGGGTTGAATGAGAGGGATGATAAATTGAGTTGAGAGTAATTAGACTATACTCCATGCTCGTGTAGTATACTCTATTAGAGTATATTCTCATAGAGTATACTCTCCATTCTTCTGTAGTATACTCTATTAGAGAGAAGAAGGAAAGGGGAATTGTAAGAATGCCCTGAGGGCTAGTCCCACACCACTTCGTTGCCAGAATCCCTGCACGATACAGTTTCTTTTCCACTGTTACATTTTTTGATTATCTTATTAATCCCGCTTTATACAGCTATATATCCCGTGCACCTTGGGCATTTGGTACGGTTCAGGTTTTCAGTACACATCATGCTTCATTGTGGTAATATTAATAACAGATTATTTAATTATTTATTCAATGATGATTTAATTAATTTACAATTTACATGAAAATTATTTAAAATAAATTATTGGCACTTTAAACTATTTTTTTCTGGGAATCTCTTTAATTTATTTCACTGGAATTCATTCAATTTGACTGGTTCAGAATTTTGGCAATTGTTGCACGCGAATATTTCACCAAATTTTCCTGGTTTCGCAATTTGCAAACAGCGGCCGGGAATTTCTTCATTTTATTCACATTTTGGTATTGTTTTTCTTTTCCCACTAAATTTGGTTGTTCAATGCAAGAAACAACATTAATGGCAGCATCTTCCTGCAAAAATGGGCAAATTAATTAACATCTTAATATTTCCTGTATATTCAATTATTATTGGAGGAAATTAATAAATATTATTTGCACTTTTGGAATAAATGAAAAAGATTTGGACTTTTAGAAATAAAAAAGAGAAAGGAAATTAAATTTTCAGAAATTGAAATTTTTTTGGTTTCTAAGAAGAAAGTAGTGCCCTTTAAAATTCTTACCGGCTGAATCATGATTCGCTTGAGGAAGAAGAGGAATTTTTTAATCCGTGGATTGATCCCCGCGCAATCGGCCATTTGAGTGCGAACGGCGCCCGGATGGACGGCAATGGCACTGATCAATTTTTGGTCCTTGTTTTGTTCATTGTTGGCCAAATATTGGGCCAAAAGGGCGGTGGCGAATTTGCTAAGGGCATAGGCTTTCCATCGTTTTGCGTCAGCGAACATTTGTTCCCATTTGGTTGGGTCCTTCTCCACCGGGAACACGGGGCCCACCAATCGGTGCATCACCGAGGTCAGACTGACCACCCTCAATGGCCTCATTTTGGCTCGTTGATGGGCAATAATTCCTTCGCAAAGTAGGAAATGGCCAAGGAAATTCACTTGGAATGTTGGCTCCAGCCCATCCACCGTTTTTGCCTCTTTTGGCAGCAAAATGCCAGCATTCAGCACGAGAACATCAAAAACACTGTAAATTTGGCCAAAATTGTTTTGATTCATTGTTTTCCATCAACTCACATTCCATCCTCCACAATTTTGTCCAAAAGTGCCTGCACTGAGCGAAGATTGGCCAAATCCACCGGCAACCATCCAATTTGTTGTTCATTTCCATTTTTGGCCTTTTCTCCTATTTTTCGCACTGCTCCCTCGGCCCTTTCCCTGTTTCGGCACCCAATTGTGATGTCATATTCACCTTTGCCCGCCAACAACATTGCCGTCGCCAATCCAATTCCCTGATTTCCACCCGTGATCAAAACGTGTTTATTTTTCTTGTTTGATTTGGTCATTGTCATTTTTCAGAGATTTATTTGAGAATTGAAGATTATTTTTCAATTGGAATCTGGAATAAAATGGTGAAATTGCCGCAAAAATTGGCACTTTTATTTGGGCCTAAACCCCGCCCCATTTTTGCCCTTTTTTCGCGCATTCGGCAATAAATAATTTGCCGCACCCAAATGAAAAGAAAATGTATTTTAGAATGGGAGAATGGGCGTGCCAATCCAATTTACTTTCAATGGAGTAGCAAAAGGGCAAAATGGCACCATTTTTGTGGGTTTATTTTATGTGGTGGGGCCATAGAATGGACACGCAAAAACTTGCGTAAATAACTGGGAAAAGGTTGCCTAATTTAGAGGTAAATATGGCATTTTAATGTTCGGGCAAGGAATTAATATAGGTGGGAAATAAAATGTACGAAATTAAATTCAATAAAATGTATGAAACAAAATTCGGGCAGCTTAAATATTTTGAGTCATTTGTGTGTTTAGCTTTTGGTTAAATTGCAAAATTTTTGCTAATTTTAATAAATTATTTTTGGAATTTTAATTTTTTATTTCACTATTCCACGTTTTTTTTATACTGACGTGAATATATTTATAAATTTAAGTATTTAAAATGGTCGCAAATTTATTTCTAAACTGGGTTCATTACTATTTTTGCAGCTTTTTTTTGAATTTGTTCACCTTAAATTGAGGGGCAATTGAACAAATGGATTATTATAATTTTGATGGCGTAAATCCGAGAAAAAAGGCCAAATTCCACGATGGTCCTCTATTCTCACAAATTATTTATTTTGAGGTAATCGACCAATTCCGAGGGCATTTTCCAAATAATTGCCCATCCTTTTTTGCAAGGATAATGAATTAAATTTAGGCTTATTCTAGTTTGAAAAGAATTTAAAAAATGATGTTGATAAAATTTGGAGGAACTGAGTGAGTGGGTGGTAAAAGGATGAGCCCTGGAGGTATGGAGGATAATAAATAAAAATGAAATGAATAGGAATGGAATTCTCAATGAGGTGATATATATAGGCTACATTTTTTAATGAAGTATCTTCCGGATTTAAAGGAATTTGGAATGAATAGATGCAAATATTCCATGAATTTATTTGAAAATTTGGGCCGAATTGATGATTCCAGCATTGGGGATTTTAATAAAAATTCCAATAGTTTGTTCAAATTCAATTTTTGCCCTTTTCCCACAAAAATGTTTCAAATATTCTTCCATTCATAATTTTTATCATTTTTCTATTGGCTTATCATTGAAATTGCATTTTGCTGCCTCCCAAAAATGCTAATCCCTTTTTTCCATCCAATTTGGCCAATTTGGTGCATCCCTTCTTCCCCGCTAGTCCAAAAGTCGCCAAAATTTTTGGAGTTTGACCCTCAAAAAAAATCATTGGATTGGAATTGGAGGAAATATTGAACAATGAAAAGGTGGAATGGGAAAGGAGTTTTGGCTGATGAGGGATAGGCCAAAATTTCAGAAAGATGACCAAAATTGAGAATTAAAATGAGGACATATATTGCTTTGCTTTTATATATTTATTTATGTATTATTCGTCATTTTTAGCATCATTTTAATTCCATTTCCATTGTCTGCATTTTGATTCATTATTCTCCAATGCACAGGAATGTTTTGTGTTTTGTTTATTCATTTTCCGTTGGAAAAAAGAAAATGTGAATCAGGTAACCACATTCATTTCATTCCATGATGTCAATATTGTACTTTTATATTTCCCAATCAATTCTAAATATGTGATCAATTTTTCGGTTCAATTTGGCCAAATTCATTAGCAGTTCCTTTTCGCATTATACCAATTTAAAAATGAATTCATGTCTGTTCCGTACCAACTTGTACTGCTTTTGATCTCAAAAAGTGCATTTCAAAGTGAAAAAATGCCGTGACTGCCATTTCAAAATTTGAATTCAATTTGGCCAATTTTATGATTTGTGTCTTCCTGCGTCAATTTGACTGGGAAAATTGTTCGAAAATTTTATTAGTGCGCGACGAATTTTGCGAAATGGTTTTAAAATTCCACCCTCAAATAACATTTTGGTTCATTTTTACAAAAAAATGGAAAAAGTGCATTTACTTCACTCCAACTTATGGCGGACAAAATACATTTTTTGCCTTTAATTTTTCATAAATTTGAATTTTCAAGTCTATCAAAATTCAGAAAAATATCTTCAATCAACATCAGTAGAATATAGAGAATTTAAATTTATGAGGAAAATTTATATTTTTTGATAGACTTTTTCAATAAATTTCATTTCCAATTCAAGATTTGCAGCATAATTAAATGGCAAGAATTTTTTTCATTTTAATTTGATATGAAATCAATTCAATTTCTAAATATAGGAATTCATTTTTTCGTACTTTTTTTTATTTCTAATCAAATTTTCTGCAAATTTATTACCAAAAGTTTGGCCAATTTAGAAATGTCAGCATAATATTTTAAATATACAAATTCACATCATAATTTCCCAATTCAATGATCCATTTTTTATTTATTAATTCATTCAATTGATTCATTTTTTCTTTTTTGTTATTTACAAATTAAATTTCATTTTCTTTGCTACAATTCAGAAATTTATTTTAAGAATTTGGTATTAAAAATTTTTAATAGAATGGTCAATGAATGATTTTGTCATTATGAAAAGAAACATTATAAGTAGAAATTTTATATATTTTTTAATTAAATTAAAAAATTTAATTTTCGTTCGATTATTTAATGCCTAATTAAAATATAATTGAAACAATCATCAAAACAATGGAAAATGAATGCACTTTGACCGGAAATATATTCGCTAATTTGGCAATTCATTTTGTCATAAATTTGTGGGAAAAACGAAGGGCATTGAATGACCAAGTGCATAATTCTAAAGGGAAATAATGCATAAATTTGTAGGTAAAATATTGGGAAAATGGGCCACAAATCATTCAAACCACAAAAATTTAGGGAAGAGGGTTTTGGGTGGGAACTGGGAATGACATTTAAATTTGCCATGCAATTCCATTCGGTGTTAAAATAAATTGTAAACAAATTATATCAAAAAAAATGCAAAAGTTAAAAACACAAATTTTAGATTGATTCAGTTGGAAAAAAATTTAAATCAAAATTATCAATAAAAATTTAGCCAATCCCCATTTGATTCATAAATGCCTCTTCTAGACTTACAGTAATTTGTTCAATGAATTTTGCCACCTTTTGCACTTTTATTCCCCGAGGCAATGTTTTTATTTTTCCTCTTTTTTCCCATTTTGTATTTGCCATTTTTGTCTGTCACCTGCACTTTTCCTCCCTATCTATAAAATACATTTATTTGGTTGTTTTTGACATAAATTTATTTGTGCCAAAAATGGGCATCAAAGATGATTGGCTAATGAAATAATAAATATTGTAAATATGCACTTTGGATATACAAAATTAGTATAATTTTGGCAGGTGAAAATAGTGAATGATTTCATTTGTAATTAATTTATGATAATGATAAGTATAGCAGCGTTAACTAAAATTGAAAAATGTTAAAAGCTTAAAAGTTTTATTAAATGAGAGAAAAGGGTACAGTAATTCGGAAAGTGATGACATTGATAACATAAGGGAAAACGCATTTCGTCTAGCACATAAACATATTATTCCCGAAATATACACCTTCTCCCATTAATTAAATCAATTTCCCCTTTTAAACATCACTTTTTCCATTTTTTACGTAATTTTTAATAATTAACATATTGGACTGCTGTATTAATTAATTTTTACCATAGAATAAAAAATCATGTATTCATTTTGTATATTTTTTTTTATTTAATTTCATTGGAAAATGCAAAGTTCAAAAGTGATCATTTTTTCCCCAAGTCCCAACCAATCTCCATTTATTTATTAATAATGGACTGGGAAACATTGTAATTAAATTGCACAAATGTAGAACGATCCCATTTCGTGGCATTTACCAATTCTATTCGATGGCCAATTTCCCATCCATTTTTGTGCCATTTGTCCTTTTTTCCTATTTTTTTACGGCAACCAAAGATTTGTGAAAATGAAATGAAAATTTGATTTGATATTTTCTTTCCGAACTCAAAGAAAACTACAAATTAATTTATTTGTGGGAAATATTATTCCAAAATGAACCCAAAAATGCGCAAAATGAGCTGATTCGATGGGAAAATTCGAACCACAATTTTTGCCTAAAATGTGACCAATTTGGATTTGGGTTGTCATCAGCAAAAATGGAAATACTTTGGAGGGACAAAATTTGGTTATAATTTTTGTGCTATTCTATAATTTAAAAATATTTTGTGGCCAAATTTTTGGACATTTAAGCAACCATTCAATTAAATAATTAACAATAAAATAATATTGATTGAATATTCCAATAAAAAAAGGAAATGATCCCAAAATTAATGAAAATAGAGGGAAATTTTTGCACTTTTCCCTGTTAACATTTTACGGATGTTTTCTTCAAATTTGTATTTACAATTGGGAAAATGTTTGGTAAAATGGTAAATACCGGACAAAAAGTAGCATTCAACAATTTGGCATTTAAAATGGCAAATAAAATTATTTGTGGCATTTTCCGCGCGCCAAATTAACCTTTTGTCCAATTGTTGGCCAAATTTATGAAACAAATACAAAAATTTTTGATATTTATTTTTATGCACTTTTTATTCCAATTCAAGCCAAAAATGTTTATTTCCCGCGAAAATGCCAAATTTTGTACAAAATTGTGCGGGAAAATTTTACGAATTAAGTGCAAAATAAAATGTACGGTTTTTTGGATAAAAAATGGAATTATTTTCAGATTAAAATTAAAATAATTGAATTGGACAAAAATTGAACATTTTATGAACCAAAATTAAATTTAAATTAAAATATAAATTAGGAATATGAAAATTCATCGAAATAAAATAAATTTTATTTATGCATTTTGAAAGAATTTTGCACTTAAAAAATAAAATCAAAATATTTTTGAATTCAAAAATGAATAAAGAAGGAGGAAATTAATTAATAGAAATTACAAATTATTGGCCATTAAAAATAAATAAAAATATTATTTTGGATTTCGGACAGATCACTGGGAATTTTTAGTGATTAAATATGGAAATAAATTAATTCGAAATTCTTTGATTTATCATTCGTTTGGCCATTTCCACCAAATTTTGTTGATTTCTCAATTTTCGGACTGCTGCCGGCAATTTCTTCATTTTGTTGGCATTTCGATATTCGCCCATTCCCAAATCATTTTCAATACAGAAAAATACATTTTCGGCTGCTGTTTCCTGGAATAAAATTAAAATATTCAAATTAATATTATTTTTGTACCGGCTGAATCATGATTCGCTTGAGGAAGAAGAGGAATTTTTTAATCCGTGGATTGATCCCCGCGCAATCGGCCATTTGAGTGCGAACGGCGCCTGGATGGACGGCAATGGCACTGATCAATTTTTGGTCCTTGTTTTGTTCATTGTTGGCCAAATATTGGGCCAAAAGGGCGGTGGCGAATTTGCTAAGGGCATAGGCTTTCCATCGTTTTGCGTCAGCGAACATTTGTTCCCATTTGGTTGGGTCCTTCTCCACCGGGAACACGGGGCCCACCAATCGGTGCATCACCGAGGTCAGACTGACCACCCTCAATGGCCTCATTTTGGCACGTTGATGGGCAATAATTCCTTCGCAAAGTAGGAAATGGCCAAGGAAATTCACTTGGAATGTTGGCTCCAGCCCATCCACCGTTTTTGCCTCTTTTGGCAGCAAAATGCCGGCATTCAGCACGAGAACATCAAAAACACTGTAAATTTGGCCAAAATTGTTTTGATTCATTGTTTTCCATCAACTCACATTCCATCCTCCACAATTTTGTCCAAAAGTGCCTGCACTGAGCGAAGATTGGCCAAATCCACCGGCAACCATCCAATTTGTTGTTCATTTCCATTTTTGGCCTTTTCTCCTATTTTTCGCACTGCTCCCTCGGCCCTTTCCCTGTTTCGGCACCCAATTGTGATGTCATATTCACCTTTGCCCGCCAACAACATTGCCGTCGCCAATCCAATTCCCTGATTTCCACCCGTGATCAAAACGTGTTTATTTCCATTTTCATTCTTGCTTGATTCTGCCTTCAGGCATTTAATCATTTTATTTGATTGCGTAGTAGAATACTATCTAAATCTAAAAATAAATATTTATTATTGAAAATATTTCGCCTTTTAAAATGACTTTTAATTTTCTAGGAAATTCAGACAAAATTTTTGGAATTGGGAAGGAAGGCGAAAAAGAACAGAAGAATTAATTAATTTGTTTTAATAATGAATAAATTCATTGCCAATTTTAAGTGAATTTTTATATCAACATTTCCTCCTCATTTTTATTGTCCATTTTTTGCAATTTATTATAAAAGTCCATTCACCAAATTACGTAACTTATTTTACACTGTTTAAACTTTAAAATGAATCATAAATGTCATTGAGAAACAACCAAAATGGTCCTCCTCCTCGCCCGCCCCATTTTAATGGCCATTTTTGGGAAACATTTTATTTTAGCAACTTTCTCTTTGTGACGAAAGCAACAAAAAAAGCTCAAAGTTTACACAAAAATCAAATAATTTTCATTAATATTCCCTCCTCCTTAATTTTAATTATCGGAAATCTGCCGAAATATTTATAAAATTCTCTCCGTTCAAAAATAGGAGGGAAATTTTGATGATTCCCTTAGGGCTAAATTGATGACATTTTTGCCCTTTTCAGAGATGTTATGGTACTATTCATTTTGGCATTCAAAGGGCAACATTTTCGGATTGTTTTGCCTCCTTTTTATTTTTGATTTACAATTTTCTATTTTTAGCACTTTTTCTTTGTTTACCAAAATTTGGCATTTCGGCATCATTATTTATATTCCACCCTCCAACAATTTGTGCCGTTCCCGTGCCCGGAGAATGAATGGCATTTTGAGGTAAAAAATTATAAATTGAATTGGTGATCTCTGAGTGAATATATTTTTTTGGCCAAATGCGAAACCAATTAATTGAGCTAATATTTGGGCAAAGAACAAAGATCCAAAATTTATATAATTTAAATTTAGGGAACAGAAAAAATTATTTAAAATGAATGAGAAAGGGGGAAATTGGGCCAAAAATGAGAAAAACACCTTCGAAAAAATGGACAACAATAAAAGGACAAAATCATAAATTTTATGGGCCAAAATTTATGATGGAATTGGGTTTTAAATGAGCTGAAATGTGGGAAAATGAATTGGAATTGGAACGCGTGATTATGAAAAGAATGGATGGATGGATTGCGGAATTGATGAGCCCCAGACGGAAATTGGCATAAAAATGAGGTAATAAAAATAATGGGAATTGGGAACTGAGATTTATGGCCATAGAAAAGGCCATAATTCTTAAAGTGCATTTTTCCTTTTTTGTTCCTTATAATCTTCGCATTTTGTTGTTCTTGTGATTGAAATAATAAGCTCATATCTCTTTTAATATGGAAACAACATAATTCACCATTAATTTCCAATTATTCCTTTCTATCCATTTCTTCATGAATATCGTAATTTTTCCTCAATGCTACTAAATTTGAGAACTTTGTTCTTTGCCCAAAGATTGTCTATTAGCTCAATACATTCTTTTGCATTTGGCCTAAATATATTCACAAAGATCACCTTCAAAATGTAATAGTTTTTAACTCAAAAATGAATTCGCCCAAAATGCCATTCATTCGTTTTGGCACGGGAACGGCACAAATTGGGGAGAGGGATAAATAATGATGCCGAAATGCCAAATTTGGTAAACAAAGGAAAGAAAAAGTGCCAAAAATAGAAAAATGTAAATCAAAAACAAAAGGCGGTAAAACACCCGAAAAGGTTGCCCTTTTTGAAATAACAAATTTAATGGATCCAAAGCATCTGATGAATCTGAAAAAGGGCAAAAATCTCATCAATTTTCCCTAGGGTAAATCATCAAAATTCCCTCATTTTGGATGGAGAGAATTTTTCATGTATAAATGTTACAGTTAGGTTAATTCATTTTTAATTTCAGATAATTAAAATTAAGGAATGGAATTTAAGTAATGCTCAAAATTGTCCGTAAATTTTAATTTAATTTTTGGAAAAATGAATGAGAAAAAGGGAAATTTAGACAAATAATTGAGAAAAACACCTTCGTAAAAAGGACAAATAAAAGGTCAAAATCGAAAAATTTTATGGACCAAATTTATGATGGAATTGCGTTAAAATGAGCTGAAATATGGGAAAATGAATTGGAACGCGTGATGGCCGAATTGATGAGCCCCAGACTGAAATTGCCATAAAAAAGTGGTAATAAAAATGAGGAAAAAGGGATTTTATGGCCATGAGGAAGCCACAATTTTTAAAGTGCATTTTCCCTTTTTGTTCCTTATTATCTTATTAGCATTTTGCTGTTCTTTGGATTAAGGAAGCTTTCAAAGAAGTTGGAACGGGTCGAGACCCGAGACTGATTCGGTGAGCTGATTGCAAAGTTTAAGAACCCTTTTAAACATTAAATTAAAAGTGCATTTTATTCGCCTTTGATACATAAAAATACTATTGTAAATATAAAGTTTATTTTTTCGCTTTTTAATGCCATTTTTAGCCACAAATCCAATTCATTTTCGCACTTTTATTAGCCAATTTTTGATGATTTCATTTCTTTCTAATTAAGTAAGCTTGTTTATGTTTATATTATTCCTCGCAAAACAGAGTAAAGGTAATTTGTGATGTTTGAGTTGATTGGCCATTGACAAAAATACAAAATAATGTCTTATTTTGCAATTTGCACTTTTCTGTCAATGTTTTTCAATTTTCATTGCAAATTAAATTTCAAAATATTTTTGTCAAGATTAATTGAAATTTCTGAGGGTCTTTTGGAAGGAAAATTGGTCAAATTGAATGGGGAAATGGAGCAAATTAAGAAGGCAAATTGGCTGATAATTGGATTAATTTTTATCCACCAAACTAATACGCCTAGCAGAATTCATCAATTGTTGGCGAAAAGTGACAAATCCACGGTATTTGGTGAGTAATTAAACAAATAATGCAATTATTATTCGGTGAATTGGGCAGAACAAAGTGCATTTTTGGACGAGTATTTTGGTGTGAGAAAATTTTTAAAATGACATCAATTTTTTAAGGAACTCTCTTTTATGCCATGAATTTTATTTTTAACATTTTGACATTATTTTGAATTTGTTTATAAAATTATTCTTTGGGCACTTCTTTGTTGGCAAAGAATTCTTTCAATTCGACAATTTTCTTGTCCAATTTTTCCTTGATTTGTTCATTTTCTTGGTCTTTTTGTTTTATGCTGGCCACAACCAATTTTTGTGTTTCATTCAGTAAAGAGGCCAATTCCGTAGGAAAAGATTGCGATGGTTGATCTCCGCCGGAAACAATTTTGGTGGAAATGAGAAAAGCGATCAATGAGGAAACAAATTTGCCTAAAATGATGGGATTTAATTTAATATTATTCAGTTGGACCTGAAGCATGGATGGCCAATCCATGGAAATGATGGAAGGAAAGGAGGATGGTCAACAGCAAAAAAGTTGGCGGATCCGAACAATTTGTTATTTGATTTTGCAATTCAATGCCAAAAGTGGCCAATCGATCAGCCCTAAATATGTTGTTAAATAAACCCCTTCCATCCATTTTGGCCCACCTTTCCTTCTTGTCCGGTTGTTTCAATACAAATCCTGCCAAACTGGCCAATCGACCCACCGCCTCATGGAATTTCTCCATCACCGGTTCCTGTAATGATTCAAACAATGTTCTCACTCTTTTTTGCATTTCTGTCGATTCCAATGTCCCAATCAAATTTTCCCTTTGTTTTGATGTGAGTAAAGTTGAAGATTGCGGGGATTTTGGATCGGCCAATGCCAGCAAAAGGGAATTGGCCATTTCAGTGCCCAATGAACGAAGCAAATAGGAAAGTAAATCATCGACCATTGATTCTGTAAAATATACCCAAAATAATAATAACATGAATTCCACCTTTCAAAGCCTCAGCCCCCTTTTGGAACATGCAAATTGCCGAATATGTCTCTCCAACTTTGACCATTTTTTCCTCATAAGCCTTCCTCATTTCTTGCTGTTCTCCAGAATCCGCTGTCATTTTCTGCCATGCTTCTTTAATTCCATTTTTATATATTTTGTTCGCTTCATCCACAAAATCATCGGCCAATTCATCCCAGAGTGCCGCCGGAATTTGAAATTCCGTTGGTAATTTTCGTTGCAATTCAGTGAATAATTCATCTACGGAAATTTGTGCCGAAGAGAGTGGATCAACTCCTTGTAAATATTCTTCAGAAGTTGCTCCCTTTTGCTGCTTTTTTCCTTTAATTTTGAAAATAATTTGTATCCAAAATTGTGTTTGATTTGTAATTTAACACAAATCGAAGTGCAAATTAATTCTTTCCGGAATGAAACACAAATAAAAAGTGCAAATTAATTCTTTCCGGAATGAAACACAAATAAAAAGTGCAAATTAATTCTTTCCGGAATGAAACACAAATAAAAAGTGCAAATTAATTCTTTCCGGAATGAAACACAAATAAAAAGTGCAAATTAATTCTTTCCGGAATGAAACACAAATAAAAAGTGCAAATTAATTCTTTCCGGAATGAAACACAAATAAAAAGTGCAAATTAATTCTTTCCGGAATGAAACACAAATAAAAAGTGCAAATTAATTCTTTCCGGAATGAAACACAAATAAAAAGTGCAAATTAATTCTTTCCGGAATGAAACACAAATAAAAAGTGCAAATTAATTCTTTCCGGAATGAAACACAAATAAAAAGTGCAAATTAATTCTTTCCGGAATGAAACACAAATAAAAAGTGCAAATTAATTCTTTCCGGAATGAAACACAAATAAAAAGTGCAAATTAATTCTTTCCGGAATGAAACACAAATAAAAAGTGCAAATTAATTCTTTCCGGAATGAAACACAAATAAAAAGTGCAAATTAATTCTTTCCGGAATGAAACACAAATAAAAAGTGCAAATTAATTCTTTCCGGAATGAAACACAAATAAAAAGTGCAAATTAATTCTTTCCGGAATGAAACACAAATAAAAAGTGCAAATTAATTCTTTCCGGAATGAAACACAAATAAAAAGTGCAAATTAATTCTTTCCGGAATGAAACACAAATAAAAAGTGCAAATTAATTCTTTCCGGAATGAAACACAAATAAAAGTGCAAATTAATTCTTTCCGGAATGAAACACAAATAAAAAGTGCAAATTAATTCTTTACGGAATGAAACACAAATAAAAAGTGCAAATTAATTCTTTCCGGAATGAAACACAAATAAAAAGTGCAAATTAATTCTTTCCGGAATGAAACACAAATAAAAAGTGCAAATTAATTCTTTCCGGAATGAAACACAAATAAAAGTGCAAATTAATTCTTTCCGGAATGAAACACAAATCTCCGGGGGATGAGAGATAAATAACTTTCTGTGGAATACAGTGCTCATTCCCTCATAAACCAAGCCACTTCCCCCTTTTTTTCAACTATTTTTCATTATTTTGCATTAAATAACTATTATAAAACTATTTCTTACCCATTTGTTGGCTCCCTCCTCCGCCTTTCTTTCCGCCTCCTTTTCCTCCCTTCTTTCCAGGTTTGTCCAATTCCCATGATTCATCCTTCTGTTGTTGTTCCTTTGTCCCCGCCTTTTGTCCTTTTTGCTGTTGTTTTGCCATCATTACCGTATTCAAATGCACTTTTCGAAATTCAGGTGCATCTTTTTCTGCCTTTTCTTTCACAAATCCCTCAATTCCCTTCAACCATCCTTGCATCAATTCCGGATGCTCGAAAACAACCGAACGATCCTCGGTTGCACTAAAAACATAGTAAAAATAGTGGAAATGTTTCGGACCGTAAATTTGTTCCATTGCAAAATTGTTGAAGGCGTTCCACAACACGGCTATAATCTTCGTCCAAAAGGAAGGTAAATTGAGAGGGTAGAATGTCCTCAAGGAGGCAAAAATGATTGGATTGAAGCAAATTTCTGGCCAATGAGTCGCATTCTCGCCAAAGTTTTGATTCGGAAAGGACAACGGAAGGCCAGAAAAGCAAATCCTGAAAATCTTTTGCAGGAAGAAGGTCATGGAAAAATACAATCGGTTCAGTGGGAACGGAAAGTTTTTTGAGGATGGAACATTCTAAAAAGGAATAAATTAATATTATAACTTATTTGATTAATTCACCAATAAAATGATGTTCGGCAATTTGCTGTTTAGCAAATTGTTTTGCCAATTTTTCATGAATATTTGGCACATACAAAGATTTTAGAGAATTTTTTGTGCCAATCAATTTGCCGGGTAATTTGCCTAGATTTTTGGGAATAATGATTATTGAAAAGGAATATGGCAACCATTTTCGGCCAATCCATTCCAAAGTTTGAAGAAGAATGATTGGCTGATTGCCAAATGTGAGTGAATGTCGGTCAATGGAATTGGTTTGGTCAATGCAATCAACAGTGCTCGCAATTTATTTTCCAGTGAGGAAATATAACGAATTGTGCAAAGTTGGTCCTCAAAATGGATGGCCGAAATGCGGGTGCCAATTTGGGGCAAAATGTGGAAATTGAGTAATTCAGTTGGGAGCTAATAAGGAATACATAAGTGGCATTCAATATTTAATATTGTATTCACCTCCCATTGTCGAGTTAATTGTAACATTGAAAGATGGCCCAATTCTTGGAGACGGGCATCCAATCGAGCAAAAAGATCATCGATATATTCACTTCAAAGAAATCCAATTAATTTAGATTCAAATTCAGATACTTATTGGTTATCCCTAGACGGAGGCTCTAATCTACTCATATATTAGGGCCTTAAAATTTTATAAAATGATATTGTTGGGACCGTAGAATAATGATGAGAAAACCTTATTAGTGCCTGTCAATGCCAACTATTTTTCCTACCATATTCCTCACTTTTTGTCCAAATTTCAATCAGATTTGCCCTTAAGCCTCTTTTTAAATCCACTCATTTCCCATAAAATGTTCACTTTTTGAGGAGGACGTGCTGTTTTTTTTCATTTTTGCGAATATTTACTAAAGTCCAGCCCAATTAATTACAATCTCATTCATTGGGCCATTTGGGGGTTTAGTAGGCCTCTGGTGAAGGCCCGATGCAAGAGCCTAGGCCCAGCTGGCCTCAAATAACTTTAGCTCTAGCTCTAGATAAGGACTAATAGTGCCTATGGAGTGTGACTTTGGTGGTATTCAAAACTCGCCCAAGGATTACCGACAAGTACCCCAAATCCATCAACCAATTCTCTCACCGATGGATCAATTCGCCGGCACAAACAACGAATTCCGCCGCCCCTTGATCGCCTTCCTGATCCACCTCTCCCTCCCCAATTTCATCCCCTCCTCTTTGATTTTGTTGTTTTGCCAAAATTTGGCCCATTGCCGTGTTCACATGGTCCAAATCAACGTTCAATTGGGTGGCCAATTCCGTGAGGGCAATTCGCCCTCCGGCGGCCAAACATTCATTGGCACATTCCGTTTGTAAATATTTTCGTGTGATATATTCCTTCAATCGGAAATGCCGTAAATTATATAATTATATTTTTGTATTACTTTTCCATCGGCGCTGATCACCAAATCGATTAAATCCCTGGCCATCAAAATGCTAACCAATTCAACGCAATTCGAATCAGTCAATCTATTTTTGTTTAAATTTAATTAATTTTTTATATTTTTATTTTTTTTTTTTATAATTATTTTTTTAAATTAATTTTCTTTTATTTTTTTAATCATTTATTTTTTTTTATTTTTTTAATTTTTTTAAATTAATTTTTTTATATTTTTTTATTATTCTTTTAAATTTTTTTAAATTAATTTATTATTATTTTTTTTATATTTTTTTAAATTAATTTTTTTATATTTTTTTATTATTTTTTAAAATTAATTTTCTTTATTTTTAATAATTTTTTTTTTTATTAATTTTTTTAAATAATTTTTTAATTTTTAATTTTTTTCTTTATTTTTTTTTATTAATTTTTTTATTATTTTTTTAATTTTTTTAAATTAATTTTTTTATATTTTTTTTTATTATTCTTTTAAATTTTTTTAAATTAATTTTTTTATATTTTTTTATTATTTTTTAAAATTAATTTTCTTTATTTTTAATTATTTTTTTTAATTAATTTTTTTAAATATTTTTTTTAATTTTTAATTTTTTTCTTTATTTTTTTTATTAATTTTTTTATTATTTTTTTAATTTTAAAATTAATTTTTTATTATTTTTTAAAATTTTTTTTTAAATTAATTTTTTTATATTTTTTTATTATTTAAAATTAATTTTCTTTATTTTTAATTTTTTTTAATTAATTTTTTAAATATTTTTTTAATTTTTAATTTTTTTCTTTATTTTTTTTTATTAATTTTTTTATATTTTATTAAATTATTTTTTAAAAATAATTTTTTAAATAAATTTTTAAAATCATTTTTAATTAATTTTTATTTTATTTTTTGTTTCTATTTCATATTTTCGCACCGTTTTGCACTTTCGGTCAGCTGGACTCTTTGCAAATCAGAGGCCAACCGTTGAATATCGGCCCAAGTTGTTGTCGACATTTTTAATTCAATTTAAATTCTATAAAATTTTAAATTGTTTAAAAATTATTTTAAAAAAATATATATAAAAATATATTGAAATAAAACGAATAAAATAAAAAAAATATATTTAAATAAATAATTTAATATCAATAAAAAGGGCAAAAATTCCAAATAAAATTACAAAAATTGTACTTAAATATTCAATAATAAAAGATTATAATTTATTTTGGCAACCACAACAGCGAAACAAAAAATAAAGAACCGATTTTGATATGAAAAATAGATAATTAATAAATAAATAAATATCAAAATAATATTTAATAAATATCACAGAATTAAATAATTTATTTTATTATGTCCATTTTCTTTCATTCCACCGCCGCATTATTGGCCAATGAATTTGTCACTGCCATTGCCCCCCTCTCCTCAATTCGCTTTAATCTCCCCAAAGTGCCTTCATCCACTCCATATTCCTATAAAAATAAATATTAATTTAATTCACATTTAAATGAATTAATTCCCATTTTTACCTCTGCCCTTTGCCTGACCAAATTCACATCAAAACATAATTGTGCTCGAATTTTTGCCTCATCTGTTGTTTCGCTGCCACCAATTTCGGCGGTGCTGGCATTTTGGGCGGCCGCTTTTCTTTGTTTGAAACGCAAAAGTGATGAACCGGTTTGTTCCACCGCATCCAAAACCTTAAAATTATATTTTTACAATTATTTTTTATTTTTTTAATTATAATTTCTAATTTTTTAAAATTATTTTTAAATATTTTTTTATTTTTTAATTATTATTTCTTATTTTTTAAAATTATTTTTTTACTATTTTTGGCCCACCTTTTCAGCTCGTTCACAAAAATCCATCCCCGCATTGGCCATCGATTCGGCAATTATTTTGCGCATTTCCGCCTCATCCCAGCCCAATTTTTCCACCGTTTCTTGGCCAAATCGTTCACAAATTTGGAATGCGGTGGCCAAATATTGGGAAAATCCAATTGGTTGCGGCCGTTTTGTCCACCGATATTGACGGGGAATTTCACTGACGGCGGCCAAATTTTTGGCCAATTCCGTCCCAATCTGGCCAATCAATGCCCGGTCAATGTCCTTTGCCTTTGTGGCCAATTGTTCGGAAAAATGTGAAAGACATTGGCCAAAAGGGGTTGGGTCGACCCCAAATTGACGTAAATGAATCCATCTTTTTGGGGTAATTAATTATTAAAAGAATAATAAATTTACATATTGGAAAGGCAAAATTGGAAAAGGTTGGCATCGAAAAGTGCCAAATCACGTTTTAATGCGGCCAACGAAAGCCAATTTGGGGTTGGGGGCAAAAGGGCAATGGGGGAAGGTTCTAAAAATCGAAAGGAATAATTTAATTGGGATGGAATTTTGGGGGGACCTCTTTGTTGGAATGGAGACGCAGATCGCCTTGTTCCGGCAATATTCGAAGCAGATGACACTGCTGGAATTGTGGCCGTCGATTTTCGATCATTTTTGGTTAATTCCAATGAATTAAAATAACTTAAAATTAAATTAATTTTAAAATTAATTTTGAATTTACTCAATCATTTTTGTGGTCCATTTCGAATAATCCTGCATTCGTTCCAATGTAAAATCCCAAAATTTATTGGACAAAGCAGGCAAAAATATTTCGGGGGAATAAATTGCCTCCAGCGTGGAAAGGAGGGAATTGGAAAATGGACAAAGGCATTGAGGAGGAATGGATTCATTCAATGACGAAATCTGAATTAATTAATTAATTAAAATTAAATTAAAATAAATTAACTGTAAATGTGAATGCTTCCGGTGTGGATTGGTCTTTGAGTGGGAGAAGAAGTGCCTGGGAGGCCAATTTGAAATAAACTACCAAATTGAATTTATCCAAAATTGAGCGAAGAATTTGCATTTGTTTTGGACATTTTTGGGAAGGCCATCGGCAAATTAAACGGGAATTAATCAATTGGAAACATTGATGGAATAGGCGGGCATCGGAAGGAACCAAAATTGTGGAAAAATGCTAAAAAATTGAATTAAAAAATAAATTATTTTAATTTAACCTTATCCAAAAAGGAAATGACAAAATTGAGTAGGCAAATGTCCAAAAATGTTGCAATTTCCTCAATGAATTGATTCGATTCTCTAGTGTATTTTTTCCATCGATCGCGTAACTAAAATTAATTATTTTATATTTTTAATTCATAATTTATATTTTAACCTTTAATAATTCATCCAACATTTTTTCCAATAATAAATCTTTTCTTTTTTTTCCAATTTCCGCTTTTCCAATTTTTTCTATTATTTTCGGGCCAATAACTTCGGAAATAATTCGGCTGATTGAATCCTCTTGTTGGTTAATTAATTTAATTGAGGCAAAAATAATTGGCAAATTTGTTTTCTAAAAATTTAAATATAATTATTTATTAATTATTTTATTTATAATACTTCATTTTTTGAATTATTTCCGTCGACAATTTCGGCCAATTCTTCACAAATTGATTCAATCAATAAATCCTTCACTTTTTGATAACATTTTGATTTGGCCAATTCAATTTGTTGGAGAATTTCCGCTTCGAATGAAATTTGTCCGCACCATAATTCAACGGAGGAAACCAAAATAAGCAATTTTGAGAACCTTTAAATTTAGGTAACATTAGTGTTTTTGCCACTCGATTTTTATTGGTTATGGTTTATAAAGAAAATTTAATCATCAGGCTAAAAAGGCCATTTTTAGCTCAGTGGTTTGATGCTTTTTTGTAAAATTGAGGTCGCGGGTTCGAACCCTCTCCAAGGCAAATATTTTTTTTTCGGGGTCGATTGCCACTTTTTATGCATTTTTATACATTTTATTTACATTTCTAGTAAAAAAAATACAAATTTTTGGTGCCTATAATGCGCTTGTCTAACATAAATTTTTAATAAATTCACAAAAATTAAATACCATGAATAATTGGCTTTTTTTGGTTGGTCAATCAAAAATGAATGCAATCTTTGAATTGATTGGACAAGTGAAATTTTATTCCTGGCTATTGTTTGACGGCGACGAGATTCCACTAATTCAGTCAAACATTTCTCCACTGAATCAGCACATTTTTCCAAATCCGAAATTGACGAATCAAATTTTGACCAATTCGTCTAAAACAATAAATTAGTTTTATTAATTTTTTAATGCCAAATACCTTGACATCTTCCCTAACTTTGTCCACGGATTCGCGTAAAGCAGCCAATCCGGAAGATAAATTCACAAAATCAGCATAATCATCATTGATCAATTCAATCATTGAATTTTGTAAATGTCGAAGATATGTTCGTAAATCATTGTGCAATTGGTCAAGTGTGTCCCTTTTTCTGGCCAAATTCACGAACCTCTCAACTTTGAAATCGGATCTTTGGAAATGGGTACAATTAAAGCAGAGTTGAAGTTGATCATTGTCATTGCCCGGATCAGTTGCCATTTTTAATTATTTTTTTTGCTAAAAATTAAGCAAATTAAATTCTTTGAATCATTCACTATCACTCTCGAATTAAGCTAAGCATAAATTCCTAATTCCCAATTACCCTTTTTAAATTTTTATTTTATTTTATTCGTTGGCAAATTAATTAAATAAATTGCCAATTAAAATATTTTAAATTTAGATGAATATTCCTCTTCTCTTTTCCACGTTTCACCTTTTATTTTTTCAATTATTTTTAGCAATTTTAGAGAAAAATATGTCCAATGAAGCAAGACCTAAATACACAATTTTATTGCCAACGTAAGATATCAATTAAATTTTTTAATAAAAATATTTTTATAGTTATAATGAAGCGGAGAATTTGCCAATTTGCATTTGGTTAATTGACAAATATTTGAAGGATATTAGCTATGAAATGATTATTATTGATGATAATAGCCCAGATGGAACACAGGTTAATTCTATTAAATACAATCATATTGGCAATTTTGTAAGAATGTTGCCAAGAAAATTCGCAAAGAATTTGGAGGCCATAATAAAATTGTTTTATTGACACGTGAGGGCAAACTTGGCCTGGGAAGTGCTTACAAATTTGGGCTTACATATGCACGGTTATTAATTATATTAAATCTAAACATTAATATTATTATCATTTAAAGAGGTGAATTTGTGATTTTGATGGACGCCGATTTGTCGCATCATCCAAAACATATTCCCGAAATGATCGAATTGCAAGAAAGGCACAATGTATTCCACATATTTTCCTTTTCAAAATTCATTTCACTTATTTCCAGCTTGACATTGTCACCGGCACTCGCTATGCATTGGGTGGTGGAGTGTCCGGTTGGGATTTGAAAAGGAAATTAATCAGCCGAGGAGCCAATTTCCTTGCCCAAGTTGAATAAATTACCAAAATAATAATCCAATTTATTTTGTTCAGTTTCTTCTTGAACCGGGTGTTTCGGATTTGACTGGTTCATTTCGACTCTATCGCAAAGAAGTACTGGCAAAATTAGTTTCCGCATCCGTCTCCAAGGGATACGTTTTTCAGGTAAATCGAAAAATAATTTCAAAAAATTTATTTTTATTCAGATGGAAATGATGTTCCGTGCCAAAAAGATGGGATTCACCGTTGGCGAAGTTCCAATTGAATTTGTGGACCGATTTTATGGGGAATCAAAATTGGGAGGACAAGAAATTTTGGCATATGCCAAAGGATTGATTTATTTATTTGTGGCCGTTTCATAAAAGGAGAATATATTTGTGGAAATTAATTGCTTTAATTTATTCATTTTTACACAACAAAAATGTTATTATTATTTTGATTTAAATTCGAATAAAACATAATTTATTCACCCGTTAAAAATATTAATTTATTCATCAATTATTCATCCAGTTTTGTACCAAGAATTGATCATTTCCCCATCTTCTTTTCCATACCAAGCAATAAATCCGCAGGTGGCATGCCCTGAGGCATTAAAAAATTCCAATTGATCGCAATGTTCCCCGCCAATTTGGGAACGTGCCTTCAACTATAAAATACACAATATTTAAATAATATTTTGTGATTTAATTTGTACTTTTCTCTCAAAATGGTTTACGGCACAACTCAATTCCCCACATTTGCCCACTGAATTATCATAACGACAGTAAACATTGTGATTGTCCATTGCCCCCATCCATCGACCACTCCAAGTGCATTCCGATGGATCACTCCTTCATAAATTAATTAATAATTTAATTAATAATTGGAATTACTTGCAACAATATCTCTTTTTGAAGAATCCACCAAATAGGGTGGAACATGGTTCACCGAAGGATTCATCGGGAACACAAAAACCGGAAAGCCAAAAATTGGAGCATCGGCCATTTTCGCGACGAATTAAGTCATATTCAGGAGGACAACTATATTAGGGGAATAAACCAAAATGAATGGCATTTAATGGCCTCACTGATGATGGCAAAATGGTGCGGTGCCAAACCATTTGCATCCTCCATTGGATGGAACTTGGTGGAAAGTGGTCAATTCCTCGACTGCATGAGAAGTCATTCCTTGAGGGAAAATCAAAATACACGAATGATAAAAAAATGGATACGATACCCTACAAATGGGCGACGTCCCAACAAGGCGATGACGATTGTAGCTAATTAAGGGTTAAACCGATATTAGTGATTTTGGTATCAAATTAAAGGGCGCACTTCTGGTTATCGATTTTATGTAATTGATTAAATTTGGTTCAGAATTAGCAGACTTAAAAACCATTAAAAAAGGCTACTATTATAAATTTGCGAATCTTTTACCGTTTTTTGAACACAATTCCAGTAAATCTCAACCAATCCAAAAAAAAATTATATCTATCGATAGCCAGAAATGGGCTCTTTAATTTGCCACTAAAATCATCAATATCGATTTAGCCATTAATTAGCTATAAGCGCCGTCGCCCAGTTAGGACGCGTCCAGTTTGCCGTCTCCCAAAAGGATAAATCCCAATTCAAACCAATTATTCCACTGATTACGGCCAATCCCAGAGTGGCTCCATCCCTTTTCTGCCTTTCTTTTCCAATTGAATTTTTGCCCATTAAATTAAATTTCTGATCCGCAATTTTCTTCAATCGATCCAATTCCTCCTTTTCCGGTGGGGATTTTGGCCAAATTGCGGCATTTTCGAATAAATAATTTGCATTTTCCACATCTTCTTTAGCTTTAGATGAATTTGTTGAGGCAAAAATGGACAAGAATAAAATTAAAATGAATGGCAATTCTTTTAATTTTAACATTTCTAAAGTATAAAAAAATAAATTTAAATTTTTGAATGATTCATGCGGAATTTTATTGTGAATGGATCGATGAGAATTTGACTTTTGGGTGCGATGGGTTTTTGCATCATTCTATTCTAGTTTAGTTCCACTATACCCCTTCGGCGATGGGCGGTGATTTAATTTTGTTCACCCGTCGCTCTAAATCGACGACCCATCTGCCACCACACTGTCCGAAGAACAATGAAAATTTTGTTTGCTCATTTGTTCGGGGTGAAATATGGGGGAAAATTTGATATTCAAAATGTTTGGAAAAGAAAATAAATAGAAAATATTGAAGCAAAATTAATTACAAAAACAAGTGGTCATTTGACTGATTTTGTTGGGCCATATTATTCCATTTGTTTATTTTACCAATGTAAAGTGTCTGTCCATTTTGGCCACTTTTTGAGAAGGTCACAAAATTGTTGGTCGGCTGGTTTCAAGCTAATATCCTTCCTTTCCCTCTTCCATCTTTTTCATTTTCTTGACCTTCACTTTTACTCTGGCTTAAACTCTTTTTGTTCAAGTATTGACTTCAAAAACAAATATTCAAAGTCCACTGAAATTTCATATTTTTCCCTTTGATTGAATTTCACTTAATTAATTGGCCCATTTTTATTGCACGTATTTTCTGTTGGACATCGCTTTTTTTAAGTAGCAACCAAATAAAATCCATTCCAATTCATTCTCCGCTGAATTTAAATCGTCCCATCCCCACTCGATTGGATCATCAAAATCGCCTCTTTCCCCTTCCCTTCATCAATGCTTTTTCCATCCCTCGAGATTCGCAAATTTTTGAGCGCGACGATTAGATCGAAAATCGACTAAAGGGAGGGGGTTGGAGGCATTAATGGCCTCGGCCCCCAATTCGCCGTTGTCCTCGGGAATTCGAGAATGAATTGACCATCCAATCCCCTCCTCCTTTCAATATCTCCTCCAGTAAATCGCCGCCGATTAAATTTGTTGAAAACAAAGGAAAAGGAGGGAAAATGCAATGATTTTTTTTTAAATTTCCAAAGGCAATATCATCTTTTTAATTTTAATTCATTCAAGAATTTCCGCAACTGGAGCACGCTTATTTCGCACAATAAAATTGGAATTAAATGCCAAAGTTATGATAAATTTATTGCCTAATTTAAGTTAAAATGTACTCAATTCATAAAGAAGATTCCAAACAATATTCTCATTAATTTCCACCCATTTTTTGCCCCCTCATTTGTGTTGCATTCCAAAATTTGCATCCTCCGATTGTTGCCCCCATTTTGGTTGGATTTTAACCTCATTTTTGGCATTCTTATCGCCTCATCCAATCTTGCTTTTCCCTCCTTTTTTGCTTCATTTTACCTATGCCCACTTTTACATTCAATGTTCTCATCCATAAAACCAAATTCTCTTCAATTTTTAATTGCAATTCCACTGGGATTAGATGATCATAGGCTTTCAGGCTTAATCTATTCAATTTTAATAATTTAATCAATCCCCTACTATTAATAAGGTATATTAGGATTTATCAATAAATGAATGGGAATTGAATGGATTTGTTGATAATGAGGGGGAATGGGGGTTAGGGTCAAAGGCAAATATTCTTCGCGCACAATCCATTCACCCATTCCCCTTTCAAAGCACCATCATTCTCGAGGGGATCATTGCCCCCTCTGATGGACTTGATCCCTTCCATCCCACGTTCCTTCCAATTTTATCCATTTTCTTTCTGATCCGTTCCATCCAAATCCAAACCCAAAATAATCATCAACCCGTCCACCGAAGAATGTTGCTTGTGGGTGGTTATTATTTTTGTATTTAATAAGGAGGCGACCGCAAATTTCAAATCAACTTTCTCCTCCTCTCGAATTCCGTTTTGAACCTGTCAAATCCCTCCACCGAAATGTTCTGTTTCCATTTGAATTCACACATCTTTATTGACCTCAATTCCAATTTCCGTTCGATTTATGCCGCCAAATTTAGCATATTTTGATTGAAATTGCGGCAGTGATTGAAAATGGGCGAAAAATTAAAGAAAATTCTCAATTTATTCAAAATTCTAGAAGCTAATTCGGCTAATTAGCATCCTCTCTTTTGCATTTTTAAGCCTTCATTAATACGCTATTTTATTTAATAATTTGTTATTTAGTTTTCCATTTTTGCTGTAATGGCCACTCCGCATATTGGCCAATTTCACAGCAAAATATTCATTGCCTCGAAATATAATTTATTCCTCTTAATTTTAATAATTTTGACAACATTTATTCCATCAGCTTTGCCAGAATCACAGGAAGTAAGAAATTGGGCGCTTCTCTGGGTTCCATTTTGGCCTAATGGGATTCTCCTTTTGGGCATTTCCAATTAGGGCAAAAGTTCAATTCCATTTGGGGGACGATGATTTTAAAATTGCACTTACTTGGATTGATTTTCCATGATGCAAAAATTCCTCGTTTATGAGTCCCCAATAAATATTTTTTGCATTTAATTTCAATTAATTAAAAATTTATCAAAGAATGCCGAATTCTCCGTTGCCGTCGACGATGATGAGGAATCCCTCTTCTCCCAATCGGCCAAACATTTATTCCAAGAAAGTTGATGGAACCACGGAATGCAATTTTGGATTCAAAAGAGGGAATAAAAAATTCAGAGAAAAATAAAAATTCAAAAGTATGGACTAAAATATTCCCCAAAATTTTATTCCTTCATCCTTTTAGTTAAAGTTAATGGCCCCATTTATGTTGGCCAATGTTGAATTGAAATGTGCCGAAGGTTGGGAACATTTTGAGGGAAAATGTTTCAAGCCAATTCCCATCGAACGGTCTTGGCCTCAGGCACTGGCTTTTTGTTCAAGGTGGGCCAAAATTAATTTTAAATATTTTAATTTTATTTAATTAAGATTTGGTGCAACTTTGGCCAAGCCAGAATCGTCAAGGGAAAATGAATTCCTTGCCAAAATCCTCGTTCGACCCCAACGAACAGCCGGGTAAAAATTAAATTTGAGAGATTGGGAAAGATGGGAGAAATAGTGAACAATTTGGAGAGAATAAAGAAAGCATAGAGTAAATGATTTGCCCCCATTTGCAATTTGCCTATTGCACCCCTCATTTGCTTCCCATAAATTTATTCCCCCTTTGAATTTCTCTTTCTATATAAGCGTCCAAAATTTTCCCCTTCCCCGTGTTCGATCGTTTGGCCGGTGTGCCCTTTCCCCTGTCCGGAAGGGGAATTGGCTGAGGAATGCGCTGCACCGGTGGCCCACATTTGTCAGTGTCCGATACCCCAAGTACAATCCATCATTGGGTTGGGGCACCCATTGAAGGTCGAGACTGGGATGAGCAAAACTCCCTCGCGGAGATTTGTAGCCTTTATGGCCGGACAGGGTACCTGCAAAGTTGAGCCCATGCCTCTAGGTATCTTCCAAGCAAGTTGATCGCAGTGTGGAAAAGCGAACCCAAAACGGCAACTTGGAGTCGACACCAGTGTTTTTCTGTCCCTGCGAAGCCTGTCCTGTCCCACCCTGTCTCTGTCCCTGTCTCTGTCTCTGTCCTGTCCTGTCCTGGCTTTGAAAGACAGAGACAGAGACAGGACAGAGTAATTTACGAGAAAGACAGGACAGGCCATCTCTCCTGTCCCGGCATTGAAAGACAGGGACAGGACAGAGACAGGACATATTTCAGGACAGATCCTGTTAGGGACAGATTTTGGGACAGATTTTTGGTCTGTCTCTGTCTCTGTCCCTGTCCTGTCTCTGTCCCTGTCCCGCCACCAGGGACAGAGACAGGGACAGGAGAGATGCATTTTTGGGAGAGACAGATTTGACTGTCCCACCACCAGGGACAGAGACAGGGACAGGAGAGACAGATAAAACCAGGGACAGAAAAACACTGGTCGACACCACCTCAAACAAACAAAAAGTGCTTTGTGTTCCAATGAAGCGAACGATCGAACCAAATTTTTTACAATTTTAGAAACAATTTAATTTTGTTTTTAATTTTGTTTATTTAAACATTTCTATTCTTTGATAATTTCAGTGCAATTTCCACCTCCGAACATTGGATTGGTCTTTTGCATAGGCCGGCTTCGGCGGATTCCGAATCTGGTGGCACATTCCTTTGGAGTGATGGAACACAAACTTCTCGTTATGTTGGATTCTGGGCCCGGGGTCAACCGGATCCAATAAAGGGAACATGCACAAAAGTAGAAAGAGAGAGGGGAATTTATTTAAATAATTTTATTAGGCCATTTTGGACGGCCAATCGGCCGCTGGGCCAATTTGGCAATTGGATGTTTGTAATTTATTATTGACTTTTGTTTGCCAGCGGAATGCTTGCCTAAAGGGTTTGGCATCAATTTTAGTATGGAAATATTTTAATTAGGTTCATTTTTCTGCCTCAATGGCCAATGCATTCCGGAACAGGCCCATTGCAATGGATTCGATGAATGCGGCGATTTCAGCGATGAATTCAATTGTCCAAGTCAAATTCTCCTCATTTTCTACTCCAAAATTGTTTCATTTTTAGCCGCCCATAATGATTTATCCTGCCATCGATATGAGAAAGGCGAATCCGGACGAATTGAAACGCCAAATTTCCCATCCAATTATAAAGCCGGTGCAAATTGCCAATGGGTTTTGGAGGGACCAATCAATTCAAAAATTCAAGTGGCCAAAATATAATGAATGAAATATTAATTTATTTGGATTTAATTTTAGTTGAATTTTGATTCATTCGAGACGGAAGAACGCCAAGATTTAGTGACAATTTTGGACGGTGGCCCATCGGAGAATTCCACAATTTCATTGGCCACCCTTTCGGGCACACTTCGTTCTCCCAGCAAAGATTTACAATTTGAATCCAGCACAAATAGAATGGTCATCCGATTTCGGGCCGATCAAAATATTCAGGCCAGGGGATTCCAGGCCAATTGGCGTGCTGGTCCAAATCATAATTCCCCTTTAATGTCCAAAATTGTCCAATTTAGTTTCCGTGAATTGTGGAGGCCATTTGAAAGCGCAAACAATGAGCCAACAATTTCACAGTCCAGAATGGCCATCCAGGCCGTATCCGAATGGAATGGAATGTGTTTGGCGAATTGAGGCATCCGAAGGCCAATTAATTTCACTGAATATTGATGAATTCGAAACGGAATTGGAACGTGATTTTTTGGTCATCTATGATGGACAAAGCCCATCGGCACCAATTTTGGCAAAATTCACTGGAAAAGAAGTAAACAAACGAATTTGAATAAAAAGGAAAATTGAATATTTTAGACTCAAAAAAAATTGTTGATTTCAACCAAATCAATGGTTTACATTTATTTCTTCAGCAGTCAAACAATCGCTGGCAAAGGATTCGCAATTACTTATAAAAAAGGTGCATCCAAATTCCAAAATAATTATTTTTATTATTTTTTTGAAAGGTTGCGAGAATACAATTCGCCGTTCCTATGGGCTGATTACCTCCCCAGGGAATGCCCATTTGCCATATGCAAATTCACAAATTTGTCGATGGAAGATTGAATTGCCTTCCCAAATTAATTTGCCACCACAAATTGATGGCATTGACGAAATGCTTTCATTGACTTTGGCCATAAATGGATGGGATGTGGCCGATTTGGGTGATCAATTCCAAATTTGGGAGGGAGGAGAACAACAGGGAAAAGCATTGCATCCGGACGATGGATTCAATGGCAAAAATGTGCCACCAAAAACAGTAAAAAATTAATATTAAATACAAAATTAATTAATTTAAATTAACTTTTAGATTTATTCTAAACAAAATAATGTGCAAATTATTTGGAAGACAAATGCCCTAAACAATGGAAATGGATGGAATATTTCATTTTCAACAAGTATTTTAATCAAAAATGAATATTTTATATTGTAAATTACCGTAGATTGTCCTCGCCTTATTCTTCCTTCCAATCGAGTTCTCCTTTCCACAAAGAATACCGCCTATGGCAGTCGGGTGACAGTGAGCTGTGAAAGAGGATTCGAATTTGTGACGGGAAGGGGAAGGCATTTTGATGTTGAATGCGAATTGGGAGGGAAATGGAGCCAAATGGGACCATTGCCAGATTGTCAACGTACGAAATAATTATTTTATTCAATGATTTTGACACATCTTTTTTAGCCATTTATTGTTCGGCAATTCCCCAAATTGCGAATGGATTCGCCGTTTCCGCCACCAATGTTTCCTTTGCTGGAATGGCTCGTTATGAATGCTATGATGGATTCAGTTTTGCTTCCGGCAAAAAACATGAAGAAATATTTTGTACGGAAGAAGCTCGTTGGACGCAGGCGCCAAAATGCAAAAGTTGAACGGAAATTCAATTTCAAGTGAAATATTTTGTTTATTTCCAGCCGATACTTGTCCAGCTTTACCCAATTTTCAATTTGGTGAACGCATTTTGGTATTCGGCGACGGAATTGGCTTCGGAAGTGTTTATGAATTTAATTGTGCCAAAGGATATTGGAGAGAGGGGCCTTCATCAATTGTTTGCCAACCAAATGGACAATGGTCATCGGCACAATCACAGTGCAAAAGTTGGTCAAAATAATAGCAAATATTTAATATTTTATGCCAGAATTGAGTTGTTCCGATTTACCGGAAGTGGAAAATGGCGAATTCCAATGGATGTCATCGGCAGAGGAAAGCCAAAAAGGGAAAAGACAATTGCATTTTGGCGAATCCCTTCGAGTGGAATGTCAACCTGGTTTTCGATCAATTGGCGCTGAAATGGTCAAATGTTTGGCAAATCAAACATTGAGTGGCATAGCAGAATGCAAGGATATTGATGAATGCACAGAACAATCCGCAAATTGTGCATCGAAATCAACGGAATGTTTGAATATGGCCGGAGGATATCATTGCAAATGCCAATCAGGCTATAGACCACAATTGGGTGAGTGGAAAAAGGGCAAAATCACACAAATAAAAAGTGCAAATTAATTCTTTCCGGAATGAAACACAAATAAAAAGTGCAAATTAATTCTTTCCGGAATGAAACATAAATAAAAAGTGCAAATTAATTCCTTTCGGAATGAAACACAAATAAAAAGTGCAAATTAATTCTTTCCGGAATGAAACACAAATAAAAAGTGCAAATTAATTCTTTCCGGAATGAAACACAAATAAAAAGTGCAAATTAATTCTTTCCGGAATGAAACACAAATAAAAAGTGCAAATTAATTCTTTCCGTAATGAAACACAAATAAAAAGTGCAAATTAATTCTTTCCGGAATGAAACACAAATAAAAAGTGCAAATTAATTCCTTTCGGAATGAAACACAAATAAAAAGTGCAAATTAATTCCTTTCGGAATGAAACACAAATAAAAAGTGCAAATTAATTCCTTTCGGAATGAAACACAAATAAAAAGTGCAAATTAATTCTTTCCGGAATGAAACACAAATAAAAAGTGCAAATTAATTCTTTCCGGAATGAAACACAAATAAAAAGTGCAAATTAATTCTTTCCGGAATGAAACACAAATAAAAAGTGCAAATTAATTCTTTTCGGAATGAAACACAAATAAAAAGTGCAAATTTTCTTTCCGGAATGAAACACAAATAAAAAGTGCAAATTAATTCTTTCCGGAATGAAACACAAATAAAAAGTGCAAATTAATTCTTTCCGGAATGAAACACAAATAAAAAGTGCAAATTAATTCTTTCCGGAATGAAACACAAATAAAAAGTGCAAATTAATTCTTTTCCGGAATGAAACACAAATAAAAAGTGCAAATTAATTCTTTCCGGAATGAAACACAAATAAAAAGTGCAAATTAATTCTTTCCGGAATGAAACACAAATAAAAAGTGCAAATTAATTCTTTCCGGAAGAAACACAAATCTTTCCGGAAAAAGTGCAAATTAATTCTTTCCGGAATGAAACACAAATCTTTCCAGAAAAAAAACAGAATCATTTGCTAATAAATTTATTTTTTCCATTATTTTATTTTTTTAGTTTGTTCCGGTTCAACACCAATTCTTCCATTCCAAGTTCAAACTGGCCAAGGAATAATTGTGCCATCCAACAAATTAATGTCCAAAAATGGATGGTGTCAGCGAATGGCCACATCATCATTGAATGAGGGCAATTCTACGGAAAATGCCCAATTAACAATGATTTTCACATTCCCAGTGCCAAAAGTGATTCAAAATATTTATTTCCATTTTTAATTCCTCCCAAAAAGATAATTGAGAAATTGCATTTTGAGAGAATTTTGGATCCATTTGGGGGATTAGCCCCACAAATTGATGATACAATCGGAGTTTGGCCAAAAAAATTTGTGCTTTCTTATGCCCTTGAGGAGGGAATGCCATTGGAAAGATATGAATTGGGATTGGCTGAAATTGGAAATGGCACAATGAAAAATGGAACAAAAATGGAAGGAAATGGAGAAATGAGAACTAAAGGACTTGGTTAGTGGAAGTAATAGGGAAATTATGATATCAATTTGAAGGGACAATCGGAACGGAAATATTAATTTTATCCAAACCAATTGAGGCCACAAAAGTGCAAATTGAATTCATTGAATTCCACGGGGGAATTCCTTGCGTAAAAATGGAATTTATTGGATGCCAAAGGACAGGATGCGAAGGTGAAAATGAAAACAATTCCTTGAATATTTTTTTGTAATAATTCATTCAAAGATATAAATGAATGCGAAGATGGCCGAAATGGTGGATGCGAACAGCATTGCCATAACACCCAAGGAGGACATAAATGCAGGTAAAAAATACTGTCAATTCCAATAATGCCTAAGAGCCTTTCCTATTCATTCTACTGTACCCCCACTTTTTTGCTCAATCTCCCTGTCACCATATCAATCAAATATTGCTTCAATATACTTATATAAAAAACCCATCCTTTTTCCTTTCTAAGATGCTTTTTTACCCTTCACATTTCCATCATATTTTCCCGTACAATTCAATATAATAATTCGCCTCTAATTCCTATCCCATTCCTAGGGCCACCGGGAGCTTAGGCCTTCAGCGAAAGCCCCCAGCTCTCGCCCCAAACAACTTTAGTCCTAGTTTAAGCTAGATTAGGACTTAAATACCATCCATTGAAATAAAATAATTTAAATTTAAATTAAGCTGTGATGAAGGTTTCGACCTTTTCACGCAACCCGGCCAAAGTAGTGTTCGATTGCGTGAAGGCGAAAGTGGATTCGGCCAATTTGATTCCCTTCGTTTCAATCGAAGTTGCATTCCCAGGCATTGTGCCCCACTGATAAGCCCACAAAATGGACAATTAATTTCATTGGATGGAGGAAATAATGAACAAAATCGAACATTCGCCTTTCCGAGTGTGGTCGAATTCCGCTGCAAATTTGGCCATCAAATGCGGGGCCCATCCCATTTGAAATGTTTGGCCGATGGAACATGGAATGGGAGTACACCAAATTGCATTCGTACGGAATAATGGATGAATTTTGAATATAATTCATTTTTGTTCAGCTGCCTCTTGCAATGGAGTCAAAAATAGTACAGCAGTTGGCCTTTTTGTTCAACCCGATTCTGTGCCAATTCCATTTGGCCAAAATTTGAGTTTCATTTGCTCCCAAACAAATCGACCACCTCGGCACAGTGCATTGGGCGAAATACGCCAATGCATTTTTGACCCAAGAACGGATGGACTGGAATATTGGCTGAGTGGTCCGGAAGTGGATTGCCCTTTGGTGGATTGTGGGCCACCGCCAACCCTTTCCGGAGCATATTATGAAGGGGATGAAGGGCATGGAGGCAATTTCAAAGTTGGCAGCGTTTATTTATTCCAGGTGAATTCACTCCTAATTTAATTTAACCATTCTTCATATTCATACAGTGCCGTGCCCCATATTCATTGGTGGGCAAATCTTCCTACGATGATCGAATGGTTCGATGCAATGTGGATGGCACTTGGGATTTGGGCGACCTCCGTTGTGAAGGTCCCCTTTCCAATTCTCTATTCCTCTCTCAAATATTGTTCCTTTAGGCCCAGTTTGTGTGGACCCTGGCCACCCGGATGAAGGGCAAACCCATTTGGACAGTGTGGAGGAAGGTGCCATTGCCCGATTCACCTGCAATCGTCCTGGCTTTCGTCCATTCCCGGAGGGGGCCACCACCTGCAGTTTGGGCACTCCTTGCGTTCTCAGCGAGGATGTTGGCATTTCCTCTGGATTCATTCCTGATGGAGCATTCTCGGACAATTCAGGTCAATACCCAATAATATTTTATTGAGAATAATTCATTAATAAATTGTAGATAAAGTTATTTGGGGCTATGAACCGCACAAATCCAGAATGTCCTCTTCCGGTTGGTGTGGCTCAAAAGATGCATTCATTTTCCTTTCCGTCGATCTCCAACGAATTTATACGTTGACCACATTGAGGTTGGATGGAATTAGTAATAATATTATAAATATTTTAATATTTAAGATTGACTGGAGTGGCTGGAAATGGGCATTTGGCTGGACATGTCACAAAAATGCAACTTTTTTACAAAGTCCAATTCAGTCAAAATTATGATAATTATCCAATGGTCAACATAATTTGGAGGAAAATTCCATCATTTTTTACTATTTAGGAATTCACAACGCCCTCTGGCAATCATAAGAAAATTCATCAATTCAATTTGGACCCTCCACTTCGTGCCCGCTACATTTTATTGGGCATTACGGAATATGAAAAGAATCCTTGCCTGAAATTTGATTTACAAGGATGTTTGGCTCCACTTTCTGCCGCCCATGAAGTGCCCTCACATTTACAGGTGGCAACAAAATTTAAATAATTTAAATTTAAATTAAACAAAAAAAGGTTGGGTGGAATTCCAGCATTCCTCAATGCATCGATGCCGAACCGCCGGTCTTCAAAAATTGTCCACAATTGCCGGAATTGGTCAGAACCGATGAAAATGGACAATTATTACCCGCAAATTATCAAGTGCCTGAAGCCACTGATAATTCCGGCAGAATTGCCTATATGTTCGTTTTGATTCACAATCACAAATTTAATTATCATTTGAATTAAATTTAGGCGAACAAAGCCTGAAGACTTCCATCCGCCATATCCAGTCAGCCAGGATACGGACATTATTTATCAGGCATTTGATGAGGCTGGCAATATGGCAGAATGCGTTGTACGGCTTCGAATACCCGGTAATGTTCCGCCCAAAAAACAATAAATTTAGAAATGAACAATTGGAAAAATTAGGTTTAGACTATTAACAAAATGATTTTCTCTCTATTCCTAATAATTCACAATTTCCCCTTTCCTAGACACTGTTCCGCCCATTGTAAAATGCCCGGATTCATATGCAGTTTGGGCCCAGGAAAATCAAACGGAATTGTTCCTTCAATTCAATGAAAGTTCTGTACATTTGGTGGTGCAAGATATGTCCCCAATTGTGCAAACAACTTTTGAACCATTGGATGCAAATATAAAATTGGGCGAACATGTCACGGTGCTGAAAATATATTTTATTTATTTTCATGGCAATTCCACAGGTGGAAGTGTCGGTCACGGATGCCCATTCCAATCGAAATAAATGCAAATTCCAAGTGGCCCTTTTGCCCGAACCATGCAGTCCTTGGTCCCTTCGAGTTGATGAGGGAACCGTACAAAAGGATTGTCAAAGGCACGCGAGTGGCACAATTTGCCAAGTGGAATGCCGAAAAGGATTTCGCTTTTTGGAATCAATCCCTCAACAGAAATTATTGGGAAGAGGGGAAACAATGCAAAATGGACTGCCACAAAGATATAGTTGTTCATTGGAGCAACAAAACAATGGCGATGGAGGAGGGAAATGGACACCCAGGTGAAAGGGAAAATAATAATTTATTTGTAATTAAATATGAATTAAATGAGAGTTAAATTCCTCTCCTTTTAGTTGCATTTATTCGATTCTCCAAAAATGCAAAATTACTATTGCATTTCTCCATAAACAATGAAAAAATATTAGTTGGATAAAAAAAGAATATTTGATGATTTATTATGAGAAAAGAAATAGTGTATTTCGGTGAATTGTAATTTAGTTTCGGAAAAGAATAATTTTGCACTTTTTCCGGAAAGAATTGTATTTCATTCCGGAAAGAATTAATTTGCACTTTTAATTTGTGTTTCATTCCGGAAAGAATTAATTTGCACTTTTTATTTGTGTTTCATTCCGGAAAGAATTAATTTGCACTTTTTATTTGTATTTCATTCCGGAAAGATGTGTTTTCCGGTTAGATTTTGTATTTCATTCCGAAAAGATGTGTTTTCCGGTTAGATTTTATATTTCATTCCGAAAAGATGTGTTTTCCGGTTAGATTTTATATTTCATTCCGAAAAGATGTGTTTTCCGGTTAGATTTTATATTTCATTCCGGAATGATGTGTTTTCCGGTTAGATTTTATATTTCATTCCGGAAAGATGTGTTTTCCGGTTAGATTTTATATTTCATTCCGGAAAGATGTGTTTTCCGGTTAGATTTGTATTTCATTCCGGAAAGATGTGTTTTCCGGTTAGATTTTGTATTTCATTCCGAAAAGATGTGTTTTCCGGTTAGATTTTATATTTCATTCCGGAAAGATGTGTTTTCCGGTTATATTTCATTCCGGAAAGATGTGTTTTCCGGTTAGATTTGTGTTTCATTCCGAAAAGAATAAATCTACCTGTTTTCTGAAATTAATATTGAAATTTTTAATTCTCAAAAAATATTTAAATTTTAATAATATTCGCAGTTCAATGCCACCTGCTTGCGTTCCAATGGCCATGGAGCCTGCTCGTTATGAATTGAATGTTCACATGAATTATAGCCTAACTGCCCCAATGCCCACTGAATGTTTGAGGGTAAATCCATTCAAAATTATCAGAATTATTTAATATTTCCAAATTAGAGTTATGAATTCATGGTTGGCTCATTATTTGATGGAATTGACCAAGTGTTGAGTCAACGATGCTCAAGCACTGTTCAAATTTATGTTCGATTTTTGGACGCCAAATTCTCACAAATCGACGAGAAAATTGTGCCACAATTTATTTTGTTTTATCCTCTTTAAACCATTTTTAGATGGGCGCCAATTTCACTGTCCAAATTTTGCCAACCGTCCTTCAAAATGTTTTCTATGAACTTTGTTCCCTGACTTTGCGCACAATTTTCGATCTTCGAATTCCTGGGGCAATTTTGCCAATTCGATCTCTCCTCACACTTTCTGGCGATTCTGTTCCCTCAGCTCAAGTCCGTAAATGGAATTTTCAATTTGAATTCTATTTTAGAATTTGGGATGTCCTCCAATGAATGCCACGGCAATTGGCCTTTCCCAAGGATTTACCTGTTCCCAAGGAGAATTGTTGAAAATGCCTCAAGATGGCAGCGATTCATCATTTTCTCCGGCTCCAGGACTGCCAGAATGCCGTAGGCCCATTTATTTTCAAATTCATTTTAATATTCCCAGTTCCCTGTCCCAAGGGGACTGCCTTTGTCAATAATAGTTGTGTTCAATGCCCACTTGGCTCATTCCAAGATTTGGAAGGCCAAATTCGTTGTAAGCCATGTCCAGAAAATACTCACACACTTCAGCCGGGTGCCCAATCAAATGAATCCTGTTTGGGTATGTCCCCACAATTTTACTCCATTTAAGCATTAATTCCCCCTCAGCTGTTTGTGGCAATGGAATGTTTTCGTCGTCCGGCATGATTCCATGCCAACTTTGTCCCCGCCACACTTTTTCTGGTCCTCCACCAATTGGCGGCTTCAAACAATGCGATCCTTGTCCAGAAGTCACTCACAATCCCACCTCCAATATTTATTCTACTTTTACAGGGAACATATACGGCTCGTCTGGGTTCAGTTGGGCCAAGCCAATGCAAACAGCCGTGCAGTCCAGGCCATTTCTCTGTGACCGGATTGGAGCCATGCTCCCCTTGTCCAATTAATTTTTATCAGGCAAAATGAATTCATCAAAAATATATTTAAATATTAATTTTCAGCCAAATGTTGGCCAACAACGTTGCCTCCAATGCTCAAATGATACATTCACATCGGAAACGGGCAGATCCGCAGAGGAAAATTGCAAAAAGTTGGATTGTCAAAGTATAAAATGCCAAAATCGAGGCCAATGCGTTGTGGCCAATCACAAGGCAAATTTGAATGATTAAATTTAATTCAAAAATGAATGAATTTAAGGAAATTTGTGAATGTCGTCCGGGCTATATGGGCACATATTGTGAACAGCAAATTCCGCTTTGTGATTCGAAACCATGCTTGAATGGAGGAACATGCGAATTGCATAATGGCGGCACATTCCGTTGTCTATGCCCACAAAATTTCACCGGCTCCCGTTGCCAATTTGGACCGGATGAATGCATTTCATCGGTGCATTGCCCAAATGGGGGTGTTTGCCAGGATTTGCCCGGATTGGGCACAACAAAATGCATTTGCCGGTGCCCAAATTATTGATTATTTTAATTAAATTTGGATAATTTGGTTTAGTACTGGTTTCACTGGGTCGGATTGTTCCCAAATTTCGGATCCATGTCAAAGTGAACAGCCTTGCCGAAATGGTGCCCAATGTGTGCCACTTCAATTGGGCCGATTCAAATGCAAATGTTTGCCCGGATGGGAGGGCATAAATTGCGAAAAGAATATTGGTGAGATTTTCACAAAATATTTATACAAATTTAAATAAAATAACAAAATTGGGAGGGAATGGAATGTGTTGGGATTTGGAATAATTGATTTTGAGATGTGATTTTGATTTAATGTGAAATGAATTATTAATGTGAGATTATTCGCCAAATATTAATTGGTGCCCGATTCATTCAAATTCATTTAAGCATATGAGCCTTTATAATATGGATTGACCGGTGGCTGAGGAGGGGGTGCCATTTGACTGACTGGCTGCAAAAATAGGGATTTTTTTTGTAATTTGCGCATTTATTACCTGAAATGGTCGACCACCGCCGGTTATTTGCAATTCCCTATAATATTTTTTCGTTGCGCACAATGCGGTGGAAATATAACAAATGAAGCAAAATGTGAAAACGATGGAGAGAAGAAAATAGAAGCGCAAATCCTCCTGGACACCTTGGCGAGTTTCGCGCGGAATTGGATCCGAATAGAGGCCCTAAAAATGGAATAGAAGAATGCGGTCTAATTTATTTACCTCATAAATTGTGATTAGCCAATTGTTGATTGCCTGTGCGCCCCCGGCAAAATAAATGACCAAAAGGAGGGCCATCATGAAGCCAAGAATCAGAAGTCCACTTTGTTGAACCTTTTTTGGGGGGATTTTAATGCGTGTAATCCAAATTCAAACAAACCAATCTGGGCAACACCCATTGAGGATCACCCTTTCGATGGGCAACCAAAATGGAAGCAGTGGAAACGGCCAAAGTGACCAACCAACCGGAAAGAATCAATAAACCCAAAAAATCTTTCAATTCACTGTGAAAAAATGTGACAAATAAGTGAAATAATTAGTAAATTACGCGTTCGAATAAGTGCGCATCAAATCACTCAATTGACTGTACCAAAAATAAATGGAACAAATCAATTCAAATGCACAAAACCAAAGGACACAACGATAAACGGGGCAACAACAAAAGCAACATGCCATCCGGGCGGAATGCTTCAACTTTAATTAAAATGGGAAAATTATAAATATTTTGAATTAAATTGGAAGGTGGGGGAATTAAATGGTTGAATTGGAAGGTAGTCCAAATTGGCCGATAATATTTTTATGGGGAAAGCTATTCGACACTGAATAACACTTTATGACTTGGGGAATGGACAAATGGGAATTGGAATGGGAAAATGAAGATGATTTGTGAACCATCCAAAGGCCTTTTGCCCCGGTTAATATTATTTTTATAATCGTTTTGTGGGAAAGCCATATTCACATTTACCCGCTACATTTTGATTTGCCTAAAATGTCCCAATTCTCATCAAAATAAAATGGTTTTCCCCCATTTTGTCCTTTGGGCGTTTTGGCTACAAAGAGGAGGATTTAAAAAAAAAGGCAAATGTGAATCGATGTAGCAGCGAAAGGAGGGGAAGGGGGCGGTCCCTTCTCCCATTTGGCCATATTCTTTTGGCCAAAAAAAAAGAAAAGAATATATCCATGGCCTACTTGAGGTAGAAGTTTGGCTGCTGAGGGAATGGCTGCATTTGTTGGGTTAGACAACGTGTTGGGCAGAGTGTCGGCCCTCAAGAGTTGTTGGGGAGGCGGTGGCCGTTTTGGGGGCAGCTGGCGCATTTCTCGAGGAAACTGTGAAATTGTGGGACAGCCGCCGCCGGCGAATGTGTTGATGAGGCCAAAGACGCAGAAGAATGGTCAAAATGTGGGTAAAGGAATAGAGGAGGAGGGGCACGGAGGGGAGGTGCACTGGGGGATGGCCAATTTGAGGTCATTGACCCTTTTGTTGTTTTTGCATTCAAAATTGCTTCTTTTTGATGATTGCTTAAAGTGGTCGTAGGTGAAATTGTTGTTTTTGTCGACTCATTTTTTTGAAATTCCCATTGCTTGATGAGGAAATAAATAAAATGTACGCAAAATAAGAATAATATTATTCTGCAAATTTTGAAACCATATTGTGAAAAAAAATGATTCATATAGCATTTAATTTATATTAATTAACTGAATTCTTTGACTCGCCGCAATCCACGCTATTCTGAAGCATTTTTCTCGCCCCAAATTAATCCTCCAGAAGCAGCCTCCCTTCTTTCCCTCCATTTCTCCCTTTTTAGATTTTGCCTTTAGGGCTTTTCAAAAATTGAGGGAATGTTTCGCATTTGGCGGAAAAAAAAGAAAGAAATTGGCAAAAATGAATTCCCTGCTGCTAGCAAAAAATATATTGACGGTTTTTGGTCATTGAAATATATTTTACTGACATTTTTTTATATCTTTTTAAGCTAAATTTGGAGCCAATTTTGTCCATTTGATTAAATTTTGAAAATAAATTAAAAAGGGAATCCATTAAAATGCTTTTATGAAGGAATTTTCCATTAGTTTAATTAAATTTGGAAGGAAAAGCCCAATCCAAAATCGGATCAGCCAAAAATATGTCAAAATGAATTATTTTTGATTGTTCTTTTCCAAAATGATGTGAAGAACATCGTTTTTCCTTTTTTCATTCCATTTTTGGGTGCGAAATTAGCCAATTTATAAAATGGCGGCGGCGCACTAAAATGAATAGAATAATTCGATTTGAAAACAAAAACATTTTCCTTCATTAAAAAGTTGTTAAAAGTGGGAAAAGAAATCAAAAGTGATGGAATGAAAATGTTGGAAAATATATGAACTTGGCCAATTCTCAACTGCTGGGGACAATCCCGAGAGAAAATAAAGTGAAAAATTGAAAAGGGAAATGAATGGAAATTAATGAGAAAACTTTTTAATGGATATAAGCCGGGGGGAAGATCAACGAAAGGAATGGAGAAAATGTGAGGGAGGAAGGAAACCCGATAGTCAAGGACTCAATCAGCAAGCAAATATGAACAATTCCCATTCCTATTTAATTGTGTTCGAGTCGCTCTCGACCGAAAATTTGTGGGGAAATAAAGGAAGGGTCGAGGGTGGTGCCAGGCGGAGGACAGCTGCTTCCATTCCCGCCAAATGAAGCCACAATTTTGTCATTGGAGAAGATAATGCCATGATGGGATCATCCCGAATATTAAAACCAGTTTTGAAGGAGGAAATATGATCAAAAACATTGATGAATAATTCAGCTGATCATTTTTTTGTGCTTTGATGATTAATTTTAGCCAACGAAATAATAAATTTGGGAGAATTTGTGTGAATTTAGCGCTGGAAAATAATTATTTTAGGTTTATTTTTGACCAAAATTCGTGTGAATGTTTTTATTTGGAAAAAAAATGAATGTCCTACTTTTTGCACTAAGATTGGGAAATAACCTTCAATTTTTTTGAATAATAAAATTGTCCATCCTTTCCCATTTTCCTTTATAAATTGAATGGAAAATAGGAAGGTTAGGGTAGGATGGTTTTATGCGCATTTGGATGAGTCAGAAAAAAAGGAAGGATATTCGCGCAAAAATGAAGCAAATTAATTGAAAAAATTTTAATTTAATTTAATTAGATGATTGTGCGGATAATCCATGCGCATTGGGCGCAAAATGCCATGATTTAATCAATGATTTTGAATGCGAATGTCCGCACGGATTCAGCGGGAAAAGATGCCAAATTAAAGTAAAATATTTTAAAATAATTTGAATATAATGAATGGATGGAAAGGATGATCTTTGCGAGCCAAGTCCGTGCCAAAATGGTGGCCAATGTGTGGACACACTTTTTGATCGGCATTGTGTTTGCAAAAATGGATGGAATGGAACATTTTGTGAGCAGGAAATCAATGAATGTGCACAGAATCCGTGCAAAAATGGAGGAACATGCCGGGATCAGGAAAATGGCTTCACCTGTGATTGTGCCCCCGGCTATAATGGATATGAATGCCAATATTTGGTGGACCATTGTGCCATTGGGCCATGCCGGAACAATGGAACATGCCACAATCGGGGGCCAACCTATGAATGCCAATGCCATTTAGGCTTTGAGGGGGCTCATTGCGAGCATAATGTGGACGAATGCGAAACACAAATGCTTTGCGATGGAGCCGGAACAGAAAGGCAAGAATGCGGAGTGGGAGGATTAGGGTTGTGCTCGTTATTAATAGCAATCTAATAACTCAGCGGTTACTAAATGAATTGGATGCTTTTTATTAATTTAATAGAGCAATTCCTATCAGCTCATCATATTTTCAAATTCGAAAATTTTTGTTTAAAAATGAATTTAGAAAATTTTAATTCAAAATACCTTTAAATTTTCCAAAATTTTGTTAATTTTATTTCAATACATCATAACTTTTTTCTATTTTTAAGCATTTTTATACTATCAATAGAAAATGGCAATGTTTTATCAAACCAATATTAAAACTTTCGAAACCGTACAGTTTGAGATTGGTTATAGAGCAAAAATTGGTCCGCCACTAATCAAGGAATATTCGGGAAAATATGAATTAATAAATGGATAAATTGATTGATTGAAGATGCGAAGATTTGGTGAATGCATTCAAATGTCATTGTCGTCCCGGCTATGAGGGAACATTTTGTGAGCAACATGTTGGCCAATGCGAGGATGGGCCATGCATGAATAATTCAACTTGCGTTGATTTGGGCACCGGATTCCAATGTGAATGCCAACCTGGATGGAAAGGCATTGAACATTCCACCATTTGGGCATTATTTCGTTTATATTTTGGCAGGTGATCGATGCCAAGAAATGGAATCCCAATGCGAGAAGAAGCCCTGCTTAAATGAGGGAAAATGTGTTCCCCTGGTTGATGACTATTTTTGCGTTTGTCCGGTTGGAATAAAAAAAAATAAAAGAAGAATATTTGAATAATTTTTAGGAAGGAGTGAGCGGAAAGAATTGTGAATTGGCCCCGAATCGATGTTTGGGTGAGCCATGCCATAATGGAGGGGTTTGCGGCGATTTTGGTTCTCATTCGGAATGTGCATGTCCAAAAGTGGGCAAAATTAAATAAATATTTATTTAATTGGATATTTAGGGATTCACTGGGCAAGGATGCCAATTTCGATTGGATGCTTGCCTTTCGGGAATATGCAAAAATGGGGGAACCTGTTTAAATTTGAATGATGCAGGGAATGAAGGCCAAAATGGTGGATTGGCATCAACCACCCCAGGGCCTTTTGCTGGCATCGGATTCAAATGCATTTGCCCTCCGGGTATTCACAAAAAGAGATAATTTATAAAAAGAATGAAATTGGTAATTGGAAAAATAATTTTTATGGGCTGGGCAAATATCTGTGGCCATAAGAAAGTATTAGGGTTTTTTTTGGTTAAAACCTAACTAATAAGATAAGATAAGACTAATAATAAGATTAAGAGAAAACAGATATTAAGATAGATATTAAAGCGGAGTTAAGATTTGGCCACATTTTATGGCCTCAAAAATTCCTTTCTTTCAAAACGAGTATTTTTGCCAAAATCAGTGTTTTTTTTGACAAATTTTTATTCAATCAAAATGAATATTTTTGTTCTTAATTTATTTATTAGGCTTCACTGGTTCTGAATGTGAATTGGACATCAATGAATGCCAACCATCCCCATGCCCATTGGCCGCAGAATGCGTCGATTTGGTCAATGGATTTTATTGCAAATGCCCATTTAATAGTACTAATTTATTTTTATTATTCGAATATTTTAATTTTCCCAGTGACCGGTGCAAATTGTGAAAAGCGAATTGAGCCGGATTATGATTTGCACTTTTTGGAGTCCGCAAATCAGCCAGCCCGCGCCGGACTTGGAATTCCTTTCCATTTTGTCTCAAATTCATTCACTTTGAGTATTTGGGTTCGATTTGAAGGCCAAAAAATGGTTGGGGAATCATCAAAGTCGCCACCAACATTCTTCACCCTCTACAATAGCCGGCAAATATTTCTAATAAAATATTTAATTTAATTATTTATTTAAATAGTTCGCCAAATGAGCCAACAAATTTGACTGAATTATTGCGAATCACTGCCGATGCCGTCCACCTCAAAATGTTCCCATCTGAACAACCTTTGGTCCAAATTAATATTTCCACAATATTGGGAATAATTTCCCTCCTTTTTAGACCCTTCATTTCCCATCCAATCAAAGGCCGGACACCGGCCATTCTTGGAATAATTTAATTTTCACCTGGAATGGAGGCCAATATTCCCTCCTTTGGAATGCAGTCCGACTTTATGCGGACAAAGGATACGGAGGAAATGGACAAAAATTGGATTGGAATTTGTGGGTCAATTTGGGTGAACCAACTTCAGCAGAGAATGGGTCAAATAATCAACAACAATTTGTTGGGTCAATCACTCGAGTGAATATGGTCAAAAAATCATTCAAAATCAATCAAATCATTGATTAAAAAATCATATTTTAGTGGAATCGAGTGTTGGATTTTGAACAGGAAATTCCACAAATTGTCCAACGTTGCCAAGGCTCACCGGTCATTTTTGATGGTTTAGTGTTGAGATTTGCCAATTTTGATCGATTGGAGGGAAAAGTGGAAAGAATGGCAAAAAGGCTAACAAAAAATTGGGGGAAATTTGGATTAATTTTGTATTTTTAGTAGCTGTGGCCGAAATGATTTACAATGCCGTTCAATTGATGGAATAATTGAATGTGAAAATGAACAAAATGAGAATGGAATTGGAATTGAGGGATGTCCAATTGAGGATATTTTTGTACAAACCAAAATGAAGGAAGTGAATATTTCGTGGGAGGAACCGAAATTCATTGACGAAACAAATGGACGAATTCAAATTGCCAAAATTGAACAGAATTTGAAGCCAGGACAGGTCCAAAAATCGACAAATTAATATTTTATTTATTTAATTATTTCAGATGTTCACTTGGGGCCAATATTCGGCCATTTATGTGGCCTACAATAATCGATCGATGCCAATGGCCAAATGCCAATTCAAAGTAAAGATATTGGCATAAATGGAAAATAAATTTGTTCAGATAAATGTGGTCAGGGAATTGTGCTCTGAGCCGGAGGCACCCTCAAATGGAATGCAACAATGCGAAAATTGGGGCCCTGGATTACGGTATCGGGCATGCTCAATCAAATGCCAAGTCCTCATTGAATAAATATTAATTATATATTTTGATTGAATTTTTAGAATGGTTTTGGATTCAGTCGACCACCTCCAATTTTCTATTCCTGCAATGAAGGTGGAGGATGGAGGCCAAATGAAGGACAACAAAGGCCATTCCGATATCCACAATGCACTCGGTCAATTCCCCCAAAAATATATTCCCTTTATTACTTTGATTTTAGCCAATCCCCCGCCGAACATTTGGCCCGAATCGAATTGGTCTACCCACAATTGGCACTTTGCAATTCGGCTGGCAAATCCACACTTTCGGATAAATTGGTCCAGCGAATTGGCCAATTAAATACAAAATGGCATATTTGTGCCAGAGAAGAAAAGTGAATAAAATAAATTGGATTAAATTATTTAATATTTTTTAGTGGAGAATGTATGGGCATTCAAGTGCAAATCAATTGCCAGGATATTTCCACATTTAAAAGGGCCAAAAGGCAACAACCACAATTATTCGGGGTCACTATTGATGGTGAAAAATAAATTAAATTTATTTAACCCATTATTATAAAATAGTTCCAATTCATTCTGGCCAAATTTTGGATCCTTCCGGCAGCCAACAACGAATTGATCCAATCCAAATTATTCGGGATGAAGCCCTGAATCGGGCACTATTTTCCCTGGAACATGTTTTGCCGAATGGTCGACCCGATTTAAAGTAAAAAATGTTTTTGTTCATTTCCCCATAAATTCCATTTTAAAGTTCATTCCGCGTGGAAAATGCATTCCATTGTCCATCTGGTTTTGTTTTGGTCAATCATGGCAAATGTGTTCCCTGTTCGCCCGGCACATTCTTCACCAACAATGGAGAATGCCAGGTGAATAATATTATTCAAATTTAATTTAATTAATATTTATTCATTCCAGCTTTGTCCCTCTGGCCAATATCAACCAATTGAGGGACAATCAAATTGTCAGGATTGTCCTTTAGAAAGACCAATCACTGTTGGAATGGGCGCCGTTCATCAAAATGAATGCAAAGGTCCTTCCATCGAGTTTCAAATTCTATTTTTAGTCTAATCTCGGCTAAAGATCTATGGTTAAAGTTGTTTGGGGGGGGGGGGGGGGGGGGGGGACTGGGCCTAGGCTTTCGCTCCAGAGACTCCGGTAGTCTACGCCCTCAGTGTTCCAGGAAAATGTGATAAAAATACGAAGGGTATCATCAATTTCGGTTTATTCCCTAATGAGCTACAAGCGACGTTGCCCAGTTGTAGCGTACTGTATAGTAGAAAGGAAAAAAAGGATGGATTAAAAAGGCAGATTGGGGCAATATTTGATTGATGGGTGACAGGAAGATTGGACATAAAAGTGGAGGGTACAGTATGATGAATAGGAAGGGCCCTCATTGACAATATATATTCATTTCCATTCTTATTTTTTAGTTCGTTGCCAACCTGGCCATCATTTGAATATTAGCAGTGGACAATGTGAACCGTGTGGCTTTGGATTTTATCAACCCGATTCGGGGGCAATCGATTGTTTGCCTTGCGGCATTGGAAAAACCACATTGGAAAGGTATTTTTGTGCCCAATATTGGTTGAATATTAATTGATTGTTAAGAACATCCACAAATGAGGAAGAATGCCGGGATGAATGTCCAGATGGGGAACAATTGACCCAAGGGGGAAATTGCCAACCATGCCCACAGGGCACATTCCGAACCCGGGGACAGGACAAACAATGCGTAGAATGCCCTGCCGGCACAACAACCGAAGACATTGGCTCAGCTGGGAAAGAGGTAATTTTACTCACAATAAAATATTAATTTTAAATAATTATAGAAAAATAGAGAAAAATTAATTAGGCATTTTTTGAATTCTTCAATGATTCGAAATTCGAAAATAAAACTAACTTTACTTTATTCTCTCAAAAATATTCCAAATTAAAAGGAAAATTTCTTCCAAAAAATTTATGAGATGAAAAAATATTTTAAAATATCCAAAAAAATTTTTTAAAATTCAAGTATAATTTTTCAAAAATTGTACATAATAAATGAATTTTGGAAAAAAACTGAAAATCAATTGAATGTTATAAATGAATGGAAATAAGAGAAAATAAATTTAAAAAATAATTAATAAAATAAAATATTTCAATATTAATTATTAAAATATTATTCAAAGGCATGCAATACTCCAAAATGTGGACCAGGCCAATTCCTTTTGGTCTCCGAAAAACGTTGCCAATTTTGCCCTCGGGGCACATTCCAAGATCAACCATTGCAGACGGAATGCCGAAAATGTGCACCGGCATTCAATGTTAGCCAAATTGGCACACTAATTACTAATATTTAATTTATAGACGGCCAAGGAGGGTGCCACCCGCGAATCCCAATGTTATTCCACAGACCAATGCGCACTGGGGCAGGATAATTGCTCATGGAATGCACAATGCATTGATTTACCCGATGAAAATGTAAATATTTAATTCAAATTCATTCGATTAATATTAATTTAATCCATTTTATAGGATTCTCCTTCATGGCGATGCGTTTGCAACCCAGGATTCCGTGGAAATGGTGTCAATTGCACAGGCAAATCAATCAATATTATTGCAATTTTTACTTTTATATTGTTTATGTTTTCAGATGCTTGCCTCAATTTCTGCCTGAATGATGGAATTTGCCGGAAAAATAAATTAGGCCACGTGGAATGCACTTGCAAAGAGAATTTCTCCGGTGAAAGATGTGAAATTCGCTTCCAGGCAAGTCAATCAATCTAATTTATTTTAATATCCTATTTTCAGCCTCGTTCCCAAAAATTGGTGTATTGGACGAGTGCAATTGTGTCCATTGTATTCCTCCTAATTGTCATTGTCATCGTCATTTGGATGATCTCATTGCGATTCAATCGAATTGCGGACAACGATTTTGGTGCACCCAAAACAATACAAAAAATTAATTTAGGGCCAATTTCCATTTCAGTTTCTTGCCCCGAAAAGACGGCGGCCCTTGGCCTTGGCCCGGGGGCTGATTCACCGTTGGCCTCCAATTTCCTTTATGGCCGTCCCCATCCTTCATTGCTTGACCGTTCCTCCCATTCTTCGACCACAATTCGGCCAATTGGATTTTATTATGAAGATGAACAACCGTATGAGGGAGGAGGAATTGGGGGAATTGGAAGGCATGGACGAGATAATAGCCAAGAGGCAATTTTACATAAATAAATGCCAAAATATTGATCCCAAAAAATAGGTGAAAATGTTTTTGGGTGGTCCGGATGGAAGTGAATCAACGGTGCAAATTGGCGGTGATGCAGTCGGGGGCAGTTCCCAATCAGATTCATCAGCGAATGGCCCAAATGGGTGGATAATTTTAATATTTATTTTTATTGCTTTTTTTTAACTATTAGCTCACCAAATTCGTCGGCAACCCGTGAATTGGAAAAGCGACTTAAACACATTCAACAGCACATGTACAGGCCAAGCAATGATTGATTGATTGATTGAATTTGAATAAATAAAATACTCATAATTTGTGCCAATTTTGCCCAATTTTATTTTCCTTTTTTTTGATTTTTTATTCATTGTCTTTCAATACAAATTAAATAAAAAATATATATTTGAAGGAAAGTTGAAACTTGAAAATGTTCAAAATTAATTAATTAAAATTCTAACTAATAAGCAATTTTAATTAATTTTTGCATCCTTTTAAAGCATAAGAAATAATTATTTTTTAACCATCAATATTTGAGTTTATTTGATCTTTGAATCGACGGGACGAAAATTAAAAAACAAATTGAATTTTTGATCATTCTAGTGACGAAAGTAAATAAATAATTTGGACTTTCTCCTCAATTCCTTCCTTCCTTTTTCCGTCAACAATTTTTGCACATCAGCAGAGCGGCCAGCCGGTCCATCTTTCATATTCAATCAATCAGGCCATTTTTTCCTGTTATTTTATCGTCCAAAAATATTTATTTGCAAATATTTTTTCCTCTTTGATCAATTAAAATTCTCTCTAATTTAAAATGCCTCCATCCGGAATTGCCAACGGAAATGCAAAATTGCCTCAAATGGATTCGGCCAAAAATAGTGGAAATAAATTGAATAATGATCAACAAATATTGATGCCTTCTTTCGAGGAAATTCGGGCAGCCGTCCCAAAAGAATGCTTTGAAAAAGTCCCCAATTAAAATAAATGAATTTATTTCCATATTTTATTTAGCCTCTTTTTCGTTCCATTCAATTTTTGGCAATTGATTTGGTGGCAATCGGCGGCCTTTATTGCATTTTGCCTTTTGTCGAGCAAAGATTTGGATGGATTGGATTAATGCTTTGGTGTGGAAATTATTTAATTAGAATTAAATTAATTAAATATTGAAGGTATTGGATTCTTGGAATGTTTCTTTCCTCCCTCTTTTGCATTGGCCATGATTGTGGCCATGGAACATTCTCTGACCATAAATGGGCCAATGACCTTTTTGGCCATATTTCCCATGCCCTCATAATGGCATAATTTTTGAATTCATTTTTGACCACAATTTCCTCATTGTTAGGTCCCATTTTGGCCTTGGCAAAAATCTCATCGAAATCATCATCAATATACATCGCATTTGGAGAAGGATAAAGGTATACGTTAAAATTAAAATTAAATTATATTCCTTCATAGGCCATCCTTGGGTTACGGAAGAAGAATATGAACAGGGCGATTGGTTGCGCCGAAATTTCGCCAAAATTCCTCTTTCTGGCCTAATTCGGTGGGAAAATGGTTATAAATGGAAAATATTTTTTAAATTTCCAGTTGGAATCCAGTGTACACAATTTTGGGCCTTCCCGATGGTTCACATTTCTGGCCTTGGTCCAAATTATTCACAAACAATTTTGAGCGATTCCAATGCGTTGTCAGTGTTGCCGCCTGCATATTCACTTCATTTGTTAGGAATTTGGGGGAATTATTCACATTTTTAAATAATATTTTAGACCATCTTTTCCCTACTCAATTATAGTCCATTTGCATTTTTCAAATATTATTATGTTCCATTAATGTTCCAAGGTGGAAATAGATTGGGGAAATTCATTGAAAATTAATTATTTTTTGAAGGATTTTGGATGGTAATAATCACATATTTGCAACATCAAGATGAACAAATTGAAGTGTATGAGGAGGGCACATGGGCATTTGTGCGCGGCCAACTCCAAACAATCGATCGATGTTCATTTCAATATAATTAAAATATTTAATTAATTAATTAATTAAGATTATGGATTCGGCATTGACACTGCACTTCATCATATTACGGATGGTGAGTCCTATTATTCATTTAATTTAATATTTATTTTTAGGCCATGTCGCCCATCATTTCTTCTTCACCCGAATCCCACATTACAATTTGCCGAAGGCCACCAAAGCAATTCGTCAAGTCCTTGAAAAATATCCGGGGGCATACAAAAGGAAAAGTGCCTATCATTTTCTGCTCAAATTCTTATGGTATTGGAAAAAATAATTGGAAATGGAATTAATTTGAATCTTTAATTTAGGATGAATATGAAATTGGATTGTTTTTCGGTCAACGGTTCGGCAGGAAATGATGAACAAGGAGGAATGATTGAATTTTGAATTGTTATTTGAAAGAAATTTATTAAACATTATTTATTGCCAAATAAAAATGAAAGTGAAACAATTTTGGTTAATTCATCAAAATTCATTGAAAAATACATTAAAATTTGAGATCAAAATGCAGTTTGGGATTAGAATTATGCGAAAATGCTAGCGATAAATGAATTCATTAATTAGACCAACTAATTTATAATTAAATCATTCAAAATGTTCAAAAATGAGGAATTATTAAGCAAAAATGATGCCATTGTCTTCGCCAATATTGTTAAATTCATTTTCCGATGATTCGGAAGGAGAATTAAACTGGAAAATAATTTAATTTAATTATTTTAAAATTGAATTCCCCAAATTGCCTTTTGTCCTTCCTCGTCCATCCCTTCTTCTTCTGTTGGTTCATCCAATTTTATGATCACTTTGCCCGGTGGTCCATTTGATGATGAATTCGATGAGGACAATTGGGACATTGAGGAAGGGCACGGCGAAATGATGCCATCCTCCGTTCCCCCGGCCATCGATGTCCCCGTTCCAGTTGTGCTCGATCCACTGCTCCCATCCATTGCCGAATTTATGCCATGTCCACGTCTGCCAAATTAATTATATTAAAATTTTATTAATCCAAAATTGGACCTTCTGGCATTCATAAAATAATTGGCCACCGTTGTTGGGTCCAATTGAAGTTGTTGTGCAATTTGAATTTGCAATTCCCTCGATGGTCTCTTTGTCTCCTTGAAAATTGCCTAAAAATATGCCAAATTTAAATATTCATTCATTAAAATTGTTTTTTGCCTGCAATGTTCTCCGTTGGACTTCACTGAATACCAAACGTGGTTTTTTCTGCTCCACCGTATTTTGCATTTGATTATTTTGTCCATTTCCTCCTTCAACATTTTCATTGCAATTCGGCGATTCTTTCACCAATTCTTCCTTTCTTTTGCATGCTTAAAATACAAATAAATTCCAAAATTGTTTCCAATTTTTACCAGCCAATCTAAGTGCCGACATTCTTTGCAATTCGGGTTCTTGCAACCATTTTGCCATTCTTCTGAATGTTTCACGTCCACTTTTCAATTTTGCCCATGGCTTTGGATTCCTCAACAAATCAGAAAGGGTTCCCTGCGAACTGAAATAATATAATATTTTTATTGGCACAATTTGAATGAATTTTTTTACCGGCAAAGGACTCGTTGCGCGAAAATTGCCTGTGGAATCGAATATCGTTTCAGTTCCTGAAAATATTTTTAAATTAGGGATTCAGAATATTTGATAGCACCTGGCTGATATGTTGGGCCAATTTCAATGTGTCAATTTCATCCGGATCCCTATTGGATGGATCAAAGAACATTTCGGTGGTTGCATTTCCAAATTGTGAAGGAGGCGAAATTTGTTGTTCTTCCTGTATTTGTTCATTTTGCATTTCATTCACTTAAATTAATCATGATTCAATTCATTCAACAATTTGCCCCAAATATTCCACCTTTTTTGTCAATATTTTCCCCATCATTTTCTATGCCCAATGAATTACAATTTGTTTGGCCATAATCCACGTAAATATTATATTGATGTTGTTGTTGGTCATTAACATTTTGTTGATGTTCAATTTCATTAAAATTTGTCACCAAAATTCCAGAAAAATCATTCCCATTTTCTGTTGTCATTTTTGGCACAATTTGACTGTTCTCCAATTGTTGAGTGGAATATTTAATATTTTGTTCATAATTGCTGGAATTTGTGCAAAATATTTGAGTGGAATTTGGCAATTCTGTATGGAAAGAAGGAAAATATGCTGGACAATTGTTGGCAAATGGGGTGGCCACATTCAAATTGTCATATTCATATCTGTGGAAATTGGCCATAAAATGGAATTATAGGACAAATTTACTTGATATTCACTGGATTATACGCAACAGAAGGACAATTTGTGGATTGAGAGGAATCATTCAAAAGGAATTGGGGAAAATTATTGTTGGATGCATAAATATTGGCACTGCTTGTGTCTGAATTTGAATACTGGTTAATTGGAATTAATTTGTGATGAATGACCCAAAACAATGACTCGACGTTTTGGAATTTGATCGCCAAAATCAGCATCGACTGTGGACTCATTTTTGGTGATTATTGAACAATTTTGATGATTTATGCATGTTGGATTGGGATTAGGAGGATAAGTGATGATTTCGGCGGATGCCATTGATGAGGTCAATTTGTCAGAATTGGAAAAAAGCAACGATAAAGAGGATGAGGCGCTTTCAAAATTATTAACAACAATTGAATGGGTTGAAGTAGAATTCACCGGCGGTAAACAATTTTGGCCTAAAAATATGAGAAATTTGATTATTTGAGAATTTTACCACTTTTTTGAATGATGGGCGAAGGCAGCGAATTTGGACTGCTTATTGGGGAAATTAGCCCTAAAGGAAGATCCAATTGGAATTGGGAATTATTTTGATTTTGGCCAAATTGATTGGTTTGAAATGAATGAATTGGAGTCAACGAATTTGATGAACAGCAGAATCCACCGCCACCAGAAGAAGATGAGGGCGAATTCTGTTAAATTTATAAATATTTAAATGAATTATTTTTGGAAACCAATTGTTCATCAAATGAATCTGATTGTCTATTTGAGATGAAAAAATTGTGATTTTGTCCTCCATTTTGGAACATTTCGTCGGTGGAAGAATCGGATGGAGGCGAAAATGATGTGGAGGAGGAGGAATTGCCAATGAAAAGAAAATGTTGGTCAAAATCAGAATGATGATTATTATTATCTTCTTGATGTTCAGTGCTGGGCAATGATGAACAACGTTTCAATGGAAATTGGCCAATAAAATTATGGTTGAAGGTATGGATGGCTAAAAAGGGGGAGAAAATGGTGAATTTGGGACAATTTGTAACATTTAAAAGGGAATGGAGGAATTTGGGACCAAATCCACCACCAAATTTGTTGGAAAGTTTCCCCGCCATTCCCCAAAACCCATGGATGGGACAAATTGCAAATTTGATTTGCCATTTACCCTCATTGCCATTGCCAATGCCAGCAGCGGTTGGTGGTGGGGAATGGAATCTGCCACTGTTGGAGTAGGAAGAGAGCATCGGGTCACCGTCTTCTGTTGATGCCTTTTGGCCAATTTCATCGTTGATTTCAATTTGATGGCCCATTCCCGTTTTCGTTCCGCCTCCGGGGATGCCATTTTCAACTTCCATCATTTGGCATATTTTCTTCTTTGCTTCTATTATTTCACTGTGCCGGTTGTTCCCTTGGGTCCTACTCCTCTTTTTGGATGGAATCTTTGTCTTCTTCAAATGGCCATCATCGCCATCATCACGGGATGAAAATAATGGGATGGGCAATGCAACCGAGGGAATTGGCCAATCCATTTAGAGCAACGGGGTTATGAAATGAGAAAAAGCGAAAGGCTGAAAATAAATTAAAAAAAGAAAGAATAAATAATGTTTAAAAAATTGGGTTGCCTTTTATTCGAATCCAAAACAATGCTCTCTGTTGGATAAATTTGATTAGAATTGGCCCAATGCCGGGGTGAAGGCCATCCCTGCTGATGATGAGGCACTTTTGGTGTTGCCCTCTTTTGGCACTAACAAACGCAGCGAGAGAAAAGGCAATTGTGAAGGAAGAAGAAGGAGTTTTAAAATGGAATTGGCCGGCAGTGTTGCTGTAATATTTTGGATTAACTAATCGCATTTGGATCGACACATTTTTTGGCAAAAAAGTGGGAATTGGCCTAGAATGACAAAATGGGGAAGGAAAGGGATGGGAGGAAATTAATTTTCGCGGATTTCGCTGTGCCATTCTCTGTTGCCGACAATGGCCTTAAAACAGTGGGGCACAGAATGATGGGCTTTTCCCCTTCACACAAATACACTTTGTCGCTCTTTCTGTTAAAATTGGCCGGATACACTGGAAATGATGGGAATGGAATTGAAGGGAGGGAACATTTACAAGGGAAATGGCCGCGAAAAATATGGAGATGACGACAATTTAAATGAATGGATTCGATTGAAAATAAATTTAAACCCCATGAACCAATGTATTTAAAACGGACATTGTCAAATTTTTGTATGTAGAAAAATTCTTTTGTCAAAATTTTCGCCAAAATTGTAACCACGTCAATGGAAAAGAAAATGGAGAGGAAGAAAGAATGCCGCTGCCAAGGGCAAAAACGGTTCCACGGCATTGATGCAGCCCCCATAGCCACTGCATTTCCATCCATCCCCATCGTTGCATTTTGCCCTCCGTTTCCGTGGCCAAAAGAGAATATATAAAATGAGTGGAATGGGCTTGTTTGGCCAGTCGACTGGAGCGTAAGTCGGCTGGGCCCCCCATTGGGCAATGCCGGCTTTTCCTCGGCGCCACTGGCAATGCCGCGCCGTAGCACTTGGGAATGTGAGGGCGGCTTTCACAACTCCCTCCCCCGTGTTCTTGAGTGAGTGTGTCATTGATGGGGCAGTCGTTGGGAAACAAGGAAACGAGGGCACAAAAGGGGAATGGCAAGAATGAAAAATGAATATTGTTAAGGGCGAGGGGCCCCTTGGGGGATTTTCCTTTGCTAATGCCAATCTCCCACCCAACCCAAAATGGTCAATCTTCCATTCCATCATCCCCTGCTGGCTTTTGGGGGTATTTATTTTTCTTTCATACAAATATGCCTTCCTCAAATTGTGGGGAAAATTTGTCTGAAAACGTCATTTCCTCCTCAAATTCCTCGTTTTAAAATATTTACTGAAAAATTAGAATGAATAAGAATTAAATTTTTAATTTTAATCAATGGGACAGTGGAATGAAAATGAACGAATGGAGAAAATACAGTAAAAATGAATGGAAATTGGAAAAGGATGGAAGGCATTTGACCTCCAAAAATTGGTCTTAAAATAAATGGAAAATGACCATGAGTTTATTAGGGAATTTATTTAAAAACAAATAAATATTTCTATACTATTTTTATACTTTGCATTTCATGAATCCTAAATGGGAACATCAAAAAGGAATATCAGCCGGTTGATATTTATTATCTCATTATTTATATTTATCAATTTTCTGGGAAAAAAAATGCAAAATTATTCTTTCCGGCATGAAACACAAATCTAACCGGAAAACACATCTTTCCGGAATGAGATATAAAATCTAACCGGAAAACACATCTTTCCGGAATGAAATATAAAATCTAACCGGAAAACACATCATTCCGGAATGAAATATAAAATCTAACCGGAAAACACATCTTTCCAGCATGAAACACAAATCTAACCGGAAAACACATCTTTCCGGAATGAAATATAAAATCTAACCGGAAAACACATCATTCCGGCATGAAACACAAATCTAACCGGAAAACACATCTTTCCGGCATGAAACACAAATCTAACCGGAAAACACATCTTTCCGGAATGAAACACAAATAAAAAGTGCAAATTAATTCTTTCCGGAATGAAACACAAATAAAAAGTGCAAATTAATTCTTTCCGGAATGAAACACAAATAAAAAGTGCAAATTAATTCTTTCCGGAATGAAACACAAATAAAAAGTGCAAATTAATTCTTTCCGGAATGAAACACAAATAAAAAGTGCAAATTAATTCTTTCCGGAATGAAACACAAATAAAAAGTGCAAATTAATTCTTTCCGGAATGAAACACAAATAAAAAGTGCAAATTAATTCTTTCCGGAATGAAACACAAATAAAAAGTGCAAATTAATTCTTTCCGGAATGAAACACAAATAAAAAGTGCAAATTAATTCTTTCCGGAATGAAACACAAATAAAAAGTGCAAATTAATTCTTTCCGGAATGAAACACAAATAAAAAGTGCAAATTAATTCTTTCCGGAATGAAACACAAATAAAAAGTGCAAATTAATTCTTTCCGGAATGAAACACAAATAAAAAGTGCAAATTAATTCTTTCCGGAATGAAACACAAATAAAAAGTGCAAATTAATTCTTTCCGGAATGAAACACAAATAAAAAGTGCAAATTAATTCTTTCCGGAAGGCAGAATTATTTATTAACTAATAAAATAATCCGACTGTCCTCTTATTCTCATTTCTAAATTTGCATAATTTGTGTCATTTTTATAGTATTAAAAATTGATGAATAGGTATATAAATTAAACAAATATCAATTTTATCAATCATTCAATATAATAAAATATTAAAAAATGACAAAAATATAAAGGGAAAGATCAAGTTGATTAACGAACATTTCTGATTGGTCCCTTCCCGAATTCATTATCCATTTTTTGGAATAGGGATAAAAAAGGCGCTGAATGGTATAAAAATAAAATAAGAAATTGTTTTACAAAAGATGAAATATAAAAATGAAATATTATAAAAATGGGTACAAAATACTAAAATGTAAATAATAAAAAAATATTGAGGAAAATAAAAAAGATAGGAAAAATGGTGAAAAGAAAGTGTTAGCATAAAATTCGAATTTTCTGGGCACTTTTTGGACTTTGTGCATTTCGCCGATGATGCCTTACGGTTTACGGTACAGCTGCGACTTGGGCCTCAAGAGCAATTTGATTGAATGCGGATGGAGAACGTGGCGAAAGGGGAATGACATTTGGTGATGATTTGGCATTGGCCGCCAAATGATGAAGTTTTTGTGGACTTGGAGACAAATGGATACCCATGGCCGAGGAGGAAAAACTGGCGGCGAACAATTCTTGCTCCCAATGGGTTAAAGCCTGCAAAAAATTGGTTGAAATTGGCCGGTAAAATGATTTGTTTTTGTACCTCCATAAAATGGAAATTGGGAGCAATTGTGCCATTTTGTTTCAGCAACCGATCGAAGGCCTCATCGAGTGGACATCGAAGGGAATACATCAAATAGGCAAGGCAAACTGTGACAGAACGACTGAAAAATGGAAAATGATAAAATGAATATTTATCAATTTATCCACCTAATGCCGGCCCAACAATGGACAAGGACGGCCGCACGTTCATTTCGGGCTTTTTCAATGAAGGAAATTGCTTCTAAAAAACAACGAAATATTAAATTAAAATTGATTAAAATTAAAATATTACGTGGAAAGAATTGTGCCAAATTGTGGGAACAATTATCATCCACTGGAATTCGCATATAAACAATTTGTTGGCGGCCATCTTCCATTTCTTCTTGTTCACTTTTCTCAAAATAATTTGGCAAATCCGATGTAACATTCACAATGTAACGAATTCCGCATCTGAAAATAATTGAATTTGGAATAATTTCCATTTTTGATTGAACCAACTTTTCCAATGTTTCTCGATTCTTTGCCGTTTCATCGTTGCCCAAATAAAGATTAGGCAGAATGTGGACGGGGAATATTTTTGAGGGCCGATTGACTCGACGAGGTTGGAATTGGGGCTGATTCCACGGGGACAGTATTCCTCCATTCAATCGTTCTGAGGAAGCCGACGATGGGAATGAGGAGGGGACATTGCCATTGGCATTATTCACATTGGAAATTGACATCAAATTTAGATGAAGGCACTGAAAATGAAAAGTTAGAATTCCATTTATTAATTATTATAACCTTTTTAAATAATTAATTTACTCATTTTAATATATATTTTTGCAGTTTTTATTTTCGATAATTTTCATTTAAACCCGACCCAAATCCCACCTTTTTAGCTTTGCTGCGTTTCGGTGATGTTTTCTGCTCCACATCGCCACAACCAATTCCATTTAGGCCATCGATGGAAGAATTTGATGAGGATGAAGTGGAAGTGGAAGATGATGAGCATTCTTGTTGGTCAATTAGTCGAGATGGATATTCATCAATTGATTGGCCATGGCCCAAAATCATCATTCTTCCATTTGTCATTGCCAATGATTGCATTGTCCGCTCCAAATCTTCGACGTGTTGTCCTTCTTCACCGTTGATTTTGGGTGTGCTTGACTCTTCCGGAAGACTTTTACTGGAGATGATTTTCTTATTGTTTGTTTTATTGCTGCTATTGATGTTGCCGTTGTTGATTTTGGCAACTTCTTTGTGCATAATTCGGTGATTGAAAGAAGGAAATGGCCGGTAATGAAAGTCCAATTTTTAGTTAGTATTTTTATTATCCGAGATAAAACATTAACAATAAGAAAAATCCTGAAAAATTATCAAATAAATTATAATTGAAGTTCTATTTAAAAAAGTGTAAAAATGAGTATTTTTTATTCTCTAGAATTCTAGTTTAATTTGCTTTAATGTGATGAAACAATATGCGGATTGTGCTTAATGCTTTTGGGGATTTTTTGGAAGAAATAATTAGTAAAAATGAAAAAATAAAAATCGAAAAAAAATGGAAATAAATTAAATTATTATCCCTAAAAATTAATTTCGCCAATTTTACATTTTTTTAAACTTGATTGACTATTCCTTCCTTTCTTTCACAATTACTCAAATCTCAAAATCAAAAGTCAAACATGTTCAAAAATTTGAAATTTCAAGGTTTTAATTTGAATTCCTATTAATGGGATTAAATAAGAATTTTCTCTTTAAACATGGTTTAAAATAAGAAGAAGATTGACTAATGGATTAATGGGCGGCGGATAGACGTTATAAAAAAGGCCTTAAAATTCGTACGGATGATGGAATTTCGCTCGCACATTTCCCTCCCTTTAATTTATTTGTGATTGTTCAATTTTGGTTGGTTCCGTTTCGCCAGTTTGTGACGTAATGAATGCCCAAATGCGCATTCGCCATTTTACTTTTCTGCCTTTGCGCATGCGAAAAACAAAATGTAAAAATTAGGAGAGGAAATTTTGATTTTTTTTACTGATGAACAAAGTCGATGGATGCTCCTCCTAATTAAGGATGTTTTGGTGAAACAACATTTTATTATGACTAATGTGTGGTTTCCCAGTGAAAAGTCCACAATCGACCGACCAACCATCTCGTTTCGGCTGCCGCCTATTTCCGCCTACGTAAACCTGTTTCTTTTCTTATATAAAAATCAACACAAACTCTGAAATTTTCTTCCAGGAGGAAAGCTTTTTGATTGTGATTGATGAAGAACAAGAAGGAGTATTTTTTCATGGCTTACGCCAAATGCAGGAGAGGAAAAGGAACATCCAACAAGTTGGAGAAATTTTGATGAGAGGGAGAATGCGCGGGGGAATGAAGGGCTGTAATTAGGCGTAATTAGCATTGGTGGGTTGCCGGCTCCCTCCTTCATTTCGATGGGAAAAGCGTAGGTTGGGGCGGGTGGACTTTTTGGAAGAGGAATAAATGGAATTGGAATTTGCCTTGGAGGGGATTGTCCGGGTCCCTGAGGGTGTGGCTATGCCCGGAGACTAAATAAACTTCGATGCCGTCTCGGTGGCGCCCCCCGCGGGTGAATTAGAAAGAACCACACCCGAGGAATGAAATGCGCGAGAATATTCCTAATTTGTTGTCCCCAAGAATGGAATTTTAGAACATGTGAAATAAACCAAAAATAGAAAATGGCCAAAATTGAACTGTAAATGAGGTCAAAAAAGGAATAGAAGAAGATTGGCCTAAATTAACAAAGGAATTAGAAATCCCTAAAATCCAATTTTGGATTGCCATAAAATTCTTAAATATATCTGTTTTTATTGATAAATTCTCATTTTGGGTGCGAACATGTGACGCGACAAAATTTGGAAATTGAAATGAGGCCAAATCGGGGGAGGGGAATGGGACAATTTGGTGGGTGGAATTTGGAATTCATTCAAATCCGCAAACAAACAAAATTGGATTAATTTTGGTATTTAGAGATTGGTTTGAATTTTAATTCACAAAAATCAGTGAATGGGAATGAAAGTTGGCCCAGGAAATGAAATGAAAAAAGCAGAAATTGTGGAAGAAGAACGCTGTTCAAACAATTGGAAAGGGTTTTGTTTAAGAAAAGCTAACGAACTTTTTTGTCTGGCTGGAACGACGGACGGTCAAATGAATGAAATGAAATGGTACGAAAAAAGACATAAAATTGGACAATTTTTGCGCCAAAAAATTGATGGGGACTGATGAAAATGGAAGTTGATTAGAATAGAGAATTAATAGCCAAATTAATTTTGGTTTAATTCTTTAAAATGCTAATATAAAAAACAGAGATTAACAACCCAATCAATTATAGTTGGGCAAAAAAAAGAAGGGCTTACTATATAGTTTTAGAATGGAATGGTGATTTGGCCCTTAGGAAATTGTTGATGAGCAATTGAATGAATTAGATGGACGATGTTCGATTCACGAATGGTGAAATAAATTGTTTTTTGAACGGACGGTTTATTTTCAAAGCAGCCACGACCCGCCAATCAGCCAACAAATCCGGTGATCAATTTTCCATCCACCATCCTTTGGGGTACAATCATCATTCTAGGTATTGTGGATTGGTTATTTATTGAATGGGAGGAGATGAGCAATAATCATAAATTAAAAAGGTTGGTGGTGATTTGTGATTTTCAGACGAAAAGCACGAAAGGGGATGATTTGGATTAGATGGGAGGAAAAGATGCGTTTTCGCTTCTCGATTTGTGATCAAAAATATTGAATTGGGAATGAACAATGAACTTGATAAATGGAAAGAATTGGCATTTGGCATTTTTAATGAGGCATAATTATTGGCAAATTATGGAAATTTTATTTAGCCAAATATTAAACAATTTTTGAGCCAAAATTTCCTTTATGGCCCATTAAGTGCAAATAAAATTTTATACAAAAAATTGGGAGGAAATGAAAAATAGGATTAGCGTGGGAAAATCGGATGATGAATTTGTGCCTCTCCCATATTTTTTTCCTACATAAAATCGGATAAACACATCAAAATGAGGTGGTTGGTGTCTGGGCTAGGGGCCAAGATATGCGTGCTTTTTTCAAATGGGAAGGTTGGCACTTCCTTTCCCATTATTCCCAATTTCCGGTTGGCCCCCGCTGAAGAACAACTGCTCCCATTTTTGTTGTCCGCCGGTGGCAAACAAAAGTGCAAAATGGAGGCCAATTCCCCGGAGCCAAAAGGTGGGTGAAAAGTCCAAAGGAAAAGCTGCTTTTTTGATGACTGGTTGAGGTCAACAGGTACACAAATATTCCCTTTTGTGTGTTTGGGCCAAATAAATCGCGGGACCCAGGCTCGACCAGACACCAGCAGAGTCATCATATTCATTCAGTCAAAACAAAACAACTTTTTCATTGCTGACTGCCAGCTGACTTTTCAATTTTCCAGTAAAATTTTCCCATCCCAACTAAAATTGAAAGGATTTATTTGTCTGTTAGGTGGTTGATCTATGTTTTTCTTAGCCAACTGTTGCCTTTCTAATAATATTGTAAACAGGGAATTTACTTTCAATATAAATGAGGGAATGGCCGAAATGGCCAAAACATGAATTTGGATTGATGGACAATTTGATGAATTGAATGACAATGGAAATATACTCATTTTGACCAATTGAATGGATGGACAAATGACCATTTAATAAATGGGGGAATTGGCCAATTGTCGAGAATATTGGATTGGGCACAGCTGTCACCCTTGACTGAGGATAATGCACAAAATGGACATTTGGGTTTGGGATTGGGGGAATGAGGGAGGAATTAATAGAAAAGTGGGCGGATTTATGAGGAAAAGGTGGAAAGAAAAAATGGAATTGAATGAAAGAATGGACAAAGAAATGTTATGGCTAAAAGGGGAAAAAGGCGGGGGTGGTGGCCGGAAAGAGGAAGCAATAAATGGGGAGTGGGGGCACATTTATTGGAGACGGAAAAGGAAAGGGGGAATTGGATTTGGAATCAAAGGTGCCGGCGGAAAGGAATAATAATGGAATGGATGGATGAATTCGAAGGGAAATTGGAATGGCGGCAGAAGGTCAAAATGATGGAATTAGGCAATATTCCTTCTGTTCCTGGAGGTGTTTTGAAGGATTTGAGAAGGGATATGGGGGGATATAAGCCTATTTGGCATTCAATAGAAAACATTAAAATGTTAGGGGAAAAATATGATAATTGGAATTTGAGGGAATATTTTGGCCTGCTGCAAAATTCGGAATTGAATTGCAAAAAAAGTGGAGTGGAGTTGAACAATTTTGCCCTTTTTGATTGGTTTTGGTTGATTATTATCAGCAAAGAGGAACATTGTTGGATTGACCGAAATTTGAGTGGAATCAAAACATATAAAATACATATGTTTATTTGTGCCCAAAAATGGCTTAATATTCTGCCCATTCATATTGCTTTTATCATTTTGGCCATTCCATCCATCCAAATTCATCAATATTCAATTGCAATGAAATTGAATGAATGAATGCACCATTTCCGGTCCATCCACCCTCATTCTATCAATGTTTTTCCGCCATATATTTTTGCTCTCCACCTGCTTTTGCTTTCCATTTTTGCACCCCCAATTTCCTCTTCACCTGTGCCGCCGCCTAAAATTGTTTTGAAAGGAAAAACAGCAAAATAAAAATAAATAAATGAATGGAATTACCGGTATTTATTTTAGTAACAAATTTAGTTAATTGGAAAATGTTGGGCCAAAAATGGAATGGGAAATTATGTGCCTTGAATGGAATGCAACATTAAATGGGAATTGTGAATGAATTGAAGGTGTATTGGTGAAAATAAAAAATATTAATCCGAAATTGTCACGAAAAATCGGAAAAAAATTAAAATTCAATAATGGAAAATTGATTGAGTCCAACCAGTCCAATTCCATTCCAAAGCTCGGCCCAACTTTTTTCTATTTTTCACACTTTTTTTTGCCTTTGATGAAGACCGGAAATGGGCCACATTTTTTGTGTCCATTTTTGGTTATTTTTGGAATGCGCGGAAAAATGTACACATTTGAAGGAGGGAAGGGGGGAGGGAATGAAATTGAATATAAAATTGAGGGAAGCAAAGGGAAAGGAAGTCAATTTAATTGGATTTGAATAAAGTGGCATTTTGTACCGCAATTGGAGGGAAATAAATTCTACGAAAATGGGATTGGCAAAAAAGTCAAAAAGGCGTAAAAATTATGAGAAATTGAATTGGTTGATGAAGTTGATTTAAATTAAAAGTCAACTAGAAAATGATGTCAGCCAATTTTCACAAAATTATCATTGAATGCATTTTAGTTTTTGAAAATTTCTGCACTTTTTGTCTTTTCTGAATTTAGTTGACCAAAAAAAAAGAAGATGCGATAATTTGATGTAAAATATTTTTGTTTTGTCTTCATTTTTCTTGTTTTGCACCTTTTTGCAAAATTAGAATGACGAAATATGGGACATTTTTAAAAAACTGGTTTTAATTTAATTTAGCGCAAAATTGGGCCGGAAACTTCCCCAAAGTTTGATTGTCATTTTTACGGTTTTTATGGGAAAAATATTTTTGAGAAAGGCAAAATTTGGGTGAGGCAAAACAAATCGAATGGAAGAATTTTGAACGGAAATGCGGAATTTATGAAGAAAATTTGGGGGAAATTATTTGTAGGGGAATGCTTGGGAATGGGTTCATTTTCACCTAATAAATAATAAACAAAAATGGGGGCAAATTGTGGAGGTGGGCAATGTGGTTGGAGGGCAATTTGAATGGGGGGAATGACAATGTGATGTGGGAAAGTACATTTGCCGGAAGGGTGATCATCAGCAGAGGAAATGGATGGATCGAGATTCGAGATTGAAAAAATATTTGGACCATCAACAAAACGGCCAAAAAGAAGGGAATAAATTGAATACATAATGGTCCTACTTGTTGTTTTTGGCCCAAAAAGTGCCAAAAGTGTTGTTATTATTTCAAGATTGAAACTTGAAATGTAGGGAAGGTAGCGGAATGCTGAGGGAAAATGGGGAGTGGGTGGCATTTTCAGGGAAAGGTACCCACCAAAACAACAACAAATTGGCCCATCATGCACTTCCCATTCCCACCCACACTAAAATGGATGCAAAATGCAAAAAATGGAAGGAAGGAAATGTGTGATTTTTTGAGAAAATATGAAAACCGGAAATGCACTTTATTAGCCATTCATTTTGATGTCAATGTTCAATATAGAATAATTGAACGATTTTATGTTGCAAAAGAGGAATTGGAGAGGATAATGGGGCAAAGATCCCCGGCGGAAGAACAATGAACATTCTGAATAGACAACGAATAAATAAAATTATTTTTTTAAATAGGAAGTTGCTCTAAAGGGCTAAAAGAATTTTAAGAATAAGTGAAAATGAGAATGAATGAATTAAGCATTCGAACTAAGGATGCCTTATATATTGGATTAAGTAGAAATATGTCGTTTTATTAATGGAAAATGAATTATTATTTGGATTAATTTGGTGGAACGGCCCCAAACCAATCTCTCCATCCATCCCCTCTCCAAATCATCACGGCATCCGCCCATTCCGCCAATCTCTGTGGATTTTGCGCAGCATTTGCTGTTTTTTGGCGGATTTTCTTCGCGTTAATTTTGGGCGGAAATGATACCCCCAAACTGGGTTATTCTTCTTATTCTTCCAATTCTCATTCTCCAATGTCCTTTCCCTCCCAAAAAGTTCTCCACAAAAAAATTAGCCGGAAATTGTTGGGCGGAAATGTGCATCGGATCAGCGCCCCCCTCCCATTCTCCAATAATAAACCCATCATTCATAAATCATCCAAGGGAGGCCGGATTTGGTCGATTTATTTTGGCGCAAATTAATTTTATTATTGGAATAAATGGATAAAATAGAATTAAATGGCACCCTTCATTTTGGACATTTTTAGGGCCAAATTAATGGTGGGAAATGCCATGGCAAGAAAATAGACTGTCAAATGGACAAAGGTTAATTCACTCCCTCCGGGTCTGTCAAAGTCAAAATATATTCGGGGCATAGATGGATGGATGGGCGAAAGGAATTTTTGCCATTTTTGTTTAATGTTTTTGGATATAAATAAATGTCAATTGGCCAATTAAATGACAAAAAAAGAGGCATAAATGCCGAAACATTTTTGGGACATCAAAATGTCCCATCAAAAGAGGGAGGATTCCAGGAAAATGTCCAAATAAAGAGAAGGAAGAAGACCCAAAAAATTTCTGTGCCATTTTCCCATAAATAGAAAGCCGTGGACTTCCTTTTTGATTTTTTTTTTGGTTTATTTGAATGGAGGGAAAAATCCCCAAAAAGAGATAAATGGCAAGGAGAAAATGACCAATATTGAGGATTAAAAAGAAAAATGTTAAAATGAAGAAAATGGTAGCAGATTTTAATGCCACCTAAAAAAAGTTGTAGATTTGTGAGCAAAAATAGCCACAAAAATGTATTCAAATTGTAAAGAAATTGTATTATAAATGGCAAAATGAATGAAATTGAATTGAATTGTGCGAGCATTATTCAATTCATAATTCATTGGATTAATTTGTATTATGGCAAAAATATGGGTGGACGGTGGAAAAGCAATTCACAATTTGGGGAACAAAAAAAAGCCAATTATATTCAACGGAAAAATTGGCTGGGGAAGTGGGCGGCCAATTGAGAATGGGGTCGACCAAAACAACTGGCAATTGGCAACTCATTCTCCTCCCCTCAATATGCACAATTTGCCATCAAATTTATATGCGGAAAAAAAGAAAGGGGCAAATGGGCCCAGGAGGAGGGGGAAGCACCGACAAAAAGAGAGACGCCGGCTGGCAGTGGCAGCCGGAAATGGAGGAAAAATGTGGGATGGAGGGAAACAGGCGGGGGAGGGGATTTGGCCGGACAAAAACAAAAGGGGATGCCAAAAATGGAAATAAAAAGGACACCGGCAAACATTTTGGGTGGGAGGAAATAAATCAGTGCCGCAGATTAATGAGTAATTGATGGGGAATTGGGGGACAGCTGAAAAAGGTGGTGTCTATTTGTGGTGGACCATATTTCTCGGAATTTTGAATGAATTTAATTGGAAAATGGCATGAAAATTTTGTGAATAATTTTAATTCGTTTTGGGTAAAATATTTGCCTTCATTAAATTTGTTTGTGCATCAGTTTTGCCCCAAATTTGGGTTAAATTTGGTGTAATGGAAATCAAAAAATGATTTTTGGTGCATTCTCCGCCTCAATTTTTAATCCAATTTGATTAAAAAGTCGTCGATTATTTTGGTAAATAAATTGGATTATTTGTTGAATTTTAATCAAATTTATTTTAACAATTGACAAAAAAAGAGATTCTATTTTTAGACCATAAAAAAGAGAATTTTTAACAGAAAAAATCCAACAAAAAATTCCGTTGTTCTCCTCTCTTTTTAGTAAGCATTTCCGTCAAAAACATTCGCCGGAATTCCATCCTCCTTTCGGCCCATTTTTTGGTCTAATCCTCCTCCCATAAATAGCAAATTGCTTTTGCCTTTGCTTTCCTCCTCCACCTCATTCCTTCCAATTCCATCTTTTGCCCATTTTTGGGTCTTCCGGTGCCAAAAGAGCGCCATCAAAGGTGAGAATGAAAATGGAGGTTGGATTGGTGGAAGGAATGAAGAGGGGAAACGGTAAATATTTTTGAGAGCAAAGATGAACCAACAACCGGAAATGAGCCAAAAATGGGACGGAGAATTGATGAAAATGAAATGATTGATGAGAATATTTTTGGATTAATTAAAAAATAAATAATTAAGTAAAATTTTGGAATGTAAAAATTGGCACCATGTCCGATTGTTCCTAAAATGTTTTGTTTTTTTTGCAACTCCATTTGCTTCATTCTTTCGTGCCAATCTAAAATGTGAATCCATTTTTCCCTGGGGCCATTGAATTTTGCCATTTCCCTTGCAAAAAAGAAGACAATGGCCCCTAAGGGAATTTCACACATTGAGGATTTTTGCATCCAATAAAGAAACTATTTTTGGTACCGGAAATAGCTGCAAAAAGTTCCTACCATTTCATTGGTGAATAAAACATCGCAATTCGTCCGCCAAAAAAGAGCGAAATTTACATTTTTTTTGGAAAGATTAAATTGAAGAATTATTCTCAAATGAATATGAGGGAAGGATTATTTGGATTATAGTCACAAAACTCAAATAAAAAATGTGTTTTTTGGTTTGTGTTTTTTGGTAAATCCAATTAAAAGCAAATAATTCCTTCATTTTTGTCCGCTTCAATGCCTTAGGCTGATGTCCAAAATGTATTTCGAACTTTGACCATCCACTAAATTGTACACTCGAATTCTCCGTGTGCTAATCCTCCCCAAATTCATCCTCATTAGGATGGAATTCACATGACCAAAAGGGGCAATTCATTGAATTCACACATTAATCCCACTCAATTAAAAAATAATCGGGTCAAAAATGGACAGAATACAGAAATGGACACAAAAATAAATGCCAATTATTTATGGAAATTGCTTAGAAAGTGCAAACAAATTGGAAAGGATTCTTTTTTATCCTTTTATGGAAACAAATGTGGCCGCAATTAAAGGGAATGGAAAAATGCGGAAGTTTTATTTGTGTAATTGGTTAAAATTCAGTAGAGTGACTAGGCCTCTTGCGCAATTAAATGGAATTAAAATGGGATTTGGATGGAGGATAATTTTATTTTAGCTGCCAATTTTTAAAGCATCAGAGGTTGGATTGAAAACAAAATATGTGCAACAAAATCCGGTTTATATATTATTATGCTGGCCACATTTATTGGCATTCGAAAGGGAGGCCATAAATGACAACAAATGGCTGGTAATGTGGAAATAAGGGAAAAAATCGAGTAGAATCAAAGGATTTCAAATTTTTATGGAATTTTATAAGTTAGATGCCATTTGGCCATTGCTCATAGGTCACAGCATATATTTATTTATTTTACCATTTATAATGAGCAAAAGATGATAGCCCATCGCACTTTCACCCTTTGAATGGATAAATATTTTTGTGAATAATATTTTGGCCTGTGAAAATTTCCATTCCCCTTAGATTTCCCCAAACACTCAAATGGACTATTTGCACGGATAAAGGTGCGCAATGCGCATCGTGACCTTTTTCATACTTTACTTCAATCGACAAAAAAATTCACTTTAACAAAAATTCGCCTTTGAGGATCAATCAAATATGGAAAAGAAAAGAGCAGTTTTTGAAAGAATATTAATAATAAATTTTACCCATTGTTTATAGCTCGCTTTCCTATTTATCAATTTTACTTCCCGTATTCCCTCAATTTGCACATTTCTGGCAAAATTTTTGATTAATTGAATTTAAGGTGAATTTCCCTGTTGGGCATTCTTGGAATATCCCTTTTCAAAATATTTTTACTGTTTTTTGAAGGGAAAATGTTTGTGAAAAATGAAATTATTGAGGGTGGAATTAATTGGCAAAAGTGGGGGAATTCATTGAAATAATAATTTGAAGGAAATGAGTGACAAAAGTCCATTTAGAATTGAATAAATTGCGTTGACCTCTTTTGAATGAAATCGACCATAAAGAAAAATGCCACCACCATTGTTGGGTTGGCCCGCATCATATTAATGGGATATGGGAATAAAGGCATTTCCGGCCTCGGCTGAACCCTTGAAATGTCCTTTAAAAGGGTTTTTGAATGGGAGCAGGAAATTCCGCCTCTTTGGAATGCGTCAAAAAAATGTGGCTGGGGAACAGTGGAGAGAAAAACCGCTTTTGACGATGTATTTTTGTGCTAATAATTAAAATAAAACCATTTATCTTAGTTTGTTTAAATTAAATGTTTACAGAAAATATTCAATTTTGGAATACTGACTATTTTGACGTAGAAGATTTGGGTATTTTTACAATTAAATTGGGGGGTTTTTTTGCAGAATTCATCATCATCCGCTACTTTTGGCAATTTTCGACAATCATAAAAATTGGCTAAGGCCTCTTTTTCCTCCACCGATCTTTCTCTATGATTTATGTCCATCCCTTCATTCCCAAAAGCGTTAATTGAATATAGGGCCAAGCCCCAGAAGGTTAGTCCTTTGAGTGTAAGAAACAAATGGGACCGAAAGGAAGCCAAAAAATGGGAATAAATAAAAGCTCGGCGAAATGGACACCAAAAAACAGACGGCGACGGCACCGGGAGAATTTGGGCAAATAAAATGTGGAATGCCAGTCCATTTGAATGGAAATTGGTGGATTGAATGGCCGAATGAGACTGGCCGGAAGTGCATTTTGGACAAACAACAATGAATTGAGGGTGTGGGTGGATATGGAATATGGTTCGGTTCAATAAAAAAGGAATGAAAATGGATGGAATTGAAATTATGAGGGAAAAAACATATGAAGACATTTGAGGCATCAATTAATAATTGATGTTTCAGATAAATTTGCTTGAGGCAATCTCATATTTTCCCTCCTTTCTGAATCCACATTTTCAGAAAGTTTTAATGGTAGTTGAGATGGTTGGTCGGAAAAAATAGGCAGATTCAGCATAACAATAATGAAAATTTAAAAAATACCCTCAACGTCTGAAAATCGAATTTTTTGGGGACGGGAAATTTAAAGTAAATAGTACAAAAAGAAATAAGGACATTGGAATAATTTGGGAAGATAAATCTCTGCATATGATATAAAAATTCCATTGGGATTTGGTGGCCGGAAATTCCACTCCATATATATTGGATTTTGATATCCATTTGGGGAAGTTATTTAGTGCCTAGTTTCGACATTTCAATTTTATTTGCTATTTTATAATAGTTGTTATTAATAGGTAATTTTATTTGGGTATTATTGGGTTGGTTTTAATAATGGTTTACATTTACAGTTTTCTGCCCAACTTTTGGGTTTAATTCATTCGACTTTTGATTCGACCACCGTTTTGACTAAGCCTCAATATTTTATTATCGCCGTTATAATGCTTCACGCTTCAAAAAAATATAATTCAATACAAGAAAATTTATTAATTATGGACATGTAATATAAATGTATAAAATTGTTATTTTTAAATAATATAAATAATTAATAATAATTAATTTGAAATAGGCTGAACATAATTTCCAGGGAAAAGGCCAGTAATTCCATCCATCACTCCTTCGAACCATCCATCCTCATTCTTCCTCAACACATAAACAATTGCCCCCTGGTAAAGGCGTAATTCATCCTGATTTCGTGATTCATAATCATAAAGACAAATTGCTGAAATTCACAAAATGAATTTTAAATTAAATTAAATTATTTTCACCTTTTTCCAAGTATTGTTGAGGAGTCCAATCTGCATTGGAATTCAATTGATTTTGTTGATTATTTGAGCCGGAAATAATTTGAGGATGCGGCGGTGGTGGCGGCAACGGAAATCCATCATCCTGCTGGACCATTGTCCGTTGCTGCCTTTGTTGTTGAGGTTGACCTTGGCCGACCAATAATAAAGGTGGCGGAAGGGGAAGGCCATCATCTAATCGTGAAATTAAATTTAAATTAATATTATAGAGAATATATTCACCCGAATAATCTGCTGAATTGTTCATTTGATGTTCGGCGGCAGCACTTCGATTCGCTCCATGAATTTGGATGACCTATAAATTCTTAATTTATAAGTATAAAATCCATTTCAAAACCCACATCATTGATCAATGCCGATGGTCCTTGGTTTAAATTTCGTTGGGGTTGAGGTGCCCTAAGTGTTCCATATTGTTCATATTCATAATGATTATTATTATTGTGGAGCATTTCATTGTTATTGACCATTCCATGTCCATTCAATCCCATCGATGAAGCATATGTTTGCTGTTGTTGATCAATTAGCATTGTTGGCTGTTGCATTGATTGGTAATGATTTTGGTGGACATTTTGTTGATATTGGAGAGCAGATGGGATGGTTTGAGGCACTCGATATTGGCTGCCAATTGCGGAACGAATTGATCCACGGGTGAGCTGAAAAACCACAAATGAATTTAATATGACCAAAACATTCTGGCTAACCGTTCCATGATTCCCTGTCCTGGCATAATGATCATAGATTTGGCCAATTTGTTGTTGATTTTGCTGCATCTGCATTCCACCACCACTTCCACCTGACCCACTGCCGGTGCCACTTTCGCCGGATGTGGTCGATCCGGTCCGATTAATTTGCAATCTTTCTCCGTAAATTCCTCCAGTCGGTGCTGCATATCCACCGCCGCCAGCATTCCCAATACTCCCATATTCATTGTTATTTGTTGGCGCCCTCCGCCCGTGGCCAATTCCATCCAAAATTGAAAAGTCAATTGCACTTCGTTGATAACGAGGCGTTCTTTCCTAAATTAAATTCATTTTTTAAATAATTTTTTGATAAAACCTCTATGGCCGGATATGTAATTTTACTTTGTCTGCTGATATTTTTTGCCGTTGTCAATTTTCCAATTTCTCTTCGCGCTGCCTTCTCTTTTTGTATGGCAACTAACTGCAAAAAATTGAAAATTTAAATTATTTTAACCAAAATATTGAACCTGAGTAATATTTTGAATTTCGCCAGTTTTATGTGCCAAATTCATTTGCTCCAATTCCAATGCGTGCAACAATGACCGCGACAATTCACCGACCAAATAGGCGACGCTAGCCAAACTTTGTAGAGCATATCGCTTTGTTTCCGCCAATGAGGCCGTTTTATTTTGTGACTTAAATTAATCAAAATTAATTAGTTTATTGATGGTTTTATTTGAGGCTAACCTGAATGTAATTTGCTTCACAATATGCCGCAACTCGCTCTAAACTCACAGTGCTCTCTTCCAATTGGGATATTTGTGCGGGCAAATTCGAATCGAGCAATTCCCGTAAATTATGCTGGACAATGTTTCGATCTGCGTGGATTCCATCCTCTTGCATTTTTCCACAATGGAATATTGCAATATGATTAAGAAAATATAAAATAATTATTTCGAATTAACAATTAAATTCAATATAAATATTCAACATTAAATGTTTTATCAAATAAACGAAATCAAATTTAATATTCAATCAACGTCTTGGGGTCGAAACGCCCGGTGTATGTTTCGGTGTATAAATGCCCATTTTCTCCTTTTCTTTATCAATATCTCCTCCAAGTCCATATCTTTCCTTCACTTCTTCCAATTTTGTTCGAGCCTTTTCCGTATCCATTCGTTTCCATGCCTTTGTTGCTTGATAGTAGAGAACCACCAAATATCTATTTGATACCTGAAGAAGAATTTAATTAAACATAAATAATAAATAAAGTGAATAATACATTGAATCCACTGAGGTGTTCACATGCATTTTTTGCATCGAAAATATCCTCATAAACAACAAATGCAGTGCCTCTCGTTTCAGGAGTATTTCCACTGAAAAATTTTAATAAAATAATAAAGAAGATAAGAAAAATTACATTCTAATTTGCCGTATTGCTCCAAATTTTCCGAATATGTCGTACATTTCCTCGGCAGTAATTTTATAAGGCAAATTCTTGATGAAAAGAATCCTGTTCACCTAAAATTAATTTATTATGGTTATTTCCAACTTTAAGTTACCTCCGGGGGAATTCGTCCCCCTCTTCCGCCTCTCGCTGCCATGGCCATCTTTTATTTTTTTTAAATAATAATTCAGCTGAAAAAATATTTTTATATTAATTAACAAGGTACGGAACGGACGGGAAAGTAACATAACAAATTTATTGCGACTGTGCCCAGAGGATGCAAATGCAAGGAAAGGAAGCGCGAACGCCGCGAAGCGCAAAGCAAAAGCAACAAAATGATGAATTCATCGCTATCTTTTTATCCTTTTTTTTATCATTAATCTCAATTATTTTGGATCAATTATCATATATTTTTATTTCTTGCATGAAAAAATTTGTTGTTTTTTATTTTTTTATTGCTGACCGCCGCTGACGCTGGCTGAGGGCTGATGCTGATCCCCGCTCCGCACTCCGCTCGATCCGTATTCCGTCCGTATCCATATTCACATATACATCCACAACACCACCATACCATGCTCAAAAGCTGTCTTTTAAGCATTAGTGTTACTACTCAATTATCTTTAATGCTTAATAGTTTGGCTAAAATAGGTTCGACATAAGTTAAACCTAAACTAAATCTGTTTTAATAAGCTCATTTTCATAATCTTTTAAATAAGATCATATCATATCCTCATTCCTTTTTTCTATTCAATTTTTAATGTATCGATGTCAGCTATATAATTTAGAATTTAAAAATTGTTTAGTTCGGAAATATAAAGCATGTTTTAATTTATTTATTTTTAGCAAAGATTTGTGTTAAAATTGCAGACTCATTGGATGCATTCTAATGTCTACGACAATTACAATTAGTTTTGATAGTGATAGTGATGATGAAATTGAAGAAGTTGATAAAGAAAAAAAAGTTGAAAAGAAACCAACAACAACACCTCAACAGCCAATCAAACAATCTCCATCCAAATTACAAAATGGATCAATCAAAACAATTGGAAAGTTACTTATCAATCAATCGACGAAGAGCAGCACAATCAATTGCGGGAATATTGCACGTTATACAGCACTTATCGAGAGAAAAATTGTAATGCTCAAATGCAATCCAATGAAAAATAGCTATGGAGAAAAGATGGAAACTTATAAGCAAATTATTTTGGAAATTATGCAAGCTGCAGCTTCACAAGGTAAAATTTTTGAATGTAAATTTAACAATCTTAATGAATTCAGAAAATCTTATTCACATGGATAGGAATTGGTTGACTAATCAAATTAATGAAAGGGCAAATGATGAGGATGAACAATGGGATTTGCAATTTATTGGCAATAACATTGATGAATTGGCGCAGACCGCAATCTATGAAGCAAAATTGCAGAATAAAAGTATCAGCCTTTTAGCGGTATAAAAAATCAATACGTATTATTAAATAATAATCAATAAATTATAGAACCGTGTTCGTCGATTCCGAATCGATGAAGTTCAGAGAATTGAGGAAGAAAGAACTATGAAACAAGTTGATCGTATTTTCCCAGGAAAGCGCAAATTATTCATGCAAAGAATCAAGGTTTATTACATGTTTAAAATTAAATCAATATTTTATATTCAAATTTAAGAAGGAAGAATATTCATCACCTCCAACAGAGAGCTCGGATTCCGCAAACAAATTTTTGTTGAACAATGAAGATGATTACATCGGCGACATTTTCTCAAAATCGACATCACCGCCGTCACCACCACCGGAAATGGAAGAAATTGATTCATGGAATGCCAATGACAATGATGATATTGAATTGAAGGAAGAAGAAGAGGAAGAAAAAGTTAAACCTGCAAAATACAGGGACCATCCAATCGCCGATATTAGTTGGTTTTTATTAAAAATTTAATATTTATTTCAATTTTAAAGTTCATCGACCAAAAAATGATCAAATAAGACAGCCAACGAAAAGGCAGGAATTGATTCAAAGAATTACGAACCATATTCCATATATGCCAGAAAATATTCAGCAAAAGAAGGGCAATTCGGCAAAGTATGGAAATGAACAAAAGAAACAAATCAACAATAAAGTGCACCAAATTTCTACAAAAAGAGCAAGACTTCAAAATGGTAGACCTGCACAAACATCAAATGTTGATAATGATGAGTGAGTTGTTAATTATTTTATTATGGCAAAATTAATCAAATTTTTTTCAGTTCAGAATTGGAAGATTATTTAAATGGCCCATCATCTTCATCCGCTGATTATTGTGAATATAATCGAACAGTGAAGAATATTCCAAATGAGAATGAGACAAAAGTAAAATGTGGACAAATTCATGTAAATGTGAAAATTATGAAAAAATCATGTTTGAAAAAGAGTGATGGACTGACAGTGAAGAAAAAAATCAAATTTGTTGCTGAAATTGAAGAAAATGAGGGAAAATCCAAGGTAAATAGAATTAAACTATTTTTAAAATAATTCAAAATTTTCAGAATAATCCGGAATATGCAAATCATTTTTACCACTCAAATGATGGTCAAAGAACCTATAAATTCACTTGCGTAAATAATTTTAATAATATAAATTTAAATTTTTTTAAGGCTCCAAAAATTCTATCTTCGCTTGAAAATTTGCAATTGGAGGCAAATTGCAAAATGATTCCAAGTTCCGATCATCCAATTATGATTAAAATGGTAAATCTTTTTTTTAAAAATTCACATTTAATTTTTTACTTTTTCAGCGTGTAAATCCGTATAAAAATCACAAAAATGAGCAAGACGAAATAAAGAAGGAAATTGAAAATGAATTTGTCAAACAAATCAAATTTACTATGTTTTCTGATGATGAGGAAAATAAAAGTAAAAGATACCATTCTCGACTGTTCATTATGGATTCAATTTTGGCACAACTGGACAAAAGAATTTTCAAGAATATGTCTACATTCGATTTGAGCTTTCCCCGAATGCCAAAGTATAATTTTTATTTTATTTAATAATTTAAAATGAAATTTTAGTTGGTTTATCGAAGGACTTGAAAATTGGTGGAAAGCAAATATTAATCGGACAATTCAACAATATTTTTGCTATTCAAAAGGTATCCCTAAAAAAGAAAATTAAATAAATAATTTTAAGTATTTATTCTGCTTGGAATGGATTTGAATGTGTTTTATGCTGATCCGGATGGCCGTCCAAACCAAATTGTTTACTCATTTTTGACCGATTTGAACAATTGGTTTGACCAAAAAATCAAATACATCCATCAAAATTTGAAACAAAATGACAATGCTATTTGGGAGAAATTAACATTTGAAATCAAAAATACCAGGTTTGCCTACTTTAATTAATTTATAATGTTTTTATTTTTATTTTAGAAGATTATTTTTGAATCAAAAACCGCAATTTGTTGTGATTACAATTCCGGAAATAGGCGATTGGAGAGCATTTTTTCATGCATTCAACAAAGAATTGCGGGAATTCGTTGCAAATAAGTATTAAAAAATAATATTAATTATATTTAATATTATTTTTAGTTCTGCAAATTTCACATTATTGGATTGGGCCCATGAATTGGAAAAATTGGAAAAAGTGAACCCATTGAATGTGGCCACCGTTGAGCAACGAACGGCAATTTTGATCAAAAGAATGCACACGGACCATGCTGTATTATATATTTGAATGAAGTGGCCATTTTTGTGCCTATTTTTCTTTCACAATTATTTTGCTTTCAATATCTCAAATATTTTTTGTATTTTTGGATTCCCATTTTTATTAAATAAAATTTCACACACATATTTTAATAATATTCGCAATAATTTGTTAATAAAACAAATCAATACCAATTATTTATCATTCATAATTTTAATATTAAATTTTCATATTTTTAGCAGGACAAAAATACTCGACAATTTAAAGCTTCCAAACATTTATGGCGAAAAAACAATACGACCTATTATTCAAATTGCTTCTGATTGGTGACAGTGGAGTGGGAAAGACATGCATTCTATACAGGTTTAATATATTAGTTATTAATTTATTATTAATTTTACTAATTACAATTTCAACAATTTAATTTGTTTAATTTTAGGTTCAGCGATGATGCCTTCAATACGACATTCATCTCAACAATTGGTTATAAATTTACAAAAAATATTTATTATTAATTTTTACAATTTAAGGTATTGACTTCAAAATAAAGACAATTGAATTGCGGGGAAAGAAAATCAAACTTCAAATATGGTAAAAAATTATTCAATAATTAATTAATTTAATTATCATTTTTAGGGACACCGCCGGACAAGAACGCTTCCATACAATCACAACTTCATATTATCGCGGTGCAATGGGCATTATGATGGTTTAATAATCATTTTAAAATTAAATAAATATTAATTTGAAGGTCTATGATATAACAAATGCAAAAAGTTTTGACAATATTGCCAAATGGCTTCGACACATTGATGAGGTTTAAATACAAATCAATTAATCCTTTTTAATAAATATTTATAGCATGCTTCGGAAGATGTTGTGAAAATGTTGCTCGGCAATAAATGTGACATGTCCGATCGTCGGGTTGTGCCAAAGGAACGGGGCGAGAAGATTGCTTGCGACCACAGCATTCGATTCATGGAAACCTCGGCCAAAGCCAATATTAACATTGAGAAGGCATTCACCGAATTGGCCGAAGCAATTCTTGACAAGGTTAGTGGTTTATTATTGAATATTTAAATTAATTTTGGTTAAATTAGATGCCCGAAAGGAATTCCACCACAGACCATCTCAAAGTCCGGCCATTGCACCACAACGAAGGAGGCTCATCCAAGACTGCCTGCTGCTATCCCTAATGAGAAGAATTCAGAGACCCAGAGCCTTGACAACCCGTTTCGTTTAATTGAATCTTCTTTTTAAATAAATTACAAACAATCCATCCATTCATTTGTCTATTAAAAATAAATATTTCTTCCAATATTGAATGAATTTTTGTTTGTCAAATGTTTTTTCATCATTGCTTTTATGTGGTCACCAATCAATTTTATTTTATAACCAAAAATATGAATAAATTGAGAAAAATATAATTAAAGTAAATTAGACATTTTAAAAAGTGTCCACTCTTCGCTTTTAAATATTTTATTAAAAATCATTCAATTTTATGATAATTGATTTGCTTTAATTTTAAAGAAAGCTTTCAATTAAATTTTGATTAGTAAAGATGGCCGACAGTGAAAATGGTGATGAAGAATTTGATCCGATAGAAAAGCTGAAATCAACGCAAAACAAAGAACGCAAAGATTTACAAGGTTTTTTTCTCACTTCAAATAATTAAAAATAAATTTAATTATTTTTCAGCTAAAATAACGGCGCTGAAGCATTCAATACAGAAAAATGACAAAAAGAAGAAGAAAGAAATTGCACAACAAATTGAGAATTTGGAGAAGGAATTGAGCGAACGACATAAAGAAGAATTACAAAAATTGACAAATTCATTTGGGAAAATTGCAATAATAAATGGAAATGAAGAAAATTCGGCTGAAGAAATGAAGCAAAGTCAAAGTGAAGAATCAATTGATAATTTGGTGGATAAAGGCAAAATGCCTAGCTTAAAATTCAAAGAAATTCAATTGACAAAAGCGCAAAAAAAGAAGGTTTAAATAACATTTATAAATTAATTAATATTAAAATTGAAGGAAGAAAAACGCAAAAAGCATGCATTGGCCAGGGCAGCGGCCGAAGCAGAGGATGAAAAGAACGCGGAGTCCAGTCAAGGCACCAAAGAGCGAAAAGCCCTGCAAAGATTGTTGGCTGAACATGGATTGCAAATTCACGAAATTCAACCGGATGGAGATTGCCTTTTCAGTGCATTGGCACATCAATGTGCGCAATGGCAATTGGGAAATGTTGGTTTATTTGAATTATTAAAATTAAATTGGATTATTTTTGCAGTATTCAATGACAAAACTTCGTCGAATGGCCGCCGACCACATAAAACACCGCAAAGAAGAATTTCTGCCATTTATTGTCGACCCGGACGGCCACCCATTGGAGGAGGGCGAATTCATGGATTATTGTGACAAAATTGCCAAAATGTGTTCGGATGGAGGAAATTGGGGTGGAGAACCGGAGGTTTATAATTATTTAAATTTTTAAATAATTTTATTTTCAGCTTCGAGCAATTAGCAATTTATTGGGCCATCGAATTGAGGTGCTGCGAGCAAATGGGCAAAAATCCGTTTTTGGGGAGCATTTTGAGGCCAATGACCCGTTGCTTATTACATATCATAATTATGCATATTCCCTCGGTGAACATTATAATTCAACGGAGCCAATGCAAATGATGAAGGAAGAGGATGAATTTTAATTTTTGATGATGCTCAAAAAACATAAAAACATTTTTGATAAATAATATTAAATTTATATTTGCATAATTTCACACCAACCATTATTGCTAATGGAAATTTATTTTATTTATTATTCACTTCAATTATTTCCAGTTTTAGTCATTCATTTTACAACAAAAAAATGGTTGAAGTTTTCGATGCACTTTCCAAACTTTACACTGATTATCAACGAACAACGCCCAAAAGACTCAAATTGATCGATGCTTATATGTTCTACATTTTGATGACTGGCATTATTCAATTTATTTATTGCTTATTGGTTGGCACTTTCCCATTCAATGCCTTTTTGGCTGGTTTCATCTCTTGCGTTGCCAGTTTTGTTTTGGCAGGTTAAAATAAATATCCAATTCATTTATATTCATATTTTTTTAGCCAATCTTCGCATCCAAATGAACCCCGAAAACAAATCGGAATTCCCGAATATTAGCCCGGAACGTGCATTTGCCGACTTCATTTTTGCACATGTTATCCTGCATTTGGTCGTCATGAACTTTATTGGCTAATTTGGAGAATTGGATGCAAAGAATTGGAAAGAAATCAATCAATATGAGGAATTTTATCATAATAAAATTCAATAATTATTAAATTATTTGTTATTTGTTGCATAATAAAAATTAAAATTTATTCAAGACCATTTTTTTTATTTTTCTAATTATTTCATAAAATTTTTCCAAATCCCCATTGTTTTGCCCCAATGATGCCACACCACATTATTATTTGTATTGTAATCCCTTTTTGTATAACAATGGTAAAGAGGAAGAGGAGGGTCTCGGTCTCCCATATAAGGGTGATCAATAGTAGTATAAATTCCATCAAATCATCCAAATTGTTCACAAGAACTATAGCAATAATTTATGATGGTCTTCCAATAAAAGCTACATTGAATATGAAAAGAATTTATCCTCCAAACAAAACGTTTATACGTTTCTTTATAACAAATTTAGAGAATATTCTCCCCTTCCATATCCACCAATGATTTCCAATTCATCGCTCATTTCTTTTCTGTAAGTCGACAATCGAATATAAATTTTGGTATTCTGGCCGTTGCCATTATCCTCACAAAATTGAATGGGTCCAATTCTCCCAAATTGGCCAAAGAGGTGCCCTTCGAATTTGGGAAAAAGTTCTATTTAATGTGATAAAGTGTGAAATTGAATGGGGGGAATAATTTCACTCGGCTGCCGGCTTCAAATTGGCCAAAGTGACCAACAACTTCACTCAATCTTCATTACCGCCCAATTCCCAGTACAGTATCCCCTCCCCCACTGCAAATTCCCCATTTGTTGATGGGCCCATATATGTCTCTTTGATCATTCCAAAAAGATGATTGTTGCCTTAGGGCATAAAATGCTTGAAAGCTCCCAATGCCGCCATTTGATGTGCTCTAGCCATTATATATTTTTGGTATACGGTCAACTGGACGACAACGTCCCAACTGGGCGATGGCGCTTGTGGCTCATTAAGGACACAACAGATATTGATGATTTTGGTATCAAATTAAAGAGCACACTTTTGGTTATCGATTGATATAAAATTTATTTAGTTTGGTTAAGATTTTGTGGAATTGAGTTCCAAAAAAAACGGTGAAAAAGTCACAAATTTTTAATGTCTTATTTAATGGTTTTTAAGTATAACTCTGCTAATTCTGAACCAAACAAAATAAATTTTATATCTATCGATAGCCAGATATTAGGCAATCTTTGGAAGAATTTTGGCCGAATATATCTCCCACCCCATTCCTCATTTCATATTTCCATTGTTCTGATTGAGAATTGATACATTAGAATTCAATTGAATCCCTCATTTTTATTTTATTCTGCAAAATTTGAACTTTTCACCATAAATTTCAGCTGTTTTATCCTGCTATATTTTTTCTCCATTTTTCGGCAATTTCCATTTTTGTCGGCCTTTATTTATTGCATTTATTCAATCGGCCATTTCTATTGATGGCGTTTTGCGCCTTTTTATTCAATTCGAACGTCGGAAATGGGAAAACTTTCGATTCAAAATTAAATTGAGGATGACGCAAATTGCAAAAATATTCATCATTTTTTGTTGTGAGACAACATTTTATTTACACACATTTTCTTTATTCTTTTTTTTAAAAGACAATGAAATCAATTTGGCCAATTTTCCATTTAAATACTTTAAAAAATTTCTCAAATATGTTTGTTGACTATTCATTTGGCACAAACATTGCCACTTTTTTCCTTTTCCCATCCATCGAGAGTCCTTTGGCCAAATTGGCATTCGGAGGCCAAATAACCATAGAGCCACACAAAATTGTGTCCCTCCTCCCTTTTTTGTTGACGTCAAATGGACTTGGCCATAGGCGGAATATTTGTTTGGAAAAAGGCGGAAGCCATATTGCCGCTTTTTTTGGACAAATGAAAATGTGGATGGAAATTGATTTGAATAAAAAATGGAAAATGAAAATTAAATCCAAATGAAATGATTCCCTTTTAGGGCTTCCTATGCAGATTATAGAGGATTTAGGGGAGAAAGAATAAAAAATTGCAAATGATGATATAAATGTCCAAATTTGGCCATTAAATTTGCAAAAAGAATTTGCCAAGGGGAAATGTTCAATTATTGACAAAACATTGAAAAAATGGAATGATAGATTTTATTATGAATATGCCTATAAAAATCATCTTCCAATTTATCTTCCGTTGTTCATTTGTCCAACATTCCTAATTATTTGGTGTCCAAATTTGTGTGGTGGCACAAAAAAGAGCAAATTGAATTTGTAGGCGGCAACATTGGAAGTCGGATTTGCCAACAAAAGGAAAGAGAATGCTTCCACATTTACTATAATTAACTGCCATCCATTTTCCTCTTGCCAAAATTCTCGCCTTTTTCACTTTCACTTTTCCATCTTGATTTCCAATTTTTCAAATTAATTTCCTGTCCAATTTTCATCGAATTCCCTTTTTGGACACTTTTTATTTCATCCATTCAATATTTGTCGGTTATATTGAGCGGCCAACGGAATGTAGGTAATGGGAATTTGGAGCCAACCCCCTCATTTCCCCCACCGTTCTTTGGGCCATTCTTCTGAGAATGAAAGAATGGAGGGGGACAACACTTCGCATTCTCTACTTTCTTTTTGCCCCTCAAGGCACACCAAATATGGGTCACGGGACTGCCTTCGAATGGAGGAGTAGAAGGGAAAAAGAAGCGAGCGGTGCGGCATTTTACCGGAAAGGAATTCTTTTCCTTCGGCGAAAATGCCACAGGCGGCCTTCAAAAAAGAGCCAGAGAAAAACATTGGCCAATATAAATGGCCAAAAGGGAATGAAATGGAAAATTGTATATTCTCCGTGTACTCCATTCCGTACACCCTCCTTCTTATCAGCTCTCTCTTTTGGCCCATGGAAAAGCCACCGTCGACTCAATTGCTTGTCGCGGTTAACATTTTCTAGGCCTCACTTTTTTCCAGCAAGCGTACGCCTTTGGCCATTCCGCCAATCGACCCGACATTCATTCATTCCTGCTTGGCCTTTGGGCTTATTCCTTTTCCTTTCACGTTTTCATTTATTCCCATTTTAAGGTCTACAAAGGCCTTTCAATTAATTTCTTAATAAAAATGGCCACAAATTCTTTGAAATTGTTTGGATTGGTGCTTTTGGTTGGCTTGATTCAATCCACAATTGGAGGTGAGGGAAATATCAAAATGGATGGAACAGGAAATGACGTCATAAATTCCTTTCCATAGGGTTGTTCTGGGGCACCAAGCCGAAAGCATCGTCGGCCAATGCCCTCTGGAGCCAATATCATGATCAAAAGGGGATGGAGGATAAATTGGCACAAATCCATGCAAAATGCCCAAAGTAAATTTTCGGGAACAGATCGCCCCAATTCCCCCATCTTCCTTCCTTATAGTATTACTCGCCTCTACAGTGTTGGGCGAAGTGTTGAAGGCCGACAATTGGCTGTCATCGAATTCTCCACGCATCCAGGCCGCCATCAAACATGTGCATTTAATTTAAATTAGAAGAATGTATTCTCAAATTTTAGTGAAACCAGAAATGAAATATGTGGGAAATATGCACGGGAATGAGGCAATTGGACGGGAATTATTGATCCGATTGGCCGACTATCTTTGTGACCAATGGCGTGCCGGGAATAGGCCAATTGTGGAAATGTTGAACAACACAAATGTTCACATTTTGCCGAGCATGAATCCGGATGGATTTGAATTGGCATATAAAACAGTGATTAAAATATTTTGACCAAACATTAATCCATCCATTTTGTTAGAAAACGGAAGAGCGAGGATGGCTGACTGGCCGAGGGAATGCGCATGGAGTGGATTTGAACAGAAATTTCCCAGATTTGAACACACTTTTCTACTTCATGGAAAACAAAGGCCTTCCATATTATGACCATTTGCTGGAATTGTTCCAAAATGGCGAAAACCAACAAGTCAATATCCCTCAATGTCCCATTAATTTACCATATTTTTTGAAGTTTGAGCCGGAAGTTCGCGGTGTTGGGGAATGGATTCTGTCTTGGCCATTTGTCATTTCCGCCAATTTGCATGAAGGCGATTTGGTGGCCAACTATCCTTTCGATGAAAGCCCGGACCCAATGGCCATTCAGGCTTATGCCAAATCCCCAGACGACAAAACATTCCGGTGAGAGAATTTGTACAAAAACAAATGAATATTGTCTTCTTTGGTCAGATATATTGCCGAAACCTATGCCCGTGCCCATGCCCATATGGCCAAAAATGATCATGCCCCCTGCGATGGAACGGCCCAAAGCAATTTTGGCCGACAAGGTGGAATCACAAATGGGGCAAAATGGTATTCGGTTGCCGGTGGAATGCAGGATTTCAATTATTTGGCAACAAATGTAAATTGATGGAGAGGAAATACAAACATTCTTGGATCATTTTTAAGGCATTTGAAATCACATTGGAATTGGGCTGCGAGAAAATGCCCCCAGCCGATCAACTTCCCCAACTTTGGGCAGACAATCGCCTTGCCCTTCTTGAATTCATCCGACTAGCCCATTTGGGCATTAAGGGTGTTGTGCAGGATGCGGACACGGGGATGCCAATTCCGAATGCTGTTGTTTGGGTGCGAAATGTGACAGCCGGACAAAATGCCATCAAACATCCAGTGACCACCTGTGAGTCCCTCTTTAGGCAACAATTCCTTATTATTTTGTGTGAAGGGATCACTGGCGATTATTTCCGCCCTCTTGTTGCTGGCCAATATCAAGTTGCGGTTGAGGCTGATGGCTACGAAATTGCCATCAAATCGGTGAATGTAAGCCAACAGGCAATGCGTGAACGGCGACCAATTTTGGTCAATTTTCAAATGCATCCATTGGCTTCTAATGGTGGGGTTGATGGCCAACAAATGGTCGTTGTGCCGGAAGAAGAAGCCGAGGAAGAGCCAACAAAGGAGTTTAGCGAAGAAGAAGAGCCGGAAGGAGGATTGGGACCACTTTCGCCTGAACAGGTTTGGTAGCAAATATCAAATAAATGGCTGTACGACAATTGGGGATCAGCAATTGGGGACGCGACAATTGGGGACGACAATTAGGGACGACATTTGTGGATCCGACATTTGGGGACGACGATTGGGGACGACAATTGGGGATGCGACAATTAGGGATTTTTTTTTTTTTGAAAAAAAAAGAAAAAATTAGTGAAATCATGCTAATAATAGGGCATTCAATGCTTATCGATTTTGAAATTTGCTATCGGTTTCAAAATAAAATTCAAAAAAAGTTGCCATTTTTATTTTCCTAGATATAACTAGGATTAAGTAGGTTTGCAGCTTAGGATTTATGGTTAGGGGTTAGAATAGGGTTAGGGTTTGAAGTAGAAAAAGAATTTTAAAGAAGTAAGACGTGTCTTTTATGTATAATTTGAATTTCGGCAAAAAATTTACGATTTTTATCCATAAAGAGACTTTTGTGATTTTCAAATGTTTGTCGTGCAAAAATTTGTACATATTCAAGCAAAACCCATAGAGAAGCATTGAATGCCCTATTATTAGCTTGATTTCACTAATTTTTTCTTTTTTTTTCAAAAAAAAAACAATCCCCAATTGTCGCATCCCCAATTGTCGTCCCCAATCGTCGTCCCCAAATGTCGCATCCCCAAATGTCGTCCCTAATTGTCGTCCCCAATTGTCGCGTCCCCAATTGCTGATCCCCAATTGTCGTAATGCGAAATAAATGCCTTTCATTCAACACTCTTTTAGGCAGCCGAATTCATTCAACTTTTGCGAATGCAGCAACCGGTTGGCCAACGGACAGCTGGCGCCGCGCATTATGTACAATGAATGAAAATGAATTAAAGAATATTTCCCATCAGTGTCCAATTCCCAATCCTTGATGATCTTCATTCCCTTTTCACAATGAAAAAAGATCTCTTTTGTTCCCCTGGTCATTTTTTATACCCCCAATTCTCCTCCATTTTGGCCCCTAATCCTCCTTACCAACAAACGGATATTTATTGTTCACATAATTTGATTCCATTCCATCTTTTTGTAGATTTATTCACAGAAATTTGATTCACCTACTTATTATTAATTATAAATCAAATGGCGACGGACGAGAGCGATACAATGAATAAATGTGACAATTTGTTAATAACAGGATTTTAGACTGATTAAATATGCAGATTTGTCATTAGGAAACAAAGGAAGAATTTTTGGTGCACAACATCCAATCCCCGGAAAGACGATACTATTTTATTGAATAGTTGTAGTGGCTTTTCCTTTAAAATGATTTCGGAAAATCATGCCATCAGAATAGCCTTATAACTAAGGCTCAGTTTTTTAGTGCTGTAAAATTCCAAAATAATGAGACTAATAAATATAAATAGTGGTGATATAGAAACGCAAAAATAGTGACTCCTCAAATAGATTTTAAATTCCGCCCGTTTTACAATTTTTCATAAAATTTCACCTGTTTTAACTTTAGCATGAAAAGTGCGTTCTCCTTTTTGTAAATTCATATTTTTCAAAATAAAAAGTCAAGAGAAATTCAAAAATCGGAAACATCATTAACAAAAAATTGGCAAAAAATATATGAAGAAAAATATTTTGAAAAAAATTTGGGGGGTTCAATGGCTTCATCGATCAAGGAGACATTGCAATTTGCATTGGGCCATGGCTGCTGTGTTTGGATTGAATAATGCAAATTATTCCTGCAGCACACATCATATGAATGAGTAAAATGATTGAATTGATGGAATTTTTGTCGGAATTTCCAATTTGTAATCGTAGTTCAGCTGCCCGGCCCTAGCACAAGGAATGCACTTTGATCTCTGCCTTGGGGCACCAATTCCCTTGAACCCCACAAGATGAAGAAAATGCAAGTCGTATATATAGAAATAGAAAGACACCTACTCAACAAAAATTGTTTGTGAGAAGCACACAGGGGGAGAAAACTGGACCAATCAAATGACCATTGAAATAGTATTATCTCTCTTCCTTTCTTTGCTTCTCTACCCGCCTTCTCTGACCGATCCATCCAGCCAGCCTTGACCCCGTTTTGACCATGCGAAATAATGAATGGGAAGCACACAGCCAATAGGAATGTGAACATTATCCCTTTGCTTTTTCCACTCTCTAGTCAATTTTCTTACTTCTCTGCCTTATAATTCCATTAGCAAATTGGGAAGGTATGTATAAGTTAAAAACAATTAAAATTATCTTTAATATTTTAATTATTTAATTTACCTCCTTCTGTTTCTGTTGTTGATGTTAAATTGATCATTTATTCGGTTTTATTTTTATCAGAATCCAGACAATGGAACTTACATTCCTCAATTTTTACATTGTTTTCACTTTTCATTCCAGCATCATTCATTCATCCATCCATCGTCCATCCATTTTTCAACTTTTATCAATTCCAAAATCAATGGAAAGTGAAAACCCCACTCACCACAATCACAATTTACAATCGAATGAAAATCTCACCCCATAGTTTATTATTCATTTTGTTGCCCAGCATCGGCGCGTACTTTCACATTTTTTTTATCTTTCGATTCCCATTTTTCCACTTTTTTTAATCGACTAGTCTACATTTCAAAGTCCATAAATCAAAAATATGTTTTACTTTTTTAGATCGATTATATCAAACAAGAAACAAGGGATAATTTTAATTATTTACTCCATTCTTCATTTTTTGTCTGTAAACAAGAGAAGATGGCCAAATATGAATACAATCCCAGATATGGGCCGGACAATTATTCCTATGTTGTGCCCTATGAACTTTCATTTGATGTGGTCAGCTCAACCCAATGGATGCAACGCAATTGGGGCCATTCCTTCACACTCTCCTTCCTCTACATTGTCGCAATATTCGGCGCACAAAGGGTTTTATTAACAATTTAAAAAATTTAATTTAATTTTATCCTAATAATAGTACATGAGCACTCGACAACCTTTTGCCCTGGACCAAGCATTGTTCTGGTGGAACATTGGATTGGCGACATTTTCGGCAATTGGCGCAATTCGAATGGTTCCCGAATTGTTTTGGTTTGTTTTTTCACATTTAAATATCAAACGAAAATCCATTTTATTTAAAGGGCGGTTGGCTCCAATTCGTTCATCTATTCAATTTGTACGGCTTCTTATGCACAAGGAATCACCGGCTTTTGGACCGAAAAATTTGCCATGTCAAAGGTAAAATGGATAAGGAAATACAAATAAAATTAATTTTTAAGGTTTTTGAATTCGTCGACACAGCATTCATTGTTTTGCGCAAAAAACCACTCATTTTTCTGCATTGGTACCATCATCTCACGGTTTTAATCATTTTTAAATCAATATTAATCCATTCATTAAATCATTTAAGGTATTGATTTACACTTGGATGCTCTACAAAGACCACACCGCCAGCGGCCGTTGGTTCATCTCCATGAATTACACTGTCCATGCATTCATGTATTAAATTTCAATTTTTAATTTCAATAATATCAATCAAATTTAAGGTATTTTTACTATGCACTTCGGGCATTGCGCTACAAATTGCCAAAGCCGGCCGCAATGATGATTACAATCCTTCAAATTGCGCAAATGGTCGTTGGGGTTGGCATTGGACTCATAACTTATAGGTTAAAAAATTATATCATTTTTAATTAATTTTATTTGATTGCAGACTGAAAGTTGCCGGGATTGAATGCCAACACACTTGGTCCAATCTTTATGCCTCCTTCATAATCTATTTCTCATATTTTCTGCTTTTTTGCAATTTCTACTACCGGACATATTTGTGCAAAGGAAATCGATATTCAACCATTGGCCGCCCCACTTCCTCATCTCCAACCAAGACGGCAATTCGGGTTAATTCATCGGATGATTTGCTCGCAGATGAGGCGGTGGCCGCTGCGGTTGTCAGGTGGGTCAATGGAATAAAATAATTTAAATAAATTATTTAAATTCAGTAGCACGGATGTTCTCATTGGATGAATTTGGTTGGCCAGCAGAACACGAAAGAAGGAGGATAATCGAACATTCCATTTACATTTATTTTGCTTGTTTATTAATTGAATGTTTTCCTCAAATTTGTTTGCGCTTTAATCATCCCCTCCTCACCATCAATTTTCTTGCCCAAAACATTTCCATCCAATTTTTTTGTTGACATTCCCACCAATCATTTTCCATCCCCGGTAATAATTCTCCTCCATCCAATTTAGCATCCAATTTCCTATTTTCCTTCTCCAAATTTGCATAATTCGATTTTATGGACACTTCGTGCTGCGCATTGTGACCTCCCATCATCCAATTTTCATCCACATTAATTTGTTTTTTTTTACGCAAATTCCGGGGGAAATAAATTATTTTTAAACATTTTTGTTATTTTCGATAAATTATTTTATTTTCACTCAGTTTCCGATTAGAAAACTTAATTTTTGGTTTATAATTGAGAAATTCTAATTTGCATTGCAAATCATTAAATTTGGCTTGACCAAATTGGAATTATTTGATTAAATGGATTTTATTTAGACTTTTGGAGAATGTTAAGGTGAATTTTATTATTGTACTTTTAATATTTGAATAATTTCGGAGATCATTTTTCGCATTCAAAATTCAATAGAGAATTTCTATTACAGTACACAAAAAAATAGAAATGCAAAATTTGGGCCATCGAGTGGGTTGGCTGTTTGGCTGTTGTCTTTTTCATTATATTCATTCATCAATTTTATTTTTATTATTTGGCTTCTGATCGGCGTTTCCTCATCAAACATTGGATTGGGGAATAAAAGCATGGACGCATTCTTTTGTATTGGCGGCCCATCCGTCCACTGCCGAATTCGTCCGCTAACAAATGTCGCATTTGGCGGCGAGGAATTGCCTTAATTTTTTACGATACGAATGAATTTATGGCCCCAAAATTGTCCAACCTGATCTCCGGATGTCCTCTCTAAACTTTTGCCCCCAAAAATTGTTCCACTTTCCCTGTTAGACAATTTTGGCGGTGTCTTTTCATCTTCGTCCTCAATTTCCTCCTCCACCATCAAAACTTTTGGTTCCTCTGCTGCTGAATTCACGTAGATTTGGGGTTTCTGAATTGCGGAAGGCCGTGGGGCTGATGGTCTTAAAATAGAAACGAAATTGAGGGAAAGGACAAAGTCTGGCAAACCGATCAAAAAACGCGTTGCCAAAATAGCCGGAGGGCAAATAAAAATGTTGGGTGTAATAACCGGAAACAAAATTGTTGCTGAGAAGGAAAAAAGTGGAAAGGAAGAGAATTGGCAGGACGGAGGTGGATTGGAAGACAAATTGGAGTTGGCCCATTTCAGATTTGGGACTTGTTTCAAAAATGAGAGGCTGAAATGGATTTGAGGGAATTTAACAAGTTTTGAAATGGGAGGAGGAACAAATTCGAGGAAAATGATAGCATCAAAATGTGGGAACTGGAACCTCTAGGGAATTGATGGATGGCAATGAACATGGCCAAATTGACATGGATGGAATGACCGGAATTGAGGAAGTCTTGATTGGAACGAATGCTGGTGGAATTTGGGGGAGAAAGGGATGAACTTTGATGATGCCCAAAATGCAAGGAAATGGATGGAAAAGGAGGGAGTTGGCGAGAATGGGCAATAATGGAATGTAAACCAAAGATGATGGCATTTATTTGATATTATTTGGCATTATTTTGATGATGCGCAAATAAACAAAATTGTGGGTTGGATGGCATCAAAATGGCTGGTTGGAAAAGATTAAAATAAAATGATGTTCCCAAATTTGGAAGAGGCCAAGACAGATTAAATTAATATTCCTTTCGATACCGAATTTAGAAGCAATTGAACATTTATTGAGGGGAGAGGACAAAAGGAGATTAATTGGAATGAAAGGGAATAAAATGGTGGGGAGGACAACCCTTTTATGCATAAATAATTCAACCAATTCATTCTTTTTTGGCACATTTTGAGGAATTAAATATGCCGAATGGAAAAAATGAAAAGAAAAATGAAGAAATGAACATTTCCAGAGTAATTTTGTGCTTTGAATTCTTTTTTGGAAGTTGGAAGGCCACATCCATTTTTGAGATAAATTTGAGAAGAATGTTTATATATTCCTCCGTTGGATAATGCTGGAGGGAAATTGCATAAATATTATGAAAGATTTGGACATTTTTATGGCCAAATGTGTTGTTTGGGTGAGTGGATGGCATTTGCGCGAATTTGACGGATTCCATGATGAGGCGAATATTCGTCAAAAATCCGGAGAGTGAGGAAGTGGATTTGAGGGAAATTTGACACTTTAAGTGGACATATAAAGGACACAAAAAAGGCCTTTTCTTTGGTTTAAAAATTGACACATTCTCTCAACGGAACCTTTTTTGACATAAAATAAGTGTACTAAAAAGTCATCCTTTACCCATTCTTTGTTCCGACCGGGTCATTCAATAAATGAGGCCATTGGGGAAACTAAATCCGGGCATAAACCCCAAATTCTGTGGGTTTGTTTTTGTTTGAAATGGAAGAAAGGGGGGAGGAGGATATAAACCTTGAAATGGTTGGAGTGGAAAATGAGGGCGTCAAATTGGGCAAATGAGGGTGGAATTGCATTTTTGACATCAGAAAAACAGGAAGATGAATTTGGCCAAGTAAATGAGCTAAAATGGAAATGGACATTAACCAAAGAAGGGAATCACGTCAAATTATTGGTCCTTTAATTGGAATCTGAGGTAAATTCATATTTTATTATTGTTCAATTGGCTGGGAGGAAATGACGAGAAAAAGAAACAATAATCGAAAATAGCCATTTATGGATAAAATATGGTGGATGAAGAATAGAAGAGAATGAGATTTTTTGAGGGTTGAATCCGAATCCACTTTCATTTCATGCCACGTGAAGTCATCGTCGCCTTTTTCTTAAATTTGCCGTAAGACAAATCATTTGGGTTGGTCATGGAAAAACAGGAAATTTGCCGATGGGATGACGTAAAGGAAATATGGGATGGAGCATGGATTTTGGAAATTTTTGGAGAAGTATAAATCCTCCAAAATCTGGGAGAAAAAATTGATGATGGTATTGGCAGCAAATATCCGGCCAAAAATATTGTTGATGACTGGAACTTTGAATATGGATATTTGAAAGGAGTGAATTTGGGCAGATAGTATTGTAATTAAGTATAAAATAATTCATTGAGAATATGCCGATTTGTTCCGGGAATTTGGTTGGCACTTTCAATAGCTTAATCCAGCAACTAATCATGGAATTGTTTCAACAATATGGACTAATTCAAAGTGGAAGTAAAATACAGCAAAATGGAACAATCTTTCATTAATCATTAGCATTTGCTATTCATTCCTTTTTTTGAATTATTTTATGAAAAAAGTTAAAAAAAAAAAATTATGGAAATTTGCAAAATGCAATGGCACATGCTTCGGATTTTATAAAGGAAATAATACAATTTTAAGAGAACTTATGTTTCAATGCTTTTTTTGTGTTTTCTGCTTAAACTATGAAAAAATTGTATCGAAAGTAGGCAAAGTTGGCTAAGAATATGAGCGTCAGTCGCAAAAAATAGTATTCGACAATTTTTTGGCCCTAAATGAATTTATTTTGAGGGGCAATGTATTGAAAATGGCATTTTCGCACAGCAGCATAATGTACCGTCCAAACTGCTTATTTGCCCCCCCCCCCCATTTTGGACCAAGTAAATTGAATTTTTGCCGCACCCATTCATTCATTTTGCCCTTCCATAGAAGAGCAAGTTCAGAACGGATTTTTCGTCATCATCCATTCCTGCGCTATCCGAATCAAATTCTCTCCCGCATTCTTTTACCCTTTATTCATTTTACTCGTTTAAGGCCTATTTCCTTAAGGCCAAAAGGGGGACGGGACTTTATTGGGCCGTACTTTTTTTCGGAAGGGCATTTATTTGTTTTTGGCCTTAAGCAGAAGGGGGGGTGGTTATTGGATGGAAAATATTGGCATCCGATTATTTTGGACAATTTGAATAGCATTGAAATGTTTTCAGTTCAAATCAATGTGAAAATGAATGAATCTAAATCCGTCCATTTTGTGATATTTTACGGCATTGTCAACGTTACAAATTAAAATGGGATTGAAAATGAAAAGGTGTTGGCTTGGCCTTTGTTCGCATTTTTTGGCCACCAACAAAAATTTTCTTGTCCTCTTTTTGTGGTAGAAAAAAAGGAAACATCGCGTGTGCTTTTTTGAATTTGAAATTTTTTGCCAGACAAACCAACAAAAGGAGGGAAACTTTTTGGACTTTTCCGGAAGTTTGATATTTCTCTGGAATTTGAGAATCTCGGCTAGTTTTTAGTGAGTTTATTTTCAGAATAAAAATGGGAAATGATGCCCTAAATGAGTATTATTCTCAGGGGTGCAGGCATTAAGTACTGATTGCGGATTGTGCAGATGAAATGTTGACTTTTATTATTATTCCATTTTTTGGATGGATGGCATTGAAGAGGAAAATACTAAAAAAACATTCTCTCTCCGTATTCATCTCAGAAGTAGGAAATTGTCCAATTTGCACACAAATTCATCATCACCTTCCACCATTGGAACATTCCCAAGAAAATGTGCAATGAAGCAAAAAAAGAGCAATAAAATTGCAAATTGCCGAGGGCAAGCATCATTCGACCACCCCCATTTGGGCATTGTTTGCCCCGCCTCCCCCGTAATCATTTTACCATAAAAAATGAATGAATGAACAATGCATTCATCCAGCCATGAAGAACCAACCCATCGTTTGTATTTTTTGACTAATAAAAGTGGTGCCATTGAAGTTTGTTTGTACTTTTTGATGGCCTCAATTGGTGTCAGAAATAGTCGGAATAAAGGAAATTAAGGGGAAAGAGGATGAGGAAATGAATTTTACCGGGAATTCGGGGGAAGATTGGGGAAAAAGACAAGTGGCCAACAAATTAGAAGGAAAATTGGTGAGACCAAAATGGAATCTACCAAAGAAGCTGGTTGGACAAAACACCCACACATTCTGTGGCATCAAAATGGGATGTGAATTGTGAACATTGTGCTATTTTTGGATTTGTATAAATAAATTCATTTGCAATAAACCCCAGAGCAGTAGAGGATTGGTCTTTAACTATATCCATTGATGTGTTTTTTTTTTTTCTAATAAATTGAATATAATCCACCTGCGGTTGCGATTCACTGAAAAAAATTATCGTGCTCTTTCAAAAATTAAAAAATAAATTAAAGAGGAATTAATTCGATTATGAGAAAAGGAGTACGGTATTCCAAAATTATCCCTTTGATGTGTTCTTCTTTTTTGGAAAAAGTGCAAAATTATTCTTTCCGGAATGAAATACAAATCTTTCCGGAAAAATGCAAATTAATCGGAAAAAGTGCAAATTAATTCTTTCCGGAATGAAACACAAATAAAAAGTGCAAATTAATTCTTTCCGGAATGAAACACAAATAAAAAGTGCAAATTAATTCTTTCCGGAATGAAACACAAATCTTTCCGGAAAAGTGCAAATTAATTCTTTCCGGAATGAAACACAAATAAAAAGTGCAAATTAATTCTTTCCGGAATGAAACACAAATAAAAAGTGCAAATTAATTCTTTCCGGAATGAAACACAAATAAAAAGTGCAAATTAATTCTTTCCGGAATGAAACACAAATAAAAAGTGCAAATTAATTCTTTCCGGAATGAAACACAAATCTTTCCGGAAAAAGTGCAAATTAATTCTTTCCGGAATGAAACACAAATAAAAAGTGCAAATTAATTCTTTCCGGAATGAAACACAAATAAAAAGTGCAAATTAATTCTTTCCGGAATGAAACACAAATAAAAAGTGCAAATTAATTTTTTCCGGAATGAAACACAACGGAAAAAGTGCAAATTAATTCTTTCCGGAATGAAACACAACGGAAAAAGTGCAAATTAATTCTTTCCGGAATGAAACACAACGGAAAAAGTGCAAATTAATTCTTTCCGGAATGAAACACAACGGAAAAAGTGCAAATTAATTCTTTCCGGAATGAAACACAACGGAAAAAGTGCAAATTAATTCTTTCCGGAATGAAACACAACGGAAAAAGTGAAATTAATTCTTTCCTGAATATCGTAATCCTGCTCTCAAATGAAACCAGTTCCCCTTTTTCTTTACTAGGTATTTATTTATCTTTTTACATTTTTGGGAGAAACATTCTTGGAGAATAAATTACAGCAGCAGCATAACCCAAAAATGCTTTTTAATTTAAATAAATTTGCTTAATTGAAGAATTATACGGAATATAAAAAGGCACACTTTATTTAACCAAAATTTTGAGAAAATTTACAGGATATTTTCCAGAAAAATTAGTTGAATGTAAAATGGATTGATTAGTTATTTTAGATTTGAATTTGGACATTCACAACAAAAATATGTGAAATATGTAACGGGGAATATATAATTTGTGCAAAAGCGAAAAAAGTAAGCAAAATGAGGCAAATTGTTTTATATGTTCATCAACAATAAGAAAGAAAATGAATAAATTATTAAAAGTGTTATAAGTAGTCAAAATTGGTTGAATGCAAAATTGAGGGAGTAGAATGGAAGAAGAAGGAGGGGATAAGCACCTTTGGAGTGGGGGGTCATCAGCAAAAATTGAAAAAATGAACAATTTGAGTGAATGTTTTTAAATGAATTAAATCGGTCATCATTTCCTTCATCCATTCCATCATTTACAAAATGGTGCATGATTTCTTCTGTTTCACTGGTGCAGGGCACAAAACTGCGCGAATTGCCTCATCAAAAACTGAAAAAATTTGTGATATTTTAATGAAATTGATAAAACCATCCCGCACCTTGTTTCAGTCCAATTTGGGTCAATGCTGAACATTCCAAATATTTGTCCGCCCGAATCTCCTTGGCCATTTGTAATCCTTGGACCTGACTGATCGGTGCAAGTCGACGTTCCCTCAATTTCTCCAATGTTTTCGGGTCCTCCCTCAAGTCCAGTTTTGTTCCTTTTCAATTAAAAATATTATATAATTTTTTGATATAATTATTAACTCACCGACTAAAATGATTGGCGTTTTGGGACAATGATGCGAAACTTCTGGGAACCATTTTGCTCGAATATTCTCAAATGATGCTGGATTGACAAGGCTAAAAAATTAAAAATTCACAATTAGCATTTTTTGAATTAATTATTTAATATTGATTAAATATTAATTAAATGAATTATACTATTAAATATTATTGGACTAAAATTGAATAAACCTGAAACAAAGAATGAAGCAGTCGGTTTGAGGATAGCTGAGCGGCCTAAGTCGATCATAATCTTCTTGGCCAGCCGTGTCCCATAATCCCAAATTGATTGGTCGTCCGTCGACCATCACCTAAGAATAAAAATAAATTAAAATAATTTAATTTGGAATTATCGATTAATACATTTGCTGAATAGTTGTCGAAAACTGTGGGAATATATTCCCCGGGAAAGGCATTTGTTGTATAGCTGATCAACAGGCACGTTTTACCGACAGCCCCGTCGCCCACAACAACACATTTGATTGCTTGCATTTATTGGCGATGAAATTTTGGCTGAAAATGTGTGACAATTATTATTGACCGGAAATATTATTAATTTTTTGATGAAATGATATATGATACTATTGATAAGAATTTAATGTGTAAAATAATTTTGAGGTGTGCCAAAATATTTCCCATTTATATTACTAATTAATAATATTATTTAATTTAAATTATTTGGAAAAAAACTTACTTTGTTTTTGTATAAAAGCAATCCTCTTGCGGCCCTCGTAGCAATATAGAATGGGGGCAAGTGACTAAGATGTATTTTTGAAATTTAAAAATTTATATAAAATTCAAATATAAAAATGTATTTAACATTTCGAACATTAAAAAATAAGTACAATATTTTGGATATAATTAAAATTTATTCAAAAGCATGTGAAAAGATTTGCGTACAGAGAAAAAATACATAAAATAAAATGAATGAATATCTGCCTGAATATTTATTCTTCAAATTAATCTCAAAAGTCAAAATCTGTCATTCTTCCTCATCCGCCGCAGTTTAAATTGACAGACGGGCTCGTTCACTGCATTTTTGCATCAAATAACGGTGCTGGAATTGTTGGTGAGAAAGTTGACGAACATATTTCAAATAAGTCTGCAAATTGATGGTGCCCCGCTTCAACGATTGACCAAGGGAATAAATTGTGTCATCCACAGCGGAATCCTATTAAAAATGATAAAATATAATCAATAATTTAAATTAACCTGAACATAGCATCGAAGTATTTGTTGATGGACGGGTGTTTGAGGATCGATTGCATCTTCCACGTTCAAAACTGTCCCATTCGCCGTTCCATGTGAATTTGCTGCTTTCAATGCTCTTTCCTGCTCCTCTTTTTTCGACTAAATTTGTTAAGATTAATGGCATTGAAAAATTAATTGAAAATTTTACTTTGTAAATTGCCAAAATTCGATCCAATTCTGCCTGGTCTCTACTAATATTTTCCATCATTTGTCGAAGAGTTTGCTTTCCACTATTCAATTCCCGCAAATTTGCTTCAATTGATTCGAGTTCAGCAAATGGTGTGCCTGAAAAACCATCAAAATTAATTAATTTTCAAATTAAATTAACCAAGTTTGTCGCGCAATTTCTGTTTAATCCGGTCCTCGACTGCACTGAGAAGACTTGCTCGTATATGAGTTGGTTGAATTGTGCTGGTCGAGTATCCATATCCACTGCCAATTTGTTGCATCGGCGGAGGGGGAACAAGCGGTGGAAGCGGTGGAGCCGGGTCCGAAGGGTAGGGAGTTTGATAATGGGCCGGTGGCGGATATCCTATAAGATTAGGAGAATTAAACTATTATAAATTGTAATAATCAAACCAGCTGATGACATAACATTCGGCTGTGGCATCAAATGTGGAGGTGGATCAACGGTCGGGTAGGGAGGATTATTGCTCGGATAAGTTGGATTTGCATTGGCCGATGGATAATGATGGACTGGATTTGTTGCGGTCGGATATGGCGGTGTGGATGAACTGCGATTGATGTTGTTAATTGAGCTCGAATTATTGGCCGGTGATGCAGCAGAAGGTCCAACGGAATAAACTGGGCACTTGTCTTGGAAAGAGAGGATCATCACCTAAAAAATCTCATTATGATAAATATCCAAATAACATATAAACCTGAATTAGGCCGGGTGTGTCATGGCTCGGATACTGCCATTCGCTCAAATAGGGCAAATAAATGCGGCCACTTTTATCAACTGTTGCCGTTTGTTTAATCTGCATTGATGATGTGGGCTTCACATAGCAATATGGGCCAGAATATGGATGATTCGTAAGAAAATAAATCGCAACAGGAATATTGTATTTTCCACCCTTAAGATTGCAATTTAATTTACTAATTTATGAATAAAATAAATAATTAACCTTGTAATGTATTGGAATAGTGCCTGCCAACGAAAATGAATCACGGTTGTTCATATTGTCCGGGGATTTGAAGTTCACAACATCCGGTTGCAGGTCCTTGAAATTGTTCAGCACATTCAATATGTCTTCTTTAGCAGCATCAGGAAACATCAATTTGGCACGTTTAAAGTGTGCATTAAGCTCACGGTCTAACTAAATAAAGCAAATGTATCATAAGACAAAAATAAGTTTGTTTATCTTACATTCGATGTCATTGGTTTCACACAGATTGTTGAATTTATTAATCCGGAATTTTTTAATTTTTTCTATAAATATAAAAAAGTCAATTAAAATGTGTAGTAAAATAATCAAATCATTAAATTCATTAATCATTAAGGATTAAGAAGCAATAAACTTTACTGATCTGATTGGTGTGGAAATTAAAATCAACAAAATGAAAAATTGCTCTTTGTATCTTTATATTTTTTATTTATCATTAATCTCGCTTATTTTTTGGATCATTTGTCATTTATTAAGACATTTTATCCAAAACGGTTTTCATTTTCTTTTCATCAATTTTCGAGGGTTTTAATTTTAAGCCAAAAAACCAGTTATGTTTTCGGATTCAGCATATTAGGAACCCTTAAAACCAGTTTTACAAAATATGATTTGTTAAATGTTAAACTAGCACGCGACTTCAAAATTCCCAAACCCTCAAAAATGTTCAAAATCCCCCATAAATACAATCACAACCAACAACCGCTACCGCCACTGCCATCATTTCATCAATCAAACATCACTCTCACATCTCACTCACTCATTCATTTCATCATTAATAATAAGCATAAGCATTTATTATTTAAATTAATTATTTTGCGAAGCCTATTATATTTCTTGAGTTCTAAAAAATCATTCATTTAATTGTTTTTAGCAAGCAGAAAGTTGAAATACAAAATTTAATAAAAATGGCACAACCACAAAGTGGTGTGAAAAATCGTCGAATTTCTCTCGGATCGCCGAAGGACCTCAAAGAAGTGCATTTTTTCGAAGAAGAAGAAGTTCCTGCAGTGCCATCAAATGGGGCAAGAGTCAAAGTAAAAAATTAAATTATCATATTTTTAAAATAAATATTTTTAGGTATGCTATGCTGGCGTTTGTCTCACCGACAAGGAAATAAGCAATACCAAACAAGCACGGATCATAAACGGAGTGAAAGATACCAGTCTTTTCCCGGGCTATGAAGTCAGCGGTGTTATTGATGAATTTGGAGAACAAGCAAAACCGGAAGAATTCAATTTGAAATTGGGCGACAAAGTGATAGTGTGGCCAACAGATCAGGCATTTTTTAATCATTAAATATTGTTCATCATTTATATTTAGATGTGCCAGGATGGATATGCTGATTTTGTGGCCGTTCCAAACCTTTCTCTGCTAGTCAAGATTCCCGATACACTCTCAATGCATGTTGCTTCCATTCTTCCAGCCGGTGCCACTTGGGCTCTCTCAGCAATAGTCAATGTAAAAATAAAATAGTGAAAATATAACCAAATGTGCATTTTAGGCTCGTCCAATTGTTGAAGCCATAACAAATACCAAAGGCTTTTGTAACATTCTCATCGTTGGGGCAGGCGGACTTGGGCTTTGGATTCTGACATTGGCTAAACATTTCCTGGCAGCCGGTCAAGATGGACGCATCAAATTAATTGTGGCTGATGCAAAGGAGGAACGATTATGCTTGGCTGAACGCAACGGCGCAGACTTTGTGGTTCATTGGGATGATCAAGGTTTTAAATGATCGAATGAAAATTATACTAAAATTACATCATTTTCAGAATTTGAAGAATATTTGATTATGCGAACAAAGGATGTGGCCACCAGCGGATTGAACATTGTTTTTGATTTTGTCACTTCGCCTCGCACTGTCACTCGATCATTGAAATGCCTTTCAGAGGTTTTTTTTTTGTCATTTTATCAATTAATCATAAAAATAATATTTTAGGGTGGTGTCCTCTTTGTCGGCGGCCTTTCTGGATTGGATGTGACTTTACCAATTAAATTGGTTGCCAAAAATCGACTCGCAATTATGGGAGTCACCCGGGGTAGCATCGAACAACTCAAAAATTTGGTAGTTCTTCTGGCCGATGGACAGATCAATGCACCCAATTATCGCGTTTATCCGGTCGATCAGGCTTCTCATGTTTGAAAATAAAATTTATTTTGGCATAGAAATAATATAATTTTAGGTTTTGAAACAATTGAGCATGTCCGAGGTTGAAGGACGTGCAATTTTGGAGGTATTCAATCCGGACGCAGACAAGGAGAAGACTGTGGATGGAAATTAATTCAAAATATGAGATGTGATTTTTAAAATAGACATTCATTTTCGGTCTTAATTGCTCCAATAAACAATTTATTTTTTATTCATCCATTGTCCATAATCCAATTATCGATTTTTAACCACCAATCCATCCATTTTTAATCCATTATGATTTGATAAACAGTCGCAAAATACACAAAAATAGTCATCATCATATCTTTTGTAATTAGACACTCCTCCTAATAAAATTATTTTGACATTGAAAATATTTTGATTAATAAATAAATCCTCTTCTATCTATGGTTGCTTTTTTAATATTTGATAATATTAAATTTTTATATTTGAAAATAAAATTTATATATGAATAAACATTTGAAATATTTTATCAACAGAGGGATTCGGACTAGCATCAAAAACATCGAATTCGGATGCAATTTTAAATGGTCTAGAATTGAATGGTTTGCACAAAATCCTCCGGGAGGTTATTGCCAATGACACGAAAACATCAAATAAAACACAGGTTTAATTTAACATTTTGAAGTGAATATTAAAATTATGTATAAAGTAATGACCTCTCAATCATTGGCACGTTATGGAATTTTGGGGTTGGCACGAGTGGAGACGCCAGTTTTTATGCCAGGTCTAATAATAAACAATCCAATTAAATTTAATTTTCAATGGGAACGCAAGGAACAATGAAAGGAATAACAGCGGAAATTAATTGAGATTGATTGTCAATTCCTCCTTTGCAATACATATCATTTGGGCCATAGACCGGGGCTTAATTTAATAGAACAGGCCGATGGATTACACAAATTTATGCGATGTGCGATGCCAATTCTCATCGATTCGGGCGGTTTTCAGGTACCCAAAAATGGCTAAACTTTTTTAAAATCTATTTTTAAAAGATGGTTTCTTTAAGTCAATTAATGCGAGTGAATGAAAAAGAGTTCAATTCCAATCACCACATACAGAACAAGTGTCCTTATTGAAGCCGGAATATTGCATCCAAATTCAAGTAATAATTCCAATATTATGTTTTAATATTTAAATTTATTAGGAATCCCTTGGATCGGACATTATGATGCAACTTGATCATTTCATTCCATCACTGGCTTATGAATGGCATTTCTGAAGATGATTTGATTTATTATTCAATCAATTTTGAGCTTTTTTTTTGTTGGAATGGAATCTCACCAAATTTTTATATTTTTGTTATTATTCGGAATAAAATTTATATTTTTATTGCTTTTGAATATAAATGAAAACAATAATCGGAACTAGGCATTGATCTAATACAACACATTATATTTTGGACCGGGATTGGAAGAGGGACAAAAAAGAATAAATAATCACAATTATATTGGGGAATGGGGATTGGTGTTTATTTTGTTTTGTCTTCCAACTATTTTATTCATCCACACATATTTCACAAGAAATTGACGATGATGCATTTCATTAGGTGAATGTGAAGCCGGATATCTTAATAAAATATAATTATTACCATAATTTATGATTTAAATTAACCTGATAAGTCCGATAGACTTTCTCGATTGCATTTGCGTAGGCGGCGGCACGAAGATCCATTCCCAGATTGTATTTCTGCGCCGTCTCAATTATTTGCTTTGCCGATCGATTCATTGTGTACTCAAGACCCTAAAATTTAAATTATAGTTATTTAAAAAATATTGAAATATGACTAACCGAATGGACAATGTCCTTTTCACTGGCACCATGAATTCTTGCTTGGAACAATTCCGATGGTTCAATTGGCACTTTCTTCCCAAGGGCACGCTCCACGGAATGTTGAACGGATCCAAGCAGCAAATAGTTGGAATCATGTTCATATTTGAAGGTCAATCGGCCGAAGCTGACGTGATTCAAGTCTTTGAGCCATTCGAAGAAGGAAACGGTGACACCGCCGCTGTTGATGAACATGTCCGGAACAACCAAACAATCGCCACGTTGCAGCAGGACTCGATCGGCGGCCGGCGTTGTTGGTCCATTTGCAGCTTCCGCAATAATCTAAATTTTAAATATTAATGTTAAAATGTTTTTTAAATAAATTAAAAATTAATTGCCGTCAGAAACGAGGAATTCCATTAAGTTTTAATTTCAACATTTTTTAATGTTCAGATCCTCAATCATCATCCGGCATTTTTTCTTGAATTTTTACTTAACATTCGAACTTTAGTAGCATTTTTTTGCATATTTCTATCTTTATCCCACTGAGCTAAAGAATGTCGGCTAAACATTTTACATTTTTTGAATGAAAAAGAAAGAGGCTTTCCTAACAATATGTTATTTTTTGATGTTAATGCTTTTAAATAGACAAACCTTTGCTTGAATTCGGTGCACATTGCCCAAGTGGATTGCCTTTTCGCATGCAGCCGGCACAAGAATGTCGCACTTTTCGAAGATCAAATCCGTGAACGGCTCGAACGCCTTGGCACCGGGGAATCCGCGAATTGTTCCATTGGCGATTTTCCAATCTTCCAGCTCCTTCGGGTGAATTCCATTTGGATTGTAAATTGCGCAATCATATTCTTGGACACCGACACTAAAAATAATTGATGAGAAAATAAATCAATTTATTAATTAATACCAAATTGCTCCGTCTCTGTGCAAATATCTGTGAGTGTGGAGGCCAACATTGCCAAATCCTTGGACGATGAATGTTTTGCCTTTGAATCCAGTGCTCAGTCCCAATTTTCCCATATATTCCGGATTGTTGATGAACACGGCCAAGCCTTTCCATATTCCTCGGCCAGTTGCTGAAACACGGCCATGAATTCCGCCGGCCTAAAAATTGAACAAATATTAATTTTATCGAGGTAGAAAGTCAAACTTACAACAATTGGCTTCCCAGTGATGCAAGCCGATGCGTCTTTGTCCAAATGACCAATCGTTTGGGCGTAAGTGTCCGCAATCCATGCCATTTCTCGCTCTCCTGTTCCCATATCCGGCGCTGGCACATCCACTCCTGGCCCGAGGAAGCCCTTCTTGGAGAATTCAATAGCAATACGGCGAGTGATTTTCTCAATCTATGGAGTTTAAATAGATTAATTTAAAAAAATAAAGGACACAAAAAACCTCATAGCTGGAATATTGACGTGGATCAATTTTGACGCCACCTTTTGCTCCACCGAATGGCACATCCACAACGGCACATTTATAAGTCATCAATGCCGACAGAGCCTTGAAATTACAAAGTAAATAAAGTTCGGTAATTGTGTTTATACCTTGATTTCGTCCTCACAAACATCCGGCGAGTAACGAATGCCACCTTTTGTTGGTGTTCGATGTTCTTAAATTATCGAATTTAATTTAAATTGTAAGGTTTAATTTAAACCTGAATGTTGTGCCCTCCATGCTTCGATGATTTCGTAGTTGCCATTGTCTCTTCGGATTGGGAATGCCACATGAAGTACTTTATTGACCGGTTTGATTGCAGAGAGAATACCGCGCACATATTTCTTCTTTTCATCCGGATTTTTGGATTTGTTGACCAATTCTTCGACGAGTTTAGGCTCAATGACTGAAGCACCGCGTTCAAAATAGTAGTCGACCATCTAAAATCGATTATTGCTTTTTTAAAACATTTGATTGTAAATTTACTTTGTAGAATGAAGGATTCATTTGATGATCCATTGGCTTATCCGCGTCTTTGATTTGCTCATGTGGATCCAATGTAGCTGCCGAATACCAGAAGATTTGTCGCATAGGTCCCGAGCATTTTGCCGAAAGAAATTTTGTAGTTGACTGAAGCATCACTTTTTATTTAGCAAATTTCAATTTTTTTTTATTCCTGATCTAAAATTGAAAAATTATGATTTGGGGTCTTTTTCTTAACTACTGATATGATACGAAAATAGGAATCAAATTAATTGCTAAGAAGATAAAATTAAATTTCGTATTTGTTGGAATTGGGAAATGGGAACTAACGGAGGATAGGTTAACTTACTTCCTAGTGCCTAAACCAAAATTTTTTAAAGCACGTGGGTGGTGGCCTGACCCTATGCACTCAATCCACACGGCTTTTCCTGGTTGTCGTCATCCACTGTTTTAGAATAGACAACCTCGTGAGGAAGCTTTATTTCTTTTATTCAATCCTTAAGTCAACAAAGCAAAAGAAATTTTTATTTTTGTTCTTGTTTGTCTAGCTAGCCACTTTTCGCTGACGTAAAAAGATCAAACTCTGATTCCTTAATCCTTAGGATTGAGAAGTAAATTATTTTATTACTAAATTATCGATTTATGAATTATGATGATGATCATGATACAGGTGGGAGATAAGATAATAAATCTAAAACTAATTTGGAAATGTGTGTTTTTAACCTTTTATAGGGCCCAATTTGCAAGAAATTTAGCAAAATTTTGTTAACATTTTCGGTCAGGCCATTACATAAAATTTGTTTGAGGGGATTCCCCGACCTAAAACCAATTTTTATCAGTTGCATCATACACTTATTGATGCTTTATGGAGGCATGGAGGGGGAGGAACGGTCATAAAAATGAAATGGAGTTCCACCGTTCATCGGTCTGCAACGAGCGCGTGATTTTTGGGGAAGAAGTTCCTGCAGTGCCATCAAATGGGGCAAGAGTCAAAGTAAAAAATTAAATTATCATATTTTTAAAATAAATATTTTTAGGTATGCTATGCTGGCGTTTGTCTCACCGACAAGGAAATAAGCAATACCAAACAAGCACGGATCATAAACGGAGTGAAAGATACCAGTCTTTTCCCGGGCTATGAAGTCAGCGGTGTTATTGATGAATTTGGAGAACAAGCAAAACCGGAAGAATTCAATTTGAAATTGGGCGACAAAGTGATAGTGTGGCCAACAGATCAGGCATTTTTTAATCATTAAATATTGTTCATCATTTATATTTAGATGTGCCAGGATGGATATGCTGATTTTGTGGCCGTTCCAAACCTTTCTCTGCTAGTCAAGATTCCCGATACACTCTCAATGCATGTTGCTTCCATTCTTCCAGCCGGTGCCACTTGGGCTCTCTCAGCAATAGTCAATGTAAAAATAAAATAGTGAAAATATAACCAAATGTGCATTTTAGGCTCGTCCAATTGTTGAAGCCATAACAAATACCAAAGGCTTTTGTAACATTCTCATCGTTGGGGCAGGCGGACTTGGGCTTTGGATTCTGACATTGGCTAAACATTTCCTGGCAGCCGGTCAAGATGGACGCATCAAATTAATTGTGGCTGATGCAAAGGAGGAACGATTATGCTTGGCTGAACGCAACGGCGCAGACTTTGTGGTTCATTGGGATGATCAAGGTTTTAAATGATCGAATGAAAATTATACTAAAATTACATCATTTTCAGAATTTGAAGAATATTTGATTATGCGAACAAAGGATGTGGCCACCAGCGGATTGAACATTGTTTTTGATTTTGTCACTTCGCCTCGCACTGTCACTCGATCATTGAAATGCCTTTCAGAGGTTTTTTTTTTGTCATTTTATCAATTAATCATAAAAATAATATTTTAGGGTGGTGTCCTCTTTGTCGGCGGCCTTTCTGGATTGGATGTGACTTTACCAATTAAATTGGTTGCCAAAAATCGACTCGCAATTATGGGAGTCACCCGGGGTAGCATCGAACAACTCAAAAATTTGGTAGTTCTTCTGGCCGATGGACAGATCAATGCACCCAATTATCGCGTTTATCCGGTCGATCAGGCTTCTCATGTTTGAAAATAAAATTTATTTTGGCATAGAAATAATATAATTTTAGGTTTTGAAACAATTGAGCATGTCCGAGGTTGAAGGACGTGCAATTTTGGAGGTATTCAATCCGGACGCAGACAAGGAGAAGACTGTGGATGGAAATTAATTCAAAATATGAGATGTGATTTTTAAAATAGACATTCATTTTCGGTCTTAATTGCTCCAATAAACAATTTATTTTTTATTCATCCATTGTCCATAATCCAATTATCGATTTTTAACCACCAATCCATCCATTTTTAATCCATTATGATTTGATAAACAGTCGCAAAATACACAAAAATAGTCATCATCATATCTTTTGTAATTAGACACTCCTCCTAATAAAATTATTTTGACATTGAAAATATTTTGATTAATAAATAAATCCTCTTCTATCTATGGTTGCTTTTTTAATATTTGATAATATTAAATTTTTATATTTGAAAATAAAATTTATATATGAATAAACATTTGAAATATTTTATCAACAGAGGGATTCGGACTAGCATCAAAAACATCGAATTCGGATGCAATTTTAAATGGTCTAGAATTGAATGGTTTGCACAAAATCCTCCGGGAGGTTATTGCCAATGACACGAAAACATCAAATAAAACACAGGTTTAATTTAACATTTTGAAGTGAATATTAAAATTATGTATAAAGTAATGACCTCTCAATCATTGGCACGTTATGGAATTTTGGGGTTGGCACGAGTGGAGACGCCAGTTTTTATGCCAGGTCTAATAATAAACAATCCAATTAAATTTAATTTTCAATGGGAACGCAAGGAACAATGAAAGGAATAACAGCGGAAATTAATTGAGATTGATTGTCAATTCCTCCTTTGCAATACATATCATTTGGGCCATAGACCGGGGCTTAATTTAATAGAACAGGCCGATGGATTACACAAATTTATGCGATGTGCGATGCCAATTCTCATCGATTCGGGCGGTTTTCAGGTACCCAAAAATGGCTAAACTTTTTTAAAATCTATTTTTAAAAGATGGTTTCTTTAAGTCAATTAATGCGAGTGAATGAAAAAGAGTTCAATTCCAATCACCACATACAGAACAAGTGTCCTTATTGAAGCCGGAATATTGCATCCAAATTCAAGTAATAATTCCAATATTATGTTTTAATATTTAAATTTATTAGGAATCCCTTGGATCGGACATTATGATGCAACTTGATCATTTCATTCCATCACTGGCTTATGAATGGCATTTCTGAAGATGATTTGATTTATTATTCAATCAATTTTGAGCTTTTTTTTTGTTGGAATGGAATCTCACCAAATTTTTATATTTTTGTTATTATTCGGAATAAAATTTATATTTTTATTGCTTTTGAATATAAATGAAAACAATAATCGGAACTAGGCATTGATCTAATACAACACATTATATTTTGGACCGGGATTGGAAGAGGGACAAAAAAGAATAAATAATCACAATTATATTGGGGAATGGGGATTGGTGTTTATTTTGTTTTGTCTTCCAACTATTTTATTCATCCACACATATTTCACAAGAAATTGACGATGATGCATTTCATTAGGTGAATGTGAAGCCGGATATCTTAATAAAATATAATTATTACCATAATTTATGATTTAAATTAACCTGATAAGTCCGATAGACTTTCTCGATTGCATTTGCGTAGGCGGCGGCACGAAGATCCATTCCCAGATTGTATTTCTGCGCCGTCTCAATTATTTGCTTTGCCGATCGATTCATTGTGTACTCAAGACCCTAAAATTTAAATTATAGTTATTTAAAAAATATTGAAATATGACTAACCGAATGGACAATGTCCTTTTCACTGGCACCATGAATTCTTGCTTGGAACAATTCCGATGGTTCAATTGGCACTTTCTTCCCAAGGGCACGCTCCACGGAATGTTGAACGGATCCAAGCAGCAAATAGTTGGAATCATGTTCATATTTGAAGGTCAATCGGCCGAAGCTGACGTGATTCAAGTCTTTGAGCCATTCGAAGAAGGAAACGGTGACACCGCCGCTGTTGATGAACATGTCCGGAACAACCAAACAATCGCCACGTTGCAGCAGGACTCGATCGGCGGCCGGCGTTGTTGGTCCATTTGCAGCTTCCGCAATAATCTAAATTTTAAATATTAATGTTAAAATGTTTTTTAAATAAATTAAAAATTAATTGCCGTCAGAAACGAGGAATTCCATTAAGTTTTAATTTCAACATTTTTTAATGTTCAGATCCTCAATCATCATCCGGCATTTTTTCTTGAATTTTTACTTAACATTCGAACTTTAGTAGCATTTTTTTGCATATTTCTATCTTTATCCCACTGAGCTAAAGAATGTCGGCTAAACATTTTACATTTTTTGAATGAAAAAGAAAGAGGCTTTCCTAACAATATGTTATTTTTTGATGTTAATGCTTTTAAATAGACAAACCTTTGCTTGAATTCGGTGCACATTGCCCAAGTGGATTGCCTTTTCGCATGCAGCCGGCACAAGAATGTCGCACTTTTCGAAGATCAAATCCGTGAACGGCTCGAACGCCTTGGCACCGGGGAATCCGCGAATTGTTCCATTGGCGATTTTCCAATCTTCCAGCTCCTTCGGGTGAATTCCATTTGGATTGTAAATTGCGCAATCATATTCTTGGACACCGACACTAAAAATAATTGATGAGAAAATAAATCAATTTATTAATTAATACCAAATTGCTCCGTCTCTGTGCAAATATCTGTGAGTGTGGAGGCCAACATTGCCAAATCCTTGGACGATGAATGTTTTGCCTTTGAATCCAGTGCTCAGTCCCAATTTTCCCATATATTCCGGATTGTTGATGAACACGGCCAAGCCTTTCCATATTCCTCGGCCAGTTGCTGAAACACGGCCATGAATTCCGCCGGCCTAAAAATTGAACAAATATTAATTTTATCGAGGTAGAAAGTCAAACTTACAACAATTGGCTTCCCAGTGATGCAAGCCGATGCGTCTTTGTCCAAATGACCAATCGTTTGGGCGTAAGTGTCCGCAATCCATGCCATTTCTCGCTCTCCTGTTCCCATATCCGGCGCTGGCACATCCACTCCTGGCCCGAGGAAGCCCTTCTTGGAGAATTCAATAGCAATACGGCGAGTGATTTTCTCAATCTATGGAGTTTAAATAGATTAATTTAAAAAAATAAAGGACACAAAAAACCTCATAGCTGGAATATTGACGTGGATCAATTTTGACGCCACCTTTTGCTCCACCGAATGGCACATCCACAACGGCACATTTATAAGTCATCAATGCCGACAGAGCCTTGAAATTACAAAGTAAATAAAGTTCGGTAATTGTGTTTATACCTTGATTTCGTCCTCACAAACATCCGGCGAGTAACGAATGCCACCTTTTGTTGGTGTTCGATGTTCTTAAATTATCGAATTTAATTTAAATTGTAAGGTTTAATTTAAACCTGAATGTTGTGCCCTCCATGCTTCGATGATTTCGTAGTTGCCATTGTCTCTTCGGATTGGGAATGCCACATGAAGTACTTTATTGACCGGTTTGATTGCAGAGAGAATACCGCGCACATATTTCTTCTTTTCATCCGGATTTTTGGATTTGTTGACCAATTCTTCGACGAGTTTAGGCTCAATGACTGAAGCACCGCGTTCAAAATAGTAGTCGACCATCTAAAATCGATTATTGCTTTTTTAAAACATTTGATTGTAAATTTACTTTGTAGAATGAAGGATTCATTTGATGATCCATTGGCTTATCCGCGTCTTTGATTTGCTCATGTGGATCCAATGTAGCTGCCGAATACCAGAAGATTTGTCGCATAGGTCCCGAGCATTTTGCCGAAAGAAATTTTGTAGTTGACTGAAGCATCACTTTTTATTTAGCAAATTTCAATTTTTTTTTATTCCTGATCTAAAATTGAAAAATTATGATTTGGGGTCTTTTTCTTAACTACTGATATGATACGAAAATAGGAATCAAATTAATTGCTAAGAAGATAAAATTAAATTTCGTATTTGTTGGAATTGGGAAATGGGAACTAACGGAGGATAGGTTAACTTACTTCCTAGTGCCTAAACCAAAATTTTTTAAAGCACGTGGGTGGTGGCCTGACCCTATGCACTCAATCCACACGGCTTTTCCTGGTTGTCGTCATCCACTGTTTTAGAATAGACAACCTCGTGAGGAAGCTTTATTTCTTTTATTCAATCCTTAAGTCAACAAAGCAAAAGAAATTTTTATTTTTGTTCTTGTTTGTCTAGCTAGCCACTTTTCGCTGACGTAAAAAGATCAAACTCTGATTCCTTAATCCTTAGGATTGAGAAGTAAATTATTTTATTACTAAATTATCGATTTATGAATTATGATGATGATCATGATACAGGTGGGAGATAAGATAATAAATCTAAAACTAATTTGGAAATGTGTGTTTTTAACCTTTTATAGGGCCCAATTTGCAAGAAATTTAGCAAAATTTTGTTAACATTTTCGGTCAGGCCATTACATAAAATTTGTTTGAGGGGATTCCCCGACCTAAAACCAATTTTTATCAGTTGCATCATACACTTATTGATGCTTTATGGAGGCATGGAGGGGGAGGAACGGTCATAAAAATGAAATGGAGTTCCACCGTTCATCGGTCTGCAACGAGCGCGTGATTTTTGGGGACATTCCCTCTGTTTGCATTCGGGGTTGCCTCTCGTCAAACGACTTATAGGCAAACATTGTTTGGTGGGTGCATTCAATTTCAAATGAATGATGATAATTGATAATGATCATAATTCTCGTTTTTGTGCTCAGTGGATTTTATTAATATCAAACTAAAATTTATGAAAAATTCACAAATACGATTTATTTTGAAACTTTGGGCAAAAAAAAAGTGAAGACAAATCACCATTCACCAGTGAGCAAAATAATAAAACACTTCACATATAATTTATATAAACAAACGAAAATAGGAATAAAAGATTGGAGGAAATAAATAAATCTTTCATTATCTGCTAATTTGTTAATATAGATAAGTAGATTTGATAAATATGATTTCACTTATTAATTTATGCAACATAAGCAGATGATTATTGCTTCTTGATTTATTTAAATATACATGTTTTATGATGTCGGAAAATAATTAGAAAAATATTGATTGATGAGTGATAATTGGCTAGAAAATTGAAATCATTTGATTTGAGTCTATAATATCAAAGTCATAAAATCATAAACTATGAAAATTAGAGTATTATATCAATCATAGCATCTTTAGTATAAGTTTCTTTCATCTGAGCTGCACAAAATTGGCCGGAAAGAGCAATGGTTGAATTTGTCGAATATCACCTTGTTTCCTTCCTTTCCACCATTGGCCATCGGAACGATCAAATACTTCAATTGAATCGCCAGTTTTGAAGGAGAGCTCATCATCGTGTTGTGCTTGATAGTCGAATGCGGCTACGGCCAAAATTTTTCCATCCGAATCTCCGGGAATGACCTAAAATTAGAATTTATCAATTTTGTAAATCATTGTTTTTTACTTGGATATAATTGCCAGGGAACCATCCGGTGTGCTTTTCGCCGTCTCTTTCCAATTCACCCTCCCACCAACCACCTAAAATAATGTTTCATTTTACCAAAACATCTTCTATTAACGAACCTGGAGTCATTTGATGAACTTGAACAATGTCACCAATTCTCAATGAAATTTGATTCGATGCCGTAGCGTCAAATGCCGCAATCGCCCGACCAGTTGTTATTTTTTTGTCTATTCCTAAAATGCATTTTAAAAATTGTATTAAATAACCGCAAACCAGGAATAATTGTTGCATCCATTTCTGATGCTCTTTGAACATAATTGGCCGGAAAAATCCCACTTCGCCCTTCACAAGTTCCACGCCACCATTGTTCCTTTTGATCAGTCACAAAAATTCGATCTTAAAATTCAAATATTTAAATAAGCCTAGAATAAAAACCTCCGGGTTTCAGTGATAAATCGGTGGCCTCGACAGCATCGAATTCATACAGGGCCTAAATAATAAAAATGATATAATTTAAGGGACAAAAACTCACAATAAACCATTCACCAATGCCACTTCCCGTTTGACTTGTCCTCCTTTGTTGTTGTTGTTCTGCAATTTTACTTGTTTATTTTATATTCTACACCAAATTTTACCATTCATCAATGAGCCATTTCCGCCTTTTTCGTTCCACTCTTGTGCATTTTTCATTAAATGATTTCCTCCTTGATTTGAATTGGCATCCATTTTTAAATAGCTTTTTGGAAACCATCCTTTGATTTGTCTGAATTAATCACAAAAATATCAAATTATTACGCAAATTTCAAACCTATTTTTCTGGAGACGCCCTCGCCAGCGCATTTCGCCTTGTTCCAAAACTTCGATTGTATCGCCACGAGAAAAGGACATTTCTTGGTCATTCCTCGCTTTCCATTGATACAATGCAATTCCGGTGCCTTGAATTATCTCATCCTTTTCCGTGGATGATGCCGTCCCGCCAATTCCATCTCCGGGTGGCATTTCGTACAAAGGTGGTGCCATTGGTTCATTTTTTGGTTCGACCGGTGCAGATTGTTTCTTCTCATCCGTCGGCGGAAGGTCATATAAGGCAGCAGCCGTAAATGCACCGATTGAACGACTAGGAGTAATTGATGTTGTTGGTGGTGGTTGTGAAGTGGACAGAGAAGCAAAAGATGGCTCAGTGAATGAGACGCTTTTTGGAAAAGCTAAATAAATGAGAATTAATATAAATTTTAATAAATAAACCTGAAGCAAAATCGGCCTGGAATGGAGTCGTTGTTGGCAATGTTTGTTTATCCAATTCGGCTTCCTCTTGAATGATTGCCAATGGTTCTCCGGATGGAGAACCGGTCAAACTTCCCGCCTTTTTCATCACACCGGTTGATGAGGAGGAAGAAGTGGAAGCAATTGGTTCAGCGAATGAGGCTGGAAACCATCCGACTTTGTCGCGAATTTGACCAGCTTAAATTCGTTTAAAATTTGAATTTATTAACGATTAATTTCGTACCAAGCCATCCCGGTTCGGATTGATGCCCTTCAAAGACCATTATCACATCGCCCGGTTGCAGTGAAAGTTCATCGCCAGAGCGGGCCATAAATTCATAAAGTGCTCGATATTTGACCGTTTTTAGGTTTGCCCCCGCATTCAATTGGCCAAATTGTTGCTGTTGGAAAGCCTCCGTGGATGAGCTTGGCTGAATTGGTTTCCCTCCTCCTGTGCTTGAAACACTTCCTTCTCGACTCAATGATGGTGTTTGTTTTGGTTGGCTAAATTGCAATTGTTGTTGAAGTTTCGCAGCAATTGCGGCCACATTCCCAATTGAGTCTGAAAAAAAAAACAAAAATAATTAAAAAAAAAATATTAAAATTACTTTCGGATTTTCGTCTTCCATCTTCATCGATTGATTTTGTGGGAAATTCGGGTGCAAAATTGTTATCAAAACTAGTGCCTTGGCTGCTTCCTTTTAAAGGTTGCCTCTCTGCCGTTGAGCCAAACACTGCATCCGGTGGCATTTCATATTGAGGTGGAATTGATGAGGGCGCCGGTACAATTGCAGTTGGATGAATTTCCCGTCGTTTCAAATTGTATCGATCCGCCAATTCTTGATGTTCTTTTTCAATTTCACCAAATTGTTTGCAACTTTGTTCCCAATCCGGTCGCTTTTCAATAACCAATTTTTCCTGATTCGTCGCTCTTTCATTCATTTTTTGGATTTCTTCTTCCATTCCTTTAATTTCTTCATCAATTTGCGTTTTTTCATTCCTCAATGCTTCAATTTCGTTCGCCCTGGATAATTGTCGTTGGCATTCCGACTGCAATTGTAAATTCTCATGACCGAATCGTTCACTTTGAACATTCAACTGTAATTAAATATTTATTTTTAATAATTAAATAAAAATAAACCTCTCTGGCTTTCTTTTCCACTTCTTGTATTTTCGCACATTTCTCGTCCCTTTTCTCCCTCATTCCCTCAATTTCTTGGGTAATTTTCAAAATTTTATCCCTCTCTCCAGTAATTTCCGTATTCAATTGTTGGGAACGTTCATCCAGCGCCTGCAATTGGAATGCCATTGTTTTTTGACGTTGCTGAATTTGTGTCGTTTTCTCTGTTTCGGCTTGTAATTGATTCTGAAATAAATAAATGTGAATATTATCGAATAAAATCAATAATTCACCTCTAAATCCCGGATTCGAATTTTTTCCAGTTCTTTGATCCTTTCCATTTCCAACCTTCTTCTCGCTTCTTCCCTATGTGCCTTCATCTTCTCTTCTTCCGCCGCTCTTTCCCTCTCTCTTTCCAATTCTTTTTGTCTTTCCAATTCCATTTCCGCTTCTCTCCTTCTTTCCAGTTCTTGCCGTTCTCGTTCCTTCCTCTCCGCCTCTTCCCTCTCTCTTCGTTCAATTTCAGCTCTTCGTCTTTCTTCCTTAATTTTATTTTTTGATTAAATTTAATTGTAAAATATTTCACCTCTTCTCGAAGAATTTGCCTCCGCCTGTCCAATTCGGCTTGACCTTTGTCCAAATTATCTCGTCTTTTGTCTTCAAATGTTTTAAAATGGCCAGTGCCGCCTTTTTGTGGAGGTGGAATATTTGGATCAGTTGGAGTGGAGGCGACGGTTGATGGCGAAACTGTTTTGCTACGATTGCAAAATAAATGCAATTCATTGGGAAGTTTAGGCGGCAAAGCATAGCCAGACTATTTAAAAAACAAATTAATTTCCACAAAATTAAATCAAAAATACCTTGATCATTTCAATGAGAAATTGAGCGGTGCAAAATTCCTCAATGCTCAAGCATCCATCTTTGTTTACATCGGACATATTCCAAATTTGAGCAAGTAATTGAGTCGGTAATTGGCTTTCACCGAGCACTCCTCTAGCCTGTTGGCCGGTCAAAAGGCCGATTCGACTTCGATCCAATTGATTGAATTGTTGGCAAAAACGGAGTTTCACTGGCTGCGGCAGCGTCCAATCACCCAATTCTTTTGTGCCCATTTGAAAGGGAACAGAACCACCATTTGTTGGAGTTTGAGCTAAAAAATAAATTTATTTATCAAAAAAATAAACCAAAACCTGCAGAATAACTGCCTCCATATGAGGAAGGTGATGGCCTATAGATTGAATTCATAGCCGGCATTGTCCCATAAGTAGACATTGGTCGAGGTGGCATTTGGGGTTGAGGAATGGGGCCAGCGGATGGAAATGGACCACCACCATTGAATTGTCCCAAAGATGCTGACGGGGTCATCCCACTGATTTGGCGCATTGAATCAGGCAATGTTGGTGGTAGTGGAATTCCTGCCAGACAATTTCGAACCAATTTCATGGCAATGGAAAATTCCAATCGATCCAATTTTCCATCTTTGTTCAGATCGGATAATTGCCATATCTTTAGGAAATATAATTTTAGAATTAAAATTTAATTAAATAAATAACTTGAGCGAGTATTGTAGCTGGAAGTCCGGATTTGAGGAAGAAAGGTCGAGCTTGATCGCCACCGATCATTGGAGGAATTCCAATTGGATGCAAAATGATGAACTGTCCTTCGTTTGATTGGTGCTCAATTGGAGTTATAATCCAAGGATTATTGCTGGTCATTGTTGGATTTTGTTGTTGAATACTGCTGGAAACAAAATTGTTGATCATTTGTGATGAATGGCCGGGTGTGGTGGCGGAGTTATTTGGTATAATCATCATTTTAAAATCATTTTCTTTTTAATTTGTTGTCAACAATAAGTAAGTAGTATAATTTTAATTATGAATTAATAAGCTAATAAATAAATAAAGGAATTAGTTAAATGGAAAATTAATTTTGGATGAGATTGATGATGATTTACTGCGATTGGCATTCATAATCGACAATGACATAGCTATTATATTAGCAATTTTATTTCAACAAATGAGCTAAAACTTTAAGTTAAAGGTAAAGCATATTGAATACATAGACATAGCACATAGAGGAGGCAAGATTGAAATAAAATGGGTAAATAACCTTGGCTCTGCTCTTGGGATTCTTGGTTCGGAGACTACGCCGTATTAAAAAAAAAGGCGAGCGCATACTGCAAAAAAAGGAAAAAAAAACTCCCCAAAGCACATCGATTTCCCATTGCTGTCCCTTTGCCCTGCCGCCAAGCCACCTAGCCATTATTTCTGCCACCCAGCTTCACATCTCTTATATTTCTCCCGCTATATTTTGCTCCCACCACTTCAAAGCCCTCCTTTCCTTTGTCATTTTCGACTATGGACAATTACAAGCCGGCTCTTGGCCATTGTTAATGCCGCTTGATTCTATGGAATAGCGATGGAGTATGGTACTGAAATAATGGAGTTGGGTTTCGAAACGAATGATTGAAAATGACAAGAAATTTTCAGCTACAGTATCATTTATCTAAAAATCTCGTTCTCAGGGATCAAGGCATTCAAAATGGAGAAAAAATAAAATCATTCATAAGTTTTTCCATATTTATTCAGTGAAATTACATTAAAAATTGGAGATTCATTTGGCTAATAAATTATGAGCCAATTTGGTACAGATATTTTCTTGGAAGATGATAATTTAAGAAAGATGTTCATTGTTCTGGTTGAGGAAGACTAGTCATCGTCATCATCAATAAATTCATTGTCAAATCACCAAAAGGCAGAGGATTTTCCTCCAGGCGGATGGATAATCTTTGTGGTTGCGCGAGATGCTTGCTGATCACTTTGGGCATCTATAAATGAATTAATTACGAAAAATCATCATTAAGTATTCCTACTTCGATTTTGAGAGCCAGGCCTATTGGTGCCAGAGGAGACTTCATCGGGTGTACCAGTTCTCGTTGATTGAAGACTTCCAGCATGACTGGTCACGGCACTTTGCTGTTGATTATGCCGAAAATCAGCAAAATTGAATGTCTAAATTACAGAGATGAAACATTTTTAGGGATAATTCTATTAACTTTTTCTCTGAGGCGTATCAATCCGAATAAGTGCGGAGAATTGAGGGTCATTGGCAGGAACATTCCTTTGATTCGCTCAAATTTCGGCGATTCATTGGCAATTGAATTGAATTGACTTTGGCGGAACCGGATTCGTCCACCCAAAATAACCAATTTAAATGATTTTTGCACATTAGCTCCTTGTAAGTCCCAGAGAACCAAATCGGCATCAGAGCCAACCGCAATTCGCCCCTTGAAAATATATAAAATTCTAAATATTCCTATGAGAAAGTGCACCTTTCTTGGATAAAGATTAAACATTTTGGCAGCATTTGTGCTTAGCACCGAAACAAATCTCATTGGATCCATTTTTCCAGTTAACACCATTTTCTCCCAAATAAGTGCCATCCTTTGTTCAATTGAATCCATGGCCGAATTACCGGAAATGCAGACCAAATTTGGATGACTGCAAATTTGGCTTCAGAATTAAAATTGTTTTCTTCCTAACCAGGCCAAGGATTCAAACAGTTCAGATTTCGCTGACAATTCAGCTCCAACAATGGCCGTGGAAGATTTAATGGCCATTGCAATATCATGAGAATTAGAACCAATTGAAAGCATTTGCACAACCAAAGGGGAATTTGTCAATTCGGCTAAATTGCATAGTTGTTGGACACGATTGGTCTCAAACTGTCAATGATTTTATTTATTTTGGGGCATATTTGCAATTTACTTTGTTTGCAATTTGCATTGAGGACGATGAAATATGTTGATTCTGTAATCTTTGTCCCAATAATCCAAGGAATTGTTTGTTTTTTGCCGAAACTCGACAAAATGCCCCAATTGACTTTGTATATTCCAACAATTCACAAAGTTCAGAATCGGATGGCAAATCCGCCAAAAAGCTATTGACACCGCGTTCAGTAAGCCTTAAAATATTCCCTCATTATGAGGTGGCTTCAATGTCCAAAATACCTTAATATGTCTTGTCGAGTTTGATCTCCTCGCCATTTTCCAATTGGAACACTCAATCCAACATTGCATTCAGCTGAATTCGCAATTTGTGAAATGGCACGTTCAAATGAGGTCAAAAGCAAATCGCCAGTCTCTTCTGGCCGAACATTTAAGACATCAATAATCTAGCAAAAAGAATTCATTCCCAAATGTTGAAGATTCTCACCGTCCCAGTTCCGCCTTTTAGAGCCGCTTTCGTCCCTTGTCCAATTGAATCGGATTCTCCCAATAATTTTGTATGCACATCGATGCCAGCCGGCAAAAGACATTTTCCCTCAGCATCAATTTGTTCACATTGGGGTCCAATATTTTTGATGGATTCCAATGATATCTCCCTTTAAAATAATAGAAATGGTGAGGAAATGATGGAATAAATAGCTAGGATTTCTTTGGATTATTCACCCATCTTCACTATATGGGCTATAGGCATTCTTTGATTTGGCTACAGTATCCCCTTTCCTTTACTACAGCAGAAGATACCTTATAATGCCCTCCTCAATGAGGACATTTGCCAAAAAGCATTCATCATCATTGAGCACCGTAGCATTTCGAATTAACAATTGTGGACAAATTCCATTTCCATTCCCTCCTGCTGTCCCATTTGCACTGTCATTGACCATTTTCAATGGTTCAAGATTGGCAGGTGGGCCACCACCGGATCCTCCTCCACCTCCTTGGACACCACCTCCTCCTCCCCCAATTCCGTTCCTTGTTTCTTCTTTTTGATGACCGTTCCGACGGCCTCCTCCCTTTTCCACACTTCCGTTTGGTCCTCCAAAGCTTATTGCCGACCTCTTCGATGGTTTGTTGTCACCAGGCAACGAGCCTATTTGTTGTTCCAACAGATTTGTGGTTAAATTTATTGTTTTGTCACTGTTGGTCACTTTGTTATTATTGTTGGTTTGTTCTGCAATGGCACAACTTTTCAAATGCCCATTTCCATTATGCCGCCTTTCTGTATTATTTGGCCAATGCTCTTGGTGTTGAATTGGTTGTTCACTTTTAAAACTTTTCCCTTCTTCCTTCTCAAAATGTTTTTCTTCTTCAGAATTTTTATCCTTTATGGCACCGTTTGCCTTGATGGATTCTTTAATAATTTCTCGCTCGATTTCTGGCTGCACAATTCTAGTTATGGCCGAAACAACTTCACCGTTATAAAAGACCTAAAAATGGATTTCGGTTACTAAAGAATGAATGGCACATTTTTGTGTGCCAATCTCACTTGATGATTGTTGACAATTTCACTGCCTAATGGAATTCCAATTGTTGATGTTTGTTGTGGCGAAAATTGCTCAATAATCCTTTGCTCTTCTTGTGGTGGAAAATAGGCAAATGGGGCCACCCGAGCAACTGAAAAAATGACATTTTATTACGAACAAATTTGAAGCTATTCCTTTTAACAATCCTCACAACCTAATTTGGAAAGATTGCGTAGGTTGGAAAAGTTTATTAGGTACGGAAAAATGTTCGGCTGAATAAGCGAAATGTTTTGAAATGGAAATGATGAGAATTTACTGTCAAATGGAATTGGATAGAATGGAGTGCGGCTGTCGCTTCGCGCATTAGCCACCCATCCATTTTAGGCGAGCGAGAGCCAAATCCGCCCAACCATTCCATTTCTATTCCATTCGAAGGCCTCTTAACCAGAAGTATTCCTTCCTTTCGGCCTATATTTTTCGCCTTCTCTCGCCTTCTCCATGTCCATTTATTTGGCCATTCAATGGCTTCTTCTTCAAATGGTCATTTGGCATGAATTTTGCCCCGGGGCAGGGAGGTAATTTGCCAAGGCTTTGATGTTCTTATAGAAAATAATCTCGCCTCAATCTTCTATGGCCGATTGTTTACTGCATTTTGAATGAATCCAGAAGAAGAATATGATACGAAAATGGGAAAAGAATTTTATGGAATTTTATGAGAAAGGAAATGATGGAATGTGTTAATAAAAATGCAAATATTGTATAAAAATATAGTATTTTTTAAGAGTCTTACCGCTTCTCGTTCGACTATTGCTCCGCTGTGTTTGTTGGTTTGGATTCGTTTGATTTTGCAATTTCTCCCTTTCTTGGCTTACATCAATTTGTATTTTCCTTTCCTCAATTTCCTTTCCAATTTCCTCTTCATCCTTATTCAAATGTGCATCTGCTTCTTCAACTTCAATTGACCTTTTCCTCGAGGGCCATTCACAAGGAGCAGCCGTCATCGTTGTGATTGATTCGTGGCATTGAAGTGTTGTTGTGGAGGAGATTATGGGGAGAGTGGCTGAATCCATTTGTGCGCAACTTTCCAATTGAGACGGGGTCAAGCGTTTCTTCTCATCACTTTAAAATCCAATAAATTAATAATTAAATAATCTTATTTTGCATACATTTCGCTTCCTTCAAGACCCATCCCGGCTTCATTTTCCCTCTTTCCTTCACTTTTTATTTCATCCTCTTTCTTCTCCAGTTGGCCTATATTCCTGGATTTATTAGTTGCCAATCCGGCGAATGGTGAATCTTCAGTTCGGCCAAATAAATCCCTCATTGCTTGCGATGTTTCGAATGCACTTTTTCGCCTTCTTTGGGCAATCGGAGTTGTCGCTGATTCCACTGTTGCCTTTTTCTCGGTTTGCCTTAAGGCGGAGGCAATTGAATCAGTGGAACGATGGATGGGTCGAGGGGACTAAATCAGCAAAAAGAATTTTCGAAATTTCGTCCAAAATGACCTGTTTGGCCGAAGATGTACCACTTCGACTCCCACTGGTTCCTCTCATCTTATTTGAGATTTTCCCGGTTGAACCCGACCTCGGAGCAAGTTTTTCAGTGCCAGCCGATGATGAACTTGTAGAGGCCACCGAATGAGGCTGGACCAACAATTTTTCCATTGTAGATGGATCATTTTTATCTCCTTCTAATGTCTTTTGATTTTCTTGATTTTCTCCATTTTCATCATTCTAAAAAGATTAATTTTACAAAATTTGGGTTGAATTATTTGAATAACCATTTCAACAATCTTTGAATCTTTGTTGTTGAATTCCACTCGTAAATGTTCGGTTGGTGCCTTTGGCAAAAGAGTGCATTCCTCTGCTGTTGCTGATTGCTCATTTGTTATGGCCAAAACATCAATTGCTGATGAAGGTGTTGACTCCAATTCCAGTGGAGCCTTTCTTTCTTCAATTTTCATTTTAATTTGTTCTCCAAATTCAGAATCTTTCTCATCAACTGGTTTTGATTTTTCTGCTTCTACATTTTCAAATGATGTCCCCTTTGGCAATTCTTCTCCCTTTAATTCCATCTCCCTTTGCCCATCAACAAATTGTCCATCTTCTTCATTCGCTACTGTACCAAAAGAGTGAATTGTTGCTGCTAAATTCCCATTAACTTCTTCTTTCATCAATGTAGATTTGGCCATTAGAATGGACGCATCATTATCAATTTTTTGTTTTGTCAATGATAATTTTCTGTCCCTTTCATCTTTCAACCTATTCAGCCGCATTCTCATTGAAGTGGCCATTGGCTTCCTTTGGCACAAAATTTGCAATTGTGCCATTTCATTGCTGCTACTTTGTTGTTGGGTCAAAAATATAGGATCGGCGGTAACTGCTCGCACTTCCAAAATTTCTTCTTGAAATTTTTGTCTATTTTTTCGCTGATGCTTTCGATTCGTTGTTTCCGGGTAAACAAAGAATGGGGACCAAGGAAAAACCATCTTCAAAAGGAAATAGAATATAATGTTGCGCATTCAATGGAAAACAGCCATTTTGTGAGGTAATCGAGCGCGTAATTTTATATGATGGAAACAAGTGGTTGTCCAAAAAAGCAATTCACCTAATATTGGGCTGATAAAAATGTTCAGAGAATTTTTATATAAATTTTGGTCGAAAAATTAAAAAGGGAAGTAAAGTTTTAAAATTTCATAAGAAGGCTCCAATGCCATCCCATTTTTTCAATGCTTTTCGCATCCACCCATTTTTAGGGTGGTATAGCCGCTGGTTCATTGCTAATGCTAATATGCCTCCTCTATGTGCGTGCCATTCATGCATTTATGCTTCTCTCCCACATTTGCCTTCAATCCATTTTATGTGGGAAAGACTTTAGCCTTATTAGGGCATGGAAGTCAAGAGCAAGAAAGCTTTAGAAATGGGCAGTAAATGGAATAAAAATAAAAATACTAAATAGATGTGATGGGAAATAAAGCTGCACATAAATTAAAATGGGCCACAATTTTGCCTTTAAAGTCTGGCATTTTTGAAATGGGATGGGCGGTGGAATTGGTGGCTATAATGCCAAAAATTTTGGATGTCAAAATGGTCAAAAATATGAGGATAAGACAAAAGTCGAGAGAAATTTTATTGCCAGCCGCTGATGTTGGCAAATGAAAAGTGGCAGTCGATTTTTTCATCGTTTTTTTCGTCCAACAAAAAAGTCGAGATGGATTGTATAGAATGGGGACAAAAACAAAAGGAAAATGGATAGTTGAGGAAAATTAATTCAGCAAAAAAAATCCCAAGGGATATTCCAGTGGAGGAAGACTTCTCCTCTTGCTCTTGCCTTGAAATTGACGAGAATTGGATGTTTAGGAAAAGGAATTCAATTAAAAATTTAGCATTTATATGTCAATAAAGGGAAAGCTTAAACAAATAAAGACTAGGAATGCAAAGCATTCATAAAGAGCAAAGGATAATTGATGTGACGATCGAATGGGTGGAACTCATTTAGGCTGGAGAGGATTTAATAAGATTAGCTTAACAAAAGGGGAAATCCCTTCCATCTACAATGTAAATAAAAAATACATGAGATGCTTGCAAAAACTTGTTTCTATTCGATCAAAGTAGCATTTTAGTTGGCGCTGAAGAGGAGAGGATTATCGGGCATTTTAAACCCAAAATGGATTAGCGGGCAGTCAATCCCTTTCAAAGTAATATAAATGGATTAACATGTTTTTTTTTGACGGACATGGCCTATTTTAATTGAACATATTCTACTTTTGCATCGGCGGAGTTTGAAAGGATTCGGAAAAAGTCACTGAATAATAGAAAGTCGGTGTGGATGAAAGGTGTCCGGCAGATCCTGACACCACTGCCCCATAACCCAATATTATTCATGTGAGTTGCTGACAAAAATAGCACATGGTGGTAAATTATTGGTCTCCGGGCGCTTGGAGAATGGATACTGACTAGCGAGCAAACAATCCATGCTGCTAATGAGCTACTGCGCTGGAGGGAATATTATGGTGGTTGCTCAATGAGGGTGGGTGGGCATTGGGCACTCAAAATGGAAAGAATGGTAGAAATTGGGGATTTTGCCGGAGGGCATGGAAAGTGGAGGATATTGCGCAATATTGGGAAATAAAAATGAAATATTGGATTATCATTTTATGGGAAATTGGAATAAATTGTGGTTGATTTTAAATCATTTAAGATTGTTTTTCCGACGTGTTTTTGTCTATTCAGAAAAATTGCAAAATGTTTTGTCCACCGCGCGAATACTTATCCAGCTCAAACATTCCCAACTATTTCATTCTTCGGCCAATTTCTATGGCCAACACACACACCCAATATAGAATAGAAAAATTGAGGTGTATTGGTTGGTGGCTGCTCTGCTGGCTGGTTCTCATGAAAATTGGCCATGACGTCCTTTTCGCCTGTAGGGCAGTCAGCCACTATTCCCTATTTTCCCATATATGGTTAGAGAATAAAAAGATGGAAATGAAAAAATGGATATTGGAAGAGTTGGATGTATGAGTAAACTAGGGTGGGAAAAGAGACCTTGAAAAAACCTAGCCCAGTTTTGAAATTCAGTTTAAAAATCACCAAGTTGGAGAATATTTTACAAAAAATTTATAAATAAAATTGGCGATGATAAAATAAAATTCCATAAGTGAATGGCATCAAAAAAAGAGAAAATGCATGAAAAACAAACAAAAAAAGGGTCGAAAAAAATAAATATAATTCAAATATTGCTTCTTTATCCATCCAACATTTTATGCATCATTGGGAGTTTGAGCAGCGTTGATCAGTTTATTTAATTCACAAAGCCGTTTGTAGGCCAATAAGCGTGGATCATCCTTTTGATTGAATCGCTCCAGGCATTTGAATTTCTGCATATACCAATCGAATCGAAGAGCAACCATCTGTCAAAATTAGGATGATGAAAAATAAATCAAAAATATTACTTTTTCAGCGAATCCTGGGTAAATGGAGAGTTGTTCCAGTGCAGTGGTTTGATCTCTGGCCACTTCGGCGTCTTTGTAATTTTTATGAATGAGATTGATCGCATTGGAAAGCAATCCATCCAAATGTTCCAATGCAAATGGTTCAACCAGTGGTTTTTGCTAAATTAACAATTTAAATAAATTATATAATTTAATTTTAATACCGAAAGTAATTTGATGATGAGCGCACTGAGTGGTCGAATCACGTAAAGATGTGCCTCACTGCGGTTCAATTCGGAAAGGCAATTCAAAATTGCTTGGAAAATGTTTCGTCTGAGCATGCATTCAATTGCAACATGGGAAAGTTCCGCCAATCGATCTTAAATTTTTGTTTAAATTTGGCTAATAAAATAGTGAATTCACTGAGCCGAAGTGCCATTGCTTTCCGTTCGGTGAGCACTGTTGAAAGTAGGCAGGCCAAATATCGTTCAATCCTCAAATTGAGTGGCTCATTCCGTTCATCTTTTGGATTTTCCTCGCTGCAAGGAACATTGCGAAATTCTTGAACACAAATTCTCAATTTTTCCTTGTGCTCCGGCAACATTTTTCTTTGACGATAATGAATTCCACGCCACCAAGCCTAAAAAGTTAGATTTGAAAGGGTTGAAAATTTTCAAAACTTGAATTTTTGTGATTGCTTCTTCCTCAATTTGAACTTCATTCAGAGTTGCCTCATTCCGGTCATCTTTTGAATTTTCCTTCTCAATTTTATCTGCTCCCTGATTTTCTTCATTTTGACCATCTTCCGGATTTGCTTCTTCCTCAATTTGAACTTCGTTCTGATTTTCTTCATTTTGGCAATCTTCTGCTGGATTTGCTTCCTCCTCAATTTGAAGTTCATCCAGATTTTCTTCCTTCTCATTTTGGCCATCTTCCGGATTTGCACCCATCTCATTTTGGCCATCTTCTGGATTTGCTGCTTCCTTCTCATTTTGGAATCCATCCTGATTTGCTTCCATTTGACCATCGTTTCGATTTTCTTCGCTGCAAGGAGCATCCCGAAATTCTTGGCCCCAAATTCTTTCTATATGCTTGAACATTTTTCTGCGACGAATTCGGCGCCACCAAACCTATTATAAATATATTCAATGTTTGGTTTATTATTATATGATTTTATAATACCTGAATTTTTGTGGCCGCCTTTTGTTCAAGTTGAATTCTGTCTTGATTTGTTCGCTTTTGTAGTTCTTCGATATATTTTTTCTGTTATTAAATTGTTTTAGAACATTTTAATTGAAAAAATCATACTTCGTGAAGTAATCCATAAAGTTTTCGCCAATGTTCAGCCATTTTGACATTTGAATTATGAATATTAGCTAAATCCATTATGCCTATGATGATTTGATGATGTAATGTATAAATTTTTCTTAATAAAATAATTTAAAATTTAATATCGAAATTTAAGAATTAAGATTTAGGCATAAAATGAAAAAAAATTGAAATTGAGACCTCGAAATTCGCAAATTGTCTAAAAATGCACGCCATTCCCCCACAACGTTATTATTTTTGAACGAAAATTTTTACTCAAGAAAAATGCCAAAAAAGAATTTTTATCCTAATTTAATGAAAATATTGTTATTAAAAAGAAAAAGAGAAAATGAATAAAGCATTAAAAAGAAATAAACAAAAAAGGTTGCAATCAATCAATAAAAATGTGTGCCAATGCCGACTCATCCATCAGTCATCATCATCAATGCAGCTGGCAAAATAAAATGGTTTAAAGCAAATTCAAAATCATTTTAAACCTCTTCCTTAGAATACTTTTTTTAAACAAGAAACCACCAATATTAACTTTATCATTTCGATGTCAATTAATTTAATAATTTGATTGATTGTTTGAGTTTTTCAGAATAAGAATTATGGGTTTATTCGCACAAATTGCACTTCTTTTTTGGAAGAATTTGGTCGTGATGTGGAGAAGTAAATTATGGCTCCTTGCTGAAATAATATTCTCCCTATTTTTGTTGCCATACATTATTGCTGTTGTTCGATATGTAAGTCGTGATTTTGAATTTCATTACTTTTTTTGTTTTTAGTCGCCAGCTCCTTCAAAAGAAGACGCCTATTCCTTTTCGCCATTTCTTATCACCGGAAATTCGTCGGATATCAACAGAAAGATTAACAATTCTGCCAGTATTGATAAATATTACAGTTGCCATCACGATATCGATATTACTCTTGGATACAGGTTTAACAAAATACTTTTTTAAAAATAATTATTAATAATTAAGCTATGAACCTGGTTTGGATGATTTGGCAAATAAATTGATGGCAAAAGTTCGAGAAAATTACAGCGACAATGAGACAATGCAAATTGAAATACAAAATTTCACATCGGCAAAAGAAATGACAAAGGCGTTAGAGAAAGATTTGAATGCAACTAGAGAGCAAATGTGCGGCGAATATTTAGGTAAATTATAGAATTTTTTGAACTAAAATTTATTTATAATTGAAGGTGGCATTCATTTTACAAATATTCGTTTGCAAAATCAAAAATCGGTGCCGGAATTGATTTATCGAATTCTTCTGCCAAAACGAAATACGAAATGGCAAATGATTGGTTCATTCTGGCTTAAAGATGATCCAAATCTGGCACAATCCGATCACAACCAAATTCCAAGCGAACCACCTTATTGGCAATCTGGCTTTCTCTCAATTCAATATGCCATTGAGACCACTTTTTTGGATATGGTTTAAGATTATAAATTGACATTTGGATTATATTCAATTTTCAGAACAATAGAAACAATCGCATTCAGGGATTTTCGATGAATAATTCGATTTTTTCATTTTTGCGAATTCCAATCGACGAATCATCCAGCGGGAGTATGATCCTTTTTCTCAAATATATGTACATTTTCTGGTTAATCGCTTTGATGGGCATTATGCTTCATACAGCCAAAAATATAGTTCTCGAAAAAGAAGCTGGAATTAAGGTTTTAATTTATTTTTAATTATAAAATAATAATAAATTTATTTTAGACATATATGTCGGTGATGGGACTTCAACCAATGGCATTTTACTATTCGCATATTATTATTGGATTTTTGAAAGCAACTTTGGTTATGATTTTGTGTACCTACATTTTATGCAAAGGCCTCAATGTAATTTAACAAGTAATTTATAATTTATTCCTTTTTTTCAGTTCACCAGTCCAACCGTTTTTATATTTTTCTCCGTCCTTTTTGGCCTCACAATGGCAATTTTGTCGGCATTAATTTCTGCAATAGTGAAAACACCTCAATTGACCCAATTTATGGCCAATTTAATACCCGCCCTTCTATTGGTGCTGACCATCAGTGCAACGCCGTCAATTAGTCGAATCGGTTTTTGTTTGTTGGCTTCACTCAATCCAATCACTGCATTTAAACTTGGCATTGCCCATATTATATATTCCGAAACAAAAAGTAAATTCATTCATTTCATTATTTAAATATTATTTTTTATTTTAGTGATTAACCTTGGATGGACTTCAATATTCCACGGTGGTGCGACACAATTCACAATTGGATGGGCAATTTTGATGCTAATATTCGATTGCATTTTCTTCACTTTTCTCATATATTATTTTGATGCCGTACTCCCAACCGATGAGACACCGAAAAAGCATCCATTTTTCTTTTTGAAATGTTTGGGCATTTCCAAAAACGAACATTCCAATTTTGCGGGCGATGAAGAAATGGATTCAAATGCTTCAAATGAAAATATGGAATATGAACATGGAAGTTTGGATGAGGCCGATATTATCGTAAATCAAATGAGCAAAAATTGGGGTGGCGGAAATTTGGCAGTGGATAAACTCAATTTCAGGGCCTATAGAGGACAGGTAATATTCGAGAATGATTAATTAAATTAATTATTATTTAAATTTAGTTAACCGTATTATTGGGTCACAATGGTGCAGGCAAAACAACAACCTTCTCTGTTTTGACTGGCTCAATCGACAGTTCGGATGGACAAGTTTTAATTTGTCAAAAAGATTTGAAGCAAAATTTACATGAATGCCAAAAGAATATTGGTTCGAATATTTTATTGCTTCATTTTATATTTTTGCAGGTTATTGTCCCCAAAACAATCCTTTATTTGATAAATTAAATGTGAAAGAACATTTAAAACTTTATGCCGGACTCAAAACTGGACATTATTACGGGCCATTGGGCTGGAAAGCACTTGAACAGGAAATTAGCCAAATTGTCAAAGATGTTGGATTAATGGACAAAATGGACACAGTAAATAATTAAAATTAACGTATCAAATAATAAAATTAAATTTAGGAGGCACAAAAGTTGAGCGGTGGTCAAAAACGAAAACTTTGCGTTGCAATTTCATTGATTGCCGGCAGTAAAGTTGTTTTATTGGATGAACCAACCGCTGGAATGGATCCGGAGGCCCGTAATGAGATTGGAAAATTATTGAGTCGGGCAAAGAAAGAAAGGTAAAACCTATAAAATAATTATGAATTTTGGAAGAAGAACAAACAATCTTAATTTTAAGACTAGACCTTTATTATTAAAATTATACAAAAATTCACTGAATAATTTAAATTTTCCACAGGACAATATTATTGACTACACATTATATGGAGGAAGCGGATTCACTTGGCGATCGAATTGGGATAATGGTCAATGGACGATTGGTTTGCAATGGTTCTCCGGAATTTCTGAAGAAAAAATTCGGTGCTGGCTATATCCTCTCATTCGTAAATTAAATCAAATTTGTTTAAAATACTTTTATTTTAGGTTTGTGCTGGTTTTGATTCATCTCAAAGCGAATCCTCGGACAATATTCGTCTTTTTAATCAAACCATTAACCGAATTCTTAGCGTCGTCCGCAAATATTCACCTAATGCCCGTGTTGAAAAAGCCCAAAGGCCTCCAGAATTTACAATTAATCTTCCAACTTCCGACAAAAGACAGTAAGAAAATTTTTCCTTAAATAAATAAATAATTTAATATTTTAGTTATGCAAATTTATTTGAAGAATTGGAAAATGGCAAAATTTTATTGGGAATTTCATCATTCGGCCTTTCATTGAATACATTGGAACAAGTCTTTTTGAGGTAAAATATTTAAAACAAATATTAATTAAATTAATTAATTAAGGGTTGGTGAAATTGCTGAACCGGAAGAGACGGATCAAGTTGATGGTCCTTCATCAGCACAAAAATTGGCAAAAGATTTGTTTGGTGTTCGACAGCAACAAGTAAATTTTTAAATTAATTATTTACAAAAATATAATTGATTTTTAGTTTTTGGATTCTCATTTACACAAAATTGGATTATTTTTCCGTCAATTGGCCGCACTTTTTTATCGCCATCTCCTTTGGACTTTGAGGAATCCGATGCGAAGTTTACTTCCATTGGCCATTGCAATTTTGTCATTCATCTTTTTGGGCTTTATTTTCAAACCATCAACTCCACTTTTACATCAAAATCGATCACTCTCTTTGGATGATGCCCACGAAAAAATACGAATTCCAATGCAAATCAGAGGAGATGGCGCGCAAAAACTCCAAGAACAATTCAAAGAACTGTCAAAATCATTTTGTTCAAATTGTTTGTTCATAATTGATCCAAAGAAGGATTTGCACAATGAATTGAAGAACGAATTAATCAATTCACCGCCAATGGTTGTGGGAATTGCAATTTATGAGAATTCATCAACGGGCCAATTGGAAATTGAGGCATTGTTCAATGGAATTGCAGTGCATTCCCCTCCAATGGCACTCACATTCATCACAAATGCATTACTTGGTGTCAAAAAATGTAATTCAATTTTAATAAATTTAAAATTTGTGAATATTTTCAGTTTCAATTCGACCAACCATTGAAATTTACGATGTTCCTCTTTCGGATGGAACAATTGATGATGAAGCATTCACTAAAATTGCCGCCGAATTCATCAACAATGCAATGGTGTCCGGTGTAATTATTATGTGCTTTTCAATTTTTGGTGCCACAATGGTCGTTCCACTTGTCGAGGAAAAAAGTGGCAAATTCAAACATCAGGTTAAATTAAATTAATTTAATTTTAAATTAATTTTGATTATTGATTTTTAGTTAATGCTAACAAAATTGCACATTTTGACTTATTGGTTCTCCGTTTATTTATGGAATTTGGTGTTCTACATTTTATTCTGCGCAATTCTGGCAATTTTCTTTTTATATTTTGGATGGATGAAAGATTGCATGGAAGAGTAAGACTTAAATTTAAACTCAATTTAATAATATTTTTTGCAGTCTTTTCTTACTTTGGATTCTCTATTTCTGGGCATATGTTCCAATGAATGCTGTTGTGTCATTCATTTTCGACAAACCTCAAAGAGCATTCACCGCTGTTCTCTCCTGGAATATGGTGGCATCATTTCTGTTTTTATTGGCCAGCACATTTTTGGCACTTGTTTTCAATTTGAGGCAAATTGCCGAAGTGATGGACACTCTTCTCTATTTGCTTACACCGGCATATGCATTAGGTAAATATTATTAATTTATTATTATTATTTAAAAATTTATTCAATTTTAAGGCTCTGGTGTTTTACAAATTCTTCTTCATTCATTTGCGCCCATTCCATTGGACAATAATTTCGATGTTTGGTATTTGAAGAAACATTTCGAGCTAATGCTGCTCTCTGGCATCCTTTTCTGGTTAATTTTGGCCATTTTACAATCGAGATTGTTGGCCACAAAATTCCATCAACTTTCTTGCCAACTTTTCCATAGACGTCTCTATCAAAGGGTAAAAATTGATGAATTAACAACCAAAAATTGATTTAATTTTTAGATTCTTGATTCGGATGAGGAAGTGGCACAAGAGGATGAAGATATTCGAAATGAGAGGGAACGATTGGATAGGCAAGAGAATCGAACCTTTGCATTGACTGTCCGAAACCTCTCAAAATATTATGGACAATTTCCGGCGGTGCGAAATTTGACATTTGGAGTCAAACAAAAAGAATGTTTTGGATTATTAGGTAAAAATAATTATTTTATTTTAATTATTAAACCATTTTCAAAGGCGTGAATGGAGCCGGAAAAACGACCACTTTCGACATTTTGACGGGCGTTCGTTTTGCCACATCCGGCACAGCGGCAGTGGGCGGAATTAATGTGAACAAAGCACCGCCAATTGGTTATTGCCCTCAATTCGATGCATTGCCAATGGAATTGACCGGCAGAGAAGTGCTCACTTTGTTGGCCCACCTGAACGATTTTTCGGACGTCAAAACACGCGTTAATCAAATTATTTGGTGCATTCGAATGGAAAAACATGCGGACAAGAAAATCATTAATTACAGGTAAATCTTTAAAATTTAATAATAGCGCATTTTTGTTTCAGTGGAGGACAACGTCGTCGAATTTCAATTGGAATTACTCTGGTCACCCGCTCCTATTTGATCATGTTGGATGAGCCAACGGCGGGAATCGACCCAAAAACGAGGCGTCAAATTTGGCAAATTCTCCAAGCAATTCGGCAGCAAGGGATTGCAATTTTGCTCACCTCCCATTCAATGGATGAATGCGAAGAATTATGCAATAAAATTGGATTTTTGAATCGAGGAAGACTGGTTGGCATTGGTTCGAGTCAACATTTGAAGAGCAGGTTTAAAAGTTTTATCAAAATAATTTATGTTTTATTTTTGTAGATTTGGCAACAGCTATTTATTGACCATCACAATTTCAAATCCAATCTCTGCTGTCCTCGCCCATTTGAACAATAAAGTGGTCGAGAATTTTAATGTAATTTTTCAATTTTAATCAATTATTTTTTAAATTTATTTTTTATAGGCTTTGCCCACAGAAGACCCACCAGCATCGAGCACCCTTCATTGGGAAGTGCCAAAACGCGAGAATGTTTCCTGGAGTTGGCTTTACAAAAAGGCACAAGAATTGGCGGACTTATATCCAGTAGGCTGCCGAGTTTATTATTCCTTTATAAATAATATTTAATTTAGGATCAGCCGAATTTGTCAGCCCGAGACAATGATCGACCCAAAATTATCGATTTTTCCCTGACTCAAAATTCATTGGAGCAAGTTTTCCTGCGCCTTTCAAAAAATCTTGAAAATTCAAAATGAACGGATGAGCCAATTGAAATTTATAATTTTTCGGGTCTACTAATCGTTTCTTCAATTATTTTGCCTAATTCAATTCACATTCCAATTTCCAATCCAACCAGTTCATAATTTTATTGTTTTTCTTTCCATTCTATAAAAGATATATTTTTAAATGCTTTAAAACCCTTTTGCTATATATTATTCTCATCACCAAAGAACAAATTATAACTCTATAAGTAGAATTTTATGCAATGTTTTTCCAGTATAAATTCTGTGCAAAATTTGAGAGAGCATTGCATTATTAAAAAGTTGGCAATTTCTTTATTATTCCAATTTTATCAAATATTTTTTTCAATTTATTAATAAATAAATTTTAAGAATATTTCTAACAAACAAAAATTACATAACAAAGAACAATTATGATTTTTCGAATGCAACAGCTCATCAAAATCATCCAAAAATTATTCAATTTAGAACTTTACGAAGATCTTTGCCTTTTTGTTGAGCTAAATTTGCCAACAGAGCCATCAAAAATGTTCATGGATTGTGGTAATTTTATTTAGTTTGATCAAATATTTATATTTGCATTATTAAAGATGAATTAGATGATGATCAACGTGGCTATATACTTTATTGTTTGGCCCATTCTTATGCTCAACTTAATCATTTTCCTCAAGCAATAAGGGTAAAATATATTAAACATTGATTAATATTGCATAAAATTCACGCAGAATTATGAGATGGCAATTCGTTACATTTCAAACATAAAACATCGAAAACTTCAAAACCGCTATGAACATGTGTTGAATACGGCCGAATTGCGCTTTCAAATGCATAAACTTTATTTGCAAAATCGACAAGAAGAAGAGGTTTTTTAAATTTTATTTTTGACCAAATTTAATTCACTTTCTTTTAGGGTCTTCATTGTCTTGAATCCATTCCTCGCGCTGAACTCACTCCAAAAGTGCTTCTTGCAATGGCTCATCTCTGCCATCAATTGGCAAAAACACCAACACAACAACAATCACAAACCAGTCGAGCACTTTTCAACAAGCGAGCCGATGTTCCGAATACTAGGATTGTCAATTATTACAAGTTCATTTTTTGTTCAAAACATTTTTATAATAATCTCATTTTCATAGAGCCATAGTCAAAGATGTACCGGAAGCAATTTATTGTCAAAGTTATTTAATTTCGGTTGGTGCAATCAAAGCAAATCAAAAGATTCTGCATGGCGATCAGCAACAACACAAGGAAAATGAAAATTTATTTATGACATCCGAAATGCGTCTTTGGAATGAGGTCAAACAATTACAGGCCCAAAAATGTTATTTGGAAGCAGCAAAATTGCTTGACAATCCGCCAAATGGAAGTAAACTCAGGTTAGCTCATTTAAAATTAAATATTTGGGCACCGCAGAGGGCAATAAAACTTAATTTTTGGTAGGAATAAACTTTCCATTTAAATTAAGATTTTTATTGGAACAAGCTCGTTTTTATCGGATGAATGGAGATCATCAAAAAGCATTGGCGTGTTACCAACAAGCACATTTACTCGATTCAACAAATGCCGAAGGAATGGATGCATTTGCTGCTCTCCTTGGAATGGTAATCACACATTTTTAAATTAGAGATTAACATTAATTCATTAAAAAGCACAACAATTCCCAACAAATTCAACGTGAACTCGATTCACTGGCAGGAAAAATGCTCAATTCAAATCCCCGTCGACCCGAATCATTTGTATTTTTTTTAAATAATAAATTAGTTTTATTAATATATATATATATTTAAGGTCATTTATGGCTGGGCACAAAGGCAAAGTCATCGGGCAAATGAAGCCAAGTTATTCGCACAGAGAGGAGAACAACTTGCTACGGTTTTCTTTAGCTTAAATTATAATAAATAATATTAAATTATAGAGAAGAGGACAGCAACGAAGTGAATGCTGCTTATTAAAAGCCCAACTTTTATTTGATACAAGAAGGCATAAGGTATAAATGGATGATTCAATGTTTATTTTTTGTTTGTTAAGGAAATGGAAACTGTTTTGGCCGATGCTCTGCACAATGATTCCACAAATACGGCCATTTATTCTCTTTACATTCAAATGTTCATTGCACAAGTATTTTTTTTTAATCATTAATTAAAAAATTATTTTTTAATTTTAGAAACGTTATGCGGAAGCCCAGCGTATGGCGAAAACATCGATGAAATTTGTGGGCGAACAAAACCACCAAATTCGTTTTTTGCTGGCCCAAGCATTGGCCGATGATCCAACTGACGGCGGAATAGTTTGTGAAAATTAATGAGTAAATAATTAATCCGAAAATACAGTCCGGGGCGGAAAATGCCGTAAATATTTTGGAAAGAATGGTCCAAGGAGGCCATCTCACTTTGGATCCTCTTCTACTCCTCTCTCGTCTTTATGATCGACAACAAAAATATGAAAAAGCAATTGCACTTCTTAATCGATTCAAAGAGGTTTTTACCCAATTTTCTCTAATATTTTAAATGAATTTTCAGAGTTATGGTGATCCGCGAATTCATCGAGAATTGGGCGATCTTCTCTCAAAAACCAATCGACCCGGAGAAGCATTAGGCGAATATGGGCAGGCAATTGGCAGTTTAGACGGATCGGACACATCAGCAAAAGTAAATAGAATTATAAATAATTAAAATATTTTAAAATGGCATTTATTCCATTTCGCTGTCGAATTTATTAAAAATGACCGTGATTAATTAAAATGCCAAAATTAAATTTTATTTTGTTTCCTGTTTGAATTTGTTGCTCGAAAAGGTGCCAATTGTCTGAAAATGATAAGGCAATTCTTTCCAACAAAACTTGGGAAGATTTTGGCGTTTTGAGCAACACACATACATGAAAAATTGAAAATAATTTCAAAAATTAAATTTAAAATTTTAGATAATCAATTTAATGGGTGGATTTACAACACCGCAATGTGCCGTGAACGCTGCTTTTGAGAATAGTGGCGGCGGAATTGCCGGGGGCAGCAGCGGTGCTGGTCCAGCCGATTCCAGAGGAATTCGAATAATGCCTCCTCCGGTGACCAGAGTGACCCGGCGAACGGCCATAAATCAACATGAACAACTTCGACGACTTCGAGGTTAAATTATTGACTAAAAATGTTCTCATCAATTCACAATTAAGGAATGGGAACATTATCGGCCACCGGATCGATGGGAGGAAGCAGCGGTGGTGGCAGTCGAATTGGAACACAAACTCGCCGATTGACGATGAATAGCCGCGGCGCAGGTCCAAGCAGCAGCAATAGCAGTGGCAGTGGACGGAGTGAAATGTTGGTGGCTAGTGGACTTTCACCCGTCCTCGCCCCACTTCATTTTGACGATGATCAACAACATCAAGGGAATGGAACATCGGCGGAAGTGGTGGATGAAACCAGTGATGAGGTTGGCATTGAATTGATAAATTATTTTAAATATTATGAATTTAATCATAGGGATCTGATTCATCGCAATTGAGTTTGGACGATGAAGATGGCACAAATGCGGATAACACCGACAGCCGCCAACAACATTCCTCCTCATCAACTCCTTTGGAACAATCTCGTGCCATCGATAACAGCAGCCAAGGAAATGGGACCGATCTTCGGGACATGGTCAGAGGCATTCAACGCTATTTGGCGGCAAATCGTTCCCCCAGCAACAGCAATGCAGCCTCAACACCCCAATCCGCCGCAACAACTTCAGCCATCCGAAACAGAGAAGCACAAAGACATCATCGCCAACAACACCGTCAATCGGGGGCTGGCAGCAGCAGAACGGGAACAATAACATCGACGACCACTGTTCAACAAAGATTGGCCACAATGTCCAGTTTCGATGATGGTAAGTCAAAAATGTGGTAATCAATCCAATTTTAATTCATTTGTTTTCAAAAGATGTCGATTTTGTGCCATTAATTGCCGATGAGCCACTGATGGAGAGGGATGTTCCAATGATGCGAATTGAAGGTGAAGGTGGCAGCCGTATGAGCATTGATAATTCTGGCGGTGGCGATCTTCTCATTTTATCCGAAGATGATGAGGAAATGAACAATTAAATCAAAAATTTTTTATGGATGTTTGAACTGGGAGCATTTGCATATTTCTTTTTAAACCAACCCGTAATCATCTAACTAAGCGGATTATTCTTTTTTCCACTTCTTATGTAATTATTTTTAAATTCAACATTTATTCTTTTCCCCAAAATTCATTTGATTTTTTCTAATTTTGTTCTTTTCTATTTTAAAAAAAATATTTGAATTGTTTAAAATAATTCATTCATTCAAAATTGTTTGGATAGGATAGTTAAATTGATAAATAAACATGGCGTATATATAAATGGGGAGTAATATATTTATATGAAAATTTACATTGAAAAAGGAAAAATTGCTGATTTTAATTTTGTAAAGAATGTTTTTTAAGGAAAAACAAAACATTTGTAAAAACATTTTTTAAACGAAAGATTTGTTGCGAATTGTTAAAACATTTGTAATAACATTATTTTAATCGACAAACATGTGGATTGTAAAACATTTTGTAAAAATATTTTCTAGACGAAAAACATGTCGTGGATTGTAATATTATTTTGGATTGTAAAACATTTTTGGATTGTAAAACATTTTGGATTGTAAAACATTTTTGGATTGTAAAACATTTTGGATTGTAAAACATTTTTGGATTGTAAAACATTTTGGATTGTAAAACATTTTTGGATTGTAAAACATTTTGTGGATTGTAAAACATTTTGTGGATTGTAAAACATGTTGTGGATTGTAAAACATTTTCTAAACAAATGTTGTGAATTGTAAAACATTTTGTGGATTGTAAAACATTTTTGGATTGTAAAACATTTTTGGATTGTAAAACATTTTTGGATTGTAAAACATTTTGTGGATTGTAAAACATTTTGTGGATTGTAAAACATGTTGTGGATTGTAAAACATTTTCTAAACAAATGTTCTGAATTGTAAAACATTTTGTGGATTGTAAAACATTTTTTGGATTGTAAAACATTTTGTGGATTGTAAAACATTTTTAAACGAAAAACATTTTGTTAAAAACATTTTTTAAACGAAAAACATGTTGTGAATTGTAAAACATGTTGAAGTTGTAAAACATTTTGTGGATTGTAAAACATTTAGTGGATTGTAAAACATTTGTGGTTGTAAAACATGTTGTAAAACATGATTTTAATCGCAAAAACATATTCTGATTTGTTGGAAATTTTATTATTGAACAAATTTTATTTTTCATCTACAATCCCCTCAGCCCTCATGTATTTGAAGACCCTACCTGTAACCCTCTCTAGATGGTCTTCTAGAGCCCGAGGGATGTTAAATTTTAATAGAGGATTACGGTATCTTGAATTCAGAACCTTTTAGTGAGTGAACTTTTTAGACCTTTTTCAAGGCAAAATAAGAAATAATGAAATTTGAATACACCAACAAATATATGATCCTCTCATTCATGTGAAAAACGAACTAAAACATACAATAATCCATGTGTTTTTCTCAAAAATTTAATTTCACCACCTTTGTCTAATCAAATAATTCTGATTCATGAAAACACAAAGAAAAATATATTTCTGTGAACATTTACTCGAAAGAAAAGCATAAAAGGTACAATTTCTTTCATTAAATCAAAGAAAATACAAAAATATCAAATATTGAGGTGAAAAATTGTGCATTTTAATTTTTAAGATATGGGAAATTCAGACAAAATAAATGGCCATAAGTAAAAATCCAATAAATCCAAGCGCAACCAATGAAATGACCAGCCAAAGGATTAAGGCCGAACCTCCACAACAAAATTCGCAACATGCGCTCCCGAATGTTTCATCCCCGAATTCGGCCATCATCATTTTACGCTGTTTTTTCTCAAAACGCTCCGATTCCTTTAAAAGGACAAAATTGAATTTTTAATTTAAATTGTGATTTGACCTTTAGGGCATATTTAAATGCTTTATAGTCCAACGGTGTCGTTCCCGGATGGGGCAAAGTTGCTGCAGTGTAATAGAATGGAGGGGGCGGGGGTGGTGGTCCCGGGATTGGTTGATACCAAATTGGAGTGGTCAACTGCCAAATTTGGGAATTATTTTCCAAACAATCTTCACTCTTTATTCCACCTGTCCTACATCCATTGGAAGGATCATTGAATGCCGTTGGGTGGCCATGGCTTCCGGCTGTTGATTGCCAATTTGGCCACCGCCTTCATAAAGGACCAATTGGCCACCGCCTCCATTTAGGCCACCTCCGGCCAAACTCAAATTACTGCAACTTCCGCAACGCATTGGCATTGAATTGTGCTGCTGGACAGCAGGTGTTCCTCCAATGCTGCCATTCGGATAGCTGGACATTTGTTGATGGTGGGAATGGGTGGCAGCAAATGAACGAGATCTTGTTAGGGATAATTTTGAAAAAAAATTGAAAAATTTAACAAAAAAAATTCAACTATTCTGTACTTATTCAGTCTTGATAATTGTGTGAAGGGAAGTAGAGGGGGATGATTTTGATGGGATGACCCAATTTAATTAATCGGGCATCCTCCCGTCCATTCATTCCAATTTCCAATTCCAACCCATCTCGAGTATCCATTCCCCCAACACACTCCATCATTTTTTGAATGGACAAACCCAAAATTTGGGGCATCATTTCCCCCAATAATTCCAAAACAAATTGATCATTCAAAAAGCAAATTGACTAAATCAAATTGGTCAAATCCAAAACCAAATTCGGGGCGGAAATTCGCGAATCCAAATGATTGATTGCGCGAAAAAATTAAGAAAAATTTGTGATTGATGGTTTTTAATGGGCTTTATCCTATCAAATCATCAAATTTCAATTCCCCCGGGTTATTTTATTTTGTTGAATTCACCTCCTAGTCTGGAGTGATTGCGCATCGAATTGACTGCCCCCACCGAAATTGAGGGGAGGCCCAGCTGCCCTTCGGCGTTGAGGATGGCCTCCATCTGCAGAAGGCGGCGAATCCATTGGCATTTGTTGTTGACTATGGCGGAATGCAGCGTTTTGTTGGTGCAATTTTTTGTTGGCGTCACACTTATTCCGCTGAATTTAAAAATTTAGTTTAAATATTTAATTTTAATTCAATTTTTGGTTTTTATTTTTGGCACACCGTGGAAAAGGTAACCGAAGGTTCACGGGACACGCTGGTGCCCCCATTATTTTGGTCTTCATTTCCATCCAACATTTTGGATTGCCGTCGATTCAGAATTGGCGTTTGCTGCTGGCCATCAACAATTTGATCGGCTCCAGCTGTTTTTGGAATGATTGGTCGTCCATTTGGCTGCCGATTTTCCGAAGATTGTTGTTCTTCTTGGGCAGCCGGTTTTTCCGTCAATTTTTCCCCAACCATTTGTGAAGATTGCCCAACCGCGGGCGAAAACATTTATTCCTCAAAATGGCAGTAATCAAACAAAATAGATGGAATCCATTTTAGTTAAATTCATCGGGAGAGGATATTCACTTATGAAAATTGTGGATAAGGAATTGGAATTGGGTGAAATGCGATAGAAGGATTGGATGATTGAGAGAATTGGCGCCTCAAAATATTTGGCGGGTTTTGGGACTGGCTGGCAGCAGAGATTGGCGAGATCGGCAGGGAATTGAGTGGATGGATGGGATGGATGATTAATTGGCGCAGCAGAAACAAACGAAATTTGGGATGAACTGAACTGGATGGGGGGAGGAATTTGGCGGAATTGGAACTATTGGGATTTGAATGAATTGAAGGGAATATGATGTCGTAAATTTGACGAAAATAAAAAGGAAAAGGAGGAGCTAAACCGGAAGAAATGCCAAATTAAAAAATTGAGTTAATCCAGCTAATAAGAGGTAAAATATGGACTTCAAGAAGATGATGGAAAGACGATAAGTTTTTGCAACAGAATAAATTTTGGAAGGATTAAAATCGTAAAATGAGATCAAAAAAGGGAGATTAGAGAGGAAAGGAAATGGGAATTCAGAAGCTAAAAAATTGGTTGATGTTTGCCTTTGGGCAAATCAAACAATGAATGAAGGTTATCCAAATATGTGGGATTTTTTCGGAGAAAATGTTCAAAAATGGACAGCAGAGAATGATTTGGCATAAAATGGTTTAATTGAATGGAGGAGGAAATAATGTGGGGGGAGGGCACAAAATGAACCCTAAAATTGAGTTCAACCCAAAAATGGATGTGAATGGATAAGATCTTACCCTCCCCTAAAAGTGCCCAAAAAAGGTGAAAGGTCATTTTGAGGGGAAAGTGCCTTTTCATGTGCTCTTTTCTTTCACCGAAGGGTCAAGGACCCTTCAAATGTTCACTTTTTTCATTCATTTTATTCCTTTTTTTTGCTTAATTTCCCCACCCCAACCTGAATCTGCTGTTGTGGTGGATTTAGCCGTGGCAAAATTTCTTCGGCCGGCACAGTGGTTCCAGTGGATTCTGAATCGAAATCGAGGGAAACGGTACGAGAAGAATGCGACCTTCGAATGAATGAGAGAGGGATTTATTCAAAAGTGTGTGAATTTAGAAACCCCAAAAGTAGTGGAAAATTCGATGAATTTTGGCGCCGTTGTTTTGTCCCCAAAAATGCGCAACCTCGAGCAGCAGCAGAAGGCCGAAATTGAGCCAAAGGCGAGGCAAAAGAGGAGTTGGCTTCGTCCAAAGGCAATGAAGAGGAGGAATTGGGGGCAAATGGACGACGATTTGTTGGTTGGGAGAGGAATGGGGGTTGAGGGGAATAGCCGAAGAAGTGAAAACGACGAAGCCCTGGGAGGGAAATTGGATGATTTTATCGAAATTGGAAATTGGTTGGATTTGCTGGTTTTTTGCTTGCCTTTATTCGGGGATTGTCGACTTGGAAGTCCGGTGGAATTGGCGGATGGAGGCGTAAAATAAATGCATCGGCCATTGGAAAATGGCATCGTGGTCGGCGCCTCCCGAACCAAATCGGCAATTGGGACGGTGGAATTGTCGTCGGAATTGGGGGAATTTGTGGAATTAACCGAACTCGATGGATTGGCCAATTTGCCAATTTCATTGGGAGGAGACCATCGACGACGGTATGGCATCTTTAATGGAAGAAGGAAGCTGAAATAAATGCACAAAATTGAGCTAAATATTCAACGCAAAAGGTGAATTTATGGCCATTTATGCCAATCAATATATAAAATATATATTTTCGCAGGTGGACGCGCACATCGCTTTGGTTGGTCCTTTTTGTATATTGAATGGCCAATTGTTGGTCAGCGTCCCACCATTTCCCTATGTGAGTTTGGGTGGAGCCCACAGGGATAAAGTGGATGGGAATGGAGGAATGCGCATTTGAATGGAATATGCCCTTTCCCCTTCGATTGTGCCCCATATTTTTATGGCCTGCGCAGGTCATATTCCCTCTATTCATCAGAGTAGGCAGTGGCGGATGGATGGCCTATTGCTGATGTGCCCCATATAATATAAATTTCATCAATTTAAAAATCATCAAAATTCAGAATATTCTCAAGGGCCATAGTAATAAATTGTAGCGGTTTTCTCCCTTCATTCAATATGAAGAATTTGCGCTCCAAACAAAAAGTTGGCTGTAAAGGAGGAAATTGTTGGATGAATGATCAAAAGAAGAAGGAGGAATGGACCATTCCAGGGACCGGTCATCATCATCGGCTGGGCACAATCATCAGGCTGGACAAAAAGCGCATTGGCCCATTCATCAATTGGATTGTCCCTTGGGCGACGACGGCGGAATGGGAAGAAAACATTTTTTGAATGGGAAATAATCCCTTTGGAAGGAGGAATTTGGCCAAAAACAAATCCAAAAATCAAATAAAAGTTGGAATTGGCTGATTTGGATTGGATGATTTGATTTTGATCTCTTTGGATTCATATTCCATTTTGAATATATCATATAAATCTTTTTGGATTGATGGCCCATCCATCAATTATTTATAATCGACAATGATGGATTTGAAATTGGAACAAAGTTTTTGAGCATAAAATGTTGGTGATGGTTCAATCGAGGGAATATGAATGAATGGACATTATTTTGATGGAATATGCCCAATGAATGACCCTTTTAGGGAAAATGACCTTCGGGGGCGAATTGCGGGGCAGGGAAATGGACAATTCTGTGGGAAAGCCAAAAAATGTTGGCAGAAAAAAGAAGGAAAGATTCGATTCATTCTCGCGACGACCACAAAAGAAGAATTATGCTCATTTCCTCCATTTCCTATATGGATTGAAAAGAAGCAGTAGTTGAAGGTGTGCGCGCACAGTCAAAATTGCAGATCCGCTCAATTGAACCCAGCGGCAGAAAATGTTGGAAATTGAATGTAGGAAATGGATAATATCCTACTTCTTCTTCGAGAATAATACATGATTCATTTTTTTAATGCAAAAAAGAATTAATTTAAAATTTTTAATGGATTGGAGGTGCCCTCCTACTTTCAAATGTGTCCCATATTTTTATGGCCTGCGCTAAATTCCACCTATTCATATGTGAGCCCGCTGATAGGCATGGCCTTTGGCCAGCATTTTGTTTTCGGGCATTTCCGTTTTATGGTTGGTCCTCCTTCTGTATGTCTCCGCATTCCATTGGTTTCGTCCTTCCTTACAATTGGGCCAACTTCTGATGGCACTTTGCTTCCAAAAACTTGCGCCATTCATTGAGATCCTCCTTTTCCAAATTCTAACAGTCTCTTCATTATTCGCATCCTCCCAAGTTTTGATTGCTTCCAAATATTTTACAATTGCCAAATTAAATTCTGCCTAATATTTTTCCATCCATTTGGCTCATAATTTATCAAACCAATTTGGTTCCAGTCGAATGCCATTTTTGCACAAATTCGCCAATCATTCTATTTTCTTCCCTTTTTTTAGTCATCCTTTTTCAAATATTGCCAAAAATACAAAAATGGCGAATCTATTGACGATGTTGACGTTTATTGAAAGACAAGGAGGAGAAGGCGAACAATTTGCGAGAAAAACCAAAAAAAACCCGTTCATTTATTTATTATGGTCAATGTTCGTCGATCTGATGGAATTGGAAGGCAGGCAAAAGAGAGGAATGATTTAGGGAAGCAATAAAAATGAAGAATAGGTATTTCCCCTAGTCGACCTTCATTTTACTTGGAAATTGAAACCAAATTATTTTGCGCACGAAAATGTCCTTCATCAATTTGTCAATTTCCTTAATTTTAATTGGCTTCATTTTCCTCATTGTTTTTGACAATTCCAATGGCCAATGGGGAGGACCACCGCCGCCTTGGTTTCGCCCTCCTTGGGCCAGAGGAAGAGGAGGATGGGGAGGTTAGAAAAAAATCCAACTAATTAATGTATGCTTATGAATTTAAAGGCCCTGGAGGATTCAGAGGAGGACCTGGCGGATTTGGTGGACGTGGAGGCGGTAGAGGTGGGGGAAGAGGCCGTGGAGGAGAAAGTGACGAAGGAGGAATAGGCGGAGGAAGAGGCGGATGGGGCAATGGCGGAGGTGCTTAAATGGATTGGCCATTTTATAATTTTAAATAAATAATATTTAAAAGGTGGCGGAAGAGGCGGAATGGGCGGATTTGAAGGAGGTGGAATGGGAGGAAGAAATGGACAAGGCGGATGGGGAGGAAGAGGAAGAGGAGATGAAGAAGGATGGGGAGGAAGGGGAAGGGGAGGAACTGGAGGCGATGAAGGAGGATGGGAAGGAAGAGGACGAGGAGGAGGAGATGAAGGAAGATGGGGAAACGGGGGAAGAAGAGGAGGAGGAGGAAGTGGATGGGGCCAAGATGGAATTGGAGGCGGAAGAGGAGGACAAGAAGGCGGATTTGGAGGAATGGGCGGAGGCCAGGAAAGTGAATGGGAACAAAGGGCAGGAGGAGGAGGAAGCCGAAGAGGAGGAGGACAAAGAGGAGGATGAAAATGACAAACCAATGATGAATTTGAATATTTTTTTTATTATTTATCTATGAATTATAATTGCCAAATTCTTTTATTTTCATTCCCTTTTGTTTCTTTGAAAATAAAAATAACATCATTTATCCATATTATTCCTTCAAGGAGGGGGTAAAGGCAAAATATTTTAAAGAAAAATAAAAGCCATTAAAGGGCCTGGCCCTGCTGGAGGCGGAATGGGAGGAGGAAGAAGTGGTGGATGGGAAAAGGAGGGCCAGATGAAATAGGAATTGCCCAATTAAATTAGTCCATTTTTAATGGTATTCAGATGGCGGATTTGGAGGAAGAATAGGTGGAGGAGGAAGAAGAGGAGGAGGTATGGTAAGAGGGGGAGGAAGAGAAGGAGGAAGAGTTGGTGGAGGAAGAGGAGGCGTATGAAAATGAGGAAAATGAGGATGAAGAGGAGGAACTGCGGATGTTAGCCCTATCAACATTTGACTCAATTATTTCCTTTCATTGAAGATTTTAATAAATAAATTTGCATAAATCCGGTTTTCCAATTTTGGTGTGTTCAGTTTAATTCATCATTAATTGTCGTCGTCCTCATTCATTTTGAAATATTAATTGTTGCCCCGGCGGCGGGTCATGCTCATTCAACAACCACCAACAAAGGGTATAATGAACCAACCAATCAACCACCTTCAAACCCATCATTTTCTTACAATTTCCTCAATTCATGATTTCATTTTCATTCACAAAATAATTTGAATCTATGCTGATGATGTGGATGCGTGCCATTCATCGCCAAAATACTTCATTTATTTTTGTGGCCATCATTTTCTTTTTGGCCAATTTTCCATTAAGCAAATTGGTTCCGTATTCACATTTCATTCAACATTTTGACTTTTATTCGCCTCCTCCATTCAAACGCAAATTTGTGGGTTTTTTCTTTATGAAATGAATATATTAACTATTATTAATAATTTTATTCACAGTTTCATTTTCGTCGATATCCTCGTCTTCATCCTTCCCAAAAACATTTTCGTCGATTCCAACCCAATCCGATGCCACCACCTTCATCAAATTCTTTGCTTCGGGGCAGAATCAGAATCCCAAGACGATTAATTTTTCCGCCAGGATCGCCGGGAAGAATTTGAGAACAATGAACAAATTATTTTTTTACGGCAATTTTGAAATGACGCAACAATAAAAATAAATTTGAAATTCCAAATTTTGATTGGATTGTTAAATAAAATCAAATCAAATTCCCATTCCCCCAATCATCCATCAGTCAAAAGTGCAAAAAGGAAGATGAAAATCAATCACAATCATAGACGTAAACAATAAAAAATGAATTTAATTTGGGGAATCCATTTGAGCATTCCCCTCTAAAAATGAATTGTTTTCTACCTTCCCTTTTCCTCATATTAATTTTGATTTTGAACATTTCTTCACCAAAAAGGGTAAATGCCGCAAGGAAGCAGCCACTCCACAAAATCCAAAACATTCGGGCAAGGAATGGGGGAGGCCGGTAAAAATTGGGAAAATTTGAGATGAATTGGGCCAATCAAAATTGCTTGCAGCCAATCTTCCCCAATTGGCCCAGCCCCTACACATCATAAACCAGTGAACCTTGCCAAAATTCCATTGGCATTGATTATGCCTCCCGGGGCACCTGGCACAATTGGAGCCGTTCACATGGGCCAAGGAAGATTGTTTGGATGAAATGAAGAGCAACAAAAAGATTCCTTTATTATTTTATTGTAATAAAAACAAAAATAATTGGGCCAAATGAATCACCCCTTTTTCCTTGCAAAATTGGCTGCTAAATTTGTTCATACTTATTCCCATCTTTTGCGTAAAATGGCCATTAATAAATGAGGGAAATTTGTGTTTGTCGAATAAGCCTTTGAATTGATTCATTCTCCCTTTTTAAATAATTTCAGCTGGCACCCAAATTTGGCCAATTACTTGTCCTTCGTTTTTGATCAATTCCAATATTTTTGTTGTGCTGTTCATTCATTCACCATTCTCACAAAAATCTCGACCATAATCGAACGCCAAATAAACGACCGGTTTTCAGCAAACTCATCGCCGAATCAATCTCCTCTTTTCCTTCTATAATTTCCTTAATTCATTATTGTCCATTTTTTGATCATCCTTCCCCGTTAATAAAAATTGGTTCTTTCGATTTATGTCTGATTAATTCGTTCATAACATTTTAATACATCAAAAATTCAATATTTTGCCAATATTTATTAAAATTTCCAGCCAAAAAAAAACAAAAATGCAGACAATTCTTCACAACAGTAGCAGGAGTGCCTTTTTGAGTATCGCAATGCTTTTAGGCCTCCTTTTAGTCATTGAACAAATTTGTGGCCAAAGGTACGGTGGCGGCGGATATGGTTATAATAGACCACCGCCACCCTCACATGGATACGGATATGGATATGGGGGAGGAGGAGGAGGAGGAGGAGGAGAAGGAGGCCATTGGGGGCATCAAGGTGGCGGGTTGAACGGATGGAATGGAGGCGGAGGCCAAGGATGGGCAGGCGATCGGCAAGGGCCAAGTTGGGGCGGAGGAAATGGGCCAAGTGCGTTTGGATTTAGTTTATAAAAATTTTGACAATTTATTTGAGCAAAAATTTAGGCAAAATTGGTTGCATTTTATTGATGATTCCCAAAGGGCATTATGAAAAATAAATATTTAAATTGATAATGTTTTCTATTATAAGAATAATTCAAATAATTTACAGATTGGGGAGGAGGAACCAATAATAATAATGATAATAATCAGCCACCTCCAGTCCCAGTGCCGCCATCCGGGGCCGGCGGCGATCAGCCACCAATTTCGCCGGGTGCCGGCGGTGAACCTCAGCAGCCACCATCCACCGGCGGGAGGGATATTAAGGCATTGATTTGGGAGGGGAATATTTATGAATTTGTCACATTTTTAGGTGGATTTGCCACCGGGTGCCCCGGGAACGGAGGAAGAAGGAAAAGAATAAATTACAATATTTGGCATTATTCTCACACAACACTCATTTTATTCATTTTGGACATTGATTGACTTTTCATTCAAATTTTCAATCAAATTTTAAATATAAATTAATTTTGGATTGTTTTTCCCATCCAATTCAAAATTCATTTCCCCAATGGAAAATAGGAAAATTTGCATATTTTGACATTAAAAAGATGTCGAGAAAAACAACCCAACAAATTATTGGGTTCATTCATTGGATTATATTTTGGAGAATGGGAACAATGTGCGCCCAATTCGGCAAAAATGATAATGGGATTTGGTGAGGACAAAACCGGGAATTATTGCATCAAACCAACTCAAAGGTTGGATTATTCCCGAAGTCATTTCCATCCATCTTTGCCCAAAAGTCAAATTCATTGTTACCATTTCCTTCCTTTCCTTTCGATTCCTTCCTTTCAATTTTTTCGTTGGATTATTTATTGTTATTTCCCCTCTTCAATGGCACTTCTTCCCCCATTTATGCGCATCTTATTCCCATTTCCTCCTTGTGCCACCTGCTGCCCTTCTGCTGGAATGGAATTTGGAGTGGCAAAGAAATTGACGCCTGCCAATGGATGTGAGGGGAATAATCCCACACAATTAAAAAGGAAATGGAAGGGCAAAATAATGATTAGAAAGTGTGGGGGGTGGGCAATCTGTTCGGGATTATGCCATCAAAAAAGGCGGCAAATGGAGAAAGGGACGAGAATGGGATTGCACTGAAAATGTGGCCAAATTGAGCATATTTATTTCAAGGCAAACTTTCCAATTATTTTCCCTTCTGCTCGCATCCTTGCCCACTTCAATTTTGCCATTTTCAGCTCATCCCCTCCCCATCATTGCCCCATCAAAATCAAATCCACCAATTTATGGGCCTAATTAAGTGCGAATTTGGGGATGGCAAATGGGGCCAATGAACAGAGAGGGGAAAGGCATCCTGCTGACTGAGGGGCACACAAAAAAAGAGGATGGCATTCCTTTTTGGCCATTTGGCCATCCAAAATTGAATGGGACAATGTTGGCACAAATTAGTGAATGATTGAGGAAATCCTTGGAGAAGGAAGCGGAGTTTGGTCATTTCGAATGATTCTTAAATTGTGAAATAATACCCAAATTTGAATGCCAAAATGGAGTGTTTTGGATTGGAAGATGCTCGATTTCCCACATAAATTTGAAAAGGTATGAACAATCTCCATTCAAAGGTAGGAGGGGGGGGGGGGGGGGGGGGACCGTCATAAACCTTTAGGCAGCCTCAGGTCGAGGACATTCATTCCTCCCTTCCTCCTCATTCATTTTTCTTCTCCCTCACTTTGATTCGCTGAGAGGATACTGTAATCGAAGAAGGGGGAAGACAATTCACACTTTAGAATTGGAAGGAAGGAGCGAATATCGTCGGAGGCAGAGGCCCAATTGATATTCCCCCATTTGACTGACTTTTTGATGGATTTATTATTCCTATTTATTTCCCATCATCGGCTCTAAATTTATTGGGAAAATGCTAAATGCAAATTTGAACATAATTTTATTAAAATAATAATAATTCTTTTATTTTTGGAACAAATTTCCCCATTATGGGTAGATTATGATTATGCAATGAGAACATTGGAAAATGTGTTAAATTGGGAGAGGGAACAATAAAAAATAAATAAATCCATGGCTCAAACAATTGAAGACAAACAATTGGAAATTGCAGGTGCCAAAAATGAAGAAGAAGTCAACGCAACAATGATGATTCCCTCCCTTCCCCCAAAATGAGGGGATAAACCCATAATCATCATTGAAAATGGAAACATTTATTTTTTTTGGAAATTGGAGAAAAAATTGAATGAAATATATTTTAATGTGTAAATATTTTAAAATTATTTTGTCCTATTTTTAGACCATTTTAGAATTCCCATTCCATTACTTAATTTCCTTTCTTTTTTGAATGATGCCGATTAGCCAATTAACGCATTGGAATGAATTGGAAATGGATTGAGGATTCGCCGACAAATTCCAATTCAATTTTGGCAGCAGCCAATTCTCACTCAATTTTGGGATTCCAACAGCGCTAATGCGAAAATGAATGGCTGAGAAAAAAGCATTTTCCGATTAATTCGAAAAAATCCAATCAACGGATCCAAATTTATGATACAATTTTGGATGGAAGGATATCTTTTATTTCACTTCAAAATTTGTTGTTTTTTTCTTCCATTCTAGTCTCGAATTTGCTTATTATTCTGAATGGGTTGTGCATGAATTTGGCTTCTGAAGACAAATTTTGGAGGGTGGAGGATTATGAAGTCAGCGGGAGTGAGGAATGGGGGATTTGAATGGGATGGGGAAGGGGAAGGGAGGTGCCACTCTTAACTGGATTATGGGATTAGTTTGGTGGCATAAGGCACAAATGGATGAATGGGGGGGGGGGGGCATTGGGCAAGCAAAGCAACACAATGAATTGAGGGGGCACATCTTCTTGAGGACATCAAGGCCATAAATAGTGGTTTCGTCTTTCGTGAATTGTGGTTTATTTATTATTAAAACATTAATTCTATTTTAATATGAATGATATGTACAATTTTGATTATTATTCATCCATCCTCTTGGGCCAATTCTTCATTTTGTTTTTGTCCATTTTCATTTTTCTGTTTTTCACCATTTTTTGAATGTTCTGTGCCATCTTGAATTGAGGGGAATAAGGCAGCCGATGGATTTGAATGATTATTGGGGAATAAGGCGGAAAATGCCAATCCAAAAATAAGTCGATCTGGGCCTAAATATGTTTAATTCATTTATTAATTCAATTTTATTGACTACCTTCCATGCCTTTTTGCTGATTTTGTGCCGCCAACATTTGTTGGATTGAGGCAAAATTGATGGGCGATTGAAGGGAATTTGGCTCATTAATTTGTTGGCCATTTTGAGGGGCAGAATTTGATTGTTGTGAAGGCTAACAATAAATTGGGATATTTAACAATTAAATGCAATTTAACAAATTTTGTTCACCATTTTTGCTGGTTTTCTTCTTTTCAAATTGTTTTTTGGCCCAATTTGAGAATTATTGGCCATATTTGGTGGCATTTGAATTTGGGGAATGGCCGCCAATGGATAATTGCCTAATAAATTCGAATTAAAAAGTAATTTAATGTCAAAAATGAATTTACCAATTTGTGGAGGCAAAATTCCCTGGGGCATTGTCGCCAATTGACCGCCCAGAAACATTGCCGCAATTGTTGCCCTTTGTTGAGGGGAAGAGGATGATTGGGTCGATAATGAATTGTTTTTGGACAATGCGGGAATTGTTGGCAAAATTGATGGCATTTGAATGGAATTAGTTGGAGGTTGATTGGAAAGAAGTGGTTGAAGGGAATTGGCCTCAATGGACAATGAATTTGGTGCCACTTTAAATTAATAATAAAATAATTAATTATTTATAATTTACGTGTGCCAATGCCAATTTTGTTCATTTCCTTTGTCCTTTTCCTCGGCTCTTCCTCATTTCCATGATCATTTGATGATGATTGTCCCATTTTTGCCTCCTCTCCCCTTTCTTCATTTGTCGCCGTTTTTGATGCCACCAATTCCAATAATTTCTTATTCTGTGCCTTCAGTTGTGCCAATTCATTGTTCAATAAACGAATCCTTTTAAATATTAATATTTTGGGTTAGGATTAACTGATTATTTTAATTTAGCCAAATTTATCCACATTTAATTCAACCCAATATATTTCATTTCCCCCAAAAAACATGCCTATTTGTGGCCAAAATGATTGTGTTAATTTTGCTTAGTTTTCGCGCATTTGATTGTCCACTTCCTTCCCCCGGTTGGCCATCTTCCATATATGGTGGAATCACTCGCCGCAATTCATCCAATGCATCATTCAAATCTGAACAAATGCTATTACCAACCATTCCATTTCATTTCATTATTTTAATAACCATGCATTCGCCTCCTTTCTCGGCTGTTTATGCAAAGTCGCAGAATATTCTGTTCCTAATAATTATTAAATTTAATTATTTTTCAAAAATATTATTTGCTTCTTCATTCAAATTTTCGGCTCTTTTTCTGCTTCTTTCCGATGATGAACCCGAATTTCGCCTTTTTCGAACATACGGTTCGATTTCCTCCGCAGCCAATTGTGAAATATTTCGCTACATAAATTAATGCCAAAATAAGTAAATTTAATTTAATTTCACCTTTCCTAGGATTGTTGTTGTTCGTTTTTCGCCGCCTTCTTCCCCCTCCAACAATTGGCCATTATTCCCCTCCCCTGAATTCGATGTTGGCATCGGCATTGGTGGACTTGAACTTGAACTGCTATTTGCTGATGGACTTTCCCGTTTATTATTTGGATATTCCATTGACTTAAAATAATATTAAAATGAATTGAGGGGAATAAATGTTTTGGTTGGCTGCATATTTTTGGGATTGGTCGAATATGTTCCTTCCTTACAAAAATATTCCCAAGGAGTATGGTTTTGGTGGATCCGCCCCTCTCCACCCTTATTTTGTAGCAAATTGGCCGTATCCCATCCATCCATTTCAAGGAGGCGTGCACATTTTCCTTCCTTCTTCCCATTTTCCATTGTGGTGAATGTCGCGCACATCAGCCATCCCCCTCCTACCAAATTTGCTGTCCCTTTTTGCCTTTTTGATTCGGCAGCAGAAGGCATCTTCACCTTTTGCTGGGGGCAATTTTTGATGGAATTGGAGAATGGAAAAAGAAAGGGGAATGAAAAGGGAATACTGTAAATTGGATTAGGCAAAAGTTAAGCCGATTAAATAATTTATATAAATTCCAATTTAATTTTCCATTTATTCTTATAAAATTTAAAAGAATATTTTTCAAAATTAAATCACATGATGGTGGGTTATTTCCCATGCATTCATTTATTCATCCATCTTCATCCATTTGTCCATTTTTTCCTTTTTGTGCCAAATCCCCCCATCGGTTTCCCATTTTAGGCACAAAATTGGCCAAATGAGCCAGTCGAATTGATGGGCCAAAAAAGGGGGCAAAAGGAAGGAAAAACCAATATAAAATCCAACCATTCATTCACCCATTCAAATGCCCTTTTGCCTTCAAAAAGGAGAGGAAATGCGAGGTTAACATCTAACCCTTCAAAGGAAGGAAGCCTTGAAAAGCCAAAAATGCCGCAAAAATGTTCAACAATTTGATTGTCCTTACATTGCCCTCATTCAATGCTATTTCCCTTTCGGCACCTTTTTCCCATTTTCTTCTTCATTTCGAGAATTTTGCACAATTTCCTCCAATTTGTCTAGAAAATTTCAAATAAATTGTCTAAAATTCAATATTCTCAATTTAATTTGAATTTATTCATTGTGAATTTCCACTCCAAATGGCAATGAAAATCCATTCAAAAGATTCCAATTCTCAGAATGCCAAACAGCCGCAACAAAAATATTCACCTAGTCAGACCAATTCAATTCATCCATATTTCTATTTCTATTCAAGAATTTTTGATTTCTTTGCACATTTATGAACATAAAAATTCCCTTTCTCAGCATATCACATTTCCAATTCAATATATTATATCAATATATAAGAATATCAAATAAAATTATTTCAATTTTCGATGTTTCTTTTTGGCCAAATCATGCGCCATAATCACTGTAAAAAGTAAAAATTAGAAGCAATTGGCCAATTAGGCCAAAAATGTATGCCACCATCATTTTCATTTTGCCCAAATTTTATTCAAATCTCCCAACAAAAATTTTCCGGCAGCCTAAAAAAACGTCATCCAAAATTATTATGGCCAGAAAGGAAATAAAATGGGAGTAAATGTACGAACAGATTTGGAGGAATTTATGGCCAAAAAACCTCAAAAGATGAATTCATTGTCCTCTTATAAAAATTATTTTATTTATGTCTTGATTATTCCATTGTATTGGATATTACCTCATAATTTTGTGCCACAAACAATGTTCCTTCCACCTTTCCAAATAATTTATTGCCTTTTCAAATATTTCCACGTCCTCTGCTTCTGATAAATTGCCGTCCATTTTTGCCCCTTTTTTGGCCAAACTTTTTGTCCAAAATGGTTTTGCCGCCGACCTCCATTCCCCCTTCCCTATTTCCTTCCTTTCCTTATCTTCAATTCTCCCCACTTTCTTTTCCCCATGGGAAATATTTGGCCAAAGGAATTCCAAGTCAATTTTGGCCAAGTGAATATTTCATTCATTCATTCATCAAGGCGGCCCCTTCACTTCTAAATTGCCTTCAATCTACTCCAAATTTATTGAACAATTTCCCATTCTATTTGGCCATAAATCCTCTTTCCCTATTTTTGCGCAATTTCAATGAGTTTCCAATGTCCCTTCTCCCTTCATTTTCTTCATTTATTTAAATTATATCCAATGGTCCTCTTTGCCAATTTCCCTTACACCAAAATGCTACTTTCGTTCTATAATTTTTGACATTGAATGGGGGGGGGGGGGGGGGGGGGGAAGGTGCAGAAGGTGATTTGAGGCGTAAAACTTTTGTTAGAAATTTAGGAGTGCCAATGTTTATGTTCATTCATTCATTCATTCCTAAACAATCCTCTCTTTTTGGCCTCTTTCCCCACTTCCTTTTTAAGCTCTACTTCTAGGCTAATTGAATTTTTTGACCTTCCTCTTCACCGGGGGCATAATCCCAAAAAAATGTTGAAGAATTCCCTTTTTGGCCATTTCCGCCTTTTCCAATTCGATTTTTGACCCTCAATTTTATTGTCCAATTCCCTAAATTGATTGAATAAATATTCCCCATTTTAATTTAAACCTCAAATTTATTCTTTGCACATTTCAAATGTTTCTTTCATTCAATCTATTCTATTTTTACCCAAATCCAATTTGCTTTCGTGTCAGCCTCCCCTTTTTTTATTCTTTTTCCCCTTCAAAATGTTGCGGCCACTTTTTTATATCCAAAGAAATATTTAATTGCCATTTTTGCTGAAAAACAAAAATTCCAATGAAATTTTTAATTACCTTTTTCCACCTTTTCTCGATAAGAACATTTTCCCTCATTTTAAAGAGGCCATTCACATTCATTCAAATTAATAATTAAAATAAATAATAAAAATGGATGGACTAAGTCGGCCAGAATTATTAGAGGAAATTGACAGGCGCGATGAATTGATTGAACAATTACAAAATGAGTTGAGGGGAATGCGAATTTGGCAAATGCAGGCAGAGCGAAGGGAACATGAAATGGCCGAAAAATTGGCCAAATTGGAGGAACAACGAGGAATAATGGTTGGAAATAAATTGGGAATAATAAAATTAAAATATTAAAGAATAATGGAGGGAGCCTTATTGTGCCCGGGGGCCCAATCCAAAATGAAAATATGCATCAGCCAATTTGCGCACAATTTTCGGATTCCCAATTGAAATTCACACATGCAAGGAAAATTGAAGTTTCGGCCGAAAGTAGTCGATATTTGCATAAAGAACAACAACAAATGGAGCAGGCAAAACAACAAGAAAGAAATGGAAATAGAAGATGGTCAAAACAAATGAGCAGGGAAAAGGATCCGGGGTAAAAAGGGGGCCAATATGGACCAATTAATTGGCTGACAAAATTAGACTAAATTTGTTGCAGAACATTGGAAATTCTGCGATCGGCAATTTTGTCCAATGAATTCCTTTGCCAATTGGAATCCGATGAAATTGCGGCGATGATCCAGGGAATGCGGCCAGCCGATGTTCAATCCGAAACGACAATAGTCAAACAGGGGGAATTGAGCAATGAATTATTCGTTCTTCAAGGCAAAATTGCCCCAATTAAATTTTGTGAATATTTCCATTTTTTTAAAGAAGGACGAGTCCAAGTGAGCAGAGATCAACGATTCATTCGAATCATGGAAAGCCCTTGTGTTTTTGGGGAATTGGCAATTTTGTACAATTGTGAGAGAACAGCAACCGTAATTGGTAAATAAATTAATTTAGTGAAAATGTATTGTCAGTGGGATATTTATAGTCCTCATTCTCGGGACTAATATTGTTCGGGCGAGGATGGGCCTAGGCTCTCATTCCAGGCCTTCGCCGAGATCAAGCCCCAGTGGCCCAAGGATTGGGTTTAGTTGGGACTTAGTAAATATATTTATCAGTTGTGCGGAAAATTGAGATTATAGAATGTCGTAAATGATGGAAAGTGAATATTTTGTTGGGAAAGAATGGATTTAAAAAAGGCAGATTGAGGCAATATTTGATTGATAGAGTGACAGGTGATTAGGAAAAAAAGTGGGCGAGGGAGGGGGTACAGTAGGATCAATAGGAAAAGTCCGTAGGCATTGTTGGCATTGACAGATATAATAAAAAAGGGAAAAGAAAAATGCGCCACAGAGGAAGGTTATTTGATGATTGAATTTGATGGAATGAATACAATTGGTTTAAGTCCATTTTATATAGTATTATGATATCAAAAATGTTGATTAAACAATTTTCAGAAAATTATGGCAAAGAAATTCCCTGATTTGGCCTATTTTACCATTTTTGGTCATTTTTTAGCTATTTCAATCAAATCCATTCTTTCTCTAGGCCAATTTATTGCAACAAATTGGCTAGATTTAAAGCTATTATATTCCTTTCAAAAATTATCTTGCACTAGATTCAGGTGTGCGAATTTCATTTTTAGAATTAACTATTAATAATCCAAAAAGAATAATTAATTTCAATGTCAATGTCATTAATGTTTGAATTCCCTCTACATATATAGCATTGACCCATTGCCGGCTTTGGTCCTTGCATCGAACTGCATTTCACACAATTATGGTGACCCATGCAAAAAGTCGGCAACAACAAAATTTTAACCATTTAAAAAGGCAAATTGGTTCTTAAAAAAGGAAATACCCCAATTTTACATTTAGATGTGCCCAATTGGGGGAATTGTTGGATGACGGCCAATTAATGGCATTGGCCGGCAAAGTTCGAGAGGAATTTTGGCAATTTCGAACAGAAATGGATGAAAATCAATTGCAGGGCCGAATTTATTTGATCACCAAAGGGAGGGTGAGCAAAAGGGAACATTAATATAAGCGCTAAATCATTTAATCAAATCCCTGGCCTTATTTTTAATCTTTGATCTGTGTCCTAAAATTCTTTATTCTCCAAAATCAGATCAGTTTTCCTTCCTATGAAATGAGTGCAAACCAAAAATAAATAAAATGAATTGATTGAGAAAACATTCAATCTCCGATCAGTGTCCCAAAAAAAAGGAAATGAATTCATTTCAAGGGGAGGGGAGAGGCGAAATTCACGTGAATATTTTCCTTTTTATTTATCGCCTATTGAGACTGGATGGGAGGCAGCAACAAATGCTTCCAATTAATTCAAAGAGAATTTGACTTTATTGTGTTTTGTTTTTGAGACTGGCCAAAAGATCCTTCCTTTTTTTCGTTCCTTCCTCATTCTAACCGAATAAATAAACCAACATTCAACAAATCAAAGTCCATTAGCTAATAAAATAATTATTCCAAATTCCCAATTTGCCCTATCAATTTGTTTGAATTTGAAGATTACCCTTCGTCGTCGACCCCTTCCCTCTGATTCACCACCCGAATTGTTGGTTTTGTCTGTTGGCACCGTAATTGGCCTCCATCAACTCTTCGATTCGATTGCCATTGGCAAAGGGCAGATTGGGACAATAAAAGGGAGGAATTCGCCATCACAAAACACTGGAATGGGCCAATCACAATCGGCATTGGCACAACAGCAACAACAAGGAATGGGGAATCGGCAAATCAAGAAGAATATTTCCCGTTCGGACACATCCAACAGCAGCAGCAAAGGGTGGGCATGGGAATGAGGGGCATTCCACTGAACTTTTGAATATTTGGAATAAATAATATCAATGCTCCATTAAATTAATTAAATTGTTTGGGGATCACCAGAAAAATTGAAGAATAACAAGAATTTATTTTTGTTAAAATTCGGTCAACTAATATAATTTTATTACTTTAATCCTAATATTATAAATAGTGCCATGTGAGATAATTTTCAATGCATTCATTCCATTAAAAAAACATTCAAATCATTTTTAGTCTTTTTTTCACTTATAAAAGTATCACATTTCATCTCCATAAAAATTAATCCAGTCTGTCATTAAATAATTATTTTCTGTCCAAAGCACAAAATTATCTTCCGATGGCCTTCATCGATGGGTTTAATTCATTTCCGAAGGACTTTGGTCTCCCATGGCCCAAATGAATTTTGGACTTTGACCCAATTCAATACCTTCTCTTACTCTAATCATCAATTCTAATGTCCATGTGGCCATCCAACAGCAGACTTTGTTGTGTCGGCTTCCACTTTTTTGGGCCATAAAAATCATGTGCTCCTAATCTTATAATCATTCTTGTCAGCCGTCACTCATTCATTAACAACTGTTTTGTTGGTTGAATGGGATGAGTTGATGATAATATATTTATTTTTAGATTCCTCCCTCGCCAATTCATCAATCCATTCAGAAACTTTCATCCTATTTTAAGCTTCTTTTGTTGTCTGAAACTTTTTTTTGGGCCAAAGTCTACCAAAACACAACTAAATATAAATAGAATGGCTTTAACCAGCTAAAATACTCAAAATGAATTATATAATCATCCATCTATTTCGCAAAAAGTTTTCCATTCCTAGTTCCTACACATTTCCTCTGGCCTCCATTGTTCCTCGCCTTTCCCAATTTTATTACTTTCTTTCTCACTAAATCACGTGGTATTTTATTTATATGAAATGGCCAATTGTTGGAACAAAGAATGGCCTCACTTGTCAGTGAAGCATGCACGTGGCTGAATAAATTCTTTTTGGGTGGAATTGAATTTATTTTTAGCCATTAGACAGCCACCGGCGGGTAATCCCTCTTTTTATGAGCCTTTTTGAGCCGCCGCATAAAAAGCCGATCATTGGGTCAATTGCCTCGAGGCGATTATCATTCATAAGACCCCATTCACTCTATGATTCTTTTGTCAGGGATAAAAGCATCTCAATCCAAAGCATAAACATCAATCGAGGCACACGCAAAATTTCCTCTAATCTCCACAATTTCAAATTTTTTACCTTCCTTTTCATTGTCCATTTAAATCTACCTTCAAAAAGCACACAAAATTGTAAAAATTAGAAACAAAATATGGTCAATTTATAGCATCATCATTCTCATATTAAATATTAATACCCAACTTCCGTCCTCTCAATATTTTTTGCTTCCCTCAATTTACCCATTATTCCCACGCAAATTAGCCAAGGACTGGGTCCCAGTTCCCAGACTCTCCATTTCCACTTTCCTTCCAGACGTTCTCATTCAAATTCTAACCGGTTTTTCCACCCAATTATATTTTGCTCGTTTTCTACTTTTCCAATTCACTCAAAATGTCATTTTTTTGCTTGCTTTTTTCCACTTCTAATTATTCTAATTATCCACATTTTACTATTAGCCCATTGTCATTTCATAGTAAATACATAATGTTCAACAAATTTATACGAGAGCTAAAAGATAAATAAATAACAAGAGAATTTAAGGCTTTTCCAAAATTTAATCCTTTTTCAAAATTTCCACTTGTTTTTTTGCCATTGAATCGAAGGGAATTTGTAAAATATTTTCAGCTGCCATTCTCACAAAAAAGGCAAAATTTAGGATTAAAAATGAGCACATTTTTGGCTTTATTTTTTAATACACCTTTTCATATTTTTTTCAATTTGGGTATTTTCAAACAATTTATTCTCAAATAATCCAATCCACTTTTCAAGAGTATTTATTTTATCCTCGTCAAATTCCTCTCTTTTAATCGCCCATGTTTTCCTTCCGTTCTCTTTTTCGCCGAATTGCTGATTTTATGGCCATAAATTCCATCCCAGCTGACTAATTCAATCCTCTTTGTTTTGGTGCATTTTCAGTACATCCATCCCCCCCCCCCCCCCCCCCTCTTCCATTTCGTTCATCATCCCTTTCTTTGGCCAATTTCCTTCTTCACTTTATTTACGTTTGAGCCGCAACCACCGGTTGGCCGGCTGGCTGGATCGATTGGGCCAATTGACAATGAGAAGGCCGCCAGCCGGCTGTCTGGAATTATATTCTCCTTCCTCATTTCCTTCCCAATTGCACTTTTAATTCCCATCATTTTCCATTGTTGACTTCATTTCCGCATTATCTTAAAGTAGACAAAAAAACTTATAACGAGAATCGAGATTGTGTATTTACTATTTATTTTCCCAAATAACAAAAAGTATTATTATTATTATAAGAGGACATTATCATCATTATATTCTCCTTCCATTCATTCCAAATTTACACTCTTTCCACTCCATATTTACGGCATTTGACCTTCTTTTATTGTTAGGTTTGGTTGTCTATAGTTTGGTTTAGCAAAAAGATGAGTTGGATTGATTGAATGAAGATTGGAGAGGGGTCATCGAGCACTCCAATCCAATCCAAAATGTCCTTTTTTCCCCCAATTTCCCTTTGGAAGGAATGTTGTTTTCACCATCATCCTATATATAATTTTAGAGGATCTTGATTGAATGAATGTTTTGTCCCCCGATTTTCTCGGAGATGTGTTGATGGATTGAGTTGAATTTTTGTACTCAGGGGTATTCGAGGATGCTGATCACGACCAGATAGTTAGTTTTTTGATTTGGCCAAGTCTCGCGTAGCTTGGCCATAGCGTTATGGCCAAGTTTGGTGATGTTGGATTTTGATGTTAGAAATGTCAAATATAGGGTAATCGAGGGTGCTGAAGACGACGGTGAAAATGGTTTTGCATTTGGTTAAAATCTCGCGCAGCTTGGCCATAGCGTTATGGCCAAGTTTGGTGATGGTGGATTTTGATGATGGAGAAGTGAAATATAGGGTAATCGAGGGTGCTGAAGACGACGGTGATAATGGTTTTGCATTTGGTTGAAGTCTCGCGCAGTTAGGCCATAAGATATGGCCAAGTTTTGGAATTTTGGATTTTGATGATAGAAATGTCAAAAGTAGGGTAATAGAGGGAGCTGAATATGAAGATGATAATCATTTTGCAATTGATTTAGGTTTTGGCCATGAAATATGCAAATTTTAGTTGATGTGGAATAGGCCAACAGAAGTTGGAATAGTCCAATTATCGATTTTTGCTCTATGTTTATGAATTATGAGTAAAGTTGATTGTTGCTTTGTTAAGTGGGTTGCTTAGCGCAGACGGTAGAGTGATAGAGTTTTGCGGTAAGGATGAAAGTTCGATTCCCTTTGGTGGCAGATAATTTTTTTTATCATTTTTTACTTTTTATCCTTCACAAATTATTTCTCTGAGCCCCGAAGGGGCGAAGATGATATAGGGAAACAAGCGACGGGCGAGCGAAGCGAGCTGAGCCCCGAAGGGGCGAAGAAGATAACAACAGTCACACTCCCTAGCTCAGAAGAACGCCCGATAGGGCGTTCGACTGAGCTAGTTTTGGTTGGAAAAAGATACTTCCTGCTTTTGGTTAGGTCGAAAATTGAGTGGGCGGCAAAATCGTCACAAGGTAGGGAAAAAGGTGACCAAAATGAATTTGGTGTCCTCCCATTTTGATGGTCAATTCATCTGGCAGAAAACGATAATTAGGACCAACAATTGGCCATTTTATTTGGTCAGCAATGGGATCAAAGTCCAATCATCCTCCCTCCCCCTTCATAAATGATTAAACATCATTCATAAATCTTTCCTTTCAATGGTCATTTTTTGGCCAATAATTCCATCCTAATATATTCATTCAAATTCATTCAAATGCCAAAAATTCATTTTCCCATCCAAATAGTAGAAGAGCCATGACTTTGTGTATTTAAGGCAGTGGGATTGGCGAATGAATGAGGAAGGAAATTATCTCCTCAATCTCACCGCAGCAGCAGAGGGAAACTGTGTTCCCTCGATTAAAATTACCGTATTCTCTCTTCTTTTCCTTCACATCTTTCACATCATTTATAGTTTTTAGCAATAAAATATTTGCCGCTCAACATCAAATTCTCTAAAAAATCACGGAAACTTTATAGAAACAATCTTCGTCCATTCCATTTTTAGTTGTTAAATCACCATTTTTAATTCACTTTCCCCTACATAAAACCCAGAAAACAGAGTTTTACTGCTTTTACCCACGCGTTCTTTAAAAAAGAACGTAAAAGTCTAAATCAAAAAATTTACGATCAACCGTCATTTCCATCTGCTACAAATTTTCATTATCAAATATTCCCCCATTTTATTCTATTCCTGTACATATTTTTTGTATTTGTGATTGACACAATCTTAATTTATTATGCAAAAATTTTGGCAATGATTTTTGTGAAGATTTACATAAATTTTGAATTTTTGAGAACAAAAATATTCACCAAAAATGGCAAAATCTCCCATTTACTTCATTCATTTTTTCCATTTTGGCATATTCGTCTGAATTCCAAATTGTGCCATTTCCAAAAATATTCTCCCAATTCCCCTTTTCCTTTTTGTTTGTTTGTTTACTTGGTCCAACCTTAAATTGGTTCCCGCTCCACCATTCTTTGGCCAATGGCTTTTCCCCTGCCATTCACGTGAATTTATTCCTCTGATTGAACTCATCCATCGATTTGAATATAAATTCACCCCATTCATTCATTCCATATGTTTAAATTGATAAGCATATTTCTCTTTGGCCATTTCATTCCTAAGAAGTTTTGCCCCATTTAAATGCCGTCGAATAATTCTAAACCCACGTTATTTACACCAAAACATCCACAGTGAAGAATGAACCCATTCATTCTTTCAACTTCCTCCTCCCATTTTATTCACGTGAATTTCCTCACATTTCACCAAGTCCCTGCGATGGCATCCATCCATTCCTTCTATTTTCTCTATTTATTCATCCTCGCCCAATTCTTTCGTTTATTCGCCGCCGGCGGGGCGAATCAATTCCCCTATTGCTGTCTCCTTCAAATGCCCACAAATTCTCCGCCCCGGTAAATATATGTCTGCCCGCACTTTGTACCATTGGCCAAACATTTCTGTTGGGTTCTTGTCTGGCGCCTTGAGTCATTTTTGGCCACAGGCTGGCCAGTCCAGACGATGGCACACAAAATAACAATGTTAGCCCGAGTTCGGAATGTGCCATTTTTGGCTTCCTTTCTTCTTCCTTTTTGCATATTCATTTTTCATTTAAATATTTTTTGCCAAGGATTATATGGCCATTTGTTCCAAAGTTCATTCATTCAATGCCATAATTCTCTAATCAAACATTCCATCAAATTGCATCTGATGGTACAGTACATTATTTCACACTGAAATTGAATGACCCCCAGGGCCCAGACCCAGGGCATTTGATTGATAGTCTCTTCTCTTCCAAAAAATGAATGTGAATGTCAATTTCCTCTGTAAAATATTCCAAAATGTAATTGTTATTTTACCCATATCCATCCCCACTTAACAAATTAATTCCCAATTGTTCCTTCAAAGCCATCCATCAATTAATTTTTCCCCAATCAATTGTCATTTTTCTAAAATATTTTATGCCAATTCCACGTAATTCTTTCACTTCCTTCAATTTTTGCTCCGGGTTCGGGCCGTTTATATTGATTCATTCTTTCAGACGGGGCACTCCATCCAACTCTTTCGAAAAAGTGGGCTTTCCCCGTTCTCCTCTCCCATTCATCCCTAGGGCAACGGCACGAAATGCTTTATCCCATCCAATTCCCTCTTTACCCTTTTTTTTCACGTTTATTCTCATCTGCCACTTATTTTCCTGGCAAATTGGATTGCATCAGCCTCATTTTCATCCACATTTTACTTCCTTTTCCTTCTTTTCACACAAAATAATTATATAAAAAACCTTAAAATTTACAAATTTGCATACAAAATTTCTGAATTTCCAAGAAAAAAAAAAGATTTTTAATTTTTTATAGTTCCCATCTCTCCAATAACTGCATCCTTTCCCATTATACCGCTGAAGATACAAAAAATTGGCCAATTACTCCAATTCAAAACAATTATTAATTATTCATCATTTTTCTTGCTAAAAATCATCAACGCTTTTTCCTTCGATTGGTCATCCTACTCCGACAATTCATTTTTTTACAAAAATCAGAATTTTTCCCTTACTTTCGCCAGAAAATTAAATATTGCCATAAAATAGTGTTTTACATGAATATTCCTAGCTTTTTACTCCCAATCCACCAATTTCCTAAAAGTAAAATCCTTCATCGCTCATCAATTAGGGCTTGAATTTTTAGTGATAAAAATTTAAAATTATTAAAAAAAATTCTATACTTTGGGCTTAAATCAAATTAGAAATGTTTCCGAATTTTTATGCATAATACTATACAAAAAATTCACTAAAATTCTGAGCCATAATCAACATCCTCTATTTTATACAATTTAAAAATCTTCCCTCATTTTCATTTCCTAAGTATTCCTCATTTTCGACCTTCGTTTGCACCAAAACAGCAAATTTTTGTACCGAATCATTCTCTTCGCCTTATCAAACTCAATTTGGCCAACATTTTTGATTCTAATGAGAATGGGCAGTCAAATGGGAGATGGGACACAAATTTATTTACAACTCCAATCACCCCTCCCACCCCCTCAAATGCTTTTTAATTTATTATTGGTCCATCCAATTCTTCAATTTTGCCTTCATTTTCTCATAAATCCACCAAATTTTCATATCCAATTTTGTTCTGCCCCTCTTTTGGAATATTTGTTTATGTCTCATAAATCAGACCAGACAAATAATTCTCACATAAAGTTCATTCATTAATATTTAAGAAAGGCTCACGTGGTTTGGCCTCCATTCAAAAACATTAAACTTGATAAAGAGGAAATTGAATGGACAGATTTATAAATTCATTTGACTTTTTTATGACCCATCTCTCCCTCCAATCCATTTCCTGGCCATCAATTTTATGGCCAATTAAATTTCAATATTCATTTTTATGCGAGGTTAAAGGCCAATTTGATCCTCGAAATTCGATTCCATATTTCAATCAAAGTTCAAAAATGCAAATCCTCTCTTTTAATTCAATTAAAAATTCATTTTCCGGGTGGTCTTCCCCTTTTCCTCTTTAAATTTTTATATAAATTCCTTCCAAATTCCCATCCAATTAATCCCAAAATTTTACATTTCCCTCCATCGCATCGTTCAATTTCCACTCCCAAAATATCCAATCCATTCATTTCCTTTCATTATAGAAGTAGACAATCTTCATTGACCGGCTGCAATTCATTGTTGGGCATTGAGCATCAACAAAATCAACAACAATCTTCATATTTCGTCGATTCCGTCGAAGGTTGCACACTTTTGGCAATGTTGGTCGAACAAATTCAAACAAAGCCATCAACCAATAATTTGGAGCACGGAAATGTTGAACATCATCATCAGGGGCAAAATGATGATGAAGGAGATGGGCATTCAATTGAGGGAAAAGAAGCATTGGGCCATCATCGAATTGGTGGATTGGTCATGGACGATGGACAAGGAAGCAGCGGATCCGGGGATGAGGATCGCAGGTGGGAAAGATTTACACGTAAAATTGAAAAAGGAGGATTAGGAATTGGGGAAAGCCAAAGAACATTTGGCACAAAATAAAGAGGGGAAATGATACGGATTAGTTTTTTATCCGTTCTTCTCAATCCACTCAATTAGAATTGCATTTTTAATAAATCCAAAAAGTAATTCCCCGAATAAAAGTGCATAGAATAAAATAAACAAATTCCCACATTGTTTAAAATGAACTTTTCCCAACCAATAATCCTAGAATTGTGACCGCCAATTTCCATTCATTTTCAAATGGTTTATTCCCTTTCCTCTACTGGCCATTGATAAGGACAAAAAGCCGCTTAAACTGGCCATTCCTCATTCCCCTTAATCTCCTCTCCTGGAATTGTTTTAATATTCTTTATTTTATTCGATCATTCCCTTTTCTATTTTTTGTGGTTTGATTTAAAATTGAACAAAAATGTTGCAGAAAATTGCTGCAGTTGAGGACATTCTCCAAAAATCCAAAATTACGTTAATCAAAAATTGAAAAAGAATAAAAAGGTGGCCCTTGAATGAATCAGTAAAAAGCAAATAAATAAATTCTTCGCGCATTTTCATTCATTCCATTCATCTCACTCAGCAGCGAATCCCCAAATTTATCCCATGTTTTACACGGGAATTTTGCTGGAACACAAAATAAAACCATGCAAAGAATTAAAAAGAAAATAGAACAAGAAGGATCAGCAAAAAAAACAAGCCTTATTTAGTGTTAATTTATCCCCTAAAATATCCTTCCATCCAATCCATTATTCATTTGGGCCAAATGATGCGCAAAATAATTGAAGCAATGTAATCAATCCATGCATCGATGCATGCACAAAATTGGATTGATCTCATCTAAAAAATGTCGTCCAATCATTTCCCATTTTTCATTCATTTCTTGACGTAATTTCCCCTCCATTGGTTCTAATCACTAATCAACCAGCCCCCACGAAATAATAAAACACCTTTGCCCAAAAATGTAATTAAACCATTCCAAATGGTCCATTTCCTCCCTCCCATTGAATGTTGTAAACATCAATCAGCAGCCAAAAATGTCCCAGAAATTTATTTTTTTTACTAAAAATGATTCAGTTTCCTAAAATTACCAAAAATTGGCTTCCTTATTCACTGGCCTATTATTAGTAAAAATTTGCTTTAAAAGCAAAATTGAATGAAAAAAGGGACATAATCCCAATAAAATCATAAAAAGCGATCAAAATCGTAATCTAAACTAAAAATGAATTTGCAAAAATAAAATGAGAAGACAGACGGCCAATTCCCTTTCATTCGGTGGATTGATAAGAATAGAAAAGATAATTTAATATAATACGATGGATGGATGATAAGGGAGGAAAGTGGCCATAAAACTAAAACCCAAATTGCCAATTTCCCTGTGGTGGCTGGGAATTAGAATTGGATGGAGGATGAAATTTCCTTGGCCCAAATAGTCTCGTATTCCCTCCAATACCCACATTTGGCCAATTCAGCAAATTTATGCGGATTGTTTTGGCGCCGCAAACAACACCAAAACCCAATCTGGAAATAAATTTCTTTTTCTTTTTACACTTTTCATTAGCCTTTTTGCAGAAAATTTCCATTTTTTGTAATTTTTGAGGTAAAAAAGCCATAGGGAAGGGGAACAAAGAGAAAATTGGAAGTGATTGGGCCAAATTAGAGAAAGAAAAAGAACCCGTTTTTGATGAATAGAAAGGAAAAGTCGACCCCCCCCCCCTCATGGGACAACAAAAAACCTTCAAAAAATTTGGCCGCTGTTGGACCATTCCCCCCTTGACCCAATTTTTGCAAACAAATTGCACCAATCATCATTCAATGGAGGTCATTTTGGTCAATTCAACAATCGGCTAATCCTCTCTCCCCATCTAATCCCTCTTTGTCCTCCTCCAAATCCAATTTTAGGGCCATTGAATTTTTGATCATTTTGCTCCGATTTGGCTCATTCATTTGCGCGATTTTTGGTGGAAAGGGCTAAAGGCGCAACCCGAACCCCAAAATAACCCTTCATCCCCCGTCTTCCTCCCATTTCTGGAGACCTGTTTCCTTCCTTCCCTTTCTCCTAAATATGTTTCTGCTTTTCCTTTTTTTATTCCTCCATTTTTTGCTGCTGTTTTCGCGCACATTTTCCCTCATTCAATGACCCTCCTTTCCTCCTTTTTACACATTTTCCATCCCAAAAATGGTTCGAGGGAAAATTCGGCTGAATCCAATCGACGATCCACTCAAATTGGGACAATGATGGGGAAAATGGATTCGGGAATGAATCCCCCTTTTGGCCTATTTTTCATCACATTCCCTTTTTTGGGCAACAATGGAAGGGAAGGGATTTAATTTGACTGTCGATGAACAAATTGGGCCAGTCAAAATATCACAAAAAATAATATCCTATTTTTGCCTTTTACCTCCTAAAAATAGGCCAACCACAAAATTGACGGTTATTTCGCCATTCCATCATAATTTCCGTCCACCCAGACAAAGAATATATAAAAATATACTAAGCATTTTACAAAAAGACAATGAGGTGGGCCCATTCATTTCAAAAAATTTGCACGCAAAATCATTGGCTGCAATTTCATTCATTCAATTTTTGTCCATTCTACCCAAAATGTGAATTAGTGAAATTGGCACTGGCACCAACCAAAAATGGCACATCAAAGTGCCATGCGCATTTTATTTAATCTCTGCTGAATAAAATGGTCGGGTGGTGGCACAAAAATGCTTTTTTTTGCGGAGGAGTATGAAAAAGAACTATTGGACTATATATTTATTCTCTCCTTTTTCCATCCAACCGGTCATTCAATATATGCAATGCAATATAATTCCACCCTTCCCAATTTGTCCCCATTTTCATATTTTTTCCAATTCTTCTTTTGACCATTTTTGTAAAACCCATATATATTTTTAAAAATATTAGAATAATGGTTTTTGCTGGCTGTTTTGGTGCCGAAAATGGCAAATCCTCCTCCTCATTCAATGCCCTCCTTCTCCGTTTTTTGGGATTATTGGAAAAAAGGCAAAAAGAATCATCGAAGGGAATTTCGACAACAAATTCAAGGGCCAACAAAATCTGCCTAAAAAGGTGCCAATTCCCTACACCAATTTCAATTTTTTTTTAAATATTTTGGTCAATCATATTCATCAAAAGAGTAGACTAAAAATGATGAATGGAATTGGCTAATTTTGATAAGAAGAAATGGACCCAATCTAAAAGACCAATTTGCTCATTTCCTTTCAATTTTATCAGTTTTTAATCAAAATGGGAATTTTGTCCATGAAATGAATGCATAATTGATTAAAATAAGTAATTGTAGTCGATTTAGTCAACTTTGGTTGATTCTAAATGATTTTACACTGAAATATGGGAATTAATATATTAAGCCAATGATTTATCAATTATTTGCAGATCGGAGGATAATGTTGGCATTGATGAGGAATTTGATGAAGTGGAATTGGCCGACCTGAAGACGGTGGCAACATTGGGAGTCGGCGGATTTGGTCGAGTCAATTTGGTTCGACATTTCGACACGGAACGGGTTTATGCCCTAAAAATATTGAACAAAAGGCACATCAAAGAAATGAATCAGGTAATTGAAGGGGAAATGGATTTATTTTTGGACAATTCCCCAATTATTATTTCAGATTGAACATGTCCAAAATGAGCGGAATATTTTGCTCGATTGCCGATCAAATTTCATTGTCCGGTGTGTTTTCCCCACATAAAATAATTCATTTTCATTCCATCCATTTGAAGATTGTACAAAACTTTCCGTGATTCCGAACGCCTTTACATGTTGATGGAATATTGCCCCGGGGGCGAAGTGTGGACAATGTTGAGGAATTGGGGCCGATTCGATGAGCCAACGGCCAGATATTATTGTGCCGCCGCATTGGAGGCATTCGACTATTTGCATCGCCGGCTGATCATCTACAGGGATTTGAAGCCCGAAAATATGTTATTGGACATGAATGGAACACCAAAATTGGTGGACTTTGGATTCGCAAAAAGATTGGCCAATGATGGGGCCAAAGCCTGGACATTCTGCGGAACGGCCGAATATGTGGCACCGGAAGTGATTTTGAACAAAGGCCAAGACTGTGCCGTCGATTTGTGGTCCCTTGGCATTTTCATGTTCGAATTGATCTCCGGCAGTCCGCCATTTGCTTCCACTGATCCAATGCACACGTCAGTCCCCCCCCCCCCTCCAAAATATACTCAAATTCAAATTGAATTATTTTAGGTATAATTCAATCCTAAAAGGCGTCCAATTGTTGGCTTGGCCTCGATATATGAGCGAAAATGCACGGGCATTGATTTGCAAATTCTGTCGGAGGGATCCCAGTCAAAGACTTGGCTATGGCCGAATTGAGGATGCCCGGCAAGATGTCTGGTTTAAGGGATTCGACTTTGCCGCATTCAGAAATCAAACAATGCGCCCACCAATTCGTCCAAAAGTACGTCGAATATTTCCATTCCTATAATTTATTTTCATTTTTTTTGCAGATCCGAAGTCTGACAGATACACAGAATTTTGATCGGTACCCGTCTACTGACAATTTTGCATGCGGATCAGACGAAAGCGGATGGGACGAGGAATTCTGATGGATTTGAATTTGATTTGAACTTTGCATCTTTCATTGGCAACAAAAAGAAGCACACCCAACATTTGCGATGAGCTTCTTCTCCCCCCCCCCCCCCCCCCACATTTGTATATTCACAAAATCCCCTTCCATCCACATTTTTTTTGCTGAATTTCGTTGTTCATAAATTTACTAAATTTTGTACACATTTTATAGGTACTTTTTCATTGAATATATTCGTTTTTTTGCAAAAATTGGAGAATTAAATAAAATAAATAAACAAATATTCATTGAAGATGGAAGATTTGCCCTCAGGCAATTTTTTCCCTTCTTCCTTTGTCAACGTCAATGTGCTGAATATAATGTAAATTCTGGATCTACAGTATTTTCTGAATCGTCCTAAATATTTCATTTACAAATAAATCGTTTGGAATTCCTTTCACTGATATCTTTTACTTAAAAGGTAACAAGGCTTAATTGATGTCATCAAACATAGCGATTGCCTCCCTCGAATTAATTTCACATTTCCCGGCTTCTATCATTCCATTTTTGTGCCCTGTGTAATTTCGAAAGACCAAACCAATATAGCCAAAGCAGTTCGGACCCAAAACCATTATATTGTAGTCAACCCACGCAAAATAATAGTAGTAGAGCACGACGGAGAGTAGAGCCGGTCCGTCCGTCCTCCGTCCCCAATTGCTCGTCGACCTCCAATTCTCTTCACATTCCCTACTCACCGCCATCATCCCCCCCCCCCCCCAAACACCCAGCCCGAACATTATCGATTCAATTCTTGCCTTGCCCTGTGCTCACCCCAACTCCCCGTAATGGCGGCCGACCGACTTTCCCCCCAAGCGTTTCTCCATACTCCTTTGTCAGAGCTTTTCCCCTCTATTCGCCCTATTTCCCCCGCATATAGCAAATTCTCAATCCTTCTTAAAAATAAATCTTAATCCCAAATTCCTTTTCCCCCATAATATTCTTGCTTGCCCGTAAGCTCGCAGACCCAGTAACAGAGGAGCAGGATGCGAAAAAGATGTAGGGGAATTGGCAGGGCAATAGGGGAACATTTTGCATCCATTCACATTCATCCAACCCCGATTCACATCCCCTCATCCAGTCTACCTTCATTCATTCATTCATTTTCTCATTTTCGACTAAAAATATCGAACAATTCAAATAGACTAGATTAGATTATTATCGAAAAAATGCAGAATTGGTACAGTCGGGAATTTTTGTCCTCTTCGCAGGCGGCCGCCAAATTGGTCTTCAATATCGAAAATTGGTGAATATTTGCGCAAATTACCAAATTAAACCCATTAAATATATTTTGACAGTGTGGACATGAGCAGAGTCCTCAATGTTCGGCCAACCCGACCACCGGATTCACATGGGAGGGAATCATTTATTTATTTGATGGATGGAAATGCCGCACGGACTGTCAAAGATTTGACCCTGGACGAATTGAGTCCATGGAATTGTACGTTCATCCGGGGTCTAAAAGGACTTCTCAAAAATGTTTCATTTTAGCCAAAAAATGCAAATCATCGACCAGATTCAGTTCACTTCAATTTGACAATAACCGAAATTCATTGATATTCAATCGTTATATTCTCTCAGACACATCAACTGCCAATTTTACGCCAGAATGCCTTTTTGGTAAACTAAATCATAATGAATGATGATATCAAATAAAGTGTTTTATTTTGCAGCCTGTTATTATTGTAAACATCCTGTTTTTGATTTGGTCAAGAAGATTTTCTACGCCTGCGATGGAAACAGGGAAAAATGTTTGCCAGGCACTTTTGTCATTTTCGTCTATGAATTCAATCGGGCCGAACGACTTTATCGGACACAGCGTTACCTTTCTTCCAACCAAAAGCCGACAATAAATTCTTCCAATTTTGGTGCAAAATGTGCCGCCCCTCAATTGGCACCGCCAACGGCCATTCAATCCTCTTCCCATTTGAATAATTTGGTTTCATCTGCGACCGGAACATCTCAAACAAATGTGCCATCTTTTTTCTTTTTTAATCGAAATAAAATAATACAAATTCAGCCGAATCCAATTCGCCATTTCCTGGAATCGACTGGTCCTTTGAAACTAGAAAATTTCTCGGAATGGGGCGATCCAATTGAAGATGACCAATCCACATATGATTTTGATTCGCTTTTCTCCACCAATCAAAATACCGTTGATTTGTCAGCCCCATCTTCAACAAGTTGCCTGGAAAATATACTCCAATCATGCACTGAAGTGAGCATTTAATTATTTTGGAATTAAATTTTGGATTATTCATTTAGGCGGCATCCATTCAAGCAATGGCAGCAGGTGCAAGTGGAAATGATAAAATATTTGGGACAAATTCGAATTCTCAATCATCTTCCACCCAATTGGTCGAAGATGATGAACCGGCAAATAAAAAACGTCGTAAAATAACATTCCGGGCATTGGACCAGCAAAATAGTGAATTGCTTCTGGGCAAATTCAATCAGCCTCCATCGTTTGAACAATCAAATCAAAGTAGCATTTCCTCACTTGTCCCGGCCGAGTATTCACCGTGAGTTTTAAATTCGGATTCGGTAATAGGTCATCTCCAAATGGTAGAAATATGGGCACCTCCGCAATATTAGTACAAAATATAAAAATTATTTAAATTTATTTTTTGAATCAATTTTGGAAAATGTTCGCTAAAAATATGTTTTACAATTGTGTTTTCCTTTCTATGAAAATGTTCGCCAAAAAATGTTTTACAATTGTGTTTTCCTTTCTCTGAAAATGTTCGCCAAAAAATGTTTTACAATTGTGTTTTCCCTTCTCTGAAAATGTTCGCCAAAAAATGTTTTACAATTGTGTTTTCCCTTTCCTGAAAATATTAATATATTACTATTTATTTTATTAATATTTAACTTTCTAAAATAATTTCAATTTGTACCATTGTGGAGGTGCCCGTATTTGTACATCCATGGATACGGAACGGATACTTAAATTCAAGAATATATTGTATTATTTCTTTTTCCAGCGGTGCCCTTTCATCTCACAACGAGGAAAATGATGTGAAAAATGATAAAAAAGAATCTGAGGAAATATGCCACTTCATTACAAATGAATCTCTTTTGGAAAATTTCCGCAAGAATTGTCTTTGTGATGCCCGATTATTGGGAGAACATTTGGAAAAGATGGATGAAAAATTCTTGGATGAATCCGCCGGAGGCAATAATGAAGAAATGATGAGGATTGAGGCAGATTCATTCGATGCAGGCGGATGTTTAATTGTAATTAATATTTACCCGAATAATACATTCAATTCATTCCAATTTATTATAGGTCGATTATGAATTGCCAATTGGCCAAAATTTGAGTGCCACTTTCCTTTGGTTCCGAAATCCAACATTTCTAGACCGAAAAACTAATCAACCAATAATCCACCCGGTCGCCGTTCTTCTCAAAAACATTCAAAACCAAAATATTAATTGCCGTCAATTTATATTGGATGAATTAAAAGGAAAATTGGACGAGGAGGACAAATTCGTGTGCCGTTCACTTCTAATTCATCAGCAGCCAAGCAATGAAATGAACAATCAAAATTTGGATTTGGACAATTTTTGGTCATTAAATTCGGATTTGCTCAATTTTCCTTGCATTCGGCTCATTTCTGGCGAACAATACAAAAGTGGATTCGGCAAAATTTCAATGCTGAAGAGGAAGAAGGCCGACGAATTGAGGAGGAATTATTCAAAAAAGAAAGTGGAATATTGGAATCAATTAGTTTTGAACAATTTGTGAGCCGACAAAGAGCAGTGGAAAAAAGATGGCCAAACGCATTTCGATCATGGTAGCCTCAATAATTATATTGGAAATTAAGGAGAATAATTAAAGGTTTCGTGAGAAAAGTGGTTGGATTTTTGAACATTGCTCACTTGGCTCCCAACTCAAAGCTGGATTTGGTGAAAATGAATTCGATTTGAATGGCACAATGGAAACATTGAGAGAAGAAATGAGACAAAGCATTCAGACAGCAACAATTCAACAAGTGGAAGGAAGCCAATCGGAATATTTGGAGACTGTAATCGAGGCATTAGAAACAATTTGCACTGGTAAATTGATGAATTTTGTGTTTTATTCTTTTTCGCCATTCACAGAATTCCTGCGAAAGGCATTGAATGCTTTGTTGGATCCAATTGAAAATGATGATTCCGATGGAGGGATAATTCCGGCAAAACGCAATTCCTGGATTGGAAAAGAACAATGGGAACAATTTTCAATCAGAGGTAGAGGCAATAAAAATCCAATTCAATGCTTTCAATTTATTTCAGCCAAATGCGAACATCTTTCTCCACTTGGCCTTTCCTCCCTCCTCAACATCGCCGAATCCCTCGATCCCGCATTATTTTGGGGCATGAATCGTACACAAAAACGTGAAATGCTTTCTTCGGCAAATTCCTTTACTGTAATGGAAATCAATTCGGATGGTGGTGGTGCCGAAAATGGCCAACAGGATGAAGCCAATTTTGTTGTTTTCAACCGAACAAATCGAATTTCCAATTTTGTGCAATTCATTGATAAAAAGGAAAATGGCATTCTTCATTGTCAATGCCATGGACAGGGAGGTGAGAAAATCCAAAATATTTTCCAGTATATATTTAAATTACATTTCAGTCATTGTTAATTTATGCCAACATATTTTGGCAGTGGCAATGAAACATCCAAATTTATGCAATAAAATAGCAAAATGCTTGAGGCCAAAATCAAATAATGGAGAGGCAATTGGGGGCCATTCAAATTCAACAACGGTGCCCGGATTACAATTAGAAAAGTAGGGCAATGGATTGGGTACAAAATTATTTCATAATTTTTGCAGTCATTCCGTCGAAATTATTTGCTGTTCCTCGTCAAATGGCTCATCATGAATCATGAGAATGAATTAAATTGATAATTATTGATGATGAATCCTATTTAATAAATTATACTTATTTTACTTTTCTCGCATATATTTGAATAAAATGAATTGGAAAAAAAAACATTTATCATAAATATTGAAATAGAGAGAAAATATTTTAATAATAGGACATATTCCATAATTCATTCATTTCATTTTGTCTTCTCCAATTCAATTTAATTGATCACTCGCGACAATTTTTGGACTCGATTGAGGAGAATGTCGCCATCATGGAGCAATTTCTTGTAGAGTTGATTTTTGTGGTCAGTTTGGGCCATTTCCACCACTCCCTGGCAACCATCAATTCGGCAACTGAGCAGTCCGGAGGAAATGAAGGTGAACAATTGTTGCTCCAAATAATCCTTCGTAACACCAAAACTTGCTGCCATCGTATCCAATTTGACCTGAAATGAACAAATTAAAATGAATTTCGGAATTAATTCACCGATTTATAAGGAGCCAAGAATTGTTGATAGGCTTTGACGCGCATTGCCCGGGTGTAAAATTGGCAATGTGGCTTCAAATAACGATCATGCAGGAGAACATCCCTTTCCAATTTGGCCAATGCAACCATAAATTGGTCATATTCGGAGGCGAAGAATGTGTTCAATAGATTTTTGGCCAACGGGAGATTCGCGTTATTTTCACCAATTTCGGCATTTAACTAAAAAATATTTTATTGAAATTTTTGGATTTTATTAAATGTGTACCTGTTGTTGAACATCGCTGCAATTGATTACTTTCTCCTTGAGATCGGGTCGGTCCAAAGCTGTGAAAAATTGAAATTCATTTTAATTTGAAATAAAAACCATAAACAGAAGTGACGACGGTGTAGAAAATCAAATCCTCATAATTCATCAATTCGTATGCTCCGAATGTTGGCACTGCTTCCAGGAAAAGTTCAGCCGCTCCTTTCATGTCGCGAATGGCCATTTTGTAAAGTCCTTCATACGAACGGAGTCGATTTTTGCGGTCCCAATCGCCTCCCTTTTATAATTGGATTAATTTAAAAATGGAATTTGAGATTGAAAACCTTTTCCATCAGCTCCTTTGCCTTCTCAACATTTGTGGTAATCAACTCGTGATCCATGAAGAAAAGGCCAATTCGGATTAAATTGAACACCAAATCGATGCGATAGCCAACGCCCACAGTTTTGTCGAAAGTTTTTCCGAATGCCTCAACTGCATTTGTTTTGTCCCCAATTTTGCATAAATATTCTGATTTGGCCAGCCATGCCTGACGAACTTCGCTCTCACCTTTAAATTTATCCTCAATATAAATTATTAAATCCGTAAAAAGGCTAACCCAAATTTTTCTCCGCATCCTCAATTTGCTTGTCAATTTCGTCCAATCGAGCTTTGTTTTTCGCTTTGAATTGGTCCAGCAATGCTGCATCAATCTTCATGTTCACTTGTTTGCAGGCTTGCTCATAGAATGGTCCCATTTCGTTGTCCTTGATGTGCTAAAAAAATAATTCATTAAATGAAAAGATATTTTACTTATTAAACTAACTTGCAAAAGTTTCATCCAAATGTTGTAATTTTTGTTGTCTTGGCCAAAGAGAAAGAATAATTGAGCAATTTCCAAATTTGGGTTCTTTGAGATCAGCTAAAATTACAATTGGATTACATACATAAATATTCATTCCAAAAATTGAAAACCTCTTTGTCAAATTCATCTTCTTTATTTTCCGGTTTCTTGGTTGCCGACTTTTCATTAGAATTAGACACATTTTCCTTATTCTGGACCATTTTATTATTTCCGATTGCAATTTTTAATTAATCTGAAAATTAACATTTGTCATAGATGAAGATACTATTGTCTGTTGGAATAACGGATTCTTCGTAATTCGTATAATGGGAAAATTCGTAATATCATCATTTTATTTTAACCTGAGAGTAAGCCCAAATTTACTCACTAAATTCTATGAGACAGGAAACTATATTAATCTGAATTAATAGAAAAAAAGCGTTTTGTTGGGTAAAAAATAAAATATGAATTCCGATTCAGTATTCATCAGTGATTGAATTCATCAAAAAAACAAAACATCAAATGAATGAAATGTTAAATTTGCTGATTCTGTCTGACTCTGATTCTCTGACTGACATACATTTCACAATTCATACATGAAAATAATAAATTAGATTTTTTTTTGCAATACCGTATTTTTATCATCTAAAATCTTTAGCCTCATCTCAGCTCTCGATCTCGAGTCTCGATGTAATGCATTATTAATAATTATTTCAATTCAATAAATATTTTTACTTCTGTTTTTGATTCAAATATTAACTTTGACTCTAAACAACCAAATTCCCATCAAAATTGGACACAATTAGTAAAATTATCGGGCATTAAATTTGTAAAGCATATTCAGATTCAGATTTTCTAGAGGGAATGATCATTTATTTAATTGAAGAATTTCTAAAATTTAAATTTATTGGTAAGTTTGAGATTGTTAAAAAATAAAAGTTAGAACGCTTCAAATTTTATTATTTACGGCAAATAAATTGCAAAATATTAAGGGAAAATAATGTTTAATTTTCCATTTTCATTTCCGTGTTGCTTTCTTCATTCGATTGTTGTGCCCATTCTTGATTCTGTTGATGAGCATTTTTTTGGTTTTCTTGTTCCATTTTGGCAATTTTATTGGGCAGAGATTCGTCCAATTCATCGACCTTTAATTCCTTTTTATATAAAAAAAAAGAAATATATTTCACATACGCTCACAATAAAATTACGCTCTACGGGGATTGGTGGCTCCTCTTCTTCATCAATTTGAATATTTTCATCGATTCCTTCACAAAAATTATTTACAAAATTAAATTTAATATCAATTTTTGACCTGTTGTTCGAAGTCCTTCCTCTGTTATTGTTGTAACCTAAAATAGTAGAATTAATATTTGACTAAATTATTTTTGAACATTTTACCACGTTTATATTCTTCTCAATTGCTCGAAGAAATACACCAGTTTTGTGGTAATGCTTCATTGGTTGAGTCATAAGTTCGCAAAGTCTATAAGTTTACGAATTGAACTAATTAATATGATCAAAATCAAACCTTTGTATTGTGAATGGTGTTCCCTGGAATTCATTTGCCTTATTCATAATGAATTGTTTGCATTCATTTAACTCTTCATTATTAATTAATGCCTCCTTCAAATGATCGTCTTTTTGCCCTTCTGCCTCAATAATATGCATATCATCCATAACAGTCTATTTTAAATGAGGAATTATTTTTAATTTAATTATTTTACTTTTAATTTCCAAATGAATGCCGGCCGAATTAATTCCCAAGGAAGATGCGGTCTTCCGGTACGCGAAATGAACATGAAAAATTCATCCACCAATGGATTGGAGGAACGCGTAAATTCATCATCATTTCTTATTGGAATATTCGATGGTTGCTAAAAAACTAAATTATAATTTAATTTGAAATAAATTCAACCTCGGTGGGAGGGTCGAATGTTTCCAATGCTTCTCGATATTCCTCCACATTGTGAAAATTGATTTCCTCATCCGTTGATGAACTGGCTGGTTCAGTTGTGGATGATTGAACTTGTTGTTCAGCAGAGGAGGCAGAAAATTGAATAGTCATTTTCCAAATATATAAAGAATTTAATTAATTGTTTTTTTTAAATTGAATTAATAAAATAATAAATATTTGTTGATTAATAAACAAAATATTAATAAACATTCAATTTTAATGGATTTATCACACATCATTTGTAATAATATTTTGAAAAATATGAATAATATGGGCATTGGAAGAGGCTGGTCATTTTGTAAAAATATAAACAATTTATGAATGTAAATTGCAATTGCACTAATAATTAATTAGTAAATGGGAAGAAAATACTCGTATGAATGAATGAATGAATGATGAGAATTATTTAACATATTTTCCACAATTTGATGACTCCTTCTCTTCCCGAGGAAATCAATAAATCCGGATAAATTGAAAGTAAATCAGTTATTCCATCCCAATGCACTTCCGGAACTTGCTGGGTCATTCTCTGTCCTCCTCCAATTTTCTCATTAATTCCACCAATTTGATCATTTCCATTCATTTGGTTGGCCAATTGACTTCGATCCTCTACCTGGATCCGGAGGACACTGTCCCGGAATTTGACTTGTCGATAAACAATTCTGGCCGCCTTCAATTGTTGTAAATCATCGATTTTCTCCATTAATGGCAAATGCCGGCGATATGGACCACACAAATAGGCAGATGCATCGGCGTTACGCAAATTCCAGCAACGAATACTTCCTAAAATATTAAATAATATTTTTAATTATTTTATGTTTAAAAATACCTTCAGAATCACCGGTGAAAATTTGTTGTTCACCGTAAAGAGCAGAGGGGGCCACAGCGGTGGAAACAATTTCATTCTAAATAAATAAAATTACAAAATGTTTATTCTTTTTAGGTTTATACTTTATAGACCAGCGGTGTTTCGGCACTTGGCCAAAACACATCAATTCGACTTTGGGAGGACAAATCCCAGAGTGATAATTCGGCCTCCCTTGAACAATTTGTCAATGCCAAATTGCAACGAGAACCATTTGGCAATGGCCAACACCGGAGGGGAATAATTCGGTCCGATGGATGGGACCAAGTGGCCACTTCGAGTCCAGAAAATCTAAAATAAATTAAAATAATTATAAAAATAAATTTGAATGAACCTCAAATCCCAAAGAAGCATATTTTTGGTGGTCGCCGAACTGGCGGTCAGCAACATCCACTGTTGATTGACCGAATCCACACAAAATGAGGTCAAAAGGCCATAACTATTTTTCACTTGTCTCTGCCAAACCGATGACAATTCAATCGCATTTCGACCCTTTTTTGGTGCAACTCTAAATTAAAAAATGATTAAACCCAAAATTGTTGATTTAACCTTAAATCATAGCAAAAAACACTGCTATGGTGGGTGATGGCATAAATCAAATGTTCAACACAATAAATGTCGCTGACGGGCCCCTCCTGTTCCCGGTCCAATTGAATTGATTTGAGCAAATGTTTTCGCTCAATGTCGAACATTTGGATGGAAGCATCGGCACAGGCCATCACCAAATGGCCACCACGATCGCCCATAAATCCGCAAGCATTGATTGGATGTGCTAAAATAATTAAATTTAAATAAATTAATTTTATCCGAAAATTACAATATCGAAGAGTGTCCAATGACATTGAAGCCGGTTGTGATTGATTTTGTAAAGAGGAAGTTGACCAAATTTTCACGGATTTGTCCACACTTGAACTGGCAAAATATTCTTGATTTGGAAGGGCCGATAATCTTAATAAAGAGATTAATTTTAAATTAAATTATAAATAAATAAACCTTGTGATTTTTGCTGAATGTTCATGCATATGCGCCAGCAATCGAATATTTGGCCTCCTTGCCAGGCACCATCGATCTTTTGCTCCTCTCTCCTCTGCAATTGTTCCAATTCTTTGTTCATTGTTTAATGTTTTTCCTTTGTTATTTTCATCCAATGAAGCGGCGGCAATTCTTTCGGCAATTTCCGAATTTGTTTCACCCGCATTTGTTGTTATCCTCTTTTGGTCCGCATAACGTTGCTGTTTATGGCGAAGTGTTTCGGTCAGCAAAATTCGAGCCGACGATGAATCATCTTTTTGTGAATATAAATTATTGATTTATTGATTTTATAAATACCATTATTTCGGCTCAATCGATAATTTTCGGCACTTAAATCCACAATTTGTGCCGGTTCAATCAATTCGGATGCATTAAATAATGTATGCTGTGTTCCGTGTTGGTCGATGAAAAAATGACTGGCCGTCAATTCCTTCTTCCCACGTTGATGAATTCCACTCTCCAAATCGAATATTTTCCTCCGAACTTTGCCTCCTTTTAAATCTCTCAAATTTATTCGGGCCAATTCTGAATATTTTTCACTACAGGAATACCTAAAAAATCCAATATTTAATTAAAATTTGTAATTATTTACGATCGTCTGAATTTGTCCATTTTGCCCAATAAATATTTGAATGAAATTAATTTGTCCTCCAATTCATCGTCCATTCCCATATTTTGTAATTTTTTCATCACTGAATCCAATTTTTTAGTCTCTTTTTGATTTTGATGAGTCGCAAAAAACAGTGAATTTTTTCCTCCGCCCAATTTTTCCAGCGTTCTTCTTTCTTCAATGGCCGAAATTATTTCAATTGAATTTGATTGTTCTAAATTTGAATTTTAATTAATTAATTAATTAATTTAATTTACTGATGAGAAAATCCCAAATTTGTCGGCCAATCGATGGTTTCAATGTTTCATAAATAACATCGCCACAATTTAGCCGAATTAAATGCTCTTTGAGGAATGGCCTGACCAATGGTGTTAATTTGCAATAAATGTCGGCAATTGAGAATGTACAGTCAAAAATGGTCAAAATATTAACCACAGAAATTCGGAGCCAATTATTCTAAAATAAAAAAATAAATAAATTAAATTTATTATTTAATTACCGGATGAACCAAAAATGGTACAAGGTTGGGAAGAAGATCACAAATTACATTTTTGGCCAATAATTGTTTTGAACAAAGTGAATAAATGCATTTCAATGATTCCAAAACCACAAATTCCTCACTGTCCTGTAGGCCTTGTTGGAGGAATGGTTTCAATTTGTTGGTTTTGTTTTGGCCCAAATGCTTAGCCAAAATTGGAAATGCCTCAAAAAATGTTGCCCGAATTCGCCAGTCATTTTTGTCATTCAAAAGGCTGATCATATGCATTAAAACGTCGGTGACCCGTTGAGGGCCAAAAAATTGGCAAAGTAAATCCAAATTTTTGCATTCAAATAAACACCGGCGAACTTCATTTTCGGATCCGCATAAAGTTACGAAAAATTCATTTATTGTGTCCTAAAAAGGCCCCAAATTTGGATTTAAATTAAAATATAAATTAACCTGTAAAGCTTGCCATTCTGTCTCCAATAAATGCTGTTTTTCTTTACTCAAAAATTGTTCCAATCGATTTTGTGGCGGAGAATTTTGATCCATCAAATTATTGTCCGGCGATTCACTTCGAAGACGGGCAACATTCACTTCAAAAAATCTAAAATTAATATTTTAAATTTAATAAATAAAATAATTTATTCAATTTACTTTGTTGAAATTCTCGAAAAATGGCCCAAATTTTCGGCTAAAGTTATTTTCACCAGAGTTGATGGATCCGAAATAACCAATTTCTAAAATATTTTTGGTTAATTTAATTGATCGAATATTCCAGAAACCATTTTAGGGAAAATAAAATCCAAAAGACGGCATTCATCGGAAGGAATTATTGAATCGGTGAGACAAAGAATTTCCTTCAAAATAATCAATGATTCGGCCCGAACCAGCGGAAAATGATCGGAAAGGGAATTCACCAAATAGGGAATAATCCTTTCGTAAACAATCGAAGTTGAGGTTATTTTGGCCAATTCATAAAGAAGTGAAATTGAATCCTTAAAAAAAGTAAATTAATTCATTTTAATCCAAAGAATTTTACCATTTTTGATGTGAGTGAACGGCAATTTCGGAGGGCAGAGCAAATAATGTTCACAAAAAGGACAGAAATTGGAGTGGATTCGGGATGGCGAAGTAATGCCAAAAAATTGTCCCTTTCCACAAATAATCTGTGAATTTAAATTAATTAATTAATCCAATTAAATTAAAAACTTTGTAATTAATGCATCGGATGTTGGCTGATCTTGAAGTTCTTTGAAATAATTGTATAAATATTTTTCAAAAATTGGCGGAAATAAAGCAGCAGAAGAACATGGACAAAACTAAATTTTAATTTATTTATTTAAATTATTTAAAATAATTTTTACATTTAAAAATTCCTCCCTCCTCCTTTTTGGATTTCTATCCAACATTATTCCAATCAATGGACGAAATTCCTCTTCCGGAATTTGTGCCAGCACTTTTTTCAAATATTGTTGTGCCCCATTTTCGTCCATATGTTTATAATCGATGGCTTGCGGTAAATTGAATGCAATTTGGCGGCCATCCGTAAATAATTCCACTAACAAACATCCCATCGAAAAAATGTCCATTGCTTCGGTTAATCCTTCGTAAAAATTGCCAAAATCAATGCCATTGTGGTGTTGATCCACCGCCGAAATATTCTCATTATTTTTGAATCTTTCCGGCGCCAAATAGCAAAACCGTCGGCGACTTGTGTCGAAAAAGAATGTAAAATCGGATGGATTATCCTAAAATTGAAATTAAATATAATTTAAATTTAAATTAATTAAATTTACATATGGCAGTAAAGTTGGTTTGAAAGGCGCAAAATCGGTTAATTGAATCCAAAGGGAGGAGGAGACGAGAACATTTTGTGATTTTATGTCGCCATGTTTGACCCGGGCAATTTTCAATTGGGCCAATGCCTTCAAAAGTTGAAAGGCAATCCAACATTTTTCAATGGCACAAAGGAATGGGCGGGTGCTGAGGCGATCATAAAGGGTTGATTTGTAAAAAGGACGGCAAAGAATGGCGGAACGGGCGGTCACCTATTAATTTTCGGATTTAAAAATATTTTTGAAAATTGAATAATTACATAAACTCTGTTGAATGGTGCACAGTTTCGATGGCCAAGAAGACTGCGGCAAATTTGCAGCAATTGTTCTTGATAGGAGTCAACTTGAAAGGATTGGTCGGGTAGAACGAACACTTTGACCACTAATGGTTCATCGGCATGTTCTGCTCTGGCCACTTTCATGAAACGAGTCGAACCAAGACTAAAAAATAATTAATTTGAAGTTGACTTAATGAATAGTTATTTACCTTGTTACATATTTGAGATCAGGAACTTCGGCAATATAAGTCTCAAATGGCAATAATTGATTGGCAATAGAGGTTTGAACATTTCCCATTATTTCTTGTTTAAACTGATTTAATTATAATTATTATTTAAATTAAAATATTTAATAAAGTATTTATGGAACAAACACATACATAAATATTATGAGTATTACAAAAATATTTTCATTTTATACAATAAATGTTTTATCAATAATAAAGCTAATTGAGCAATTCCTATTTCATTTTATGATGGTTTTCGATGTGCCAAATATGCTTCAGTTCTCATTTCAATTAGCCTGGATATTGTGCGTGAATAGGCGAATAATTCTTCCGACCCGCTGAATACATTTGCCGATGCAGCCTCCTATAAAAATAAAATATAATTAATTAAATAACTAATTAAATTTTACTTCTCTTTCATTCACATTCAAATCATCCATCAAAATTCTCTGTGAATCACTCAATGTTGATTTTTGCTGGTCAAATTGAAATAAATTCTCCAAATCTGCTTCTGCTGAACAAATAATTCGAACTTTTTGATCATAAAATGTGTCAATGAGAGTGATGAAACGACGAGCCTCACTCAGGCGAAGATGGTTGAGAATGGGAATATTTCTGAATAATATTAATTAAATGATTTATTTGGACAATTCAAACCTAATCAAAACGGTGTGAAAGACACGGGCAATCGCCATATAATCATTGGAACTCAATGGACGGGCACAAAGTTCGTCAAAATGTAAATCTGCGACTCTTCCACAACATTTCTCCAATTTTAAGGTCCTTCCCAAAATGCTAATTGTTTTGGGGCCAACAACTGAATTTATGGGAATTTAATCAGAATTAATTAATAATTAAACCATCATTTTCCTTTGAACACAATAATTTGAATATATTGTCCATTTTCAGTCGGGATTCCTCGCCAATTCCAACAAAAAACATTCCTTCAGCTTGTGTTGCAGTCTTATAATATTAATTTATTATTGACATAATTTAAAGGCTTACCTTTCTGTAATCAATTTCGGAATCCAAACAAATTACATTGCATTTTTGTTCCAATAAATGTATAAATGGAATAAATTGGTTCCTTTGTAATCCATTCTTGTATAAATCTTTTGGTGGGCGATTTGATGTACTAAAAACAATTAAATGGCTTAAATTAATTTTATATAAATTTACGCGACTAGAACGAGTCCTCGTGAAAATAATTCAGTGAATAATCTCTTCAAAATCATCGCATCGGCAATATCCACAACTTGGAACTCATCAAAACAAAAAAGCACCGCCCTTTGAATAATTTCATCGGCCAATTGAGGAATATGATCGGAATGAGTTGATGAATTCAGTTTCAACCGGTGTAAATCTGAAATATTGCATTTAAGGGTAAATTTCAAAAGGAAATTTGACCTTTATGAAATTGCTGCATAAATTGATGAAAATGAATTCTTTCTCGTCGTTCAAATGGAACAGATTCATAAAATAAATCCATTAGCATTGTTTTTCCTCCACCTAAAATTGGTTAGTGAGATAAAAATAATTTACTAAGCAGTTTAAACCTACAGCTCCATGCAAATAAATACCATTTGGTGCCAAGGATGAAATATTTTTATTTGGAAGCGGCAAAAAGCGAGAAAATAATCTGTTCACTCCACGGATTATTTGAGTCCGATTATGGCTAGCTTCACTTTGATAATATGGCAAAATTTGTTGAAAAAGTTGGTCGAATTGTTGCACAACTTTAATCTTAAATTATATAAAATTAAAATATTTAAGTAAATTACAATATAATTATACTTGTTTTTCATCATATTTTAGAACATTATTTTGCACATTGAACATATATTTGTCTGAAATTGTTGTTGATGAAGATGCATGTTGATGCCTATGAATGCAAAGTTGAACTAAAATAAAAAAATTAATTGCGTTTTAATTTAAAAAATAAAACCTATTTTCTTAATAAATCGATCGGATCCATCTGCATATTTTCGTACAATAATCATATTTTTAGGTAATTTTATTTTAAGATTTTGTAATTTTTAATTCTCTAAAAAATAATGGATGAGATTTGGATTTATTTGGGATAGGATATGGATTAATTGTCAAATATGGCATTTTCCATATTTTTGATCATCTCGCCATATTTTTTCCATATTTTATTTGCCATATTTTGCCATGTTTTTGAGAACTTGGCAAATTGGACAAAATTTCTCTTTACGAGGCCATTTTTAGCTGCAATTTTTCGCTGCGCGGCTAATTTAAACTAAATTTTTTCCCTGCACTGTCATTATTGAGAATTAAGACTTGCGCCATAACTTATGGCCTAGCTGCGCGAGACTCGAATCAAATAAAAACCAATGACACCAGTTTCTTTTCAGCACCCTCGCCTCGATTACCCTCCCTACTACCCTAAACTTTTCATTTTACTAAGTACTTGGCATGAATCATACATGATTTCTTGCCTTGCCAAAATTCTCTTCCTACAATTACGGTATTTGATATACCGTATACCAAAATCACGTAAAATCACGTGAATCAATAAACTAACTATCTGGTCATGATCAGCACCCTCGAAAACCCCTATGGCCAAAAATTTAGCTCTATCTATCCATCCACACATCTCCGAGAAAATCGGGGGCAAACATACACATACACACACCTCTAAAATTATATATAGGATATTTGTATAAAAGCAAGCAACATTTTCATATTCTCTCCATTGTTTCCAATTTCCATATCAACATTCCCTATCCCATTGTTTAAACATTCCCTATTCCAAATGAATTCCATCAATCCCAAAATGCCAGCATCAAATAACGAAGGAAATACGCAGCTGCCCGAGACCTTGTTGATGGTATGTTAATTTTTTACCAACAAACTTTCATTTAATATTTGTTATTTTCAGAAAAAGACCGAGATGATGAGAATGAATCAGAACTTGGATGTGGACGACCTTCCCTTCTTGGACTATCGGACTCAGGTTGGTTTTTGCTTTATGGTGTTTGACGAGATATTAATTAATGAATGTCATTTTCAGTTAGCGCAGGAGATTTGTCAACTGGACACGGAAGGCGACAAAACGGGCATTATACCAGTTGACCATATTGTGAAAAAAGTTCGGTCAGTTTTTTGAATACAATTATCATTTCCTTCTAATTTTCAACTTTTAGTGACGTCTACGGCAAAACTCCTCTGGACATGAAGGGAATCGACATCGATTGGACGAAATGGGACGTCACATTGAGGGCAAGAGATCGGCCGTCTCCATACGATTTCCCGGCATTCCAGCGTCAGGCACAGGATTACGTAAGTTATTCATGACTTTTTTGACAGAAAATCCACAATTTTTTTCAGAAAGATTACCAGCGTAACGACAGAAGCAGAGGCGGCAGCAAAGCAACAGGGCTCGAGACCGATCACGGCGGTGTGGCTGGCACAATCCAAAGCGAAGCGGGCACAAACAAAACAATAGGAGCGGACATCGACAAGGATTTGTGTAGCGGCGGCGACTATGGATATGATTCAATCTGATGTGCAAAAGAATGATGAGAGATAGATATATTGTTCCCCAATTGTATGATTGTATATTTCCTAATTATCATATCCCAATTGTATGATTGTATATTTCCTAATTATCATATCCCAATTGTATGATTGTATATTTCCTAATTATCATATCCCAATTGTATGATTGTATATTTCCAATTTGTTGTGCTTTTTTCATTTTTCCATTTGTGATAAATATATTTTGAATTTGGTTGCAGCATTTCTTGTATTTTGAAATTGATTCAAGTGTTTTTAAATTTCTTCTAAATTCTCTTAGAATTTTTCATCTTTTGTTTTTATCCTTGACTACATTTCTCATTCATTTGTGCGCTAAAAAGGGGTCAAGGTTTTATTCCCATCTATCTGCCAGCTGATTTATAAAGCAAAAGCATACGAAAGGGGCAATTGATTTTGATTCAGAAGGAATCAACCTTCAAAATTGTAACCATTTCCTCTTTTGAAAAACAAAAATGGTTATCCTAAGCAAATTCGAGAAAAATGCCCAAATTGATGTGAAAGGTCGATTGGCCATCTTTATTGCACTTCTATTTTTCACATTTTCCTTGGCCTTTGCCCTTTCCTCCTTGCTCACCGATTTTTGGGTAATTTTCTCAAAAATATGAAAGTATTTCCTTCCAAAGATTCATTCTGAAAATATGCTGAGAAATGGAACATTGTCAGCCAACAACAAAATGAACAGTGGACTCTTTTTTGGTGTTCGACAACTTGACTGGGCTTTCGGACCAAAAATGAAGGAATTTTCGAGTCAAAATTGGATTTAAAAAATTATATTTCCATTCTTTTTTAGTCTTCAATGAGATTCAATCGGGTGTTAGCTTTTTTGACCGTAATTTTTGGTTTGTGATTCTACTCTCCTACGGTCTTGGCCTTCTTTGGAATTTGTCGGGTATTTTTGTGGCAATGCGAAATGCAACATTTGAGGACCATCTTAACAAACGAACGGCACTTGGTCCTCATGGAATTTGCCTTTGGGCATTTCTCACCGGTTATTAAAATTTAAATAATCCAATTTTCCTTTCATCCTTTTCAGCCATCTCTTATGGCTTTTCCTTATTGTTTTTTTATTATCAATTCCAAACCAAAATCCAAAATAATGTTCTTTTGCCAGAGGAAATTGCTGGCGATTTCTCATCTCATAATTGTCAAAGGTAATTTCCATATTTCATTAAAAATGTATTTTCATTAATTTTTAGCCTTGGATTTTCCTTTTTCCTAATGTTTTTGGCATTTTTTTGCCAAATAATCCCAATGCCTTTCCTTTATTGCACACTTCATTTTGGTCAAAAAAGTGGCAAAAAGTCGGATGAGAATGACGAAGTCCAAAAGGACGATTCAGTATTCATTTATTAAAAATATTCATTTTATTATTTTATTCTTCCTGAAAAATTTGCAATTCAAAATTTTGATGTTTTATAAAAATTCAAGTGATTTTGGGGGAAATGAATAAGGAAAATGGAATATATGCATAATGGGAATATGATTTGGTAAAAAGGACATTTAAATGAAAAAATGAAAGGGATTTGCACATATTTTTGGAGTCATAAATGTTTAAATGAGGGTCATCATAAAATAGATAGGTGGATTTGAGAAAAGGATGGCATGCGTCATCAATGGCTGCCCAATATTCCATCAAAGTTTAAACCCAACTATCAATGGATCGTCTTCTGTTTCCCATGGATTCTGGTTGATGTCCATTCCCTTTTTGAACGGATGCATACAAATGATCAATCGTTGTTGGATTCTGAATTGAATACATATTTTGAATATTCCATTCCCTTTCTTACTGGTTCAAAGTGACGTTGGCCATTTTTCAAAGGCGGGTGTTTTGGAGGTCTGGCTGACATTGGGCCAGATGAGGGTGAATTTGGGATACGAGCCTAAAGGACGAATATATTCACGGAATTTTTTAAAAAAGCGAACGGATTGGGGTGGAGTATTGATGTCTCCATAGTGGCTGGTGTCCACACTATCCTCCATCCTCGATGAGGCCAAGGCTAAATGTGCCGGACGTTCCATGCCCTAAAATTCAATTTTCAACAATAATTCCATCCATGTCCCACCTGTGAAGAGAAAGGCCGAGCCAGGGTTGTGGCCATGGATGATGGTGAATGTTTTTCGCCACCAATTCCCGTCCCATCTTTCCCATGTTTCCCTTTAATATACAAAGTTCCACTGTAAAAGTCGGCTTCATTCAGTCCATTTCGCCGGTACAATTCATGCAATTCTTTGTGCCTCCACATCATGAATAGAACCTGTGTGGCATATTTGCAAATTCGGCGCCCATAGATTGGGTAGGATTTTGCCAAAACTCTCAATCGTTCAGTGCCCTGAAAATCCATTTAAAATTGGCAAAAACATTAAAATTTCACTTGTGCTGTTTCATGGACTGCTCTGGCCAATTCGGCATTTTGCCTAACTGCTTCCCACAGAATGCCCAAAATGGCACCAAGTGTGGCATCGGAAGGGAATTCGGAAGCCAAAGCCGGTTGCTCCTTCAATTGGTCGAGTGTGGCACGGTCTGGGATTTTGATGAGCAATTCGGGCAATGCAAAACGGCCAATCAAATCCAAATTGCGCTTAAATTAATATTCAATTTATTCATTCATTTTGTGTCAAATTGACTTGATCCAATGCCAAATTTCGAAGGGCACAACAAACGGCACAAACCACTCGATCCTCACGGAGTCGAAGCAATTCGACCAGAATTGGCAAGCCCTATTTTAATGGATTAAAATCGAAAAAAGTGGATATTTTGCTGACTTTTTCGGTCCTGACTGTTTGTCTGACCAAAATGGATCCATCAAAAGGACATCCGGCTAAATTTTGAATGGCCGCAGCCGATGCTTCCAAAATTTCACAGTCAGCGGAATCCTGTAGAACACGAAGATAGAGGCGAACAGTGGATGGGTGCCAAAGGCGTTGTGGGCCCTAATGATTTGGAATTAATATTATTAATGTAATATAAATTCTCTCACTGATGCTGATGGCATTTCCAAGTCATCAACCGTCTTTTCTGCCTCCATCTTTTTGGTCTTACGAAAGAGTCGACCCCCGTGTTTCTTTCCACCAATTGTACTCGTTTTCGGGCTCCCAGAAGGGGCAGATCTGCTTCGCTCTTAAACAAGTATGTCCAAATATTTTCATAAATTAAATTGCCTGTGCTTCTCCCAGATTGAGGAAACCCATTTTCATTAGATTGACTGGAATCGGCATGAATTTGATAACGAGATCGATTTGGATCGTATTTTGGGTCAACAACTTCTTGTACCCTTAAAATTAAAATAAATTCAAAGAAAAAGGGCTCATTAATTGAATTTGCCTGTAGCTGAGATTCCTTAGAAGGCAAACAACATTTTCGGTGCCCCTCGTGTCCAATTGGCCCCTTTGGATTGCCCCTTCTAGAAAATTAAGCAAAATATCCACCAATCCGGGTGCTGATCGCAAAAAGCGACGGGCCTAAAATAATTCAAAATAAATAATGTTAAATTTATTATTCACTTGATCATTGATTGCCGAAATATTCCTAAGAATTCCGGTGGCATTCCGAAAAACATTGGCTGCCGGATTTCGACCATTCGATGATTGCTGTGATGGGCCAGGATGGCCTCCTTTTTGTTGTTGATGGCCAATTTGTGGGGCATAAGGCATACTAAAATTTGAATATGGGCGAATTCGATTGAACTCAATTAAGCCTACACAGCATGTTGAATGATTATTTCGGCTGTCTGATTCAGAATTGGCTCCTTCAAATCATCGCAGGATGAAATATTCCAAAGGGTGCCAGTCGCCTCCTCATGGACCAATGGCGCATTTTGGATGGTTCGAAGTAATTGGGCCAATGCTTTTAATCCGCCCTTTTGGTGGATCAACTTTTTATTGGCATCATTCGCTTTTCCAAATGCCAAATTCTTTAGGCATCCACAAACATTTCGAAGGATTTCCGTATTTTGGGAATGTAACAAACTGATCAAACATTCAATGCCACCTGCAAGATATTACAATATTTTGGGATTTGATTCATTCTTTTGACCATAATTTCGTGTTTCCTCTTTGATTGTGTCATTGTTGAAGGTCAAATGTTGAAGATAGCCAGAGGCATCCAACACCAATATTTGGTCGGGGCTTTTCAAATAGTCAATTACTTCCTTCAATGTTGGATCCCTCCATTGGAGGGAGGATTCGGTTTGACGGTAAATGGGCGGAGGGGAATCTATAAATGAATGAATGTGCATTTTGGCCCAATTCCACTCCACCGACCATCTCTATCGGGCAATGGCGGTGATTCTCTGTTCATTTCCTCCATCATTGGCATCATCATCATCATTGTATTTGGTTGATCCATTGGAGGAATTGATTGTTGGCCATCCACTTCCGGTATTGTGATCAAAGGGGATGGGTCCGAAGGTTGGGAAAGGCCAACGGCATTTTTGGCCAAAACCCGAAATTGATATTGATGCCCTTTTAACAATGAACCAATGGAAGTTTTGCAGACTCGAACCAATTGGCCTTCGGTCATTCGATACCAATTTTTGGCTAAATTTAAATTTAATTAGCCCAAAATGTATTTAACTGACCGTCCTGCATCAAATCCCTGAATTCCACTTCGTATCCCTGAACAGGTAAAACACTTTTTGCTGGAAGCCAACAAAGTGTCAGGCAGTTCCCGTCTCCAGAATCTGTGAATTCAATTTAATTTTAAATAAATTTAATTTATGAATTGGACCAATATATTCAGGAGCCGATGGTCTTTCTGGCACTTTTCTGTGGGAAGAGGCACTGGCCAATGGGGCCCATTCAGCAGAATTGCCTGCGGGGATAGGCCGAAGTCGAATTGGCTCGGATGGGGGCGATGGAATGGAGGAACGAAGGCCGTTCAACAAAGAAATACTCCAAATTCGGAATTCGTAACCAGTGGAATCCGGAAGGAGATTTTCAACTGGAATATGGCAAAATTGGATATAATGATAATAAATAAATAATGTGAATTTTTCTTATTTTGGTTTAGAAGAATGCGAATATTGTGGAGTCAATTCCACCACCCAAATTTGGCACCACAATTCCCCTTTTGTGTCCATTTGCATCGATGAGTGTGAACAAAGTTGACATGCGGGAATTGGTAATGTGAATATGGAGGGAGGTGGTCTTTTGAAAAGTTACCCCAATTCTCCCAATATTTTCCATTGTTGTGTGTTTCACTTTGTTTTTGTTTTATTCAGCAGTTGAACAAAAAAGTGGTCAAAATCAATTATTAATTAATTATTCAATAAAAATTTCTTTTAATCTTCTTCTAATCCGTTTAAAAAGGTGTCTATGTAAATTTAAACGAAAATAGTATTTATATTAGCAGATCTCATATAAATGATGGAATATGAACAAGAAAAGGAATATGGAGGGAAGGAATGATGGTTTATTAGTTTAGTTGGTCTGAAAATGATGGGAATTGAAGGAAAGATGACCTCCCTTTCTTGCGCATTTACGCCCAAATAATTGCCCGTTTTGTTGTCCCCGTCAGTCAAGATGGCCTACCTCTCCCAATTTTCTCGTCTCCTTCATTAAAACCTTTTCGACGGACTGCGCTAAATGGTCCACACGCTATTTTCCCTTGTCCGTTATATTCATCCTAAAAGTCGTCGTCCGTTCTTCCCCTTCAATTCCATTAGAAGACCCCAACGGCGTCGAAAACGAAAGAATTGGGTGAGGGTGGTTGGGAATGAAGGATAAATGAGAATGGCAACCGTCCAAATGGGTTTTTCTCCGAGTGAAATTAGAATTGAGGGGAATGGAAAGGGGAATGGAAACTGGTTTATATTCGGCTAAATTTTTCCAAAAATAAGTTATCCGTTCCATTTAAAAATAATATTTAATAAAAGGGAAATTAAATATTTTTGAATGAATTAAATTTTGGCCCATTCAATAAATGAAACCGACCAATAAAATGGTCCATTGTGGTGGTGACCGGCACCCGATGCTGACCACCACCTCCTCCTCCATCATCATCGCCGATGACCGAATGAATGGGCGAAATTTGCTGATCGGCCAGCTGCACCCATCCAGGCTCACCCAATTCCCTCATTTCCACCAAATAGGCCAAATGGGATGATGGGGGGAGGGTGGAGGAGGATGTGGATGGCCAATGTAAATGAACCCAATTTGGACCACTTTCCAACACCTCAAAAATGAATAATTCAATTAATTAATTCATTTTTGAGTCCACTTTTGGTTGGTTTGGTGCCGCTGGAATGGTGGCAAAATCAACGGCAGCAAATCCGTTGACCTGTCGAATTGGGGCCGGTGGCCGAATTCGAATGAAGCCAGATGAAGGGCTGGCCGATTCCCGACCGAATTTATCCCTTGACAGAACCCGAAATTCGTATTCCCCATTTGGGCGAAGTCCAAAGACTACAAAAAAGTGAATAAACGAATGAATGAATGAAATATTTTGCCTTGGAATCGATGTTCCATGATTGGTCGATCATTTGCCGGAAGCCAATTTGAATTGTTCACTTCTCGATATACCACCTTTTTAAATAATAATTAATTTATTTTAAATGTTTTTCCCACCAAATATCCAATAAAGTTTTTGTCCAATTTTGTCCCCCCATCAATTCCATTTATTATTGTTGCCATTCCGGGGTCGCCCATCGATGGCCTCCATTCAATGGTGGCCCGATCCGCATCAACCCCAACAATTTGGGGACGGCCAGGGGCAGATGGTGGACCATCAGCTGCAAATTGGAAAGGGGCATTTATAAAGGGGAATGGAAATTGATGGGATTTAAATAATTTGGAATTCAAACAAAATTAATAAATATAATGTTTTTGCCACCTTCTGTTCCAAATTGTGTGCTTTTTTGTTCCCTCAGGCGAATTGGCGATGTTGGATTGGAGGGAATGCCAAAACCCGCCATATTGGCACCAAGCACCCGAAATTGATATGGCTCATCCGGATCCAAATTGGTTACTGCATAATATTGAATATTCATATTAAATTAATTTCCAAAAATATTAACAATATTTTTTATTTGAGTTAATTTCCCTTCTCCTTCTGAACAATTCTTCATTTTGGCAAAATTCCTCGGCAAAATATTCCATCGATTCAAATTCAACAAAATTGGAGGAAGAATACATTTTTGAATAACTTTTTGTCCATTTTTGCAATGTTTCCTCGGCAGAGGAATACATTTTATTGAAATTTTCTAAATAAAAGTGGCATTTTTGCATTGACATTCAACAGGATTTTATTATTATTTCCAATTTTTGCGGATTATTAAAATGATTTTTAGAAATCGATTTTGCAGAAAATTGGATTATTTTTTTGGCGGTCCCGAAAAAATTGCGCATTCAAGGGGTGAAAAGTGGGGGACAATTGGATGGGTGGAAAAGGGGGGCAAGTGGAGGGGGGAATTCATTCATTCAATCCAGCCGACCGGCCAACATTTTTGCTGGAATTTTGACCACCTTCCAAGGCCATCAATGCCCCCTTCACCATTGTTCGGCGCCGGAAGGGGATGAGCTGCGAGAAAAGCCAAAATCGGGGAGGAATATTTGAGGAGGAGGCGATTTAAGCCGATGGCAGACAAAATTCAATAGAAATGCTAATAATCGGCAAATGAATTTGCGGTCGATTTAAAATATGTTTCAATGTTTCTCAAGTTAAAAATTTTTTCTGTGGCCAACTCATCACAAAAACGCACTATTGGGAAAAGCCGAGGAATTTTTGGAAGCGGAGGAAAAGAAATGGTCTGGTCCCCACTCCCCATTCAAAGTTCAAACCCACTTTTGACTCATCCATTCCATTCGCCTCTTTTATCCTTTGTGTTGGGCCCTCATCGAGAATATGAAAATTGAACAAAACCAAAAACGATTTTTTCACATTTTAATGAGCAAAAAATTCTTTTTTGGATCAAAATAAATTCACTTTTTTATTAGTTTTTGGGCCAAAGGAAAATGGCCAGATGGACTGATGAAAAATGCGGCGGAGTTTTTGCAATTAAAATGGGCTATGTTGAATCGAAATGTGGGGAAATGGCGACGAAGATTGAGGGCAAAACAGACTCCTTTCCCCTCCATTGAATGAATGAATAAATGAATAATTAACCATAACATTTAATTTAAAGATTGGAGCAAAGGAAATCAACTCAAATATTCACATTAAAATTCAAATTAATTTGGCCTACTTTTGCATTCAGTTTCGCCCAACAAATCATCATGTGCCGGGTCCCATTCCTCCAATTCTGATCGTTTAAATTCCACCCGATATCCAATCAATGGCCCAGCATTCCCATCAAAATCAGGCCGTAACCAGGCCAATGAAATGGCCGAATCCGTCAATTCCGTCATTTGAGGCATCCCTGGGGCACTTGGCGTCCCTAAATGTAATGAATTCACCCAAATTTAATTGTACAAAATGTTCATTTCATTCACTTGAATAAAATTGTTGGCCTCCATTCCCATTGGCCATTATTTGGGCCGGCGATGTTTGCTTTGAGGTAGTCGGCGTTGAACTGTAGAATTTCTCCTCATGTTCCGAAATGAATGTTCGACTCAAATCGATGCCCACATTTTGGTCCAATGTTCCACCAAAATCGGCTTCATCCGACGCAGATGAAGGGCCTTGGGCGGATGAAGGGGCCACCGGGGATGGGGACATTGTTTCGGCTAAAGGATGGCACCAATTAATTAATGAATTGTGCGAAATTACCATCGAATCCATTGTTGATCGGGTTGCCATCGGCATCAAAATAAATGTCCCCAGGTTCTATGGGAATTTGCTTCACAGAACGAGTGGTTGTTATTTTGGTGACCCTCGTAATCTGAAAATACTGTACATTTGGCCAAAACAATTTATGGCACACTTTTTGGGTGGATGAACAATGCCTTTGGATGCCATCTTCTCCCTCGATTATTTCCTCGCCCAACCTTCTTTCCTCCCTTTCTGCCCTTTCGTCCTCCATTTCAAAATCCATTTTTGGCGGACTTTTTCCCCCAAAGCCATTTTGCCTTTCCCCTTCCAAATCGGCATTCTCCAATTTGGATTCATAAGTGTACGAATATTTGCTGCCTCTGGCCGAAGGCATTCCCCCGGCCAATTCCGTCACATATGTATGGGCCATTCTGGTTGTGAGGGAAAAGAATTAGGGTTTTGCTTTGCAAAGGGGGTTATTTGGTTAATGAGGAAGCAGTCGTTCCCTTCTTTTGGCCAACAATTTTTGTTTTAAACTTAAATGGGCCAAAGGACACATTGGCTGGTTGTTGGCTTCCTTCCTACTAATTATAACAATATCCTCCCGAAATGCCCCCACTCTTTTTAAAACTCACTTTGGATCAACAACAACTTCCTCGGATGAGAAATTGTCCCATTCCAATGGAACTGAGTCTTTCGGCAATGTGCTGAAAAAAATGAAAATTTTATTTTAAAGAATAAATTTTAAAATAAAAATGGTTGGAAAGGGCACGGTTCAGCCTAAAAATGGCAGCAGGTTCAAAAAATGATCAAAATTTTCCATTTTTTTTATTTTGAAATGATCAGGGGCCATGAATATGAAAATGATTTTTTTGGAAGAAATAGGGAATTGAATCATCCATCCAATGGAGGAAAAAATGGCTTTTTAGACGTGAACAGTCATCCATAAAATATGTGGAATGGAGGAGGATTGGCCCAAATATTCCTCCAAAAAAGGCCTTATTTTGCCATTTTCCAAAATGCTTCAATTGGGGAAAACAAACAAAATACAGATCAATTTATTTTCAGTCAATGATTTGCCCGGCCCATTCAATGTATTTTGCCTTTTCTAATCGTCTCAATGGCCTTTTTAGGCTAATATTCTCCATTTTCATATTTTCCCACATTTAAATGGTTTGTTTGCCTCCATTTTTCTTTGTACAAGAAGAAAATTTTGTGAATATTTGATATATTTTTGTTATTTGAATAAAAAGGAAAAACAAAATATTTTTTGGAAGCTTTTCATGGATAAGGGGATTGTACATTAATTGGAATTGGAAAAGGCAATTGAGGGGAATGGAAAAGGGGATGGATGGATGAATGAATTGGGGTGGGGGATAATTGGATGGATATAAATATAAGGGAATAAAATAATTTACATATTATTGACAGTTCATTTGCACCAAATTGTTTTTTTAAATGAATTCTTTTTGACAATATTAGTATAATAAAGGAAATGGATTTTGGTTTTGGATGGTTGGCTGCCACCGGTGTCGAGGTTTTTGTGAAGATAACGCAAAAATGTGGGCCCTGGGGGGCGACACACCAAAAATATCGATACACTCGAAGCATCCAACTCTGGCCCAGGGAAGATAGTGGCGATGGGGCAAATGGGGCTTTTAGGGCTTGTTTGGACTGCTAAAAGTGAAGGGAAATGAGGGAAGCACTCAAAAGGTCGGGAATGGGGGAAAGGGATGCGCATTGTGCACATTGGAAAACAGCAAAACAAGGGGATTGGTTGGAATGGGCAATGGGCCAAAGGACGAATTTGAGGGGGCACAGGTGAGCCGAAGCACAAATTGATAGAGAAATTTAGGGGAAAACAACGAATTGGCAACAAATTTATTAGGGGAATATTGGGCTGATAAGGGGGGGGGGGGGGTTTGATCGAATACGGAGCAAATTTGTGCAAACAAAATTGGGCTATTGATTTTATTTTCGGCCCAATAAATAAATGAAATCGAATTATGGCCACAAACCAATCCATCATCGATTATGTTGGGAATACGTGGTGAAAAAAGGATTGAAAAGGTGCAGCCGGGGTTGGCCGCGATGGATGACGACGTTTTGTGTGATTTTGCGGTCAAAAGCGCAATGGAAAACAGGGAAAAACGAAAAAAGATGGAGAAGGGTTTGTTTGGACGGTGAGCACAATGTACTTTCCCCATTGCATTCCCTTTTTGCTTTTGTCCCTATTGGTGGCTTAAAGGTCGCCGTGTCATCGCCCAATCCAAACATTGTTTTTTGAGGGGATATTTGGTTTGGATTGAGGCATGTCGAGTCTCTCAAGTTGTATTTTATTTCTTCAATCTCTAATTTGTGTTTTGGCCAATTTTCCTCTATTAAAAAGGCATTGTCAAGGAATTAAGAGAATATTGAGTAACCCAAAATGAATTAATTCCCTCAATTTTACGAAATTGCGCAAATTGGAATGTAAAATTCTTGCAAAAGGCACAAAAAATATTGAATAAAGGGGAATTGAATTCATAAATACATCCCATATACATTCTCTCCAAATAATCCTCTCAATACCCATTCCACCAATTTTCGTCCCAATATTTTCGCCCCAAATTCCTCCCAATAATTCAAATTCCATTACTTCTTTTTTCCAATGCAATTGGTTGGCTCAATCAAAAATCCATCTAAATTATTGGGTCAAATATTTTTGCTGTTCACAAAGGCAAATTATCCAATTTCAAGGGCAACTGAATGGAAATACTATGAGGGAATTTATAAGGCAGAAATAGAAAGAATATGAATGAAGAATTGTAAAACATTTAATTTAGTGGAGGATTGTAAAACATTTGTGAATTGTAAAACATTGTGGATTGTAAAACATTGTGGATTGTAAAACATTGTGGATTGCAAAACATTTTTGGATTGTAAAACATTTTTGGATTAAAAACATTTTTGGATTGTAAAACATTTTTGGATTGTAAAACATTGTGGATTGCAAAACATTTTTGGATTGCAAAACATTTTTGGATTGTAAAACATTTTTGGATTGAAAACATTTTTGGATTGTAAAACATTTTTGGATTGAAAACATTTTTGGATTGTAAAACATTTTTGGATTGTAAAACATTTGTAATTTATTGAGGAAACATCTGTAATTTAGTGGAGGATTGTAAAACATTTTTGGATTGTAAACATTTTTGGATTGTAAAACATTGTGGATTGTAAAATATTTTTGGATTGTAAAACATTTTTGGATTGTAAAACATTGTGGATTGCAAAACATATTTTTGGATTGAAAACATTTTTGGATTGTAAAACATTTTTGGATTGTAAAACATTTTTGGATTATAAAACATTTTTGGATTGTAAAACATTTTTGGATTGTAAAACATTTTTGGATTGTAAAAAATTTTTGGATTGTAAAACATTTTTGGATTGAAAACATTTTTGGATTGTAAAACATTTTTGGATTGTAAAACATTTTTGGATTGAAAACATTTTTGGATTGTAAAACATTTTTGGATTGTAAAACATTTTTGGATTGAAAACATTTTTGGATTGTAAAACATTTTTGGATTGAAAACATTTTTGGATTGTAAAACATTTTTGGATTGTAAAACATTTTTGGATTGAAAACATTTTTGGATTGTAAAACATTTTTGGATTGAAAACATTTTTGGATTGTAAAACATTTTTGGATTGAAAACATTTTTGGATTGTAAAACATTTGTGGATTGGAAAACATTTGTAATTTAATCGGAAAATTGTAAAACAGGAGGAATTTAATGGAAATATTTGCAAATTTGTGTCATAATTTTGGGAATTTGTCACTATTTATGTCAATTTTTTGTATGTTTATATCACTATTTTGAAATTTAAATTTTACATTCACTAAAAATCCAATCCTTAAAATCTTGCAAATTCTAATTTATATCTCACCTAACCAATGTGTCAATTTCCTCCGTCGTATACACTTCATGAAGCCTTTGTTTTGTTTCCGTCACCCGCTTTTCATTTTGCGATGTTTTTGTAGTTCCATTTTGGCCATTAGTGGATGCCGAATCGACCACAATTATTTGGGAATTTGATTTTTCAACATTAGGAGGGATTGGTGATTGGCCGGATTGGACCATTATGAAGGAGGAAGTACTGGGTGAAACTGAAATAAAAAAATATGGAATAAAATTGAAATGTAAAAATTTGTGGATTCTTTGGCTAAAATTATTGTAAAATTAGTTTTCAAAGCACACATTGCAAAAAATGTGTTATATATTTTTGGTAATGCACACAAACCGCAGGACTCCTCCTCATCCTCAGGAATGGGCTCCATCGGCGGCTGTTTTATTGGCTCCTGGGGCCACACCGGCACCGCAATGACCTCCTCCTCCTCCATTTCATCTTCTCCCTGATTTTTGCTTCTTTCGGTTGAATCCATCGCCGCTGATCGGCTCTTTCAAGGATGGATGGAATAATTGTGGAAGAAGCAAATTCTCACAATCATCAGAATACTCCGTTGTGGCTAATTGGATGCTACGGAAGGAAATGGAAGCAAAAATTGTATTAGTTTTTGTTTTATGCCGAAAATGCATTCAAAATTAGAATTGTTAAAAAGGGTTAAATAATGGAAGCATTTTAAATGAAAAAGCATCAAATGAAAGAATAATCGCGATTCGCGAATTAATCCCTCCTTTTAAATATTCAAAAATGAAAGGAATGAATTCTATTGATGTGATGAATGCCTGGGGTAAATTGGCTGAATTATTATTGGAGACATGGGCAATAATAATATTGAGAAAGGGGAATGAGGTTGAAATTTGTGCAAAACGTGTGTTCATCATTTCTTCTCACTTTTCATTCCCCCTCCTTCCGTCATCATCATTTTTATTTCAAAAAGCATATTTTGAAGGGTTGAGCTGGGGGGCGAAAGGCTTTTCCCCTCTCCTATGAAAAGCCGCCATAAATTTTCGATAAACATTTGTTCGCCTTTCATTTTTCCCCCTCAATATTCTCGCCTTTCTCAACTTTGGATTGGACCCGGCCTTTGGTCGTGCCAGCAAGGGAATGGGCCAGGGGGGGGGGGTGGAGGGTGGAACTTTGCCATTAGCAAATTGAGGACAAATTGTGGACAAATAGCAGATTTTTTTGCGAGCATTTTTTAGAAGGGCGAAAAATGGATAAGAATGCGTTTGGTTAAATATGAACGGCAAAATTAAAAATTAATTCATTTTTTTATTGAATGAAAAAAATAAATAATTTGTACAGATGATAAATAAATAATAAAAGAAAAGAAGGGGGAATTTTCGTGCAAAAAATGTTGGCCAATAAATTGGAAAAAGGAAAGAATGGAGGAAAGAGTGAATTTTGAGGCAAGGAAGCGCGCCATTTGCTTCCTTGAAAGGAAGGAAGGAAAAGGAAGTGCCAATTGTTTTGGCCAACGCCCTTGGCCAAATGAAGGAATGAATGGGAAATGGGAAGGGTCAAACAAAAGAATAAAGGGGAGGAAAAAAAGAGAAGTCGTTGAATTGGCCAAAAGGGGGAGACTAGGAGGAATATCCCTTGGGAATAAGATGAGGAATGTTTGGCTGCTTTTTGGTCAAACTTTGTCCATATATTTTGGGGGAATCCCTGGGGGAATTTTGTTGGCCATTCTTCTTCCATTTTGTTGGCCCTCTTTTGTCCTTTTTGCTCATTACTCAACCCAAAAAGTTGGGCAAAAGATGGGAAGGTTGAAGGGAAAGGGAGATGGACTTTTGGCACTAATAAAAGATGGTTGGATTCTTCATTTTTTCAAAACATTTTTTGTATTTTTGATTCAAATCAAATGATTTGAATCATTTTGCATTTCCAACAAATAAATGAATGTTTGAAGATGGCATTTTGGAATCAATCTTTTGGCCTAAATTTGTTTGGACAATTATTAGACCTATAAAATGGCATTTTGACATGAAAATGGAGAAAGTGGCCAGACAAAATGGGCCTTTGGGGACGAGTAAATGGGACTTCTATTTGGTTGGTAACTGCTTTTGGTCTTCTTTGGCACTTTATTGGGAAAAGAAGAAGTGAGTTTATGGGGAAAATGGGAGGAAGGTGGTTTGTGGAATGGCCTTCAAATGGAAGGAAATGGGATGGAAAGGGCGAAGGTCGAGGGAGGCAACCGAAAATGGGAGGAAATGGTGGCAATTTGTTGTCCGACCAGCTGGCAGGAAGTTTTTTTGGCTGGTCGAAATTGATTTTAGGTGCTGGGTGGCCCATTGAGTGGTGATCCAAATTTGATCAAATTCATTGTTTCTTTTTTATATTTTTATAGAAAAATATAAAAAATAATCGTAAAATTGGGAGGCCTGGTTTCTTTTCCCTTCCCAAAATTGCATTGTTTGATGGATTAGTGGCCCCGAAAGTTGCTTTCATTTGCCCTTTGCCTATTTGGTGCTAATAAAATTGATGAGCCAAAGGGAGGAAAGGAGAAATGCGACATCCCAATTTGACTAATTTATTGGCCAGAGAAGGGAACATTCTCTTTCCCAATTTGAAGCCAGCAATTTTTTTTCTCGATTCTGTAGTCATTTTTCATCGCGGCTTCGTTGGATCTGATGAGACCCCTGGGCATGTAAAATTAATTCGGCTGTTTCTGCACATTTTTTCCTTTCCAATTTGTGTTCCTTTTGGCAAAATAGGATGACAAAAATTCACTTTTTTGGGATATTCAAATTATAGGGAATTCTTCAATTTTTAATTAATTAATTTAATTGCCAAATTTGGGTAATGAATGATCAATTGAAGTGAATAATAAATAAATTTAAGCAAATTTTTGGTAGTTTTGCAAGAAAAAAATGCACTTGACTTGGTTTTAGACGAAAATGATTTGAAAAATGTGAGGGAAGAATGGGAAAATTGGATGGGCAAGAAGAATGGAGAGGGAAGAAAGGATTGGACATGGACACACTTTGGCCAAGTCTGAAGTGGCCTTTTGGCCATTGGATGGATGGAAAAGGCCAAAATCAAATTAAGTGGCCGAGGAGTGGGTCGAGAGGGAATGAAGGGGAGGAACATGGAAAGGCCAAGGAATGAAAATGGATTGGGCAATGGGAGGAGGGAGGAGGCCAATCCATTCATTAAATTATTGGAATTAATTTATTTTACTTAAATAATTGCTTTTCCCAATTAATTTGAAGGTTAATTTGGTCATCAACCAATGATTTTACATGTGTTTTGCCAGAGGGGAAATGGACAAATTGGCCAAAAAGGCCTTTGGGGAATAATCCGAGTGAATATTTAGGTTGGCCATTGAATGGATATTGGGGCGACATTTGTCCCCTGAGGGGAGGGGATGAGAGTTGGAGTGGCTTGGTCAGAATGAATGGAGAATTTGAGATGAATGTGGGTGGAATTGGGCAATCGGAAGGATGCTTCATTCGATTGTTGGCCATTCTCGCCGGCTGTCCACTTTTGAAATGATATATTTTGACAATTGCTGGCAGAAACAAGCAAAAGGAGACAAAGTATGACCGATTGATATAGGAAAAAACAAAAAAAAATTGTATATTTTGAGAAAAGAATAAATAATTCAAAGTGAAAAGTGAAAAAAAAATTGAATTTGACAGCGCATTTGGTGCTGTGAAGGGCCAATTTGGTCAGAAATGGCTTTTGGCATGTTTTCCGGCCCAATAATTGTCCCCACGGGATGGAAGGATGAAGGTGGATTGTCCACTGAGGCGAAAAGGTTTGCGAAGGATAAAGCCAATTTCGACTTAACCGCCGGTAGCAGAAAGCATTGACCAATTGAAGGGCCACAAAATTGGCCAAAATATGAAATTGTTGGCCAAATGGTTGGAGGGAAAGAAAGAAATGGAATAAATTCATAACATTGTCTTAAAAGTTCCATTGAATTGAATGGACATTGGTATTATTCCCTCCATGCGAATAAAGAGGAATTTGATTATATTTTTGTGATCGGTCGATTGGGCAATCCAAATGGCCATAAGAATTCCGTTTAGGAACTTTTTGAGAGCCCGAAGTTCGGAAGAGTATTTTTGAGAGGAACCGAAGTGAAAGACAAAACTTCATGGGAAAATTGGGGAAAAGGCTAAAGTAAACAAAGGGCCAAAAAGAGGGCATATAAAGGAGATGAAGCCAAGGCCAAGGATGCGCCCAAGTGCCCCCATTTTGAGGATTGGTGATGAGAAATGAGGGATTGCGGGATGAATGAGGATGGATGTTTAATTAAAAAATTTCACGCTTGAATGAATAAAAGGAAATTTGGCGAGGGGAATGAATGGAAATTGGGAGAAATTGCTGATGGTGGTTGGATTGGATGGCACCAATAGAAAAGTTTCAGATTTGTGGGCTTTTAATCGAACGGCATGAAAATCATCCATTTTATTTTATTTATTTGGGAAATATTCCTTCAATGTTCAGTCAGTTGAGATGGGAATGGAGGAGGGAGCTTGGATGTCTCTCACCCCTTTCAAAATTTGCATATTCATTCATTCAATTCCCAATTCTCATCATAAATAAATTCTTTCTGACACTCAAATTCATATTTAGCCCAAAATATGAATTTTGTCTGTTTGCGGTTTGGCCTACACAGATGAAGTAAGAAGATATGCCCTGTTAGCCACTTTCCAGCAGCTTCAGCAAAAATGATAATTTTGTACAATCCAAATTCCAAACTCCCTCAAAGGTCATGGAATAAATTCACTAAATATTGAAAACATCCAGTTTTTCGTTTATAACAAATTCTTTATTCGTCGTCAACAACCTCAAAAAATTACGTAAAGGTCAAAGAGATTTGTGATCGGGCGGAATATGTGTTTTTTGAATGAATAAATGAAAATATGGTTGCTTTTAGTGCGTAAAAGAGAGTAACATAGAATGGTTTGGAAGAAGTCAAAACAAAACAACAACAAAATGGGAAGATGGTGGAATGGGATTGGATTTATGGGGGATGGATGAAGACTGGTGGATGATGAGAAGGATGAAAAAATAAAAATTGTTCAACGAAGTGTCATATTCCAAATAGCATCCATTGACCAAAACCCTTTATTCGCCTCCTCATTCTTATTCTTCTTCGTCCGCATCGGAAGCATCCGCCGAATGGTCCATTCCCTCATCAGCACCGTCGGAGCCATCATCCTCTTCTTCTTCATCATCGCCGTAAAATTCATCCTCATCCGCTGCCTCACCGGTGTAGAACAAAACGGCGCGTGGAATGACCTAAAAAATAAACAAATTTTGATTTACTGGTTAAATAACAAAAACCTGATCCCGGATAATTTGTCCAATTTCGAAGTCTTCCTGCACCTTTTCTAGAGCACTGTCATCTTCCTTTAATATAAAATTACCAATATAACTTTTTCTAAATTTAATTTTAAACCAACCCCTTCGCCTTCTAGAACTTTTGGCCCAAATTCGAAGAAATTGAAGAAACTTTCGTTGGTAACCTTAAAAATTAAATAATTTAAACAATTTATTTGTTATAAAACCGTTTTGGTGACGAATTTGCCGGCTTGCGGTCCTCTTTTCTGCTTCTTTTTCACGGTCTTTTGGGTCACATTTTTGCCCTCATTCCAATCAATGCTGCAACCTTGTGACTTCACCACTGTTGGACCATCATATTCGAATCTAAAAACCAACCAAAATAAAAAATGAAAATCAAATTGCACTGACGGTTCATCTTTGTCCAGGTCAATGTTGAGTTCATAGTACTTGGTCAGCAGCTCATTGGAAAAGTATGGATTTTCGGCGAAGTAGAAATTCAGAGTGAAGCCAGGCGGATTGGAATGAACTTCGCTGGTGATGTCGGTCAAATATTTGAGGATGGGCTCATCATGTTCCTGCACAAATTTATTACATATTTTAAATAAAATGTGGGGAATACCTTGATGGTATCGCTAATCTGTGCAACGCAATTTAACACGTTGAACCAAAATCCGGGAATGCCCTTTGATTGTTCGCCTCCTTCCACTGGCGCGTCTTGTTCGATTTTCTTAAAAATAATTAATTCAGTCTCATTCTCATCTGTTTATTATTAAATAACCTCCAATTCGGCTGCTGGCACTCCATGCAACAATGGTAGGTCGGCTTCTGCATCGGTTGGTTCATGGTCCCCCAACACAACTTGGCGACGTTTTGCGCTCACAGATTCGAAGAGCGGTTGATATTTCTTAAGAAATATTTGTAAATAATTTCAAAATATAGAAAAAACCTTCTCGAGTTCATGAACTTCTTTGTAAAATTGCGCTTCCACCTCCAGACTTTCCAATTGGATTTTCTTGAGTGCGCGAACACGACGAAGAATTGGACGAGAGAGCTTAAAAATGAATTAGCGATTGAAGAAATCTTATTTATTACCTCAAGAATGTGCGGAGGAACCCCAGTTTCTCCGTGATCAACTTCATTGTAACCGGATGCTTTGAGCAGTTCTGACAAATTATGGTTTTGTTGAGATGCCATTGTTTGTTGTTTAAGTCAAATTTTCAAATTAAAATATTTAAATATGTCAAATATTTTGTCTAAAAATTAAATTTTTGATGGAATGAAAATTATTTTTGAATGTGATTTTATGGAAGAATGGGCAAATTAAGTAATGTGAATGAAATGAAAAAATGGAAAGGCAAGGAAGTGGAAAGGAATGTTTCAAAATAAATAATCTCCAATCCAATAAAATTGCCCATCTCTTTATTTTTTCTACTTATTTATAGACTAGACTAGACTAGAATTCTCTGTGCCCCTGCTGTCCCATTCCCATAGTAATATCGATAATTTAAAAATGATTGCATCTTCAATCGTCTTTTTTTTTGTCATCAAATTGACCTCTGTCTATTTCATTTATTTATTAATCTCTAATTGATAATGTAAATTTGTTTTCTACTTCAAACTTCAGTGATGAAGTGAAGTGGGTGGTAAATTGAGATGCAGTTTGAAGATTCGAAAAATATGGAATGGAATTTACATACATGTTTCGTTTGATAGTTTGTGGTTTAACGTTTTGACGATTGTTTCGTTCATCAAATTTCAAATCACCACATTCATAATCAACCAACCAACCGAATCGAATAATTTTTTAGTGAAAAGTTTGTCAAATCTAGAGAAAAAAAGAACTTAATAAAAATTAAAATTCGTTTCAAAATTTTTTATTGCTTTTAAAATTTTTAATACAGTACGCATTTTTTTGTAGCGGAGATAGAAGGGAGAACGGAGAAACATTGAGTTTGGGTTTCTCTGATTTAAATTTACCTAAATTAGTCGAAACTCGAAAGACTAGACTTGCCAATTATAGAAAAACAACCATTTTTAATCTTGATAAGCTCTACATATTTATCTATTTTAATTTAAATTATCTCCAATTTTCTATTTCTACACATAGATAAAAATAAAATGAAAATTTCTCGGCCAATTTTCTATATGACTGGAGTCTTTTGCAGTTTGCACCACCACCTCCTACATCATTCTCAATAAAATTGGGCATCCGATGATCATTGATGATCATTCTATGACGGTAGGCAAATTATTAATAGAAATTCATTATAATAACAATTTTAGCCAACACTCAATCCCGGCGAAGTTGTTTGGATTTCAAAATTAGCCAAGCCTAAAGAAGAGGACGGCAAAATTGTTTGGGTTTCAAAACGAGCCAAGAAGTTTAGAGGGAACATCTTCATTTTCAGGTAATTGAAATTATTCATATTTAATCAATAAAATTTTTAAGTCCCCAACGGATCCATCAAGAAATGACATCAAACGTATTTATTTTTTTACAATTGTTTGCAAAAGAATTTTAAAATCTTATTTAGGCATTGCTGGAGTTCCCGGGGATTTTCTCTCATGCCCAAACCATGGACCACAACATGCAATTCCCAGTCATTATTTTTGGATGCTTTCCGACAATCGCACAATCCCAACAGTGAGCAAAAATTTTAAATTTATTTTAAAATAATGCTTTAGGTCGATAGTGATCAATATGGATGGGTAAAGTTATTCAGAATGATACAATAAATTTATTTATTTTTATTCAGGTTCATCAAAGTCTACTCAAGGGAAAAGCAACTTTTGTGATTTGGCCTCCATCAAAATGGTCCAAATTATGATGAAATTACGAGGAAGAAATTAGAAATAATTCTTTTAAATGTATCAAGATTTTGTTAATTATTGTTTGTTACTTATTGTTTGTTTATTGATTGATGATTTGAATAAATATTTTAAAAGATGTAGAACGAATATTATTAGACCCTCAAGTGGACAAAAATTTTATTCGTGATATTAAAAGCAGAGGCCTGAATAAATATGTAAATGCATGTAAAAATGCAGATCAAAGATAGACTTATTTTTATTTATTTGACTTCGACTCCGCCCACCCAACCTGCGAAATTGGTCAAAATCCTTGACCGCACTATTTGCTGCTGGCTCTTTGACATAGCATATTCCACCGAATTTAGTATTGCTGAATTGCCCTCAGATCCCATTTTACCAAAAAATATCCATAAAAAATTATAAATTTTCTAATTAACCTAAATAAAATGGACATTGGCCAAGTTGCGTAGGCTTCTTGTCAGCGATCTTCTCCATTTGGGGTTTAATGCCCTAATCCAGGAATGTGAATCGCGGCATTTTCCTACGCACCATGGCCATGTCTATGCTTAATTCTATTTAACTTATCCAAATTGAATGAAGTAAATTTATTTTATGAAAATTCATTGTAAATGATTATGAAAAGCAAAATCGAATTATTTCCCATATTTATTTTTGATCTTCCAATCCAATTACCAAAAATTATAAATGAAAAATGTAAAATTCGATGTACAGTAACGGAAAGAGAAGAGAAGCCCAGCAGCAATCGAATTGCGCGAAATTGGCTGACATGAGAATGAAGGTATAATAATAACAATATTTTTGTTGTAAAAAGAATTCCTCCACCCAAAATTGAATTCCTTCCAAAGCTGAATAACCCCTTAAAATAAAAATTGTCCATTGTGTTCTGCCCCCATTCTTCGGTCAGCATTAATTGCATTGCTCAAAATGAGGGGAGTTGGTATGCAAACATATACCCAAAATTCTCATTCAAAGGAACAAATTTGGGACAGCCTGACACGATTGAATGGATTTGGATGGATGGATGGATTGAATCTAGGCAAAATGCTCAGTTGACTGGCCCTTTTATGGCAACAAAAGAATGGACAACATCTGCGTGAGGGAAATTTAAATCGTCATTTGGGACATTGAATTTAAATGTAAAATTATTTGATGAAATTCAAATTAAAACATTTTTAAATGATGAAAAATGAAATTGTAAATGAGCCATCGAGAATGAGATTTTATGATCGAGAAAATTCAATTCATTAGCAATGATAGAAATTACGGCGATTGCTGGACGAATTCACGTAATTTTGATCGATGCCTATGGGGAATTCAGCCTTCAAATTGTGAACAAATTGGTCATTAAAAGGGAAATCTTTTTTTTCTAATGAATTTGCCCTTGGGTAAAATATAAAATTATTTCAAATACAGTAGGATTCCTCTTTGATGACTGATTTATTCTTCGCTTTTTACGGGCCAATCATTTATCGAATCGAATCCAACGATGAAAATGATAAATTTGTTCGAAAATGGCCTTAATTTCCATATATTTTTTTTAAATTCCATAGGTTGGCGTTGTCCGTTGCCATTTTCTTTTCATTTTCCTCATTTTTGTTGACAATTTTTTTGTTTTTCCGAATCCCTTTAATTGCCAAAAGAGAAATCACCAACAGCAGTTGAGAATGGAAGCCTCATTTTCCGATGCCATAAAAGGCATGGATGTTGTTTGGCAATGATGAGAATGGACACATTGGAAGGTGGAATGAAGCCTTAAAAAATATACATTTTTTTAATTAATTTATTTCTTTTTTTTTGATTACAAAAAAGAAATAGTTTGAAACAAATTTGCAGTTTTGCAATTTTTACAAAATAAAATTTACTTTGAAGAAAATGGACACCAACAAATCAGAAAACATAAAAATGATCCCAATTGAGCCCAAACATAAAAAGTGAATATGCGCAAAGACTGTTGCCAATTGCCAGCCACTCCACTCATCAATCCATCCAATATTATCCCTTCTTTCAATGTTCCAATGTTCATTTGAATGCATTGCTAAATAAACATTTCCATTTCCTCCATTCGATCAAGTTGGACAAAAAACACAAAAAAGAATTGGAGAGGGGATCAACTGGAATTAAAGTCCTCCTTTGTCTTTTCAACAATTCGCGAAAGAAAGGCCAATTCAAAATGAAACAATACGGTCCGGCGAATCTTTTATAATTCATTCAATTTCCAATTTGCCACTACCAGACAAAGACAACCATTCGATCTTCGCACTAAATGTGAATGGACTTTATATCAATTAAAATGTTCCTTTTGAAAAGTGGAATCCCTAATTTAGATAAATTCATTTAATTCACATTCTCTAGAAGTCTACAACTTTATTATTTACATTTACTTCCTTTTATTATATTTGTATTTTTTTCTCAATGGTAATTGTAATTCAAATTGCACGCAATCCATCTGAATATTGCCGCCAGCAATTTGTTTTTTATTAAAATTTAAATGTACTTCGAATAGGCAGCTGTTGAAAGAAAAACTAATAAATATTCAGAGTTGTAAAAATGCGCCATTTCCTATTTTTTCATTCAATGTTCCTTAATAATAAAAAAACGGATATTATCCATTTGCGCAATTCTCGAAGGAATAATAATATTCCGACCGAATATTGCAACAATTCCTCAATATTTCCCCGATTTTTTCTCGATTTTCCATAATTTATTTAACTTTTGATTTTTGTGTTTTCTTCATCCGTAATTGGCTTCTCATTTGCCCGCATCCCTTCAAAAATGTTCCAAATTTATCCCCCCCCCCCCCCCCCCCCCCCATCTTCTCATTTGCATAAAATGGAATTAACAAAAAATATTTAATTTTTTCATTTCCCTCCGGCTAATCCCCCAATGCCCAATTATTATGCCATTTCCAAATTTCACTTTTATTCTTTGGACTATTGTCGCTGTCTGGCAAAATTGCCTTAAAAAATAATATTCTCTCCAAAATGTGCCATTAACATTTTTGAGACAATTTTCATCTATAATTTCAATACACAATCCAAAACATCTTAAATGTATTGAATGGGCCAAAATACACAAATAATATTCATTAAATTGGCAAATTTTTCGTATTTTTGTGGCATTACTTCCCGGCACATCTCCGCCTAATGGATCCAGAAAATGGATGGGAAAATGTGGTGAAATGGTGTGAATTGGGTCTGAAATGGGAAAATAAAAAACATTTTGTAAAAATTTGCAATATTCTCGATGGGATATTCAAAGCACATCCTTCCATTCTTTCCTTGCCTTTTTTGCATTATTTTTGGCTTAAATTAGCATTTTTATGAATTTAAATTTGGAAGAGGGTGGATGTTATTTTTATTTGGAATATTGCAAAAAATAAATAAAACCTTCCCGATAAACCAATTCAATATCTTTATAATACAATAATTTTATGGCCAAATAAATGCCAAGTTTGATGAAAATAATCCCGAAATTAATGGCATAATCTCCTCATTAAACTTCAATAGGGAATCTTCTACCTAATTTCATTTTTTCCATTTGATATCATCTAAAACCCACATTCAAATCCATCCAAAATCCATTTTATGGCCATTGTTCAAAATTTCCCCTCAAATATACCACCTCTTTCATTTCCGCAGCATTTCCCATTGAAATTGCTGTAAAACCATCCAAAATACATTTTTGGTCTGTTTTTGAAAAGGCCAACTGTGAATTCAATGGGAAAAGAGAATGGATGCTTTTTAGGATTGTTGGACCAAACCAAAAATTGTTGAGAGGGTGGCATTCAAAAAGGGATGCCATTTTCTCCATTTTCAAACCATTTTCCACCCAAAAATGGCCTCCCTCTCCTTCATGGACAGAGGATGGTCTCAATTTTGTTGTGGGAAAAGACGAATTCCAAATTGAAATGCGGAATGGATCGGCCATTTATGATGCCATTTCCAATGGGCCAATATTATTTTGTGCCTTTGAATGAATTGGAGGAAAATGCCCTTTCAGAATTGGAAATATCCCTCCAAATAAATTATGCCAAATATTTCAAGTTAAATGAATTTTTGGACCATTTTTGGCCACAATAGAATCTTTTTGTACCGAAAATTGTTCGCCTCCGCCCCCCAACATCCGTAGCACATATTCCCCCCCCCCCCCCCCCCCCCCCTCAATTTTGGACATAATTGGGTGGGGCCACAAAATAGAAACAAAATACCAAAATCGAAAAATATTTCCAATTTTTTAGTTCATTTTCTAGAAAAGTATTTCATTTGAAATTCTAACCAAAACTTGCGCCTTCGATGCTTTTTAATGGGGCATAGAAAGGGGCAGAATTGAAAATTGAATTGCTGAAAGTAAAATAGAAAAAGGAATGAAAAATGTAAATGGATGGTCGGTTTCGGAATTGAATTTGCCCCTAACAATGTTAATTTTACGCCTTTTTCCTTCAACTTTTCCTTGTCCCTTAATTTTTGACATTTTCAACAATTCATTTATTTCAACACCCAAAAATCACTTCTCAATTTTCTCTGACAAAAAAACATAAAGATTGTGGCAATTCTCAAACAATTTCCTCTTTTGCCATTCACCAAAAATGGAATTTAAGCCATTCGGAACAATTGGATTAGGGGGGAACGGACGAAATCATGGCCAATGATGAAAAAAAGCAACAAAAATGTCTCAAAAATGGTTGGCTTGGAATATGAAGAATTCTAAATGGGAAAAATGCCCAATTTTATGCAACAGAGCAAAGAACGAATTAGAATTTCCCATCCATTTTATTCAATTTTGTGTGTTTTAATCAAAAATAATAATTGAATTTATGTTGCAATTTTGGACCAATTTCTTGGACATTTTCCCATTTTGCATAATTCAATAATATCCATTTACAAAAATTAAAAATGCACAATTTGACCACCTTTGCTGCTGTCTAGACGACGCAAATATATAATCCGCAAAAATGGTTTCAACCTCATTTTAAAACCCGTTAAAATATATTCCATTTTACGTATTTCTTCAAAATTTGCTACATTTTTTGCTAATATATTGAACATTTATTAATGCAATTTCAATATATTGTGCAACCACCTTTCCCTTTATAAATCATCCAAATTTGGCCATAAATTGGCTCCAATCATCCATCCATCCCATTCATTCCCGTAAATCCAATGTTCCTTGTTCTTTTCCATTTCCGCCTTTCAATTCAGTTCGGTTTGGATTTTCAAAAAATTTATTCTTTGAGTTTTGGCCAATTTTACTTTTTTCCAACAAAATTTCCTCCCCCACTAATTTTGTAACATTTTTTCTGCCAATTTTATTTACACTGTAATCCATCTTATTTCCTCCGAATTCCACCCTCGCCCATCCATTCATTTCCATGTCCATTTATTCATTTCCGTAATTCCAACTCAAATGACAACCATGGTGGAGTAAAACATGGAAAAAAGATGCGCATCGAGACATTTTGGCCATCCATCCAAAATTCCACATCCTTTCCATTTTAGTTGAATATATTGGGTGGAATCCCCATCCATGGCCAATCCAATGGAAGGTGGATTTAAATTTAAATTAGAATGAAAGGGATGAATTTAAATTAAAGAGAAAGAAAGGGGGAATTTGTGCCCGCAGGGCGGATCATTTTGCATTAATGGAATTAATGGATTTGTACGGCACAAAAAAGGAAATTTAAGACAAAGGACGGATTAAAATATTTTTATACATTTTCAAAAATGACCCCCGTCCAAATATTTTTGGCCTTTTCCACTAGTCTTTTAATGAATATTTAAATTAAATTAAAATTTCATTTTTCTCCATCTTTTAAATTGTCCAAAATATTAATATTATCGCATATATAATAATCATTATTATTTTTTTGATGATATTTCTTCTGCAACTGTTCAATCGAGGACTTGGCAAAAATATTCCCATAACATTTAGGTATTTGCTGCCCAAAAATGAATAAGTCTATAATTTTCCCAAATCCGGGTACAATTTTATTACTTTAATTTATGCCAATTTTTCCATATTTTATACAATCAAAATATTCATTTTTTATTTATTTTCTCTTTGAAAGTTCAAAAACCATCTTTTAAAAATTCTTTTGTTTTTTAACTTTTCAGAAATTCAAGAAGGTGTTCACACTTTTTTCTATTTCTTCCATTTTTAACCAACAAACTCAAAAAGATTATTGAATTTTTTTGTTTCCATTGACCATTTGCCACACCCAAATTATTTCATAATAAATGCCCAAAATGGCTCCAATTATCCAATCAAATATCAAAATCAAAGATTCCTTTAAAATTTTAATGGATTAATGCTCTTTTTCTATCAAAATGGCATTTATGAGGTAAAATGCCAATTTTGTGAATATTCTTTATAATTTTAGTCCACTTTATTTATTGAATTTTTCTCCCAAATTCATTTGCAAAATTGAGGGTGTGGCCAAAAAGGGAAATAGAAATGAATATTTTTGTGCAAATTTTCACCCAAAAATGAATTTATTTTCTCATGCTAAAATGTTGAAGGCCAAATTCCCCCACTCAATTCCGCCCACTAATTCCACAGGATAAATAATTTTTACAAAAAATTGGTTGCATTTCAATACAATAAGCAAATCACCTTATAAATCACTAAATCAATGTTACATTTCCAAATTAAATTATCAAAATAAATCACTTTGTCCCATGATGCCATTCCAACATCCATTCATTCCTTCATTTGGCTTCCAAGTTTCAACATTCCCCTCCCCCCATCCATCCAATTCATTTTTGTTGCACTTTCTCCATTCCGTATTCATATTCATTCACAATATTACCAATTCCACCCCCAAAAAGTTGTCATTCAATTAAATGAGTTGGATTTTACCCACAAAAAATTCGCAATACCTTCTCAAGGAATAATCCCATCCATCCATATCCATATATCCTCTTCACTAAACCAAAATCCCCCATCTCCTCCCACATTGGCATTTTTGGCCACAAATGTGAGAATGTGCCACCATTGTTCTCCATCACTGTGATGCTCATCTTCCAAAGTCACAAGTTCATTATTCATGCATATTCCCTCCACTCCACACCTTTTCCCTACTTCTTTTTGGCTCATTCCGCTTGGCCACTTTTCCCCATGGCAGTTTCAACCATTTCTTTTCCCTTTTTTGTATTGTTTCCATTTTATTTGCCTTTCAATTTATTTCCGCCCCAAAAATCACTGACATAACTCCCTTCCCCCCTTTTGGGTGCTCAAATCTAAGAAAGGAACACTTTTTTGTGGGCTAAATTAGCATTTTCATTTTCCTCCAGTTCCATCGATTTTCCTCTGGCCAATAACCCATTTTAAGGCCAACTTTCTTTAAACCCTAAACCCAATTCCTTCCTTCCTTCTCTCCACTGCCAAATTGTTCTTTAGTCCCCAATCAATGTATTTGAATGGAATATTCAATTGTTTCCATTTGCGCAATTTTATGTGAATTTTCCCAGTGCCAAAAATGAAAATGACCATTGGCCTATTTTCAATTCAATTCACTTTTTTGCCAATTGATTCCTTCTCCAACTTTTATATTCAATATTCCCACCCAAAATTGCAAACATTTTTATCTCAAATTTCTCTCCAAAAATTGGACATTTGCACAATGTCCACATTCAAATAATTTTAATAATCAATTTTGTTCTATTTTTGTGGCCGAAGGAGTGCCTTTGAATTAATCCAATAAATTTTTCCTTGGCCCAATCTTCATTCCTCAACAATAATTTATTATTATTTTTGTGCTTTGGATGGGCCAAAATGGGCGTTTGTTCCGTCAAATTCCAAAATTGGCGTCATTCTCCGCATTTCCGCACAAAATTGCACGGATGAATGAATGAATGGCTTCCCAATATTCATGTCGAATCCGTCGACTTAGTAAATTGGAAAAGGTTAAAATTGGTCGGAAGGACCAAAGTCCAAAGAATTGCGGATTTTTTGGGAATTGTTAACATTTACAGTTGAGGAATTCAACTGCCTTTTCTATTTGCTTTTTGGTCTAAAATAATGGCTCATTCCTTCCAACATTTTTGGTTATTTGCAAATTGGTCGATTTATTGCCTTTTTTGATGAATTCACAGTTTTTTGCCCCCACAATTTGTTCCCATTTTTGTGCCTTTAAAAGTCCCTCGATTTGTTCCCAAAATCACCCTTTCAACGAACATTTGAACATTTCAACGAATTCACCAATTTAATATTGCTTGACCAATTTTGCCTTAAATTGAATAAAAGAACCAATAACTGAATTTTCCCCAATTTTCGAGTCTTTGAATTGGTAAAAAGCGGTAGATTCCGAACAAGTGGCGCTCCTGTGGACTGTGGATAAAAGGTAAATTTGGGTTCTTTTGGTTTTCTTTTGTGGAATTCTGGAAATGTCGGCAGCCATCCGGATGATTCTTGGCCCGGCCCTTAGCCGGTTGAGAACGAACTTGGCCCAAGGAAGGGTCCTCCTCGGTGAGGAGAGAAATGCGGCGAATCTGGAAGGGATTCACCATCGGCGTGTGCTCTTAACGCAAGGTTTAGAGCGCATTGATGCCGAAACTGCTCGGTGGAGAGATCTAATGGAGGATCTCGAGGATGATGGTCCAGAAGTAGCTATCTTCGAGGGTTTTAACCAAGAAGGTAGACACTTCTTGGACTGGGTGGAGGAAGCCAGAGAGGTGTTGGCGGAACTACAACTCGCCATTGGGGCAGCGGAAGGGCAACCTCCCGTTGTGCCCCAACAGCAACCTCCTGTGGTGCCTCAACAGCAACCTCCCGTGGTTGTTAATGGAGTGGGTGGGGGAGGAAATGGGGGAGGAGGTGCAGCAGTACAACCCCCAGTTCGGCTTCCCCAACTGAATCTGCCCACTTTTGGGGGTGATCCCCTCGAATGGCCCAACTTTTGGGAGTCGTTCGAAAGTGCGATTGATCGACATCCTCTCGAGGCTGTCGATAAATTGAACTACCTAATGGGCTGCCTAACAGGAAAGGCGGCTAAATCGGTGGTTGGCTATCGAGGAGGAGGGAACTATGGCAATGTAGTGGATACCCTCAAACGGCTCTATGGCGATAATCGGGTGATTGCGGAGGCTTTACAAGCCGAATTGATCAATTTGCCGGTGTGTAATGATTCGGTTGAATCCCTCCAAGCTTTTGTGGAAAACTTGGAAAGATCATGCCGGCAATTGACGGCTCTAGGTCAGGCTGTTGAAAATCCTGTTCTTTGCCAGGTGGTGAAGAATAAAATTCCCAAAACTGCACTTATGGAAATCATAAAGGCAGAAAGAGTTGCAGGGCAACAATTTGGGATGGAGGATTTACGAAGACAGCTGGCCGAGTTCGTCTCGATCAAAGCCGAACTTCAGCGCTTTTCAACTCCCTCACAGAGGGAAATCCCTAGGAAAGAAAAAGGGGATAGAGCAGTTGAGAAAGGGCGCGTTTTCGTAGCAAATGCCCAATTGCGAGGAAAAAGTTCGGAAGCGCAGGGAAAGGAGGCTAATCCAGGGGGATGCTTCCTTTGTGAGGGGAAACACAGGGCATACGATTGTTCTAATTTCAAGGGACCTACGGAGCGTAGGCGTCGCCTTTTCAATTTAAAGCGGTGCTTTAAATGTCTGGGCAAAGACCACTGGGCAAGCCAGTGTAACAAGGGTAGGAAATGCGCCAACTGCAGTAGTGAGGATCATCATATCCTTATCTGTAGCGAGCCTATCCGAAAGACTAATAAGCCGGAAGGGAAATCCGGAAAGAAGAAGGGTAAAAATGGCAGACGTCCATTCCGTGCAGCAGTAAATGCAGTTACAGAAACCAAGGCTGACCATACGATGGCAGTAGTTTCCGGAATGTCTGACCAGCAGTCGGAATCTGTCATTTTGATGGCACGGGATGTGCCCTTCATGAATGAAGAGGACCCTTCAAAAAATACGGAGGCTATGACCTTTTTTGACCCAGGGGCAACCCTCAATCTGATCAAAAGCTCGCTGGTCGAGCGGATGGGTTATAAAAGGTTTAAGCCTAAGAAATTGGATGTGTCGGCTTTTCAAAGCCGAGATCCAATTCAATTGAAGGCCCCAAGAGTTATAGTGGTCATGAAAACTAAATGGGGCACACCATTCCGCCTTCCAGCTTATGAAGTGGAATGGATGGTCAATTCAGTGCATCGCGCTGATTTGAATTCGGGTGAATTGACTCTGGCAAATGAGGAACCCGAAATGCTTATTGGGTTATGGGAATTCTGGAATTTATTCAGCCAAAGAGAGAGAATAAATTCCCATCTTTTCCGCATTCATACAGCGTTGGGAAACGTAATTTGTGGAAAAGAAGAATTCCCAGAATGGGAAGAAGAGGAATTCCAGTCCATTATGACCATTTCAAGTGAAATGAAAGCAGTGGATGCTCGTCAAGAGAATGAACTGAGCAAGTTTTGGGACTTGGAAATGATCGGTGTGAAGGATGATCCCACCGAGAAGGACGATGATATCGCCCTAGATCGATTTGAAGAATCGGTAAAACGTCTGGAAGACGGGAGATTTAGTGTGGGTTGGCCGTGGAAGGAGTTTCCACCTAAATTACCCACCAATTATGAAATGGCGTATAAACGGATGTGCTCGAACATCCGGAAAATGAAGGATACGCCAGAACTGCTGGGAAAATATCACGGAATTTTCCAAGAACAGTTGGAAAAGGGGTTTATTGAACCTGCAACTCGGATGGGTTCTGGGGAGCATTTTCTCCCTCATCATGTGGTGATAAACCCGAAAAAAATTCGAATGGTTTTCGATGCTGCAGCGAAGCTGCGTGGGCAGTTGTCGCTCAATGAAACTATGTTTCGGGGACCGGTGATACTTCCGGATTTGGTGGGCTTGCTTTTGCGCTTCCGCAAATCTCCCTATGCCCTATGGGCTGATTTGGAGAAAGCCTTCAACTCTTTGGCCTTAGAACCAAGGGATAGGGAATACTGCAAGATAGTTTGGGTGAAGGACCCAAATAAGCCACCGGAAAAGCCGGGAAATTTGGCAATTTATCGATGGGCGAGAGTGCCTTTCGGTGTTATTGCTTCCCCATTCCTTCTGGCGGCATGTGTCCGCAAATTCTTGAAGGAAGCGGGCTCAGACTTGGCCACCGAATATATGGGGAACGATTATGTGGATAATCTGCTCGCCTTATGTGAGACAGAAGAAGAGGCTGCTTCCAAGTACAAGGAAGGAAAAGCACTCTTCAAAAGTTGCCAAATGAACCTTCGAGAGTTCGTATGTAACTCAGAAAGGGTTATGGCTACAATCCCAACTGAAGATAGGCTGAATGAGAAAATGCCTAAAGTTTTGGGAATATATTGGGATTTGGAGAAGGATGAACTCCTAATCAGACTTCCCCCAATGTTTGTGGGGAAAGTAATTACACGACGAGTTGTGCTCAAACAGCTGGCGTCTATTTATGATCCATTAGGAATTTTAAGTCCTTGCCTTTTACCTGCAAAAAGATTTTTACAGGGTTTGTGGCAGAAGCCAAGGGGTTGGGATGTACCCCTGGAACCCAATGAAGGGGAGGAGTGGACTAAGATTCTGACCACATGGAAAGTAAGCCCATTTAGTTTCCCACGGATTGGGATCCTATCCACAAAGGCCAAATTCCAGCTCCATGTGTTTGTGGATGCTAGTGAATATGCCTATGCTGCCGCTGTGTATGTGCGGTCAGAATGGGCAGAAGAGACCTCAGCACGCATTTTTATGGCAAAAAGCCGTCTTAAGGCGATCGGAAAAGAGGTCACTATTCCCAGGATGGAATTGATGGCAATGCTTATTGGGACTAGGCTGTTGAAGTTTGCATCGGCCCAGCTCCAACTTTCCTGGGAAGGAAGGTTCCTATGGGGGGATAACCAGTCGGTCCTAGCCTGGGTGGCTTCAAAAGAGCCACAACCACGGTTCGTTGAGAATCGGCTAAGGGAAATAAGAGAAGTGGGCATGGATGTTCGCTTTCTGTATGTTCCCACGGAACAAAATCCCTCTGATGTGGCGTCGCGGGGTTGCGAGCCCGAAAGCTTGAAAAAACATGAGCTATGGTGGGAAGGGCCGGAATGGCTTAAGCAGGAGGAAAGTCAATGGCCTTCAATAATGGAGGTGCGACCCACACAAGTCCTTGAAGAAGAGGATGAGCCCGAGACAAGGGTAATAGGAGCAGTAAACCTGGCTGTGGCCTTGGACCCTATGAAGGGCAATGACTTAATTGAAATAAGTCGGTTTAGCCATTGGGTTCGACTCTTGAGCTCTTTGGCATTTGTTTTTCGATGGATAAGCCTGATTTTTGCCAGAATGGGCAAAAAGCCGCAGGCAACGGAAGTGAGAGAAATATCCAAGAAAGGATCTTGGACTGCAAATGATTTTGCCCTAATGGAAAGGGTACTCTTTCGCTCTGCCCAAAAGGTTTGGGATAAGCGAGAATTGTCGGGATTTAAGACAATTCAGGACCAAAATGGGATAATCCGGCTAGCTAGTCGATTGTGTAACAGTAAGATGAAGGATGAATTCATAAATCCTATCTTGCTCCCCACAAAATCCCAGGTCACAAAATTGGTTATCCAGTTTTGTCATGAAGGAGTTCGGCATATGGGTGTGGAGTTCACCCTATCCCGGTTCCTGGATCGGTTTTGGACTCCAAAGTCTCGCTTACTGGCCAAGATGGCAGTAAGACAGTGCCAAAAATGCCGAAGGATACGGGGAAAATCATTTGCCCTCCCAAATATGCCCCATTTACCCGAGGATAGGGTAGTTCGATGCGCTCCATTTGAGAGTGTGGGCATTGATTATTTGGGGCCAACGAACACTATCTTGAGGGTTCAAGATGGGAAAAGGGATGTGTCGAAGGCATGGATTGTGCTGATAACATGCCTGTCGACCCGTGCCGTATATTTCGAGCCAGTTTTGGATATGACGGCCGGTACCTTCCTCCATGTGCTCCGGCGGTTTGCAAGTCGGAGGGGGACTCCAAGGAGAATCCTTACAGACAATGGAACGTCCTTTGTACTGGCTAGTAAGGTAGCTTCTGCCCTTGAGGCGGGGAGGGTGCCATCGACATTTTTAGACCACTTCTTGGCCAGAGAAGGGATTAGATGGCGATTTATTTCCCATCTCTCCCCCTGGCAAGGGGGAGTCTATGAGAGGCTGGTAGCCCTCATAAAGACGGCTTTCAAATGTGAACTTGGCCGTAAAATCCTGAATTGGGATGAATTACTGACCTTCACTACGGAAGTGGAGGCTATTGTTAATCAACGCCCTCTCACCTATACGTCGGTGGATGGGGATGGTTTGGAACCATTAAGGCCGATTGATTTCATCGCGCCAAAAGCCCAGTTAAGTATTCCAGTGGACTTGAAACTGAAGGAGGAAACCGGTGATCCGGATTTCCAAATAAGTCCTCCAGACAATCGTCAGGGACTGATTGCCTTTTGGACCGGCTGCGCAGCAGCTTTGGAAGGGTTTTGGGCAAGATGGAATCGAGAATACCTTCCCATGCTTCGGGAAAAGGCTAAATGGGAACATAAAGGCCGCCGAAATCAAACGACAGTTCAGCCGAGGGTAGGTGAAGTCGTATTGATTGAAGAGGATTTAGTTCCTCGGAACCAGTGGCATCTGGGTCGAATAGTGGAATTATTTGGCTCAGTCAAAGCCGTTCGCAATGCCAGGCTGAGAATGGGAAATGGCAAGTTTCTCATAAGGCCTATCAATCGCCTTGTTCCCTTAGAAGTGAGGGAGGAAAAGACTGAGGATGAAACTCCTCAAGCTGAAATCCAATCGGCTACTAAAGAGCCAGGAAGGGTGAAGAAAGTACTAACGGCAATGCCGAGCCATGGAATGGTTACGAGGTCTAAGGCTAAGCTGGCTTTACCCATTCTGATGCAGTTAATAATGGTTATGGGGGTAGTGAGCAATCCGTTGAAGCCTTCCCCACTCCCAAATGTGGGAATACACCCGGCTGTGGGATCGGAGAGTATCCCAGGTTGTCGGGATTGCGAAGTGCGTTGTACGTTGGAAGGAGTCCAAATTAGAGTACCCGATCGAATTTCAAAGTTCGAAATTTGTTGCGGAGCAATGAGAGAGTGCATATCCCAAAAACTGGTAAGGAGTTATATCTACCGGTCAGCTAAGGAGCAGTTGCTCCTGGGATTTGACTGCGCACTCAGCTTTTGGACTAAAAAGGGTGAAGCTGAAATAGGCAGGGCAGAATGCCCAGCTATTGAAGCATGCGAACTCATAGAATGTTGGGTTTGCATTGAAAGGTTGGCAAACCCTGACTGTCGGCCAGATTTAACGCTAGGCTTAGCAGGGATCACAGGGGCTGCAGTTCTTTACGGGCTTTGCTGCCTAATTGGATTCTTCCGGTCATGTTGCGGAAATATGGCATGGATTTGCCGGCTAATGTGTTGGCCAAAGGCAATATGGCGATGGATGAGTCAAGAAAAGCGAAGAGAGGGTCAGGAGGAAGTCCCTCTGATCGAGGGTTCTCGATCAAAGCCAACAGTTCGCAAGAATAGGCGAATTTCTCAAATGGCATTATTGTCAAAAATGGCGATAATGGCATTTTTGGGATTGGCTATTCCGGCAGGAAAAGGATACCGAGTCGACTTAGAGGGAAGTTGCTCGGCCTTTAAATCTGAATCCCACAACCAAAGTATGGGTACTGTTTGGTTGTGTGTGGTTGAGACTCGGGAAGAAACAGTTCCTATTGTGGCTGGTCGCCAATTGGAACTATACATAGGGGGAGTGCCTGTTAGGACCTCCACCCCTTCCTTCCCAACTGCCAGTTGTCCTAGTGGGGAGTATCATCCTGTGTGTGCCTGGAAATGGTACATAGTTGGATTGATTGTTTCCACCTGGGTTTTGTCCTTCCTCCTGGCTGTATTTTTCCTGGAATGGGATTTGGCGATCCCAAATATCCGGAATTGGATAAGACGGAATGTTCAGGTTCGCCGGATATTTCCATGTTTATTCTTACTTGGCCTAATCCGGGGAATCGGAGGTGAGGCGCAAGTTTTCTCCGTTGTGGCGAAATCGGAGAATTGTTGGAGGACTCCCACGGGTTCAGTGTGTCGCCTAGAAAGTGTGACGACATTGACCCTTTTGCCGGCGGGACAGCCGGTGAGATTACTCCTAAGGAATCCCCAGGGAAAGATATTGGGGGTACTGGAGATATATATGGAGTCAATCTCCGTAGGATGCATTCGCCACCATGAGAGGTGGCTACGATCCTATCGAGTGGACATCAAGTCCAGAAAGGATTGTTTTACAGTGGAAAGCTGTCAGAACGATTTCTGTTCCCGTATGAACAAGGGAATGGTATCAGAAACAATCCCTGAGTTGGGAGAAATCTCACAGGCGTTGCCTGGATTCACTAGGTGTGAACCATCAACAGCCTTTTGGCACAATGGCTGTTTCCTTGCAACGAGCAGTTGCTTATTCTACAGGCCATATGTAGTCCCATTGTCGGAAGTGGTATACGAGTTATTCACTTGCCCAGGGACTGAGCACCGGATTGGTGCTAAACTGAAATTGGAAATGGGTGGAAATACCACGAAGTTGGTAAACACGACCCTAATCCCAGGAATAACTTTCCGTTGGGAGAACATTTCCGTATTCCCTGTGGGGGACTCACAGCCGCAGATTCCGGCTTTATCCGGTCAATTTTTGACCGATGGAGAGCGGGTTTCTCTTGTTCAATCCCTAGAAGAGGGGTTAAGCTGTGCAGATTTTGAGTCTGCCAGAACTTTGAATTGCTCTTTTGAGCAGAACCAATGTCGAACGTGTGCTTTCAACCACGATGAAGGTACAGCACATTGCCAATGCCGGGAAATGGCGTTGGAAAGATTGATGGAAGACGAGGAGAAGCGTCTTCCACTGTCCATTGGGCAAATTAATCTAGTGAATGAAGGGAGAGATGTGCTCTCCGTAAGCTCATACACGCCCATCCAGGTAGGAATCCATCTGGAGGGTCTCCACTTAGTCCTCGAGGAGGACTTGAATAAGTGTGAGGGTAAGGCGGAAGGCCTACGGGGCTGCTATGGATGCATGGCGGGAGTTGGGGGTGCCCAACTCCAATTCTCCTGTCAAACAGACTTCGGTTCTGCACTGGCAGAGGCGCAGTGCGATGACGGGACCACCTTTCTAGTAAGGTGTGAAGAAGAAAGAAAGGAGCAGAATATTTCGCTCCATTTTGACAGAGCAGAGGTAGACACGGAGTGTATACTTCGATGCCCTGGAGGCCAAAATAAGTTCAGAATGCAAGGGCATTTGAACTTCATCCAGGAGAAAAGGATGGAAAAGTGGGGCGGAACCCAAAGTAGGGGATATGCCCCAGGGAATGGTACAATTCCATGGCCAGAATGGCCCAATATAGATGTGGGGGACATTGGACGTTTTTTCCTAAACCCCACGAGAATGATAATTCTCATTGTTTTAGTGCTAGGAGTGGTATTTCTAGCACTTTGCCTAATTAGGCTTAATCCTTTATTAAAGGGTTGGAGGATTGTTGGAAGACTGGCGATGGCCGGTTTGCTGCTGGCGGGAGGGTCGTCAGCGACGACGGGCCAGCAGGCCCGATTGTTAACTACCCATCTAATCCCCAAATCCATCCTTCCCATACAATTCCTTCCCATTCAAATTCCCATCCAAAGCAAAAAATTCTTCCCCATTTCCACTTCCATTTCCCAAAATGAAATGATGAATTGGTGGGGAAAGGCAAACAACGGTTGTTGTTTGGCCCGGAGGGGAAGACGGGGGAGGGAGGCCCAGTGCCTTAATCATGAACACCGAATTGGTGAAGGATCGGAGGCAAGAGGGTGGATGAATTGGTGGGGAAAGGCCAACAACGATTGTTGTTTGGCCCAAAGAAGGGGATGGAGGAAAGAGGCCCAATGTCTTAATCATGAACGCCAAATTGGTGAAGGAATGGAGGCGAAGGGATGGTGGGGCCGAATGAGAAAGGAAAGGTCGCTTATGGGGCGAAGCAATGGGACTGGGTTGCCGGAGAGGCAATTTGGGACCGATTCATGTCGGTTTGTGGAATGGGCGCCCGAGAGGCGAAGTGAGGAAATGGTGGGGAAGGAAGTAGCCGAGTCATTCGGCTTTGAGGAAGGAAGAAAGGCAATAAAAATTCATGCTTCCACCTTTCTTTCATTCATTTTCCTAAATTCCCTTCATTCATTCCTTTTCCCGAATCCTAAAACCAATTCCACAATCCCATATACAATGCCAATAAAAATTCCGCTATTATCCCTAGCTGAAGCCGTTAGTGGCCTGGAAGGGGAGTGTTTTTTGGATTTCATCCATGCTTTTCAAGGAAAGGCATGGATGAGGGCTATGGTGGATAAAATCGGCCAAAAGGCTGGTAGGATTGGTATATCCTATCTACCATCCCACAATTTTACCCTCCAGGGACCGCTGACTTTGACCAAAGCTGCGCGGGAGGCGAAAGCTTATGGCGATACTTCGGTTGAGGACCATTATCGCCAAAGGAGGGGGATCAGTTTACGGTATCCCCATCTTTTTTGCCTTGTCTCTATGAGCCAAGGCCAAAGGAATGTTTTTCCCCCCGAGGTATTGGTGGTTTATCTTGATGGGAGGCAACATTTGTTTGAAATCCTGGAGGAACTCCAGGGGTTAGCCGAAAAACCCACCGATGTTGACGGAGCCTATTGTTGGGTTGAGGGGCATATTGTGGAAACAGAAATTCCACCATTGGGCCCTTGCACCTATAGAGAAAATGCCCCAGGAATTTTGGGGAGAGGCCCGTCGAGTTCTCCAGGGAATTTGGAGTCGGTTCGGGTTTCATTGGGTTCCCGTCCAGGCACTAGTGGGGCTAGTTCCCAAGGAAAACAGGGAGGAACCCAAAAATCCCAGAAGGGAAAGAAACGGGAGGAGGCTGGACCGTCAAATGCCCCATGTGGCCCATCCCTTTTGGATGAATATGAACTTGAAATGGGAAGAGCAACCCTAACCTTCCTTCGGGAACGAGGGATAGAATCCACAATTCAGGTGGAAGGCCGAGTGACCATTGGGAGGGGAATGAGAGGAAGAAATTCCCAGCATATTGGATTTGGGGCTAGTTACCCCGTGTACTTGGCCATCATCGCGCTCTTTGTGTTTTTCGCGTTTACCCCTTCCACCGCTTTCATTGTGCCATTTTCAGGAATTACAGGAAAAATTGAGAATATTACCCAAAAATTCTATTTATTGAAAATGGCGGCGGAGAATTCCCAACAACAAATGGAGGTGGACAACAATCCACTCGGTTGTTTTGCGGAGGCGGCCGCAGAAGCTGCTGCCGAGGAAGGTTGGTTGGCTGGGAATGATCCGGGGACAATGAAAATCCCATCCACAGAGGTGGATGTGGGCGTGAACAACCCGAACCCGGTGACCGGTGGTACCAAGGATGGGAATCTTCCAAGCGCTGGTAGTGTTTTGGGAAAAGAAAAGAAAAGAAAATTCCCAGCAACAGGTGAAAATGATGGCCAAAAGCTCCCATCCAAGGAAAAGAAAAAGGATGGGTTGGGCGAGGATGTCCAAAAATATGTGGACCGCGCTGTGAGAAAGGCGGTCGCAGCAGCCGCCCTAAAATCAACTGGAACGGGTGTTGGTGTTGGCCAAAATTCCTCGGTTGGTGGTGTGGTTGGTCCTCGTTCTTCGGTTGGTGGTGGTGGTGGTGGCAGCAGCAGCAGCGGCACATCAAAAAATACTCCAAACAACAGCAATGGTCGTCCAAATGTTGGGGGTGGTGGCAGAAATTTGGTTGGAAATGTTGGTGGATGCAATCAGTTGGGCCGGAAACGTTCGAATGATGAGATGAAAGAGATGAAAAGAGAATTGGAAGAATTGAAAAATTTGTTTGTGCCATCCTCTCCCCTCAAATCACCACATCCTGTGTCCCTTCGCAATAGGTATTCCCAGGCAAAAAGACCAAAATTTGGGGCGGGGTTTGCCCCCCAGAATGGGGGTGGAAGTGCCAGATGGCCCCTGGTAAAAGCCATTCATTATTTGGAGGAGGCCCTTGGAAGGGCCCGCCGTGACGGACAGGTCGATGGTGCCGAATTTGTGGGGGAAAAGATACTGCAGCTGCGAGCAGCGGCTGAGCGGTACTTCCCAGACCCACTTTCGGCGGCGGGAGTGTCGAATCCGTCGACTTAGTAAATTGGAAAAGGTTAAAATTGGTCGGAAGGACCAAAGTCCAAAGAATTGCGGATTTTTTGGGAATTGTTAACATTTACAGTTGAGGAATTCAACTGCCTTTTCTATTTGCTTTTTGGTCTAAAATAATGGCTCATTCCTTCCAACATTTTTGGTTATTTGCAAATTGGTCGATTTATTGCCTTTTTTGATGAATTCACAGTTTTTTGCCCCCACAATTTGTTCCCATTTTTGTGCCTTTAAAAGTCCCTCGATTTGTTCCCAAAATCACCCTTTCAACGAACATTTGAACATTTCAACGAATTCACCAATTTAATATTGCTTGACCAATTTTGCCTTAAATTGAATAAAAGAACCAATAACTGAATTTTCCCCAATTTTCGAGTCTTTGAATTGGTAAAAAGCGGTAGATTCCGAACAATTCAATTTGATCCATTTTCCTTTCCTTCACATTTTGTTCCCCAAAATTGGATGGCAATTGGAAGTTGGAACACATTCCTTTAAAACATACCAAATATTTTATAAATTATTCTCATAATTTCCTATTCAGAATATTAATTCCTAAACTTTTCAAAGCCTTCAATTCCCTCAATTAATTTTTACCGGAAAAAACAATCTGCCCATTTAAAATTCGCACAATTGTCAATAATAAATGACAATAAAAGTGCCATTTTAGGGCCAAATTCTCCGAACAAATCATTTCTTTACCTTTGCCAAAATTACATATTTCCTCCTTCATTTATTCTCATTTTCACTCTAATCCATTGTTTGGGGATTATTTAGTTTATTTCTTAGTCTGACTTTTCGAAAAAGTTATTTTGAATGTTAAAAAAATGGTACTGGATCAATTTATGTGGGAAAATGAATTGTAGAAAATAGAATATTTTGGAGTCCAATTTTTATGGGAATTTGTTACTAAAATGAAACAAATATAAATGAGCTAAAACATCCTAAAAAAGAAGGAAATTTGTCTGGTTCAAAAATTCAATTCACAATTTTTAGTTCATTTCAATTTACGCAAAAATATGGCCAAAATCCTTTAATTCCTCCTCCAATATTTGAAGTCCATCAATTCAATTCATTTCCCTTGCATTAATTCCTTTCTAAATTTTTCATCCAAAAATGTTTATTCATTTTTTTTATTTCCTTCTTCCAATTTTTAATCCCCTCCTCCACTCCACTCATTTTTTGCCTCTGGCCATTTGACCTTCCAAAAATGGTCAAATTTGGCCAAATTACTGAAAAAAAAGTCCAAAAATTTCCAAATGAATTGAATAAAAGAGGAAAATGTTGCAATAACCAAAAAGGGCAACCAATTCCCACATGCTCCTTCGCCCCTAAATTTTGTGAAAATTTAAACAAACCAAAAGAGAGGGAATGAAGTCCCTCACATGTTTTCCTGGCAATCCCCCAATTCCCTCGCATAATTAATTAACAAAGAAGAGCATATTTTCCCCTAAATAAAGTGCACAATTTCGTTTGGCCAACATCCCATTATAAATTATATGCCATGCGCACTCCCCCTCCTCCCTTCATCATTGTCCCTAAACAGATTGAATCACTGCCAAATTGTCCCACCCCAATATTTTGAGGAATTTCAATTTTTAATTCGAAGAAATGATTTTTTCCCGCCGGAGATGTCCTCCTCCCTTTATACCAGGAAATATGTCGTCCCCAACCCATGATGAATTATTAAAGCCCAAATAGAGGGCATGTGGGTATTTTGTTGCGTTTCCAAATTGCCAGCCTCATTTCCTTTTATTTTGCACCCAATAATTTAACATTTTTTTGTGCCACCTGTGCCCCCCCCCCCCTCCCCGGCTAATTCCCTTTAATTTACGCAAAATGGCCACCCTTTTGTCGCATTTTTGTTTCAAAATTGAAAGGAAAAGCTGCCAATTTTGTGGGATTGAAGGGGAAAATGGCAACCAAACATTTTATTCCAATGAAAATGACAGCAACAAATTAGTGGAATTGGACAGGAAATGAATGGAATTGAGCGAAGCATCCATTGGAATTAGAAGAGAAGGGGATTTTTGTTGCCATTCCAATTTAGAATTTAAATCCGTCATATCCCCCCCCCCATTATTAAAAAAAAGAACAAAATTCGTATATTCAGTTCGAACTTCGGATAAAGTTCATAAATTAAGTTTTTATTCAGTCAAACTTTTTACGCATTCATTCCCCAAAATCCTCTTTAAATTTTCCTTCCATTTTAAAATATTCTAAATTGAGGCATAATTCCTGACTTAAAATGGAAGGAAGCAAATTAATTCCATGAAAATTGATGAAAAAACGAATACTTTTTGCAACTTAAAATACAGCCAATGACATCCATCCCATCCAATGGTGCCAAATTTAAAAATGCACAGCTAAAATAACATTAATTAATATTCGATATTCTTTCCATATTTCATCACCAAATTCCAATATTAAATTAATTTAATGCCACAATATTTATTATTTCTCCTACATCCCACCATTCCCTCTCTCTATTTCTTGTGCCACATTTTTGGCACAATAATTCGATAAATAATAATTTTTTTGGGTTGCCATTTGCCTTGGCCTTCCCCCACCCCCTTTTCGAATGTTTCTCAAATTTCGCCGACACTCAAAAATTGTCCGGCGGCCACATTTTTTTGTTGGCTTTTGGCCCTTGTCCCAATTTCTCCCCATTTTTGGGTCCATCCATAATTTGTCCCCTTCAATTTGATTAATTTCCAAAGCACACCTTCATTCCCCCTCCCCCTTCATTTTGCCAATTTTTGCCAACAAAAATGGCAACAACTTTTCCCCATTTTTTCCATTTAATTTAAATTATATTGTCCCCATAAAGAAAGAGGGAATCACATTTGGGCTTGGGGGAATATTCAAACAAAAAATTATTCCACCAATCGACGTCAATAAAAAATGAATTTGGATTGGATTGGTTATGCAAATCCATTCATTGCCATTCTTTTTCTTTTGTTCGGTTTAAACAGAGAATGCGGATCATTAATTATCAATTTTATTTTATTGAAATTCAATTGCCAATTCGAGCTAATCAATCCATTGTTATCCTCTCCATTAATCTCTTTTTTAAAAGAATTGTCTGTGAAAAAAAAGAGGATGAAGCCCCAAAATTGAATTGAATGGAAGGGCAAAATACCAGGAAGAAAGGAATGCCGAGGCGGACTATTAATTAGGTAGAATAGAAGTACACAGGAATGATGCCCTTTTGTGAATATTCATAAGAAATGTTTTAGGTATATTCCCTCCTTTTATTCAATGAAATAATGTAAATTCATCGGTGCCATCCATCCAAATTCATCGTTTTTGTCCTTTTTTCCATCAAAAATGCCATTAAATTGTCTGCCATTTTTACAAGCATTTTTTAAACTTTTGGCAAATTTTAATGAGATAAAAACACAACAATCCCAATTAATTCATTCATCCGTCATCATTGGGAAGGGTAAGGGGCAGACACAGCAGATGCATTTTCAAAAATTGGCCAAAAGGGAATTGGCTCATTTTGCATTAGCACAGAAAATAATCACGCCATATTCCCCCAACACCCATTTGCGCACTTTTCCGCCATCCACCGTGGGTGGCAAACAATTCATCCATTCAATTATTTCATTTATCCTAGATTGGGCCAAAATAATTGGTCTCTCCTGGGGGATTTGTCCATCGCCCCCTCCCATTTAATCCAAATGAATTTATTTTGTTTTTTCCCCATAAATTTTAGGTCAACTTGGCCATCCTCATTTTCTGTCCGAATATTTCTTTTTATGCCCACAAATTGATTCCAATGAATCCCACCAATTCCACTATGATTACTTTCATTCGTATAGTCACGGAATCATCCCCCTTCAATTATTTTGCCGTGTGCCTTCTTCTTCCTCCTTTCCCCAAGAATTGCCATTTCGCGCATCCCCTTCTTCATTTTATTAATCCATCATTTTGCCCTTTCACCATTGCTTATACCAATATTCCTATAGTGGCATTCAACCCCACCAAAAGAATGCCAATTTGCCCTCCCTTTTAATCCGTTTAATATTATTCTTTATTCTTTGATTTTTTAATTCTTTTAAATTGTTGCCGTCAATGGATGAAGGGGAATAAATTTGATTGTAGTTTGTTGTGCCAAAACATTCTAAATTTGTCCATTTCCCATTCAAATCCAGCAGTCTTTGTCCCTTTAATCGGCTGAAAATGATGGCATGGCCACACATTGAGAATAAATCCAACATTGGGATTTAACCAACCTCTTTCCAGACAATATAAAAATATTCTTTTTGCCCATCTGTCATTTGGCCCCAATAAAAATATTTTTTTATTTCCCATTGAAGGCCATAAAAGACGAAATTTGAGAGGGGAATCATCATCATTTTGCCTTCAGGGAATAATAAAAATAGGTTGAAAGGATGTTTTGGCCAAGGAAAAGGTTTCTTCGGTCTTTTGGCATATGTTCATCCCAAAATCCCATAATTTCCCCATTCCTTCGTTTTGTTGTTTTTTGGCCATAAATTTGTCATCTTCTTGGCCAAAAATCTGTGTCAATTTGGCCCAAATATGATGGATTCAAATTTGGCCCTCAATTAACCTTTTTCATCCAGGGAAAACCCAAAGCAAAAACATCATTTTTGTTCTCCAATTCCCATCAAAATGACCAAAAATGAGCAAAATGATGCGAAATTGATGTGAAGGAATGCACTTTTTATACAAACAAATGAATTTGCGAGAAAAAAGCTGAACAAATTAATTGGACAAATGGCAAAATATTGAGAATAATTCACAATTATGATTTGATCGATGGATGAATTTAATAGTTTATTCCCTTTTAGCAAATTAAATTTAAATATGCAAATTTGCGAGTGCAAAAAGCTGCCAAATTAATTGAGCAAAAATTGAAAATAATTAAATTTGCCCACTCCCAATTTTCATTTTCCCTTTTAATTTTCTTTCCGCATTTTATTTATCCCTTCCGAATTTATCATTTCCAATAATAAATTTACAAAATCCCTTTTTTGGCATCCAATTTTCCTCAATTCATATTTCCCTTTTTTTCAGCCCACAACTTATTCCCTCCTTTGGGATTGGCCCAATTTCCTCCAATTTATTCATTTTTCCGCGGGTGGTCTTTCCATTATAATAAAAATGCCTCCGGCATTCAAATTGCTTGAGGACGAATTGATGGCCAATAATTCGTCCGTTGTTGAATTAAGCAATGAAACGGTGAAAAGGGCGACGGCCGAACATCATTTTGTTGCCTCAAAAGCAATTCGTTTGGCCGAGGATTTGGATACCCCAAATTGCACATACAGATATGGTCGGTTTTGGTGGCATTTTTGGCTTTATTCAATGCCAATTTTTGTGCAGATTTGAACGATGATTTAATTCGGCTAATTTCCCTTTGGCTTGATGGCCCAATCACCATCATTGCCGCATTATTGGCCTTTGTCGGCTGCCATTTTGCCGTTCGTTTTTTGGCACGTGCCGGCCTAAATCGTGATTTGACCGCCGGTTTGCCTCCATTCATTCAAATCCAATTCAATCCCTCCACCAACTCAGCCCTTTATACACTTTGTGTTTGCGATTCATTCCTCATTTCGATGGTGGTCATTTATCATTCATTGGAGGCTTGTTCCATCCTTTTACTCGGCAAAAACCTAATGTGGGATGAACAAAGCAGTGTTCTCATTTTCCATGGCATTGTCAGTGCCGCAACCACTGCATCCACCCTTTTAGTTGTTTTCATCACATTTCAACGTTTCCTTGTTGTTTGGTTCCCATTGCGATATGCCCGAATTCGGGAGCCAAAAAGAAATGTGAGTTATAGTCCTTATTCCCCAGATTAATGTTGGTTCTGGGCCTTCGCCAGGAGCCAAAAACCCCCGGTGGCCCTAGATTAGGGGATGAAGATTAGTTGAACTGACTAAATGAATATTTATCTGTTGTGCATAGATGGAAAAACAGAATGAAAAGTAAAGTGAACATTTTGTGAAGAGAAAATCGGGTTTAAAAAGGCAGATTGGAGCAATATTTGATTGATAGGTTGACGGGTGACAGGTGTAGGCAAGAAGTTGGGGTACAGTAGGATGAATAGAAAAGGCACTTAGGCAATATTGTCTGTCTACAGAATTAATCGGCCAATCAAATGCAAATTCAATTCAATTTTGCAGGATAATATGAGAAAATCATCCTCATCGCTGGGCGGCGATCCGGACACCGAAATTAGTGGAAGCATATTTCGCAGTGGTGGCCTTGTTCGAACCCTTTCAAAGAGATTATTGAGCAGCCATAAAAAGCCGAATATGCGCAAAATGTTTCGGCCATTCCTTTTCCCAAGTATGTCCAATTCATTCCTTCAAATAAATAACCCCCATTTTTAGTGTGTGTCCTCATTTTCGCATTTATGCTCAATTTTTCGGTATTCTTCGAATTTGAATTGGTTCCATGTTTTGCATTCGCCCATAACACATTCTCTATGCAACTTTTCCCAACCCAATTGAGGCAATCCCAAAATGTAATCATCAATAAATTCAATTCTAATCTAATTCAAATTCAATTTATTTAGTACAATTTAATTCGCACTGCAATTGCAATGAGTTCCCAAACAATTGGGCCAATTCTTTGCATAACCCTTTTGACCATTGTCACCGAATACAAAGTCCATTCTGCGCTGAAGGCACGTCGAATGCTTTTCGAGGCCCAAAATCGTCGTCGTTCCCTCGTCGCTTTGGAGGAATTGAAGGAGAAAGTTTCGCGCACTGTTTCCATTTTTATTGCCATCAAATTCCTCATCCTCAGGTGCCATCAATCCATTTTTTAAAATAATTATTTCCCCATTTCTCATCAGATCTTTGCCAATTTTTTTCGACATTTATGAAACATTTTACGGCATTGATTCATTTGGAATTATTCTCAGCATTTTGGTGCGCCTTTCCGATTTTGGTGTTGTCCTCAATTCGGCCACAAATTCGCTTGCCTATTTTGGCAAAACTGAATTCTTTACAAATCGGCTCAAAAGCAAATTGCTGAAGGAAAAGCAGCACATTATGGTTGCCAAGGTTGTAAGTTAATTTTTTGCTTTCACAATTCACATTTTCGCTTAAAATTCCTCATAAAATTGATGCTTTTCATTCATTCTTTCTCTTTTTTTTATTAGAAATTTTTCCAGATTTTGCCTTCCACAAAATTCATGAGCACATTTCATTTGGTCAGAATATTTTCAAATTCATTCTTTTTTTTTCCAATTCTTTCTTCCATCTTTTTTTTAACATTTTCATTCTTCATTCTCAAAATGGCTAATATATTTTTGCCTAATAAAAATTAACATTTTCCCATCTTCCTCCCTTTGCTCATAATTTATCAATTGTTTACTTTTTAAGGCCGCATCAGCTTGCTTGGTCACCGGCATTTCGCCCAAATGTTTGCCAAAACCAATGGTCAAATATAGCCAATCCAGTCGATTATCAGTGCCATTCTCTGATCTTGGTGAGGGAATTCTAACATTTTTGATATGGGTATTAGTCATAATCTTAAGGCTAATAAAGTTGTTTGGGGCGAGAGCTGGGCCTAGGCTCTCGATTTTAGCGATATTTATCTATTTTGTGCAGAAATGGCAAAACAGCACGTCGGCGAAAAGTAATCGAAAAAGTGAACATTTTATGGGGAAATAAACTGGTAAAAGAGGCTTGGGGCAAAATATGATTGATAGGGAGGAGGCATGATATTTGGGCAAAAAGTGAGGAATATGGTAGGAAAAATAGTTGGCATTGACAATGAGGCATTTTCCAATTATTCCATATAAATTAATTTATATTTTTATTTTGCAGCCCGACGTCGAGAACAACGCAAAACGGTGACCTATGGTCTGGTGGATTCCTCCTCAATTTCCAACAATTCTTCAAAATGTTCGCCGGCTGATTCTCCATTGCTTCGTTCCAATCATTTCCTCTCACTTCGAAATGGGGTCGTCGTCCACACTCACCCAATGGCCAGAAGGATCCAACAACAATCACCTTTGGCCACAAATGAGGCAACCAAAAATGGAGCCGAAATTCGGGAGAATGGAGGCAGCCAATTGGGCGGAGAATTCAATTCCGAAACGGCTAGCGAACCACTCAGCGATCCTCCACCAAAATGAGATGAACAAAATTGTGGGAGCAATATTGTATTTTGAATGAACTCATCAAACATATTTCACTCATTTCATTATTTACTTATGATTATTATTCCACAAAATGCGATTGATCTCTCATTTTCCTATTTAATGCCTTTTTATCTGCACAAAATGAACAAATTGAATTTTTGTACAAAAAGAATAAAATTTGGAAAAATGCACACGGACAATTTTATGGCATTTATTTTTGGGGCCCTTCTTCAAATCATCACAAAATGCATTAACAAAATGGTCAACAATATTTTAATTTAGCAATCCACCGGAGGAGTACAAAATTCCCTTTTTGAACCATTCCACCTAAAAATGCCAAAAATAATCACTGTTTCAATTCATTGTCCCCCAACCTCATCCCATATGGACATCTTTTCATGCCCCTGGCATCCCTCACTGCCAGACAATCACTGAATTCATTTTTGGCAATTTGCTCCATTTCTGGCCTCCAAATTCGTTGAATTTTCAATGATGGCACTTTAAATTGGAATATCCCAATATAATCTAATAATAATTATGTTACTTCTTTTGCATGGAATTGATTCTTTTGGGCATTTTCGGACATCTTTTGCCTCTTTGCATTTCAAATATCGATGCCTCATTTCATTGTTTGCATTTTCACTTGAATTCAGGCATTTTGACCATCGAGTCCATGTGGCATTTGCCCTTTCCCATCCCTCACCCATTTTTGCATCCATTGGTGAATCCTTTTCCAATACAGTAATCCCATCATTCAATTCCCCTTTCCCTACCCTGAATCTCCTCTGTTCATCTACTTTCCCTCTGCCCAATGTTGGCAATGCCAATGGCACTTTTTGTGATCCATCAATGTCCAAATAAAGCATATTCACCACTGATTGGTCCTCCGGCACAAAAACATCCTTTTGTGTGTGCCGACTCTCCGAATTCATCAAACAATTCTGAATATTTATTCCAAAAATGATCAAATCCAATTATTTTTACTTGATCTTGATCGGCCGGATAATACATTAATGATTTGCAAACAAAGCCAAAATCAATTTCAGCCATTAAACAGGATTTGAGGCATTCGGCCAATGAGCCAGCATTTGACACCTCTTGAACATGTCTTCAAGTGAATAAAAATATTAATCGAATGTCAAAAATGGAATAATTTACCCAACAAGAATGAAGCCGGGAATTGCCTGGAATATGCGCCGATTTTCGCCTGAATATCAAAATAAATCGGGTAAAAATTGTCACAAACTTTTGGCAATATTCGAATCCAAACAAATCTTCTCCAAATATTCGGATGAATGATTTTTTGGCACAACAACCAGAGAATCAGCCAAACTCAAATTCACCTTTGATTGCGACAATTCGCATCCTTTTATTGACAATTGTGCAGAATTACTGCATATTTTTACGGAAATGAATCAGAAGAAGATAATCCCAAAAAATAAACTGACCAAATGGATAAATGGCCGCTGGGCGAATCGCAAGCATTCAAACATTCCCTCTGGTCCTTTGCCCCTTTGGCCAATTCAATTCGGCCTTTCCTTTTGCCCATTCTCCCCCGAATTTGCAAATAATGCGCAATTTGACCTTCTTTTGGGCATGCCCGAATGGATTTTTGTTTTGTAATTTCCGCAGAGAATGGCATCCTTTTCTCGCCCGAATTTCCATTATCCGTGAACAATCTCATCCCAACACGGGCAACTTTATCCAATGTTTTTCGAAATGGAACACGCACTTCCTTATAAGGCTGAATTCAAAAATGAATTTTATGAAAAATTTAAAAATTGACTTGGAATGTTTTGGAAGCGAATGCTTTTCGAATATTGGAGGATGGTATGGAGGAGGAAACATCTGCCGAAGATGATGAAAATGATGAGGAGATTGATGATGAATCAGCAGAAGATAAAGAAGATGAGGATGATGAAGATGAGGATGAAGAGGAAGAAGATGTGTTGGTGATTGTGATAGTCTCGGTTGAAATAGATTGGGAAGAAGATGAATTGGCGGAGGATTGTTGGATGGACGAATCGGAGGAGGCAAAATTGGATGAAATTGGCGGAATTGAGGAAGAAGATTGAATGGAAAATGAAGTCAATTCAGAGGAAATTGATTGGGGAGGAATGGAGGAAGAATCGAATTGAGAATCAAAAAATGTGGAGGAAGAAGAAGAAGAGGATGAATTGAAGGAAAGCAAATCCAAATCGGAAGAGGCCATCGATGAATTTTGTTGTTGTTTTTGGTTATTTTCATTTTGTTGTTCTTCTCCAATGGAATTAATCATTGTTGTTGGCTGTGGGGAAGAATCAGAAATAGAAGAAGGCAAAGGAGAAAGTGAAGGAAAGACACGATTCTGAATAAATGTTTTTAGGGCATAAAAATGGACCAAATTAATAAATCACTGGCTCCAGGGTCGATTCAGAATTGATGGTCATTTCAATTGAAGCTGATGATGATTGGCCGCCAATTATTGGTAAAGGTGAAGGCGATGATTCAAAAATGTTGCCTTCCCCTGAGATTGAAGGAATGGGTTTGACTCCGGCCAAATGTTTAGGCGAATTTTCAGCCGATGGAAACAAAATTGGCTAAAAATGTTGGAAAAATCATTGAATCCTCCCATTTGCCCATTTTGCCTCATTTTGTCCAATATTCAATTCATCAGTGGGAATAGATGATGCATTTGATGGGAAATCATCAAATTGATGACTAATATTTTCCTTTTCATTGCCATTGGCACCCAAATCCAGTGGGGGGATTTCTTGAGCCGTCAATTGGGTCAATGCCTTGCAAGGGCAAAGGCATTGTTTGTTGTTCCCATCCAAACCTTCTTCTAAAGGTTCATTTTAATGGAATAAATGAATTATTTTCTTTCTTGCCTGTTTTGCTTTGAACAGAATTTGGGGATGAGGCAGGCGTAAATGCGGGCACAACCGAATTTTTATCGTAATTTGCTGAATCCCTTTCCTCTTTTCGACTAATTCCCAACATTTCTAAATCAGTTGGAGGCAATGCGGCCATATATCTACGGACAAATTGATTCTAATTTTGGAGGGAATTTTACTCAAAATAGTCGCGTCCTTCATAATCCAACAAGAAATATGGCGATTCAGTGCCATTCACCGCAAAAAGGTCACATATTTTCCATCGATGATCGTAGGTCAATGACCGACAAATCCATTCCGTTGAATGATCCTTTTAAATATTACAATTATTGTGGTGAATTAACGTTTTTACTTGAAATTTAGTGCATAAATCCATGCATTGTTCACAACTCAACCCGCTGGTCCTGTCGAACATGACGGCATTTGCCGCCGCCGATTGTGGATGCATTTGCCATTTTGCCCCATCTTCAAATGTTCCGATGAATTATTATTGGGGGAAAATCATTCAATTTTGACCAAATCTGCATTTTCCCTCACTCCTTGCATCTCTTCTGACTGGAGGCGGTGCAGGCCTATAGCTCACTGAATTGGTCGCTGATTGGCCATTGTTACTGTTTCCCGCATTTATTATTGGCTCATCCGAAGGGAAAAGAGGAACCCTAATTAATTAATCCATTATTCCCTTCCAATTCCAATTTTCAACAACCTTGGAGGTGCAATTGGGGCCACAGGGGCCTTTCGAATGTTGGAGGCAAGTGCCACCGATTTTGGGTCATTTTCTGATTGATCGGCCCCAAAACCAGAATAGGCGGCATAGCCTTGGGAATGAATGGATGGAATGAAAATGAATGAAACAATCAAGGCCAAATTGGAGGCAAATATTCGAATGAACATCTCTTTAAAATGGAATGAGGGGAATATTTATTCTATTTAATGGATTGAATTAATCCTCTTTTCCATTCACACTTTTTATTCAAACAATGGGAAGATGAATAAAATAAATTTGAATTGGGGAATTTCTCTCGCTAAATTTCCCTTTTTTGGGTGCCATTAACGGACTCTTGAAGGAGGAAAAAAGCGGAAGGAAAAGAGAAAGGGGATGCGAGGATTGCGCACTTTTCCATTTTTCGGCTTCCACTTCCTTTCATTCAGTTATTATTATTGTTCCGGATGGAATGGCAAATAACAAGGAGAAAATTGGAGAAGCAAAAAATGAATGAATTTTTTCTACCCAATTTGGGAATTGAGAAAAACGATGAATTTTCTGTCGGGAGAAATTAGAAAGAGAGAAAGGGAAGATTAATGTTCAAAAATGCCGAATATTAAATTGAGAAAAAATTAAATTTCTGATCATCTTGGGGTTAATTTTGTTGACATTAATTCCCTCAAAAATTTGTTAGGTGAAATTTGTGATTGGAGGCACCAGATAAGCAAAGCAAAGCATAAACCTGGATTGGGGTAATGGAAGGAAGGAAGGAAGGAAGGGGATAAGCCGACCCCCTTTTGCTTCATTGCCTTTCAATTTGCCTTGGGGTCCCAAAAACGAGTTCCCGGCGAATGAGCGAGAAACTGGGGTAGAAGGGCAAATGTGGAGAATATCCTCACTTCTTTTCGAGATCCGTTTTCGTCTCCAGAAAAGCATTTTGAACACGGCTATATACCAGTTCAATTCAATCCCCACAATCCAGATTTAGGCAACGGAAAATTTTTTGGTTATAAAAACAAAGCAAAAGGCGAATTATCCACAAAAGGGATGATTATGAATTGGATTGACAATGAATGAATGAGTGGGAATTGATGGTTAATTGAGTGGATTTTGAATGATTTTAATCCATTAAAATTAGATGTTGTTTTATTTTCAAGGCCCTGATGATGACCCATATTATATAAACGAGCCCGAAGGCGAAGTTGATGGTGTGCCGAAAATATTCCATTACAATTCACACAAGGGCAAGGTACAACAACATTTACAAATGCAATTTTTAATAAATTCACTTTATTAATTTAAGCTGAGCGCTGGCATCGAGTGGAACACACATTCAAAGACTATCCGGCCGGGATGCGATATTTGTCAATGCGTACTATTGCGCGTGTTCGAGATGCCCAGCAGAATCTCAATCCGGAAGGATGGACTCAAATTGACCGGTTGTTCGGTGATGGCATTGTGCGAGAAGAACGCAGAATAAAGCAACGCAGAGGAATATTATGAAAATAATAGGAAATAATATCACATTGTTATCCAAAAAATATGTATTATTGTTTTGTTTAATCAGATCTCTCAGTTATAAAGAAACGTATAAACTTTTTGTTTGGAGCATAAATTCTTTCATATTCAATGTAGCTTTTAGTGGAAGACCATCATAAATTATTGCTAAAATTCTTGTGAACAATTTGGATGAATTTAAATTGATGGAATTTATAGTATAAGCATTCCATTCCCAATTTTAATTATTAAATATTATTATCAATATTCTCAACATTTTACTTATTAAGTAAGGAATTCCTTAAATTCTATGAAAATTTTTTGCTGATAAAAGAAATGAGCGAAATATTACTTTTTAATTGTCTTTTCCCTTTTTTAATATTAATTATTTTTGAGGCTTTAATGAATTGTTAAAAATCTAATGATCTAAGATATTGGATTCGGATGCCAAAATCTGCTGGAAATAATGACAATATCCTCCCTCCCCACAAAAAAATGATTTCGCCTTCAATGCATTTTTTTGCCTTCTTTTTATTATTCTCCGCTCTTTTTTCACAATTCCCAAATGAATACGTGTTTTCTGCTGATTCATTCCCATTGTTGGTTAAAATTTGTGTTTTTTTGGCCATTTCGGAATTCCTCTTCTATTCCCATTCATTTATCCAAAAAACATTATTTCCCCTCATTTTCATTGCTTACTGCCCACAGACAGAAAGCCATCCTTTTAGGGACAACCCTAAAAATAGTGGCCATTTGAAAGGAGGGGAATAAATATTAAATAATCCTGAATTGGTCATATTTTCATCATATTTAAAAAAAAACATCAAAAATGACGTCAATAAAATGCTATTCTCCCCTTTCTTTCCCCCTTAATTTAATTTTTTACCCAATTTTTGTCCCAATTGCCCTTTTTAACTCCAGTTTTCTTCGACTATGCCACTTTATTTTTTCATCAAATTTTCAATTTTTATTTTGCACTTTTCCATCTCCACTTCCGGCGGTGGCTAGCAAATTTACATTTTCCCAGCCCATTTCCCCTTCATCAATGTTCTCCCAAACTGCTGCACTGAAGAAGATTTCCACCGGGAATTTCAGCTGCTTTTTGCGCTTCTCCTTTTCCCTCCTTATATTAACCCCCACTTGGCCTTTTGCCTTCAAGATCTTCACCGCCAATGTCTGGATTGGGCCACTCGACCTCCTCCCCCTTTTCCTCCATTTCCTTCCAATCCATTCCTCCTATTTGGCCCAAAAATTGTACCTTTACCCTTCAATTTCATCCAAAGGCAAAGCCGAAATTGTCAATGCAATCGATGAATGTGGATTTGGGATAAGTTGGGGAAAAGAAAGTGAGAATAAGGCGGTGTTACCATCCAAAGAAGTTGTCCAAATGGCCAAAGACTTCCATTGAGGAATATTTGTAAATATGGAAATTGAGGAGAAGGCGGGCCGCTTGGCGGCAAATTTAGGAAGCAAATATTAGCATGGAGTCGTCGATATTTTTGCCTTTTATGGGTTTGACTAGGGGATTTATGAATGAGAATAGAATGGCATAATCAAAGTCCCTCTAATCTAATACTTTATTGTCCCTTTCTTTTTTAAATGAATTATTTTGCCAATTTTGCCCCTTTTTTTGCAACAGAGCTTCTTTCCATTTATGTAAAGTTTAATCTGATTTTTTGGGATGATGATTAGATGCTGATGTGAGGATATTGGGAAAGCTTATAAAACAGAAAGCTTAAATTGAAATGATGATCCCAAGAAAAAAGGAATTATGCTTGAGGGCATAAAGAATATTGGGGGTGGTCGAAAGGAAGTGCCAAGAATATGAGAAGATAATGGGATTTGAATGGAATGGAATTAAAGGGAAAAGGGGATGAATGGAAGTTCCAGCCGAGCGCACTTTGAGTCTAATGCCTTTCGATGGCTTTAAACCCCCTTCCATGCTCTCCTTCCTTATTTTTCATTGGATGGTTCATTTCCTTTTTTTACTTTATAGTGGCAGGCTTTTTTCCGTTTAAAGCTTCTTCCCGTCTATCTTTAAGCATTTTGCATCCGCTTCATCATTCCTTGGCCTTCCTTCCTTCCTTTTCGCCCCAAGCGAAGTAAAATGAAAAGCCGGAGGCGATGAGGTGAGGGGAAAACGTAAAGCACTGTCTTCTCTATACTGTCTTCCTTTATTCCTCTATATTCACACACTGTTCTAGTCATTGCTGTGGCGGGTTAGTCTCCCAACATCGATGAATGTGAGGGAGTTTTTGGCCTTGAAATGATGGAAAAATAGGCCGATGATGAGATTGAACGAGAAATAAGAGAAATATCTTACGAAAAATGGAAGCTTCGCCCGAAAAGTGGTGGATTAGATGGAAGGATAGATGAAAATAGGATTGAGAAGGAAAGGGAATGGATGTCCCCGACGGCGACTTTGGGGACGAACCTTAATTCTTCTTCTTTTTCTTCTCTACTGCTGCTGAAGAGTGAAGACCCTGAAGAAGAAGAGGAGGAGGAAGAAGAAGTAACCACGACTATCGATGCCTCTTGTCCTCCTTCCTGCCTTTTTGGCGTCATCATCACCGCTTGCACCAGCAGAAGCAATACATTTTCCCCAACCAAACCACCCTAATATTTTAGCACATCATTGGTGGAATTGAAAAAAATTCGTTGTGGCCATAACCTTATAAGGATATGGCCATTGCATTCATGGACCATTGGGCATTCCCCCCCCCCCCCCCCCCCCTCCCCCCACAATAAATGCCCTTTTTTTCACACTTTGCACCATTCTTCTCCATAAACCATTTTTTCATACAATTTATTCCATAATAATGCTTAAAAAGTAAACATCTAATCGTTTGTTGATCATAAATCCATGATAAATGTTTCATTTACTTTTAATTTCGAAATTATTAAATCCTTTTTTCATTATCCCATCAAAAACCATATGTTCCCTGTTCCCTCCTCTGTATCTAGTTTTGATCTTCAAGGTGATGATGGAATGATATGAACAAAATGGCAAGGTCATAGTTTATTTATAATAAGAAGGATTAAACTATCATCCCAAACCATTTTATTTATTATTAATATTAAATTACATATTTATCATCTTTTCCAACCAATTCCACCCCCGCCCATTCATCCATCCGCCGATTGAATCGATCAGATTTTAACACATTTATGTTGAATATTGTTAACCCCATGGGGGATGGGATGACTCATTCATAAAATTTTCCGTTCAACCTTCATCCCAATCAATTTATTTTCTTTATGGCCATCTTTTAAAAGAGAATTTTTCTTGAGATCCAAACTAAAATTAGATAGATTGCTATTAAATTATAAAACCAAGCAATTTCATTTTTCATCTGAATTTTGGATTACTTTTAAAAATGAGACGATAAATTTTAAATAATTGTTCACTTTTCCTGTCATTCTGTTTCATAATGAAAATTTATCCAAAATTATGTTTTCTTTTTTTGTATCATCAATTTTAGAAGTCTCTAATTTTAATGATTGATGACTTAAAATATTTAATTAGCATAGCAAAAGCAAAGCATTACCAAATCCCAATCATCTCCTGGTTCCCCCTTCCCTCAATCAAATCAGAAATCATCAAAAATAAATCCCAATTAATCATTAAATTCCACCTTCCCAATTTGGATTGGATATACTCGCTCGCGCTCGCTTACCTATATTACATTAAAAAGCAAGCCAATTTGAATTAAATTCACTATTTATCAGATAAAATTGTTATAATTAGAAGGATCAAATTAAAGAATAATAAAAATGTCGGCCATTCGTAAAAAATTGGTGATTGTCGGAGATGGCGCTTGCGGAAAAACTTGCCTTTTGATAGTCTTCAGCAAAGATCAATTCCCAGATGTCTATGTGAGTTTATTAAATAATACAAAATCAATAATCAAAATTAATTAAGGTCCCAACCGTCTTTGAGAATTATGTGGCGGATATTGAGGTCGACGGAAAGCAGGTTTATTCTTTTTTACATTTAACATCATAAAAAAATAAATTTCAAGGTTGAATTGGCTCTTTGGGACACAGCTGGACAAGAAGACTATGATCGACTTCGACCGCTCAGCTATCCGGACACCGACGTGATTTTGATGTGCTTCAGCATTGACTCGCCAGACTCATTGGACAATATTCCCGAGAAATGGACACCAGAGGTATTTTTAACTGAAGTGAAATGAAATAAACCATTTAAATATTTAGGTTCGTCATTTCTGCCCAAATGTGAGTTTTACAAGGTTTTAGAGGTTTTTCTACTTTAATCAACAATAAAATTCTTACAAATCACCAATTTATTAAAGGTGCCTATCATCCTTGTCGGCAACAAGAAGGATTTGCGCAATGACCCTCAGACAATGCGCGATCTTTCCCGGAATAAGCAGGAGCCGGTCAAAACCGATCAAGGGAAAGCAATCGCCGAGCAAATTGGTTTGATTTAATTTTATTCATTAAATTAATTCTCAAATTTATTCAGGAGCTTATGCATACCTTGAATGTAGTGCCAAGACCAAAGAGGTTAAAAAAACATTTATTGAAAAAATTGAATCATAAATTTTTAGGGCATCCGAGAGGTTTTCGAAATGGCAACAAAGGCGGCATTGCAGCAGAAGAAAAAGAAGAAGAAGCCATGCAGTGTGCTCTGAATTGGGACTTCAATCAAATGTGGACAATGGATGGAATGAGAGGAGTGTTACTTTTCAACAATAATTTGGATGGATGAATTGCACCTGAATGATGATCTTCCCGACCTATTAAAAAAGACAACAACGCTCCTTCTCCTCCATCATATGTTTTTTTTAATCATCGCTTATTCCCCCGTATTTTATTCATTTGGCTATGTCCGTTCATTTTTTTTTCATTTTGGATGAAATAAAAATATTTAATTTCACAATAACTGCCAAAACCGATTATTGGTTAATTTTTATTGTTTTTAATGTGCTCTGATTGATGGGAATGATTGCAGAATTAATTTTCCATAATTTATAATTGATGTCAAATACTAAATATTTTTCGACAAAGAAAGTTGAATTTCTTTTAAAAATCCGAAACTATGTTCATTCCCATACGATTTCATTTGTTTCCACCATTTTATCCGGTTTAAATGGGTCGCCTCTATTCCCAGAATGGAGTTTTCTTTTCCATTCCGAGGTTTCACACAATTGCCAATAAAAAGCAAGGTTCCATTTGTGTGTGAATATCAAATTTCGCCTTTTAAGCCTTTTCCAGAAGCTAATGATCATTCCATTTAAACCAGTGAAAATTCATTTTTCCATAGGCAAAATAGATGGAGAACATCAACTTTTTAACCAAAATTTAAATAAGCTAATGATAATTGATTCATCGAAAAAATTTGTGAAAATATTTGGATGATATCACAACTCCATTCATGTTTTCCGTTTCTATGACTTATTCTGTGTTTGATTATTTCCATCAAATTCCGCCATCAACCAACAAAGTTGTCAACATCAATGAATGTTTTTGAAACACCCTCAAGGGCCGACACGTTGATCGGCTGGCGCAAAAATTCCTCCCTTTTCTCTTCTTGTAAAATTCCCCAAATTCCTTTCCTTTTCTCAATATATTTGCTTTCTCCATTGCATCCTTTCCCGAACCTTAAACTGCCCAATTCCTCAGTCAATAGTATTTGTTGACGAACATAAACCAGCCGCAATAGTTTGGCATTGAACAGAGGGAAAAGTGGAGGCCATAGGAAAGGCGAGAACGGTGGCCAACCTTGGGTGATTAATGGCGATTTGAGAGACACCAATGCCCCTTCTAATAATGATTGAATTGAAAATGGATGGAAAAATTGGCCGCACTGCACAAAATGCAATATTGCCCCGTAAAGTAACTGCTCATTAATTCTCCAATTCCCACATCTCCATTGGACCTTCCTTCCAACCCTCCAAGGCCCAGTCACCGAAATCCATCCATCCATCCAATTTTGCGATTTCCCAATTTCATTCCCGTCACCGTCATCCGCTCGCCTCCCTTTTGGTTCTCATTTACAATTTCTATTGGTCCATTCGCTCTATATTTTCCCACTTCACTAAGAATTATTCTCGTTCATACAATTGCCAGTATTGGATGGGAAGTGGACGTGAAGAGATAGTTTAAAAATGTGTGCAGGGGCAGAGGTCGGGATTGGCGCTGGCTGGCAGGAATCAATATTAAGAGCCAAATGAAGAGAGAGGAAATAGGTTGGTCGGGATTGGTTTGGGCGAGAGTTGAAGAAGTGAATGGGATGGAGTGAGGCGGCTGGCAGAACCGCCGTTTTGGCCAATTGGGCGACCAACTGAGAGAATTGAAAAAAGAAGAAGGACAACTGAGTAAGCCGCCCATGACTAAGGGGAGATGGGCGACATCCCCTGGGCCAACTAAAAGGGACTGGCTACTATTAAAATGGATTTGGAAGAAGAGTCGTTTTGGCCGATCCACTCTAAATTTTGGGCCTATCCCTTTTCCCTCTCCCTCTCTCTCTCTTGTCAATCCAGCCGAAATGGCCGATGGGCACAAATGTTCTGGCCTCATCCAAATGGATGGGAAAACTTTTTTATTATTGGGCACTTTAGTCCGTTTATAGTCCATTCATAGACTGGCTTGTTCCTTTTGCATGCCGCGGCAATAATGCCAGTTTCCTCTGCCCTTTTTTTGCTAAACCATTCGCATACGACAAACTCCAATAAAAAAGGAAGAAAGAGATGAATATGAAATGGCGATGAAGCTGGTGCTACTTTGGGATGAGACATGGTCAATTGTGGGTATGGACTGCAACTCACTGGACCATACAAGAGAATTAGGGGGAACTGCTACTTGGGGTTTTTTTTGCGGCAAACGTTATGTCCTCTCCAGTGGCAGCCAATTTCCCCTCCCTTACTATACCAAAACCAAAATTTGAATGAAATGGTGAAAAATAGATAGGGTGGAATATTTCACAATTCTTATTCTAAAATGTGTTCACAATTTGCCATTCTCCTTTCCCAGAAACAAAAAATTCAACTCTGCAGCCATATTGACTTGGAAATTGGAATGACCAAAATTTTTCATTACTGAAATTGAGAGGGGCACTGTAGTCCCACCATTTGCGCTTTCCCTTTCCTTCCTATTCCATTCCCACGACCGCACATTCCATTTTTCCTCAAGGAAAATATATTCCTCTGTGATTTTGTGCCAATAATTTTCTTTTATTTTTTTTTGTATTTTTTGATCATCCACTCGATCCTTCCCTCCAGCCGAATCAATTGAATTGACTTTTTCACCTTTGTTCCCCCTCCCCTTTCCCCTTCAATCACCCCTTCCTTTCTTTTTTGTGCGCCAGCTCCGGTGGTCGCGGTTGGCGGTGCTGTTTTGACCTTTCACTATCAATTATCAATCACAAAACGGTGGCAAATTATTCGTGCGAAATTGACGGAGAAGAAGGCAATGGAATTCGCGTGCCTCACCGCTTTTTTTGAAGAAAAAAAGGAAAAAGCATTGTTGCTTAATTTCCTTCTTTTTGCATCGCTAATAAACGATTAAGACATGTTTTTGGCCAAATTTACTATGGCAAAAGTGACAAACAATTAACTAATTCATTTTATTATAGGCATTAATTTATTTTTGTGCCTTTGAAAAAAACGAACAAAACTAAATAAAAATCGGTGGAATCAACAATTTTCCATCCTTTTCAAACTTTTTCCCCGTCAAAATAATCGGCAACAATCCTTTCAATTCTCCCTCGCATAATCCCCGATCATTTTTACGCCGACGAGTTCATTGTCCATTCTTCATCGTCAAAAGATCAGCCGATTGAATTGCGGGAATTGATTTACGGATTTATCATCCTCCATCGACCACATCATCAATCGGTTGGTCCTCCTCTCCCCAATATTCCTCATTTATAAATAAAATTCATATGAATTGAACAAATATTCCTCATTTCATTTTCAATGCAGAAAAAGGACGAAAACCACATTTCCCAATCTTCATTGCCCTCATTCATTGAACGCGCCCTAAAAGAGGCCAGCAAACTGGACATAATTTCCCATCGCCAAAAACAACTCAAGAGGAACAACGGTGGAAGTGAAAAATTGTCCACAATAAACAGTGGCCAAATTGCGCATAATCCAAGCTTGAATAGTAGCAGCAGAGCTTCGCCAGCTTCTTCAATAATTAGTGGAAACAGCGGAGGTGAGAATGATGAGAGAGGGAGAGGCATGAGGAAGGCAATTATTTATAGAATAATTCGGAGGAAAAGAAAAGTAAAACTAATTAAAATTATGTATGTGTATATAGATTTTTTGATTTTAATATTCAATTTATTTGGAATTTGGACACTATTAAAAGCATATGAAAATATGGGCTTTTGGCTTTTGCCCCATATGCAAATTTCAAATACGGTATGGCAAATAATTTTAAATAATAGACTTTTCGCCTTTTTAATGGCATTTTATATAAAATAAATGACAATTTGTCTTCTAATCACTAATCAATCAATAAAAAAATTTCAATTTTCAATCAGCAGTCAGCTTCATCATATCAGTTCAGCAATCATAATCAGTATCAATATTAGTGGTAGAGTGTTATATAAAATCGATACATTTCAAAACCAAATTTAGTTTTTTTTTGTTTAAAAACCGGAAATATGGTAAACCGAAAACTGAAATTTTCAAAAACCGAAAACAAGATTTTGGATTCCATCTATTCCAATAATCAGTTCAATCTTCTATGATTTCAATTTAAACTTTTCCTTTTCATAGATTAACTTTTATGTTCTTTATTTCTATTCTAAAATTGTTAGCAACACTAAAACCTAAAAGCAAATTTAAATTACCTTTGAATATTTTAGACAGCTCAATTCCTGGAACAACAAGAAAGCAGAACTCATCCAATCACCACCATCATCATAATCACCAATCTTCTCATCAAAATTCATCTGCGAATCATCATTATCAAAAAACGAATCGACATCGACAAAACAGCAAAGAACGACCCTCTCCCTCATCATCGGTGGTCAGCACCAGCACAAACAGTTCATTTGATCGAGAACAACACAGAAGAGAGCACTTCCTTCCTGCCGACAAATTCGCCCTTTGTTTTCAGGTAATCAAAGTTGTTTTGATTTATTAAAATCAATTTAAGAAGGCCTTATTGGTCGGCCGTAAATTGGACGATAAGCTGCGGCTGGGCGGTTCCATGGGCGATAAACAAAGTCAAGGCCAACAGGCCAAGCCAATAGAGAATAAAAATGGCGGAATGGAACATACTTTGGAATTTCGTCCAAATAATAGCGGAAATGGCCAGCCTGGAACGGCGGCGAACAGCAATGGAAACCAATCGACCCGAAGCAAATCCCCCGGTGGCCACATTATCAATAAAATATCAAATTTTGCACGTGGAAAATATCGAAATAGTCTCAGTGAAAAGCAAAGCAATTCAATTTCCTCATCAGACGACAAAGTTCGCAAGGTTTGCCAGCCCCCACCCTCTAGGAATACTTGGGGAAAAGACTGAAGAGGGGAAATTCAATTATTCCTCTGTCAAGTAATCAAATCATATTTACCAAAAATAATGTTTTGACTTTTGACAAATATTATATATTTAATGCAACAAACCATCAATTAACCTAATTTAGTGTTTTGCTTTTTAATTTTAACTGAATTTTTAATGCTTTTTTGTGATTTTTGGTCTTTTTGACTGACTGAATTAAATTTTTAAATAAAATTAATTAATTAAAATTTTCAGGATGTCAGCCGCGAATTGAATCGATGCAAGGAAAGCGTTGAGACAAGATTGGACTTAAATTCATCGGATTTGACCAGCATTCCCAGTTCAATTCATTCCCTCACTCAACTCACCGAATTGTTCCTTTATAAAGTATGATTTGAATATTTATTGCCAATTAAATATTAAATTTGCAGAATAAATTATCAAGTTTACCCCCCGAAGTTGGTCAATTAGTAAATTTACGCATTTTGGGACTGAGCGAGAATAGTTTGGCCAGTTTACCGGAAACATTGTCAGCATTGAAGAAATTGGAAACTTTGGATCTTCGGCACAACAAAATTACGGAGGAAATTCCGTTGGTCGTTTTCCAAATGGAATCTTTGGAAACACTTTGGCTTCGATATAACAAAATAAAAACAATTCATCCAGAAATAAGGTTGCCAAATTCAAATAATTTTATTGAATTATTTTAGACGATTAAAACGGCTGAAAATGTTGGATTTGAGGGAAAATAAAATCAGTGAATTGCCTTCAATTATTGCCGAAATGCAATGTCTCTCCATTCTTTTGCTTTCCTCAAATCAATTAAAAGCAATTCCCGAAGGTTTTTTTCCAAACCATTTCAAAATTGTAAATTAATTTTTATTTAAGAAATTGGCCAATGCTCTCAATTGACCCAATTGGATTTACAACACAATGAATTGGAAAGATTGCCCGAAAGTATTGGCCATTTAGCTTTGTTAAAACGATTGGGCATTCGTTATAATCATTTGCATGAATTGCCGTCGACCCTTGCTCAATGCACTTTATTGGATGAATTTGTGGTGGAAAGTAACAAATTACAGGCATTACCGGTTAATTTTTACATTTATTTAGTAAATTTAAATATTTATTTAAACTTTAAAGGAAGGAATTTTGTCTGCTTTGCCAAATTTGAAAAGTATAAATTTGAGTCGAAATCAATTGAATGCAATTCCACAGGGAGGATACGAAATGGCAGTGGTAATTTTGACAAAAATAATGCAGAATTAATTCCAAATTTGCAGTCAGTGAATGTGGAACATAATTCAATTGGGAAAGTTCCATTTGGGATATTTGCAAAAGCAATTCAATTATCCAAATTGAATTTCAAAGAAAATGAATTGACCGCATTTCCGTTGGATTTTGGCACTTGGCTTCCATTGACTGAATTGAATGTTTCCAATAATGAAATCCACGAATTGCCAGCCGGTAAATTATTTAGATTAAATTAATTCGAACAAATAATTAAAATTAGATATTGACAAATTGGTCAATTTGGAGGTTTTGGTTTTGTCAACAAATCGCCTAAAACGACTTCCTTCACAAATTGGCTCATTGCGAAAATTGAGGGAATTGGATTTGGAGGAGAATGAATTGGAGGCAATCCCATCGGACATTGGCTTCCTAACAACTTTGACCAAACTTTGGGTTCAGGTTAAATTAAATTGAAATGGATAATTAATGTAAAAAATATTAATTTTCAGTCGAATCAATTGACCTCATTGCCAAGGACCATTGGAAATTTATCAAATTTGGTGGATATGCGTGTGGGCGAAAACCTATTGACATTCATTCCAGAGGAAATTGGTAAAAAATTATTTTAAAATTAATCCAGCAAACTTTTTCCTTAAAATTCAGGCCATTTGGAGAATCTAAAAAGCCTTTACTTGAATGATAATCCCAATCTCCACAGGTAAAAAAGGAGAGAATTTTTATTGCCAATTTTTACAATTCAGTTTGCCCTTTGAATTGGTTCTTTGTTCTTCATTGGAAATAATGTCAATTGAAAGATGTCCACTTTCCCAAATTCCTGGAGGTTGGAATTATTATTTTTTATTATTTTAATCCTTCAAATAATTCAGATATAATTGAGGGTGGCCCATCACTTGTGATTCAATACTTGAAAATGCATGGACCTTATCGTGGCGTGCTAAATCTTTAATCAATTCCCATTGTAATTCAATTCAATGAATACAAATTATAATTAAATCCTTTTTTCCCCTCCATTCATCCATTCATTTTCATTTAATTGTATTGAATTTGCATTTCGCCACCCATCAATAACCAGATTTCTCTTTGTCCACCATTCATTTCATTTTTTAAATATGCATAAATATTATTAATTATTTGAATAATTATTCTTCATTCCATATTCAATTGCAAATATTTTATTTTTGTATTTATATTTTATATATGGAGTTATTATATTTAAAATAATATAAAAATAGTAGAATATGATACAATTCTGACACAGCATTTTGGGTTTAATTTGCCCTCCTATTTACAAAATATAATTTGTTGGACAAATATAAATGGGGGAAATTATCCTCTGCATGTTTTGCCATTTTTTTGTTGTTTCCAAAATAAACAATTCAAAATATTTGATGGAACATGAAATTTTGAAAATGAAATCATACAAATGTGTTAACCGCAATTTTTGATGGTTTTGGATGAATGGGAAAGGTGAAATTGAATTGAATTGTGACCTCGCTTCAACAGTTTGGATAAATTTGTAAAGGGAAATTGGGGCCAAATTTGGATGAAAGGATATCGACAGAAGCAAACAGAGGGAAAGTATATTTACATCGATTAAAAGGACAATGTTTATACAAATTTTATGGACAAATTCCAAAAATGGCTTTAATTTAAATAGAAAAAGTCCAAATTAATTTTATTTGCAATTCTCCAATTTTTGACTAATTTTTATGCACAATTTTAAGCATAAACTTTGTCATTCATCGACGATATTCTCAAAATATAATTAGAGGATTGGACTTTTTTTGGTGGAGTTTATGTTACACAAAATGTTACTTAGAATGCGTAAAATACAAAACTTGATATTTAAAGATGGAAGGAGGACACAATAAAAATAATGGAACAAACATCATAAAAAAATAACATTTTTATATTATTTAATGTACACCTGTGTATGAAATTTTTGTTGAGTGATTGTAGTTATGATTCTGCCCCTGAATTTTGGTTTTTGTTGTTGCTTTTTTTCAGCATTTTAATAAGAAAAATAACACATTTTGATGAGGAGAGAGGAAGAGTTTGCGTGTTGAATGGATGGCAGCGGACTTGGATGGATTTGTTCATCAATATTTACATTTTGGGGGAATTTGTACAAAGGAAATATACACAAAAATATGTTAAGGTGGATTATTGGTGGGAATCATTTCCCGGCGAAAATCCAGACTGATCCCATTGGATGACCGGCGATATTGGTTGGACAAACTGCCATGGGACATCAATGGGTCTTGGCCTTGGATTGGGCCTCGATTCTGTGAAAGACGGGATTAATTTGATTATACGGCCATTTTTTACACCTGAAATGCGAATTCCTCCATACTCAATTCCGCATAATTGCCCGAATTGAACATTTGGCCATTCCAGTTGAGAGGATTTGTGCCTACAAATTAAATGATTATCTCCTTTTTTCCATTAAAATTTCCTGATGAGTATATTTTTGTCCTTATCTCAAAGAACAATTGTGCCCCTGGACCCATCAAAAATAGGATTAATCACTCTTTTACTCGGAGGAAAGCAATATCCCAATCCAAAGTGAATCAAATGATCCCCAAAAACATAAAAAGTTCAAAAAGACATATTTATAATGCCCCGGCTGGCAACATTTGTTCCCTTTTGTCTCACCAAATTCCATTGGCTGTTGTTGTGGTTGCTGTTGGCGTTGTTGTTGGAGGAAATTAAGTGTTGCGGCTGTTGGCGAATTGTTGTTCTGCCCATTTCCATGCAAATAACTGGCCATATCACTTGGGGCACTTCCAATCATGAATTGGCCACCACCCGGATGAGGGGACAATTTAAGCAATGGCGTATGGTGATGATGATTGCCAACGCCCAATGGACTGGTAATTTGCATTTCCTGCAAACTTGATGCAATTTTGGTGGCCGCCTGCGGTGTGCTGGATGGCGAGAAGGAATTCAATTCCTCCAACGGTTCCTGCTTAATTGATTTCCCGTGTTGGGAGGAAGTTGGCGAAAATGGGGCAAGGATTGGCAAATTGCACGGTGGCACACTGATCCCATTCTTCTCCAATTGGACCTCCAATTCCTGCAAATTTGTGAATGCCATTTTATTATTTATTCATGTGAAAATGCCCAATAATAATAGGCTCAATGCTCAAAGATTGATGCCATTAGGACTTAGTTAGGAGAATTGAATTACTTAATATTAAATTAATTAATAATTTTATATTCTTTAGAGGACAAAATCCAATTTGAAACCCTGCGGCTTCTAATTTTCGTAGCCACAAAAATCGACAAAATTTTGGGTCCTATCTTATCTGCCGATGACATTTTTGAACAAACTATAGCGTTTTTATAGAGCCCAATGGCACTAATAAGAAAATACAATGAAACTTTTGCCAAAAAGTTCATTTCTTGAGGTACAGTACCTCAAAGTCGAAGGGAGGGGGGGGGGATTCTATAGAGAGGTGTCTTCTAATAGAAAATGAACGGAAATGTAAATTGGTTTGAACTTACTTGAATCCTTTGGAAATATTGTTTTGTCAATTCCTCCAGCCTCGTCGTTTGCTGATGTTGCCTTCAGGGGAAAATGAATGAACAAATGAATTTAGGCCAAAAAGCCAAACCTAATCATAATTTCCCTATCCTTTTGCAATTGCCGAATATAATCGCAGGATGCCTTCAAGATGGTCCCTTTGTTCAATTTCATTTCCCTGAATAAAATTTTTTGACGAATTGAAACCATTTTTGGGTGGATGGAATTGGGCCAAAGATTGAATAAAAGCATTTTTCTGCACATTTTCCATTCCCTTTCATTTTTGCTTTTTACAGTGACAATGATTAATTTTTTGAACCGCTCTTTGTCTTTGGCAAAAAATGGCAACAAAAATGGTAGAATGGGGAATAAATTTTCCAAAATTGGATAATGAATTGAAAAAGTTTTGTAAATGAATGGAATTGGGATGGAGAATTGACCCTTGATCCTTTTTAAAAACCTACTCTGCCGTTGATTTTGGCAACATCAATCCCAATTCCTTGATCCGATCATTTATGTTGTACCTTCGTCTTCGTTCAACTTTAAATTTGAATTAATTTCAATTAATCCAAACCAATTCCCAATCAATTAATTTCCTTACTCATATTGTGAATGTCCTTTTTGCGCCTGTCTTTGTACAATTCGGCCTCCGTCAAATTGTTCAAATCTCGTTGAATATTATTATTTGTTGTTGATTGGCCTCCATTCATTGTTGCCCCACTTCCTCCACTTCCGTTGCTATTCCCGGGTCCGGCACCCCCACGGCGAATGAAATTCCTTAATAAATAAATGGAAATTGGTGGAATTAGAGACAAAATTTGGCCAGAAAAGAGGAAGATGGGAAAGAAATTCCCTTCACAGAATATATTTTGGGACACCTGAGCACAATTTCGCGGAGTCTTTCACCGCCTCTTGGGCTTGAATTTGATGTGGATGGGCCAATTCCCATTAATGGATTATTTCCCACCATATTCAACATTCCAATCATTCTAATTTCCTCATCATCTTCTTCTTCACCTTCTCCTCCATCAAAACTATTATTTATGTTTTGTTTTTCCAATTTTTGCCTTTTCCCAATTTTTCCTCCTCCTCCTTTTCCATTTTCCAATGCCAATTTTTGTTGGCCCTCATCAATAACGTACTCAATTTCGCAGGAAGTTGGCGCAGATGAGGAAATTATTTGCCGAAAATCGCTTTCATTTTTTGGGCTATACAGGTTGAAACCACCGCCGCCCGTTTGGAAACCGGGTGAACCACTTTGGATGGAGGCATTCTGTCAGGGTGATGGAAAGGAATATTCATTTTTGTATTTTTATTGAAAGAATTTGGAATTATTATTCATTTTATTTTAAATATTTCCATCAATTTTTGTTTGAATTTTTACAGTGCAAACCGATGAATCCCTGCTGCACGCGGTGTGCAACGGAATTGGCCTGCTATTTTGTTGGGCGGACATATTTTCGGCACAACTATAGCTGTTGGGCATCTTCATGGGGAATGGATAATATTCGAATATTATTTGGCCTTTTGGCCAAACCTGGTGCTGCTGATTCGCAGCCCTTTGCCTCAAATTGTGGACTTGTTCGCCCTCAAGCGAGAGGATTTCGTCAATGATGAATTCGTCCAACTTTAATTCAAATTCATTCAATCAAACAAAATGGCATCCCCTCAATTAGTAACCTGCTGTTGGTTTTTCTCCCTTTGTTGGTCCTCTAAATGCTGTTGTGCAGCAATTTGTTGTTGTTGTTGCTGAGATTGAAGGAAATTTTGGAGCATTTTTCAAAAGGGGGGAATTTGGCCACACCAATTTGGAATTGGATTGGCTCGATTATTCTTTTTTTTTTTGGTTTACTTTGAAATCAACGGGTGAAATTTTGCACTTTTTCTACAATGAATTTTTAGGGGAGAATTATGGAAAACCCAAAATTTGGAGGATAATTCCAAAATCAAATTGGCCTTTCCCAGTGGTTTTTGATTTTTTATACATAAAGGGCACACATTGTGGTGAAAGTGAGGCGAACGAACGAACACAACAGGAAGGAAGGAAAAGACAAAAGACCGGTGGACGGCTGCCATTAAATGTTTTGGCCAAAGATTGGAATTGGCACGCAAATTGGGGGAAGAGGGGGGGGGGGGGGGTTTGCAACAGTGAAATTATGTTGGATTGATAAAGCCAATTCCTTTCCGCCATTTTTGCAAATTAAGCGAAAAATTATGGAGACCAAACTCAAAGCAGAATAATTTGAATTTCCCTTTCGGCCTTTTTGGTCCTAATTTGGATATAATTGAGGAAAAGGTGAATAAAGTATGAAATAGGGTTGCGCCCCCGTCCCCGCGGGGGTCACCCCCGACGGGGGCCCCCGCGGGGGTTTGAGTCTCACCCCCGTCCCACCCCCGAAGGGTCACCCCCGATCACTCCCGTCCCCCGAACCTTCACCCCCGCGGGGGTGCGGGGGTGGAAAGCACCCCATATTATTGGATTTTTCAAGGAAAATGGGTTACGATATGGAAATTTTGACCAAATTTTTGTAGGATATTAAAATTTTTTGTTAAAATTTTCCTCTTCGAGGCTATTTTTAAGGAGATAATATTAATTTGGCAAAAAAAACACTGAATTTGGCAAAAATCTTTCGTGTCGAAAAATATTATATTTTTGAGGCCATATAACTTGGCCATAACTAGGGGTTTAGGGCTAGGGTTAGGTTCAGGGCAGGCATGGGATTAGGGGCTAAGGGCTAGGGGTTAGGGAATCTTAAAGAAGTCTGATTTGGCCAAGTTATATGGCCTCAAAAATATAATATTTTTCGACACGAAAGATTTTTGCCAAATTCAGTATTTTTTTGCCAAATTAAATGACTCCCATTTTTAAGTAAAATTTTTCCCTGTGAGGCTATTTTTTGGATGAAATTTTTCGTCAGAAAAATTTTTATTTAAAAAATTAGCCTTTTTAAAAAATTTACACTACCCCCGCCCCCGCGGGGATCCCCGCGGGGGCCCCCGTCAAGGTCACCCCCGTCCCCGCCCCCGAAGGTGCCACCCCCGATCACCCCCGCCCCCGTCCAACTCGCCCCCGACCCTCGGGAGCGCAACCCTAGTATGAAAATGAGGGGAGGGGAAGTAAATTGGCCTAATTGAGTACATTTTGGAAAGGGATAATCAGTGGAAAATGAGCTCCAATTGCAAAATTTGCTTGATCATCAAAAAATTTGTGGCCATTTTGATCTCTGATTGGTGGAAGGAAGGTTGGCGACTGCCCAAAATGAGTTTTGCTCATTTCATTATCGTCCAATGTGGGTTGTTTTTTTATTTTTAACTAACATAAGTAGACGAGAATGGTCGGCTCCTTTTTGACTAAAGGAAAAACTGCGGCCACTGTGTCCCGGATTGTTGTTTTTCCCATTGGCGGGATTGTGTCCCCCTTTAAAGCCACAAAAGAGAATGAAAAGAATGGGCCAGACGCCAACTCAGCATTGTGGCCTTTTGGGACAAAATTGGGGCCATAATAATTGGTTGGTCACAAATCAGTTTAGTAAAAGCATCAATCGCAAATTGGCGAACCAAAAATGCGGAGGCACAAAATGGATAGGGGACACTTATCGACGGAGAGGAGGGGAGGGAAGATAATAGTTGGCGGAGGGGGGAACATTGAACAAAACTCCGTTTTGGCCCTTGCCTCTAATGAATGGCGTTTAATCAGCATCCTCTGTCCCCCTCCCCCCCAATCATGTTCAGTGTTCTGGCCAATTGGGTCCATTTCTTTCTGATTTCGTCCCAATCGGTTTAGTCCCCGGGAATTGGGAAGAGGAGGCAAAAGGCAAAAAAAGGGGGGGGGGGGGAAAGCTCCGAACAGGAGCAGGGCAAAGCGAATGCATCGATTGGGTCGTCCCCCGCGGCCTCGTTTCTCCCCTCCAGCATCGCCCATTCCCGGCCGTGGCCTTCTCCCCTCAATGGACGAGAGTCTGGAAGCCTTCTTTCTTTTCCTTCGCCTCACTCTTGCCAGCCTCCTCCTCCCTTCTTTTGCCTCTCGAACTGATAATATGAAAGGAGGAAAGGAAAGCGAATGCTCGCTTCCTCCGGCGTAGTTTTCCCCCAAAAGTGGTTGGCAGCCGGCCAAGGGGAAATGCGAGCGGCTGGAGGGAAAAAATGGGAGGCAGAAGAGAAGGGAAGATAAAATTAATTGATTGTGCTGGAGGAATTCGTCGCGATAATTTCCGAATGGATGATGGAATGGGAAAGAATCGGGGAGGGGGGGGGGGGGGGGTTGGAGAGTGGCAGCCGGTTGGCGGCGAAGGACACATTTTTACGTCGTTTTTTATTCGGCCCTTTCATAGTCGCGTGGTTCCTTTCTCCATAAGGGAAAAACCCGGGGGGCCGATGTGGTCTGATAAATTGTTCAATTCGGCCTTGATAGGGAGAAGAAATGTGGAATGAAAATGGGGGATTGGATTGGATTGGATTATGGGAGGAATTTGTTGGTTGCGAAATGTTTTCTTTTTTATGTCAAAAGGAAAAAAGGGTGGCTCCCGTCGAGAAAGGGCAACAGACGGCCGGCGGCTGCCATCAGCCAAAGACCGGCTGGAAATACATAAAAATATATTGGGCTCTGGGGAAGATTGGCAGCGGAATATAAAAATGGGGGAGCTCCGCGTGGTGGCGCCAATATATGGGCGGGCAGATGGGGGAATTGCGCTTTGGGGCGAGAGTGGTTGGTCGAGTATTTTGTGTGATGGAACATTATTGTGGAATTGGAGTTGGGGGACTGCCCGTTTTCGTTTTGTGTCCGCCCTTTTGAGAAAAATGGAAAGGACACATTAAACAGAGGTGTGGCGGCTGGCGGAACCACGTGGAGTGAATGAAATGGGGGACTGGCCAAAGATGAGAAGGGGGGCTAGGCAACGGCACCCAAACAACCAGCCAACTCCTCGCATTGCCCCCACCGGCCCACGTTTTGACGTTTACATTCTCCGGCAATCCTCCTTCAACCCTATCAACGGTCCCCAGCCAAACTTCTCCTCGTGGTTTGGCTTTGGCCATTCCTTTCATTTATTTTTGAAATGAACTCGTCGACGAGGGACCAACCAAGGGAAATAATACATTGAAGGGGGATTCATTTCAAAATTATTTCCCATTTGAATGGATGGAAGTGAATTTGTGAGGTGGTTTTTTGTTTGAGAATTTTTTGAGGCAAAAGATCAAAAATATTTAACGAGGAAATAAAGGGAAAAGGTGTGCAATGCATTCATTGATTGGTTTGGCCAAAATATTGGGAAAAAGCTGAGCAAATTCTATTTTTCTTTTTTTGGAAATAAAAATTTGGGCAAAAATCCATTTGAAAGGGTAAATGAGGAGGAGGCGAGGGTGGGCAAGAAAAAAGGCAAGCATCAAGATTGGAAAGGGAATAAATGAATGAACGAATGAATGGATTGGAAGGTGGATTTGATTGTTTGTAGGGAGAAGAAGGTGGTTGTGGGGATGAAAGGCATATCCCCAAATGCATATTCTATAATAATTTCCATTTTAATATATAATTGTTGACTTCATATTTTTAAAAAGTAGGAAATTATTTTTAAAAAACTCATTTAAATAATTAATAAAATATAAGCAAGAATGATGGAGATTAAGAAAACTATTAAATAGGTTTAAAATTTAAAAAAGCTTTATAATTTTTTTTTAAATCGACAATCCAAAAAGAAAATGAGTGGACACTGGAGCTTTTGGGAATGGAAAAAAAAGGTTCTCTCGTTTATTATTACTGTAATAAAAGGAAGGGAAAGGAAAAGAAAAGGAGGGAAGGAAAGAGGAGGGCACTGATTGAACCTCAAGGCATTTTAGATATTCTTTGAGGAGATTCTCTTTGACCAATCGAAGAGGGTGGATGCTGGATGGGTATATTGTATCTGTACTGTAACTGGCATCTTTATCAAATGGTTAATCTTCGCCAAATGAGGCAAAAATGGGGAGAAATTTTTTTAAAATGTTCAGTTCATTTGATCCAAAATTCTCACCAGCAGAGGATTATGTTTTTTAAATAGCTAGATCCCAATTAAAATATTTATATTTTTTTTTTGATCAATTTTTAGCAATTAATAAAAAAAAATGGCTAATTTTAGTCCGATATTTCAGCGATAATTAATTCGGCTTCTTTTGTGTTTCATCTTTTAATTCCGCCTTTTTGTGTTTTGCCCAAATAATTCCGCCTGTTTGTATTTTGCCCCAACTAATTCCGCCTGTTTGTGTTTTGCCCAAATAATTCCGCCTGTTTGTATTTTGCCCCAACTAATTCCGCCTGTTTGTGTTTTGCCCAAATAATTCCGCCTGTTTGTGTTTAACCCCAAATAATTCCGCCTGTTTGTGTTTAACCGCAAATAATTCCGCCTGTTTGTGTTTAACCCCAAATAATTCCGCCTGTTTGTGTTTAACCCCAAATAATTCCGCCTGTTTGTGTTTCATCTAAATAATTCCGCCTGTTTTTGTTTAACCCCAAATAATTCCGCCTGTTTGTGTTTCATCTAAATAATTCCGCCTGTTTGTGTTTAACCCCAAATAATTCCGCCTGCTTGTGTTTCATCTAAATAATTCCGCCTGTTTGTGTTTAACCCCAAATAATTCCGCCTGTTTGTGTTTCATCTAAATAATTCCGCCTGTTTGTGTTTCATCTAAATAATTCCGCCTGTTTGTGTTTCATCTAAATAATTCCGCCTGTTTGTGTTTCATCTAAATAATTCCGCCTGTTTGTGTTTCATCTAAATAATTCCGCCTGTTTGTGTTTCATCTAAATAATTCCGCCTGTTTGTGTTTCATCTAAATAATTCCGCCTGTTTGTGTTTCATCTAAATAATTCCGCCTGTTTGTGTTTCATCTAAATAATTCCGCCTGTTTGTGTTTCATCTAAATAATTCCGCCTGTTTGTGTTTAACCCCAAATAATTCCGCCTGTTTGTGTTTAACCCCAAATAATTCCGCCTGTTTGTGTTTAACCCCAAATAATTCCGCCTGTTTGTGTTTCATCTAAATAATTCCGCCTGTTTGTGTTTCATCTAAATAATTCCGCCTGTTTGTGTTTAACCCCAAATAATTCCGCCTGTTTGTGTTTCATCTAAATAATTCCGCCTGTTTGTGTTTAACCCCAAATAATTCCGCCTGTTTGTGTTTCATCTAAATAATTCCGCCTGTTTGTGTTTCATCTAAATAATTCCGCCTGTTTGTGTTTCATCTAAATAATTCCGCCTGTTTGTGTTTCATCTAAATAATTCCGCCTGTTTGTGTTTAACCCCAAATAATTCCGCCTGTTTGTGTTTAACCCCAAATAATTCCGCCTGTTTGTGTTTCATCTAAATAATTCCGCCTGTTTGTGTTTAACCCCAAATAATTCCGCCTGTTTGTGTTTCATCTAAATAATTCCGCCTGTTTGTATTTCATCTAAATAATTCCGCCTGTTTGTGTTTTGCCCAATAATTCCGCCTGTTTGTGTTTCACCTAAATAATTCCGCCTGTTTGTGTTTCATCAAATTAATTCCCCTCGTTTTGTGTTTTTTTTATCTTACGATTCTGGTGGAAATATGAATGAATAAAACTTAAAAATCTTATTTTGACCCTTTTGAACTATCAATTATTCCTATAAATTTGATAATTGACAGAAATTTTGTTAAGTTACAATGCATATCAATCCAATTGAATGGAGAGGAGGGAAAGGATTGATTCCCAGAGGAAATACAAGTAATCTCATAATGCAATTTACATTCATAAATTTGAAGATTATTATTAAATATATTTATTAAACGGCAAGAAATCACAATATATGAAGTTTGAAGTTGTATTGACTTTGATTAGGGGAATGGATGGATGAAGCAAAAATGTACAAATGCCAATGCCAATTTCGATAGAATTATTTCATGTTTTCCCCTTTGTTGCCATTTCCTTGACGAGGTATTTTCGAATTCGTTCACTGGCCTCTCTTTCAATCCATGACAATTTTCTTCTCAAATAATCCTGCACAAATTGGATTTCTTTCATCCAATCATTAATTCCATTTTAAAAACTGACCATTTCCACTCGCAATTGATCTGGCCATAAATTGAGCACGATTCTCTCCACCAAATTCAATTCACCCAATGAACGAATTGAATGGAGCAGGAGGCGGGCCATTCGATTCGATTTCCCAGTATTGACGGCAAAAAGAATTTGTCTTTCATGAATATTTAATTGCTGAGAAAGGGCAGTCCAAAAAAGTTCGCGGAATTTTCGATTATATTGGATGGTGTAGCCATTCTAAAAATATATAAAAAATATTTTAAATTTGAATTAAATTAAATTACAATTAATGTTGTGGAATAGACGATGGCATTTCGAGTGCGCATTATTTCCGCAATTGACTGGCGAACCAATGATTCATCCTGAACACATTGGGAGGCCAATTGCCGAATTACTGCTGCAAAAGTTGGCGAATTTGGTTGTTTGAGGAGTCCAAAAAGAAGGGCAATTTCGGATGGACCGGAGTGAGCAAAAAGGTGATGGCAAATTGCGGCCAATTGTTGATGATTATCGGCGGCCAATGCCGTTGGATAGGCCAACCATTTTCGCACCTTAATCAATGCCGAAATATTTTTTACAAATGAATTCATTCTTGCCTGTTTACTCTCGGCACAAGTACCCAAATTGGCGGCACACCTCAGTTGATATAATTTGGCCAATCGAAGGGGACTAAGCAGCCAAAGGGCGGCTAATTCCGGGTCAGTCCCTTCGGCTGCGGCCATAATCAATTGTCTATCCATTTGTCGAATGACCGGCAAAAAATGGACCAACATTTGGCCGAAAACTTCGCTGGCAGAGAATAATTCCAACAAAGAATGGAGGGCATCCAATCCAACCAACAAAACACCCAAATCATCTTCATTGGCCAAATAGCTGGAAGGGAGATTGGAGGATTGAGGAGAAATGGCCTTGAACCTGAGTAATTGGACGAATAAATGGGGATGAGTGGATTCCCTGAGGAAACATTCAGCATCAACAATTAATTGCATTCTGGACATTGTTGGCACTTCTTGGTGATTTTTGTGCAACTGAAAATGGCACAAAAAAGGAAAAAATTTTGGACTAAATACTTGTGCGATAAGCATTTGCCAATTTTGTCGATCATAATTCACTCGATATGCATAAACCCAATGTGGATTGGCCAACAAGAATTGGTCTTGGCCCAATCCAACATCAACAAAACGAATTGTCTCATTCAACAACCAAAATTGACGAACAGTTTGGCCTCGAGGCGATCGAATAGAGCCAAATGAATAGCTGAATGGGATTGGCCAAAGTGGGCCCAAATTGGCGGCCTTCCCCCTTTGTGCCCGCATTTGTCTTCTTTTCGAATCATCCATCGCCGATTTTGATGGCAAAAAACGAACTCGTGTTTCGGATTCTTTTGTCCGTTCATTTTGTTGTTTCCTCAGAGAAAATATGGGTGGTCCATTAAATTCTTCCTCCTTTTCCTCTCCTTTCCATTTCCTCCTCAATGAATGTTGCTTTTTCATTTTTCGTTCCTTTTTCCTTTTCTTTTCTTCTTTTTGTTTTGACCAAAACATTGTTGATTCATCATCGAATGCTTTTCCCGTTGATTTAATTGTTTTATTTTCTTCCTTCTCCTCCCATTCTTCGGCTATCCACCAAAGAATGCCGTCAATATCTTCCCTTGCCGCCTCATCCCTTTCCGAATACAATTCTCCCTGTTCCGCTAATCCAAATCCACTCCGTTCGTGCCTTCTTCTCCTTCTTGTCCATCTTTTATTCCTGCCCTTTTCGCCCAATTCCATTCTCATTTTTTGCATAATTTCATCGTCCAAATAGGCCAAATGTCTATTTCGATCCGCTTGCCTTTGCTCCAATCGAATTGATTGATCCTCATAGCTTCTGGTCACCTCCAATTCGGGCACTCCTTTATTCAATAGCCATGCTTCCATTGAATCCTTCAATCGCACCTAAATTCCAATCAAATTCCAATTTATTTTTTGTTATTTTCCATACTGGATCTGCCCCATGGTCGGCATGCGTTGGAAATGCCGTCCAAATTGCCCTTCGATCCACCGATTGGAATGTATTTTCTCGCAAAAATCGAGCAATTCCAGCTCGAAATTCGGCTGGACCAACCAAATCCTTGAGCATTTTGGCCATCACCGCCCCTTTCGTGTACAATTGGATTCCATCAAAAATTCGATCCAATTGGCGCGAACTCCGCAAAGGGCGGACCAGGGCGGAACGGCCATCCGTGGATTGCCGATTGATTAATTCGATCAATCGCAAATAATATTCATGTTCGGTCAAATGTGGATGATGGAGGGCATTGAGGAAATCGAACACAAAATAGGTGGCAAATCCCTCACTCAGCCACAATTCCTCCCAATCCCAAACACTGACCAAATTGCCAAACCTAAAGTAAATTGAATGAATTAATTCAAAATTATGGCCAATTTTTGGACCATTGATGTGCCAATTCATGGGTGATCACTTTTTCAATTCGATATTGTTCCGCCAATCTGTCGACGGCCACCAAACTTTGTTGCTGTTGTTCCCTGGCCCTTTCCTCCCTGGACGAGCTGCCACTGTCAATGTTGCTCATTGGCAATGTGCCATCGCCGGTTGCCAATCGCACAATGTCCGAATGGAGCACAATTAGTCCCCAATTCTCCATTCCGCCCACTGGAAATTTTGGTGCCAAGAAAATGTCCATTTTGGCCAAAGGATATTTCACCTGAATTTCCCTCAAATTTATGATGGAATATTCTCCCTGTTTTACAACCCCAAAATCCTCTTGGAGTTTGTCGAAAATTATTGGCGAAAAATTGGCCACAAATTGGGCTGATAGCAAATTTTCCGGGGCACTCCAAACATTCATTGAAATATTCCCTTTTGTGGTGCGCACCTCCAAAGGGGCGAATGGGCCGGTGGCAAATGCCAACAAATACAAAGGCATTGGAGGGGTTGTGCCAAAATGGGTGGTCCGAACGAAGGCGCCACCACCGCCCATTTGAGGGGTTTTTTGTTCATTTGAATGGAGGATTGGCGCAGAATTGGTTAGAATTGGGCAATCGGCAAAATGGCGAATTGAAACATTGAAAGTGGACCGAAATCTGGGCTCATCCCAACCAGGCAAAAATGTTCTCGCAAAATTCGGTTCAAATTTTGTGGCAAAACCGGCCACCAGCGATCTTTTCTCTTCACCTTGGCCATCATCCCCTTCGGCAATTGTGGCCCCAGGAAAACAATGGGTGCCCTCAATTTCGGATTGGCAAATTCTCGTCCGAAATTCCATTTCCAGCCAATACCTTTTTAATATTTTAGTCCATTTCCTCCTCATCAGTTCCCTTTCCTCACTTACCATCCTGTCCTCAGCCTTTCGCCCAGTACCAATCTGATTAATTCCCTTTCGGCGTGCCTTTTCACCGATTTAACTTCCATCCCAGATTTGCCCAATTCATTTTGACGGAATAGCCGAATTCTTTGGATGAAAATATTTGTTCCCGCATGGAAAATCAATTCATCGTCGGTGGCATTGCCAAAAGCTTCCAACAAAATTGAAAGATTCCCTCGAATTTGTGGAGGCTCAACGACGCCATAGAATTCGGTCAAATCCAACTTCAAATAAATTTCAATTATTGTGCCCAAAATATTCCTCACTTCCACATTATAATGTCTTGGCAAAACTGTGCTTGGCAATGGGATCAATGGAATATCTGGGCCAGGAATGGCCATTGAACGATGCACAATTGGCCCATTTCCAAGTTGATATGAAGGGGATTGAGGTGGCAAAAGGATGAATTGGTCATCCTCATCCCATGGATCGGTGGCATCGGATGAATCCAATTGGGGTGGATAAACCTCTCGAAGGGAGGGAATTCGTTGCCGACTCCTTTCAACATTCTTTTGAAGGGAAAATTGATTAAATTTGAATTTAATTTTGTTTTTTGCCACTTTTTTGAATTCCATTTCCCTTTGCTCTTCGACCGTAGGCAACCCGTGGTTATTTGTTATGGAAAGCGATGGTGGCGGAGGAAATGGCGATGATGGCATTGGCATTGAATTTGAGGATGGGGAAGTGATGTTAGTCTTCATTTTGTGAGGGAATAAGCAATAAAAATAAATAAAAGCAATGTTTTTTTGCATATTTTTATGTGTGCAATCACCCAAAAAATCACCTTATTTGAGGGTAAATGAGCTTCGGCAGCGAAATGGCCAATGAGAAATGCGAGGAAAAGGGCCAAAACAAAAATGGCATTCAGCAAAAGGCAAAGGACACATTTGCCAAAAAGGCCAGTGCCGGGTTGTTGTTTTTCCCGAAAATGTTGATGCCCATCCAGAGGTGCCATCTCGTCCAAATTTTCTATCAAAATATAAATTAAAATATTTTAATTGAAAAAAATGACAAACTTGCTGGCAATTTTGAAGGTTTTGTCAATGTTTTGACGAATGCCTGGGGCAAAGCCTTTGGAGGTAAGTGATTGGGCAAAGGAGAATATCGGGATGGATGAGGAGTGAGGGAAGGATGCCGGTAATAATGAATGTGCGATTGGACGGGGGATGGGCCCAAACTGGGCAAACTGGCCAAGCGGGAATTGGCCGAAAATGGCTCCAACTCATCGGCAGCCCGAATATATGTTCGAGGGACGGAAGTGAATGATTGGCACATTCCACTCTCTGCAATGAATGAATGAATAAAAATGTGCAAAGGACCAATTCAATATGCCCCCAAAAATATATATTTTCATTTTTGATTGGCCATATGCCTTTCTTCCCCCTTCCCCTTGCCGTTGGCCCACCTCTTAAAGGCAATGAGGATGGCCCCATCATCGTCCGTTCATGCCTTCCATTTCCATGATGGTTGGCCATCATATTGCCGGCAGCCGTTGTTTTGGCCCACTCACTTTTTGTGTCCTTATTTTTGGATGAACAAATGGAAAAATGGGTTATTTTTGGCCGTTTATATTATTATTATTTGCTTCTGCCATTTTGCTGCTTTTTGCCTTCTTCACTTTTCTTCCACCCAATAATTCTCCTTTTCTCCTCCCATTTCCATGCATTTTCCTGGCTTTTTTGATTAATTGGTGGATTACCTTCTTCCTTCAATTTTTTGTGCCGTTTCCTCCGACTTTTCTGCGGCCAAAAATATGAGTTTTTCTCCTTTCTTTGGTATTTTTTTTGCTAAAATGACCAAAGGATATTAAATTGAGGCTGGACAAAATTGATAGCATTGACCATCCAAAAAAGGGTCAAAAATGGGGAGGAAAATGAATTTTTGATATTTTTGGGGAATTATAAAAGGTGAAGGGGGCAATTGTTGGGCGAGGGGATTAGTAGCATCATCATGGGAAGGGGGCACAAACCAAAGCCGAATAATCCCCCCCCCCCACCGGGAGTGGGCCAACTAAATTTGGGAATGGACAAAATGAATGAATGGACAATAGAATAAAGGGATGACCATCCTTTTGTGATGGCCAATGGCCAGATGGATGGATGGGTTTAAAAGGATGGGGCCAAATTTGTGGCCCAAAAATGGGAGTAAATACACAAAATATAGATGACAATTTGGAGGTACCCTCCTTCCTTCCTTCATCAAGAATGCACAAAACATTCCCTGGAGGGGGGAGGAGGACATTTGCGCGACAATCGAAATATGACACCCGAATGGATTTGGGGAATATGGGATAATTGCATGCTTGGGGGAGGGAGGGGAATGAATGGGACAATCCAATCATCACAAAAGTGCGCATTCCTCCTTTTGGGTTGGTCAAAAAGTGGAATGTATGAAAATGTGAACATCGATGATCCAAATGAATATTGTGGGATAAAGCCAAAATGGAAATTGATGCCAATTATTTCAAAAATGCCACCATCCATCACTTTGTGGCCATTTTTTTGTTAATATTTGTATTTTGAAAAAATAAATCTAAAAAGTTGGAAAATGCGGCGAAGGAAAATGAGCAGCGAAAATATTATTCATTGCAGTTTAGCGTGAAATTTGTTGGATTGGCCAAGTGGAAATGGAGGAGGGGGAGGGAATGAAGGGAATTTTGACACGAATTGGCCAAGGGAAAAGGGTCAATTCAATATTACATAGGGGAAATGAGAGCATTTTGAATGAATTTGGTGGGGGAAAGTAGAAGGAAAATTGGAGGAGGGGGGAATGACCGGCGGGGAAATGAATAAAAAGGGGAAGGAATGGATCGAAGGGGGAAAGGTGGATGACACGCATTTTGGGTAGCGCAGATTTACAGGCCGATAAAAAAGTGTATCCAAAACATTTTGCTACTGAAGGAATCAGTGGCGATCGAAGAAATTGAATGGGAAAGAATGGCAAAATAAAGAGAATAAATTGGCCAATTAACTTTTGGCCAATAAAGTCAACAAAAATATATTGGGGCGCACATCTGCCCCCCCCCCCCACATATTCCATCCAAATTGAGCATTTTTGGCCAAACATTGGGGCCACCCCCTCCCAACATCTTTTGGTGGGAATGGCCAGGAAATGTGCCACCTCCCTCCCCTACTCCCCCTCCATCTGCCTCTCGACAAGTGCCTTTTGGGGCCAAAATGGCATTGGCACCCCTCAAAAAAGCAGCTGGAGCCTGGGCCGCATATTAACGGCACCAACCGACCGACCGACCGCCTTTTTGTCTGCATAAATTTTCTTGGACCTTCAATGACTTTTGCGCCAGCCTCTCCTTCCGCTTGGGTGGCAAATGACTCCGTAGGGGGGACAAAAATGGCTTAAAAAGTGAGGCAAAAAAAGGACAACATAAAAAGTCATTTTGGCCATTTTTGGGGGAGGATTATTTCCGCATTCTTCCCTTTTCCATTATTTTTAATTCGAATCCGGAAAAGGGCATTCTTTTATTTTTGGGAAAATTCAACCATAAAAAATTCATGGGAAATAATAAATAATATTGATATAATTTTGGAAGCAATCAAAAATTGAATGAATGGACCACCAAAGTTCCACCAAAATCAACCACCCCATTCCCCAAAATTGGCCATTTTTATGCTCTCTTCCACCTTTCTTTTCTTTCATTTTTGGCTCCCATCGGCCCCATTTTTGGTTACCGCACACAAATTAGGCAAAATTACGCAAGATGGGGGGGGGGGGGGGGGGGGGGGTTTGGCGCCTCAGAAGAAGGTGAATTGTCCATTGGCCGACCGGCTGGCTGGATTTTGCCCAAATTTTGGCGATAAAATTGCTTCCTTATTTGAGGGGACAAAATTGGCTTTTGGTGGAGGGCAAAAGGTAAAAAGCCTAAATCGAAAATTGGTCACAGCGTGAAGCAAAATTGTCAAGAAAGTGAAAGAAAATAAAATGGAATGGTGAAAGAATAATATTGAGGAAAATTGAATGGAAAATTGAGAATTTGATTGAAGGGAAATTGACCGATTTAATCATAAAAATATTCAATTAATTCTTATTAATTGAGGATTGAGGAATATTTAAATGAAATTAGGTAAAATTGGCTTAACCAAGAATGCTCATTATTTGGCAATTTGAATTTCAAAAATTTTTTAAAAATACAAATAAATTGCAAAATTTTTAAAAATCAATTTTTCAAAAACGCCCGTTAGAAAAATCTGAAAATTTTAAAATAAATAATATTAAAAATAAGTTAAAAATATACAAAAATTCAAGTCCGGATCTCCGACAGTTTTTTAGTTATGAATTTTTAAAAAATTTGAAAAATAGGAATATAAAGCAAAATTTTTCAAAAATCAATTTTTCATAGATCAGTCTCAAAATTTTAGAATAAATATTATTAAATATAAGCTAAAAAAATATACAAAAATTTATTTTTATAAAATTGAAAAATTTCATGTCTTTGATTACAATGAATCCGAATTTTCTGATTGAGTGAGGAAATGCCGCCTAATTTTACAAATAATTTTAAGTATTTTAAAAATTAGATAGCCAAATTTTAGAGAATATTTAGTGCTTTCAAATGGTATATCGCCTTCCCAAATTGGTCGTGTCCGTACTGAGCTATGGCCAAAAGAATGGCCAGGTATACGATCAGCGGCAAAAAGCTCCAATGAAAAGAAAGGAAATTGAATGACGATTGCCTCAAGGCATCCCCTCATGATGGCTGATTGAGGAGGCGCTCTGATACAATATGATACAGTATCTTTTCCCTTCCTTAAATCAAAGAGTGAGGATTCAACGCGCCTTAAATCATTCTTCATCCATCTTTTTTATATCTTGAGCCAAACAATTACATTTATTATTCATAAATTTTTAGAAGCTTATAACTCGCCAAAGGATGAACAGATTTTAATGATCTTGTTATGCTTTGATAGAGTGGAAAAATGCACTATTAAATGATATTAACATATTTTAAAATAATTTTAAATTGAAAAGAAAAAGTGAAATTAGAGATAAAATACCTTATTAGATTTTGATTGAGGAAAACCTACTTATTTTATAATTTGTTTTAATCTTTCAAAAATTTTCATTTTAGAATATATTAGAGCTTTCGAATGGTTTTTGTATAAATATTTTTTGTAAATTTTCGAATTTTTGCAATAATTATTTTTAATTGCTAAAATGAAATATTCATAAATTGGAAATTTATTAATAAAAAATAAATAAATAAGAGTGAATAAATTGAATTCGAGATTGAGCATCCTTTGTACCAATTTCCCCTTCCTCCATTCATTTTCATCAATAACCGGGCGCAGTTCTCGGTGCCGGACAATGATCGCATCCTCCCTTTCCTCCGCCTTCCCCATCCGGCCCTTTTTGGCCTGGTTGACCCGGCTGGCCAACTGGCCCTGGTGGCCCTGCATCGCCCATTGGCCCAGGTGCTCCGGCCTAAAAAATGAAATAGCCGAAAATATTCTTAATTATTCGTTGATTTTGCCTGCGATTTTCCAGATTCGCCGCTGGGCCCGGGTTGTCCCGGTTGGCCTTGAGGGCCTGGAGGACCTAAAATAATTGTAAAAAATTAATAATATTAAATTGGATTTGAGGGATTGACCTGGTGGGCCTTGGAGTCCTGGAACATCCGCCAATTGTCCTTCTGGGCCTAAAAATGGATAATTCCAAAGGCATTTTTATTTGATTCATTTACCTTTTTGTCCAGGCTGTCCAGGTTGACCTGCTCCCCCCTGGGGGCCTGCTGTGCCTGGAGGGCCTTGTGGTCCAGGTGCTCCGGGAATTCCTGGGAAATTGCCACATTTTAAAAGGAAAATAAGCCAAAAAACCATACCGGGTTGTCCTGGCAATCCGGGCGGTCCATTAGGGCCCTTTGGACCAGCGCCACCAGGGGCACCCGGTTGAGCGGCTAAAATGAAGTAAAATTGATAATAAATTTTAAAATGAATGAAGGACCAGGGCAATCGAAGCAAGGCTCAGCGGATTGATATGGATTTGCGGGTGATTGTTGGGCATCCTGTCCTGCTTCTCCCGGTGCTCCAGGTTGGCCATCTTTTCCATTATTTCCATCATTTCCTGGAGGCCCAGCCGGGCCGGCTGGGCCAATTCCGCATGAACAACATTCTTGTTCGGGTTGTTCCAATGATTTTTGTGGCGCAAAACTGGCCGCATTTGTTTGTGGCCCATAGCCGGGTTGTTCAACGGGTGGAGGTTGAGTCGAAGGAGGAGGTGGCGGTGGTGGAGTTTGTTGGGAAACAATTGGCCCAGTGGGCGAGGGATATGCACCAAAGGAGGGCAAAGGTTGTTGACCGGATGCGGAATATCCGGCCACCACTTGCTGATATCCTCCCTGCCTGGAAGGACGACTTTTTGCCGAGGCATGGGCGGATGAACCATCAAAAGTGGCCTCCGAAAGGGAATGACCATTCATGAGGAAATGGCCAACAATTGGCGAACGTTTTTGCCGACGGACGGATTCAAACTTAAATTATAATTGAATTTATAAAATGGCCAAATTAATTTGAGGCAACTTTGTCGAATTCATTGAATAAATTCCGTGTTCGATGGGCGCAAAAGCCGAGTTCATCGCGCAGAGAGGATTGAATATATTGGGCATAGGAATATAACATTGGGACACAAATTGAGGCGGTCAATGTGGCAACTTCAAATTGAGGCCATCAAAATATGTCTTTATAATTAATTTTACCTGTGCAAACGAGAATTCCCCAAAATGCAAGTCTTTTAAAATATTCTGCCTCGGCCAACAATTCCTTCAAATTCTCCTCCCTTGGCCTTTTTTGTTCCATCGATTGATTGTGCATCGAAAAATTCAAAGGGAGAAATGGCAATATTATTTTTTGAATAAGAGGAGGATATTGGCGCGCGAGAAGTGCGTTAGAAGAAAAAGCCAGTTTTGGTCAATCCCCTCTCGAGAACATGATTCCCTTCTCCCCCTCCCTTTGATTTGCCCTTCCCCAAACATCGGTTCCTTTCCATTCATTTCCTCTCTTTCACTAATAAACCCAAAAGCCAAAATAAAAGTTGGTGGAAGGAAAGGGGAGGATAATGCGCCGAAACGCGGTTTACTCCATCCAAGCTTTATAGCAGGGTATGGCGCCGTTGATGGATGAAGCCGACGGCAATAAGCCATTCAGCCAAAAGGGGAATTATATGCCCTTCCTCCAACCAAAGTGATAAAAGGGCGAGGACCGCCATTCGAAGGAATGAATATTAAAGGAACGGATGAATGACAATAAAATAATTTTAGAGGCTAATGCACAGGGAAAGGGGATGAAGGAGAGGAAGTGAGGGCAAAAATGGGAAGGAGAATTGAGCAGATGAAGTTCAAGAGCCAATAATTTATTCCAATTCCAACTGGATTAAAAAATATATTTATTTAAATTGGATGCCAGCGATCTTGGAAGGAGATAAAAAGGTAAATAAAGTAGTAAAAAATGAAATTATGGCGAATAAGATAATAAAAAATTGTGTGATCAATGAAAATTTTTAATTTTTTGGCTTCTATAAAAATTTACAACAATAAAGAATACTGATTGTGTTTTGCCTAAATATTTCCGCCAGTTTGTGTTTAACCTAAATAATTCCGCCTGTTTGTGTTTTGCCCCAAATAATTCCGCCTGTTTGTGTTTCATCTAAATAATTCCGCCTGTTTGTGTTTTGCCCCAAATAATTCCGCCTGTTTGTGTTTTTGCACTAATTCCGCCTGTTTGTGTTTCATCTAAATAATTCCGCCTTTTTGTGTTTCATCTAAATAATTCCGCCTGTTTGTGTTTAACCCCAAATAATTCCGCCTGTTTGTGTTTCATCTAAATAATTCCACCTGTTTGTGTTTCAGCTAAATAATTCCGCCTGTTTGTGTTTCATCTAAATAATTCCGCCTGTTTGTGTTTCATCTAAATAATTCCGCCTGTTTGTGTTTTGCCCCAAATAATTCCGCCTGTTTGTGTTTCATCTAAATAATTCCGCCTGTTTGTGTTTTGCCCCAAATAATTCCGCCTGTTTGTGTTTTTGCACTAATTCCGCCTGTTTGTGTTTTGCCCCAAATAATTCCGCCTGTTTGTGTTTCAGCTAAATAATTCCGCCTATTTTGCATTAATTTCGTTAGATAAAATTATTATTGGGGCTTAATCGACTGTTCCGCACAACGTTATTTTAAATTGGGCATTAATGGATATAGATTGGCGGTTGACGAGCCTCATTATTCCTCATCCTCCAGTTGGACATCCTCAAATTGACTTTCTCCATTTTTGGATGGAAATTTACCATTCACGGGAAAATAATGAAATTGGAAAGAATGAACGGGAAAAGACCTTTCTTCACTTTAATTCGGATGAATATCCAATCCAGTTTATTGGGGGAAGGAATGGATTTAATTGAGAAAAAAACAACAATTCGATTAAAAGAATTTTATTGATGAATTGATATCGGAAATTGATGATGCTTTATTATTGACATTCTCGATAGAATGATGGCACAAAAAATGATCATTATTTAATATTCTTTCTTCAAGCATAATAAACGGGTCCTCTTTCGCGGAATGCACTGCAAAGTGCACTGGAAAAGAGAATTGAGAAGAATTGGATGAGAAGGAGGACAATTCCACAAATTAACAACTCAGTCGTGTCAATTTTAGATGCAATTACTGTATAACAGTCTTCCTGAAAGAATATTATTTTTGATTTGGTCATTTGAAAATTAAACCGAATTTGACAATACTCCAGGGCAAAGTCCCTCATCAATGTATTTGTGCTTTGTTTCGATGGTTGCCCCACAACAATTCAACAATGTTTCAATTGGTTTCAAATTCTTTCGTCCATCGACCGTTTCCGAACTTTTCACTAAGTCCCAAAGAATAATTGAATATATTTTTTTGAGCAAACCAAATGCACTATGCAAATTGTCGAGTAATTGGCCTCGATTTGTGAAAATGGAAACCAAAACAAAAAGTTCAATGAGGAAAAGAATAATCAGACAAATGGCAAACTAAATTAAATGAATAAAATATAAAAAGAGGATTGAATGAATTCACAACAAAAACAAACCAATGTAAGCAAAATGAAACTTTCGCATGCTGCCCCACAACAGCCAAGGAATCCAACAATCATGAGAAGGGCGCCAACGGCAACCAAAATCCATAATGATGCTTGGTACTGACAATGAGAAAGGAAATGATTTGTCTATTTTTGAGGGTTTTTTACCCTGGCAATTTCATCGACCAGTCGATCATTAAGATGAATTTTTAGGGCAAAATCACGCAAATGGGCGTCGAAATTTTTATCCAAATTTGCCTAAAAATGAACAAAAGAAATATGATGGATTTATTGAGAAAGATGGATTGCCCAAAGTGAAAAGCCGAAAAGGAGGCCACCGAACACGAAAATCAAAAAATTTGCCGTGAAAACCATGAATTTGATGAGTTGATTGGCCGCACCGTAAACCATTTTTGTGGATTTAATTTGGATGAGCAAAATAAATATAAAGGGAAAATATTCTCAAGCTAAATGTTTTGTAATTTCGATTGAGGACCAAGAAAGAAAGAGAAAAGGATTGTCCAATTTACCAATATGATAACCCAAAATATGGTTGATTTCCATTTTAGTTGGGGACATTATTTGTGTATTTTATTTTGGAATGATAAGAAAAAATGGCGAAATCAATGAGCAAATTGGATGGATTAATTCTCTCAAATTAAAATTGACACAAAAATGTGGCAACTTGAATTAATTGCCAAATTCATTTTATATTTGTTTGCCCGCATTTATTGTAAAATTCATTTTAATTCATTTTAAAGTGTACAAATTCCAAATAAATGGCATTTTTCTCTGGATGAATTCATTCAAAAATAAAAATAATTGAATTGAAAATGAGGATCAAAAGAATTTTGGAAAAATTAGGTGAAAAGGATTGCGGATATGGATTAGATTATATTTGTTGGAGGGAAATACATTCTGTTGTTCATCGATTCATTTTCAAATTATATTTCCATTTCCATTCATTTTGCTAATAATATTCGGGGCCACGGACACGGAATGCACGGCAAAGGACGCTGGAGAAGAGGATGGAGAAAAGTTGGACAAGCAAAAGAAGAATGCCGCACACCAAAAGGGCAGTGCCCATTGTGGCAATTTTGGAGGCCAAAACATTGAAGCAATCCTCCTGAAAATATTTTTTATCCAAAAATGATGTGGCAATTTCAAAAGAGATTATTCCCACAAAATTGGAGGGAAAATAAACAAATAATTTGGAGGTTTTTGGCAATATTTTTCCCAATTCTGACCGCATAGCTAAGTTCTTCATCGCACAAATGGTCGGCCACATAAAGTTGACGGGTTTGGGCAGTTGCTCCGCAGCATTGGAGTGCAATTTGAATTGGCTTCAAATTTCGACGTCCCTCTTCCGTTTCCGAACTTTTGGCCAATGCACTTTGCAAATTGTCGAGTAATTGGTCACGGTTGGTGAATAAGGAGACCAAAACAAAGAGTTCAATGAGGAAAAGGATAATCAAAATGATGGAGAACTGAGGGAACAATTTAATTAATTATAATTAAAAGAAATGCCAACCAAGCTGAGAAGCAATGGACTTTCGCAGGCAGTGCCACAGCATCCAAGGAATCCAACGAGCATTAGAAGGGCGCCAACGGCAACCAAAATCCACAATGATGCCTGATATTTGGCCACTTCATCCACCAAATCACCGCTAATTTGCATTTTCTGTGCAAATTCTCGCAAATGTTGGTCAAAGTTTTGGTCCAAATTGGCCTAAAAATTGAAGAGTAAATTATTTTGGGTGGCGAGGGGAAAATATACCCAAAGGGAAAAGCCGAAAAGAAGGCCACCAAAAATGAAAATCAGCAAATTTGCGATGAAAACAAGGAATTTGATCATTTGATTGCCGGCGCCGTAAACCATTTTTGTTGCAATTTTATTGAGGAATTATTTATTGAATTTTTTTCTATAATTATTTCAAATTTATTGACCAAAATGTGACAATTTCCACGTCAATTTTTTGGATGGGATGGGACCAATAATTGAGTGGGGCGAACATTTTCGAGTGTCTCTTTCCCCTCAATTCTTCCGCCGATGTTTTCCTAATGGTGTTTACCAAGAATAATGGGCAAGTTTTTTGTTTACTCCCTTCCCCTTCTGCATTTTCCTCTGATCCTTTTGGTTGCCGTGCAAAGTGGTGGAAGGAGATTTTGGGTGGGAATGGCTTAATCGAAGTGCAATGAGGTGATCGGGACCAATTTATGGCTGCTGATGGGGATTGACCCAAAAGGAGGATGAATGGACAATTGGCTTCCAATTCCAAGTAAAATTGATAAGTGAGATTGGAATTGAATATACTATACGATACAAAAAAAGGGAAAGGAAAGATGGGGAGGAATAAAATAAATATGCCTCGGGCAATTTTCAAGCCTGTTTCCATCCATCCATTCATTTCCCTTGTTGAGGATTATTGCCCAAAGAACAAATGATGTGGAGTACGGTATGGATAGTAATTATTGTAATTTAAGGATTTAAATGGAATGGGAGGATGGATCATGCGGATTGATGTGAATGAAATTGAAGCATTGCATTAAACTTCATTTTTAAATACACATTTCATTTCAATGGATGTTTGCGGGTAAATTGTTGACTGGAAGAAATGATGCTCTTTCTGATAAAATGATAAGATAAAATGAAATGTTTTGTTTATATATTTGTGAAAATGAAAAGCAAAATAAGGTGGGGGGGGGGGGACGATTGGGAATGAATGATCGGCGAATTGATGAAAGCAAATTGTGGAAAATTTTGGCTTTGGTGAACAAAAATTGAATAGAAAGGACGGTCAAAAAGGCGATGAAAAGACGAAAATGGGAATAAAAATCCATCGAAGAGCATGAAAAAATAGGGTGGAAGGTTGGGCATATTTGGATGGGACGAGCATAGGAAGAGGATTGAAGGAAGAATGGTTGGGTTAGGTTGGGTAGGTGAGTTGTTGTTGGGAATGGGAAGAATTATAGAAAAGTGGGAGCCGGGGCCAATGTGCTCCGGTGGTGGTTGTGGTGAGTTGGTCGGTTGGCCTCGGCTTGGGCGTCGTCCTCCGCCAAATGGTCGGGGACGGACGGACGGCATTGGGTCGATGGAAAAAATGGAAAGCGGAGGATGGAAAAGGAAGGAAGAAGGACCTTTGGCCGGCAAAATATATAATACATTCACAGAGGCTTACTTACATATATGTAGCCTTAAAATATATTATAGGATGGGAAAGAATTCTAAACTGGGAGGGGGAGAATGGGAAAGGTGAATTATTTTTATTTTGTACTATTTAAATGAGGGAAAAGATGGATTCAATGTTTTATTGGAAAGAACCAAAAGCAAATAGCCACTTTTCCGTAGACGTGATAACAAACAACCGTTGAAGGAATTAAAAATGAGGGTGGAGAAGAAGCAATTGAATACGCCCGCCGAATGATTGGATTAGATGGAAAAGAGGATTTTGGGAGGGGGAGGAGGAAGAAAAACATTGGATTGCCCCGTCAAGGGCGCTTTAGGTTGGAAGGGTGGGAGGAGGCGAAAGTGCCAGCCGGCCAACTCATTTTGGGTGACAACAAAGTTGGCAAAATAAAAAGAGAAAATGGGATTTGGCGGAAGTAAGGGAAGGAAGAGACGAAATGCAAATGAATGCCACTTTTTGAGGGGAGGACATTTTTGGGGATGGCACGGAGCGGGATATTTGAAGTTATGTAAATTTAATACATTTTTTGTTGAAATTGTAATTTTGAGGAATAAATAATCATTTGTGAGTGGGGAAATGGACTGAAAAAGATTTAGATGAGAATTGTTTTTTTTAATCCCCAACAAATCCACCCATACCAAACAATTATTTTAGGGTAATTATTTTGGTTAAAAAATGAAATCCCCAACAAATTGTTGCAAAGGCGGCAAAAATGGACCAATAAAAAACCAACTTTAGCCTCCAAATTCCCCGTGGTTGTTAATTCCCTTGAGGGAATGAATGGAAAGTGAGGTTAGGCAGTCGGCATTTCCTTTGAAAATTTAACCAAAAATAGTAAAAATATTGACATTAATTGAAGGGAACATTTTATTTGAGAATAATGGTCAAAAATTGAATTAAATTAAAAATGTTATCATTTAAAATTCTAAATAATAATTTATATTTTGGAATTCCCACAATTCATCACATTTTTGCCTGAATCCATCCATTTCCATCAATCCCTCATCATTGTACACAACATTACGATTCTTATGAAGGCACATCCAACCAAAAAACTTAGGCCAATTCCAATCAAAAACTGAAATGCACATTTCATTTCGATGAATTATATTTTCCATCCACCTGTCCGGTGCTCCAACATTCTTGGCAATTGCAATTGCAAGTGGCCAATTTGTCGGCCAATCCATGAAGAAAATTTGCATAATCATTGGAATCTGCTTCTCGAGGAATTCGATTCCGACCACCATATGGCGTAATGCCTTTTGCCGAAATTCTAAACCGAATTGAATGAACCAAAATTCAAGGCAAAATACAGGAATGAATTTAAATTGGAAACTTACAGATCAAACATGCAAAATATGAATAAAAGAAAGAGCCAAAAACGATTCATTTTGCAAAATGCAATCAAGAATAAATATTGTATAAATGTGGTTTTGGTTTGGGAAATTGATTTAAGTATGAATAATATTTGGTTGAATGGGTGGGTGACCAATGCCAATGAAGGGGATGATGGGGGAGGAAATGGGTTAATGGATGGCGAAGGGGTGATAATGATAGCAGGAAATAGGGGTGGGTGAAAGGATCGATCAAATTGTGGGCAAATATTGGTATAAATAATTATGGAATGGGGCATTTTGGCCGGATATTGGAAGGAATTGTCCAATATAAAATAATGAATAATTTAATTCCTCTTTACCAACGTGAACCCCCTTCACATTGAAAGAAAAATCGGAGTGAAGGTGGAATATCTAATGAAAATGAATTTGCATTTCGGGTATCGAAAACTCTGCTGCTGTCCTCTGCACATCATTATTATATAAAAAAAGGATTATCAAAATCTTTATTGAATAAATTGTTGAAATTGAAATGAAAATTAAGGCCAGAAAACATAATTTGGGAGGTGATTTGATGGAATCAAAAATTAGATTCAAAATATTCAAAGAATTGATCAAAGGAATAATTGAGATTGGGTGAATAAATTAATTCGAGCAAAGTTAATTGATCACTTCTTTCTTTCTCAATCAATGAATTTATGCGGCCCTGGCCTTGTTCTTCTTCAAATAAACATTGACAATGTATTGGCGACGATTCTGAATCTGCAAAACATAATTGGTATCGACTAAATTATCCGGAAATGTCCCCACCTTATCCTCAGGATCAATCAATTCCATGTCGGTGCCACCAGCGAAAAATTGAATCTTTGGGGCACAATTCTCTGAATATTTCTTCTCTTTCTTCTTCCCTCCACTGCCATCTTCGTTTTGCCAATATTCGGAGGAGCCCATTCTCTTTTTCTCCACCATTTCAACGTCATTTAATCGAATTTGTTTCAATGCCACCTGCCAAATAATTTATTCAATAATAAATTTGTTGTTTATGGCTTTACTTGTCGAAGTGCATGAAAAGTTTGGCCGGGAATTTCGGTTCCAACATGTTCCCAAACTCCTTCAGACCCTCTTTCATCATTGCGTACATTCTCAATCCTTTAAATAAAATTAATTTATTTAAATAAAGAATAAATGTTCCCACCATGGCCATTGGCATTCTCCTTGTTCAACCGGACCCATATCCTTCCAAGATTTCAGTTCGATCCATTCATTCTTGTTTTTAAGCAGCGGATGTGGCTCAAAGAATTTATAATTCAGGAAAACTCGAAGTTGCATTTTTCGCCAATTTGATTGATCCTTGATTGTCTGGCTCACTGATTTTTTCGATAATAGATTAAATATCTAAAATATATGGTTTTAAAACTTTTATTTAAACTTTTAGAGCCATAATTAATTGATTAATGATTGATTGAAATGATGTGTTTTGATTGATCAATTTTTTTGGAAAAAATGAATAAAAAAATTTATAGTTGGTATCAAATGTCATTATTGTCCAGAAAAATTAAATTTTTAAATTTAAAAATCTACTACAGTATGGAATATAATTGCCTAAATTTTATCCTATCCTATTGGCCAAAAAATATATTGATTTAAATCCAGCAAACTTTTTGATAAATTAATTATAAATTTATTTCGTAATTAAATTATTCGGTTCCCTTATTTTTTGGTATCGTGATATGCCATGTTCGCCAAAAAGTGTTTTCTCTCTCCGGAAAATGTTCGCCAAAATGTGTTTTCTCTCTCCGGAAAATGTTCGCCAAAATGTGTTCTCTTTCCGGAAAATGTTCACCAAAATGTGTTTTCTCTTTCCGGAAAATGTTCGCCAAAATGTGTTTTCTCTTTCCGGAATATGTTCGCCAAAATGTGTTTTCTCTTTCCGGAATATGTTCGCCAAAATGTGTTTTCTCTTTCCGGAATATGTTCGCCAAAATGTGTTTTCTCTTTCCGGAAAATGTTCGCCCAAAATGTGTTTTCTCTTTCCGGAAAATGTTCGCCAAAATGTGTTTTCTCTTTCCGGAAAATGTTCGCCAAAATGTGTTTTCTCTTTCCGGAAAATGTTCGCCAAAATGTGTTTTCTCTTTCCGGAATATGTTCGCCAAAATGTGTTTTCTCTTTCCGGAATATGTTCGCCAAAATGTGTTTTCTCTTTCCGGAAAATGTTCGCCTAAAATGTGTTTTCTCTTTCCGGAAAATGTTCGCCAAAATGTGTTTTCTCTTTCCGGAATATGTTCGCCAAAATGTGTTTTCTCTTTCCGGAAAATGTTCGCCAAAATGTGTTTTTTCTTTCCGGAAAATGTTCGCCCAAAATGTGTTTTCTCTTTCCGGAAAATGTTCACCAAAATGTGTTTTCTCTTTCCGGAAAATGTTCGCCAAAATGTGTTTTCTCTTTCCGGAATATGTTCGCCAAAATGTGTTTTCTCTTTCCGGAAAATGTTCACCAAAATGTGTTTTCTCTTTCCGGAAAATGTTCGCCAAAATGTGTTTTCTCTTTCCGGAATATGTTCGCCAAAATGTGTTTTCTCTTTCCGGAAAATGTTCGCCAAAATGTGTTTTTTCTTTCCGGAAAATGTTCGCCCAAAATGTGTTTTCTCTTTCCGGAAAATGTTCGCCAAAATGTGTTTTCTCTTTCCGGAAAATGTTCGCCAAAATGTGTTTTCTCTTTCCGGAATATGTTCGCCAAAATGTGTTTTCTCTTTCCGGAATATGTTCGCCAAAATGTGTTTTCTCTTTCCGGAATATGTTCGCCAAAATGTGTTTTCTCTTTCCGGAAAATGTTCGCCTAAAATGTGTTTTCTCTTTCCGGAAAATGTTCGCCAAAATGTGTTTTCTCTTTCCGGAATATGTTCGCCAAAATGTGTTTTCTCTTTCCGGAAAATGTTCGCCAAAATGTGTTTTTTCTTTCCGGAAAATGTTCGCCCAAAATGTGTTTTCTCTTTCCGGAAAATGTTCACCAAAATGTGTTTTCTCTTTCCGGAAAATGTTCACCAAAATGTGTTTTCTCTTTCCGGAAAATGTTCACCAAAATGTGTTTTCTCTTTCCGGAAAATGTTCGCCAAAATGTGTTTTCCCTTTCCGGAAAATGTTCGCCAAATGTGTTTGTCTTTCCGGAAAAATGTTTTTATTTTTTTCTGATACAGTACTCTATTCACATTAATCAAACCAATTCTTCTCGTTGATTAATGCCGGAGGCAACATTAAAAGGAAACACACATTTTCCCCTTTGTTGTTTAATATTTATTCAAATCCAAAATATTTCTATAGTATTTTTATTCCACACCTTTTCCTAATTCGATGCCCACAATTTCGATGGCTCTCCATTTATTTTCAGAATTCCTTCTCCCCTCTCCGAATCGGAAATTAAAATTCCAACTTAATCCCCTTAAATATATTTTTAATTTTACACAATTTTGAATGGATATTAATTAAATGTGCCTTCATGTCTGTTCTACAATCCAATTTGTTTTCAAAAAAAAAATGAAAATTTTATGGATTTTAAGTTTTTAAAATTCTGAGGCATAATTTGTTTTATTTTTCTGAATTATTATTCATTCAATTTCTTCGCATTCTTTTTCGTTTCCTTCTTTCTCGCAATTTAGTACTGCATCCTTTGAAAATATGCACAAATTGGCGGCCATAAAAATGAATATTTTTGATAAACACAGTGCCAACTAAATCAGTCAACATTGTTGTACTGAAAATTGAAATAAAAATGAGTAAATAAAATAATTAACAAACAAAGCAAAGATGGGAAAAATGAGGCAAAAAGTGACAATGGCAGAAAGGGAAGAACTTGGGGCAAAGTCGCCGAATCCTGGAAAAAAACATTTTTTCATTAGAATAATCCTCTCAAAAACCTCACCAATGCCTAAAAATGTGACAATGACAAAATAGAAAGAATCGAGCCATAGCCATTCTTCCATGTGGAAATAAATTGTTGCCAAAATAGCGAATAATGGGACTGCCAAAATGAAAAAGAGGAATGCTAATGAAATTGGTTTTTCTTTTTCGTCATTTTGTGATTCCTCCTCAATTTCCTCATCCCCAAAAACAACAACATCATTCAAATTTAGGGAAACTCCTTGTGTTGATTTTTCCTCCTCTTTTTGACTTTTTGCCGATTTAATTGATGAATTATTATTTTGTTGATTCGAAATTGGCGATGCCTTCCTCCTTTTGAATTTTTGTACAACTTTTCGAACTTGTTTATGGCAATAATTATATAAAAATGAGATGAATTCAGCAAAAAATCGGCCAAAATCTGCGATGGCAACCAAAAAAAGTGGACCACCAATTAAAACAAATGGACAAATGAGCAATTTGCCAAGTTGGGTGACGGGAAAAAGATGGCCAAAACCTGCACAAAAATTCACTAATTACTAATGAAAATGAATGAATTAATATACCAATTCGAGATAGCAATGAACAGGCGAATAATAGGCAATTAGCCCAATTCCAAATTTGTTCCCCTTCGGTGTAATTTTTGGCCGTAATCGGAATTCCCAATCTTCCCTGGGTCCTTCCCAATTTGAGCATTTCTTTGCTGAATTCCTCCGTCTCTCTGTGCAATTTTTCAATTGAAATGCCGGGTGCCAAATTGTGGATTTGTGCCATCAAATTTGTTGTGCTCTTTCAATGGACATTTCCAATTTGATTTTTTCCTTCAATTCAAAATATTCTCATCAACATTTTTTGACTTGCCATTTTTTCATTGTTTCCCTCAATAAAATAATAGGCAATGGCCACAATGAAAATATAGCCAAATGCTAGGAGGAAAAGGAAAATATGCGGCCACAAATATCTCAAATGCTGAATACAAAAATGAGTTAATCCATTTCCTCTCCCTCCTTTTTAATATTACTGGACAACATTTTTGAGTCCCAGTGGATTGTTGATCTTCTTCCAATTTAATCATTCCGGAATGATTGACCATTGTGTTGGGTCGACGAGCCTCAGCCTAAAATGAAATAAATTGAAATTTGTATAAATTGGGGGACACTTACCAAACTTATTTCCTCAACCCTGGACTCATCCGAATCCAAATTGTCCATCTAAATTTAAATCGAATGAATGAATAAATGTGAAAATAAGTGAAGTAAGGAGAATATGGCAGCGAGCAATTTTGTTTTGCTTTATTCTCGACTTGTCCCCCTTAAAGAAGCCAATGGCGACCGTCACTCGGCCATATTGATTGGATTATTGGCGGCTTTTTGAGGCAAAATGGATATGCAAAAAATGGCAGAGTTTTGAAAGGGAAATAAGTGGCCAAGAGAATCGGACAATTTCGTGCCGGGGGAAATTAATTTGGGCCGAGAATGGTGGAAAAGGGAGATGGAAGGGAGGAGAATTTAATGAAGATAGAAATCTAATAAGTAAGATGGATTTACTAAATTAATTTTAACGACTGACTGAGGCCAAAAGGGATACAATGCTTATGAATGGCCAAGTTAAGAAATTAAATTGATGGAATTTTATTGAAAATATTTTGAAAAGTCAAAGGGGAAAAGGGAATGCAAAGGGCAATAGAATGTTTCTTTAAGGGAAAAAGCTTTGGGTGTGGAGAATGTGGAATGAATGGGGGGTTGAATGAAAGTGAAGCCCTGGGGACTCAAGACTCTTGGGGGAAACCAAACCAATGTGGCAAATGGCCAGGGAGAAAGTGAGAAGAATGTTTGGGGGAACATGTGAGGAATGAATGGGAATTGATGGAAAAAGGCTGCCGGCTGTTTTATGGAAACGACGGAATGTGCTTTTTTCCATCTTTTCTTTGATTTGATTGGATTTGTGAATGATTGAAATGAAATGGTTGATTGCCTTTTGACAAAGGATTGATTATCCAATTCATCATTGATAATATTTTATTAAAACAATTCAAAAAACAATCAAATATTAAATCCACATTATTTTTTGTTCATTTTTGTCATCGCCTTCCGTAAACCAGCAAAGTTTGTGCTGACGGCGCCGCCCAATTTGGCATTTGCACTGCTGCCGGTTGTGCCCCATAAACCACCAAATTCGTTTGCACTGGTGGGGCCCAATCCCAATATGTTGTTGTTTTTAAATTGAAATTGCACAATTTGCAAAATTTTCGGCACCATGTGAAGGCCCAAGTTTCTTTATAAAATTTGCATGTATATTTATAATCATCACAATCCGAACGTAAATCATTGCATTGGCTGGGAGGAATTGAGTGGATGAATTGGCCTGGGGGAATATCAATTTATTTAAATTAAGGTCAATTTAATTTTACAATAATAATAAAATAATTAAATTTAATATATACCCAATGACATCAACAGAATAAAAAACGAAAGAAGAAGCGTGGAATTGGCCATTAATTTGGAATTAAATTTATAAAAATATTAGGTAATTTAAGTTTTAAAATGATAAATTTGAAAATGACACTCATTTCCAAAATATTCATTTCTATTTAAATTCAAATGGAAAATATGTTCCTTTGTTTATTCATTTGATTTCCATTTTAAGCCATCTATTCATTCATTCAGTCAATATGCTAAACAAATAAAACAATTTGTGGTTCAATAAATTTATTCATAAAAATGGGCACATAACAAAATATTATGTTGTGAAAGTCTTTTGGAGGAAATGAAAATAATTCAATTTAATTCATTCGAATATTTTTATTCCCAAATTATTTTCGTCCATATCCACTTCCGGGCACTCCTCCAAATCCGCTTTGGCCACCAAATCCGCCGCCACTTTGTCCCCATTGGTTGAAACCTATAAAATATTTTAAATGGAATACATATTTTAATGAAAAAATGACCTCCTCCACTTTGGAATCCCTGATTTTGGAATCCTCCACCGCCTGGCCCAAATCCACCAACCGGGCCGCCACCAACAAATCCTCCTTGGCCATAACCGGCGAATGCAATTTTAATGATGGAAATCAACACAAAAAGAGTCAAAATCAAAAATTTATTGGCCATTTTGGGGGTTGATCTGAATGGGAAAATAATAAATTGGAAATGAATGGAAAATTTGGCGGAAAATTGTATGGAAAATGTGGATAAATTCGCTGAAATTGGTGGAAAGAATCGCGAGATTCGAGTGATTTGTTGGAATGAATGAATGGGAACATTTTTGATTGGTTTTAAATATTTATTTATTTATAAACCCGTTCAGAGTCTAAAACCGCCCCCGGCAATGTCGTCAATCCTCCTCCAAACTTTACACAAAAAAATAACCACAAAAATGGCAAATTAAGAGGGAAAAAGGGAAATTGGATGATTGGAAAATATTTATTTTCGCAATAATGAATTAATGACCGTTGATGAACATCTTTTTTTATGGGGTCAATTACAATTATGTTCGCCAATTTACTTTATTATTACTCATACAGAACGAAAACCGTTCAACTGGGCGACATTGCTTGTATCTAATTAAGAGCTTAACCGATTACCGATATTAACGATTTTGGTAGCAATTTAAAAAGCACACTTCTGGCTATCGATAGGTATAAATTTATTTGGATTGGTTAAGATTTGGTGGAATTGTGTTCAAAAATCAATGAAAAAAATTCGCAAATTAATAATAATAGTCTTATTTAGTGTTTTTTTAAGTACAACTCTGCTAATTCGGAACCAAATCAAAATAAATTTTATATCTTTTGATAGCCAGAAGAAAGCACATTAATTTGACACCAAATTTATCTAAATCGGTTTCATTCTTAATGAGCTATAAGCGCCGTCGCCCTGTTGAGACATCGCCCAGTTTTAGCGTACCACATAAAGAATGCAATTAATTTTGATTGAGAATAATTTTGATGTTTTAAATTAAAATGTACAAACTCCAATGATCCATTGAAATGATCAATTCTGATCAATTTAAGGAATCATATACGAAAAAACACAAAATTCTTAGCCCAATGCAATGTTGATAGCATGAAATAAATATGTGAAAATGAATGGATTCGAAAATTTATTCAATTTATTTTACAAAATTGTTGCCCTAAAATATAAGTAATCCAAAAGAGGTCACTGTATTCATTATTCGGCCCATTCCAATTTAATTTTCATTTATCGGCCATTCCATCCACCTCCATTGAATCCTCCTCCATTTTGTCCCCATTGGTTGAATCCTAAAAATGTGCCAATACCACATATTAATATTTTGCCCAATTAAATTTGCCTCCACTCTGTTGGAATCCGCCACTTTGTTGAAATCCACCTCCGGGTCCAAATCCGCCGCCTCCATCGCCCCCATATCCTCCTTGGCCATATCCATATCCGGGCCGGGCATTGGCCAAATTAAAGCAGAAAATGAGAACAAAAAGGAAGGAAAGGAGGAAGATGGATTTGGTGGACATTTTTGGTCAATTCAGAGAGAATGGTGGTCAAATGAAAAGAAGGATTTGATGGGATAATCTTTATTCCTCCCAAAAATGGGCTCAATTTATTTTGGGCGGTGGCGGCGAATGTGGGCGATGTCGCGGAACTTTTTTCACCGAAAATGGGCGAATCAACCGTAAATTGCTAAATGAATGAATGAACAGGGAGGGGGGGGGGGGGGGGGGAAGGACGTTCATCGGATCCGCCAAAAAGCGCAATAATCACCATACATTGTCGTCATCAACAAAAGTCAATTAATCTTAAAAAGATTGGATTAATCGAATTAACCGCTAATAATTCAAAGATTAACATTAAGTTGATTAAAATAAATAAATTAGAATGGAAAATGTTTGTGAATAAAAAATAAATAATTTTTTTAGAATAGGTTGAATGTCCAAAAATCATCAATCATCATCAAAAATCATTTCATAAAATATCATTTAATTAATTCCCCTCAATTCGCATTCCATTTAATTTCAAGGTCAAATATTGGTTTATTTAGTTAATAATTTATCTTTCATCATTCGTTTAATCTTTGCACCTTTTTAGGGATTATTTTGTTCGGTTGATTTTTGAGTGAAAATAAACAATTTTTTGGCAATTAATGAACCAATTAAAGGTGAACAAATATTAAAGAAAAAAACAAATAAAATAATAATTAAATGATGACAAAATTAAAAAATTGGGCAGAAAATTAGAGAAAAGTCTTCGCCCCGGATTGAAGTCTGAAAAAAATAGTATTGGTACCCGAAAAATAGGATTACGGTAGAGCAAAATTATACAATAGGGAATGCCAAAATGAAAATGAATAAATTGGAATTCGATTATGGTCTAAAAATAAATAAAATATTCCTCATGCATTTCTAAAAAATTAGAATAGCTAAAAATTAATTCGAATTTACCGAATAAATTATAATTTATTTCTTTTTGATGGTTTCCAATTTTATTGTCCATTAAAAATGCCAAAAAAATGCTCATTTCCATCATATCATCCAGCCAAAATGTTTCCTCTTCTTTATATTTTTATTCCCTTTGGCCAATTCAAAAAGTGGACATTATCAAATTTGAATCTAATTAGGCCATTTAATAATTAATCGCATTTTAGCCATCATGAAATGTGGTTAGAATTAGAATGAAATATTCAGCCAAAGTTGTGGTGATTTATGCTGTCGAACGGATTCAATAATTAAGCATTGTGTGAATGAATGGTGCCACCCAGCAGGATGCTATTGTAAAAAGAATTTTGTGAGGGCTGATCAATTTGGGGGATGCTCGCCAAAATATATTCGAATGGTTGATTGTATAAATGCAAAGGAAATAATGAATGCTTTTTGGATGATGAAATTGAAATGAATAAAATCGAAATTTTAAATTCAATTCAATTATATTTATTCATTCATTCAACAATTTAATATTTATTCCACTTTTCCTCATTTTTGAATGCAAAAAATGAATTCATTTCCAATTTCGATTATTTCATTTTTATTTCTTTCTTCCACAATTTTTGCCAATGAAGGTGTTATTTTTTCCTCAATCTCATTTTTATGTTTATTTTTGTAGAATGTGGCCAAAATGAGGAATATCGATTTGGATGTATGGATCGAGTCTGCTTTAAGCCAAAACACGTGAATCGATGCATTCGCCGATGGACCGGATGCCATTGCCAGGATCCATTCCTCAGAATGGGGCCAAAATGTGTTCGTCCAGAAGAATGTTGGGACAATCAATGATGAATGCTTGGGGAGATCAAAAATGGATAGGAAATTGCTTGAGGGCATATCATTATTTTGTTTGCAATACGAATGATAACATTACTTCGTCAATCGTATCATAATTTTTACATTTTTTAATGATGTAATGCAGGATGATCAAATCATAATGGTCCATGAATAATTGGATTCCCATCCATAACCCATCACCCCAATCATATCAAACTTCAAATATCTCATTCCTCAGGGCATATCAAATAGTTATAAATAACCCGCTGGTGGGTTACTGTCATGACTACTGGATACCATTACCATACTCCTACCCTCCCTTTTCCTCATCCCAATTGTCCTCATTTTATTTATTTTTATTTTATTCTCAATCGAAATTTTCTTTTTATGTCTTCGATGACACGTAAATAAAATATTCAAAAAATCAAATAAAATGAAAATTAATGTGAAAATTTGTGAGAAATGGGACTAATTTTAATAAAAGCGAATGTCGAGATTTGAGTGGGAGAAGAATTGAGAAATTGGTGGGGAATTTGTACAACTAAAATATAAAAATATTTAATTAATTAATTAATTAAGACTCATTGAATTGTGATTGAATAATTTAATTTGCGAATATTAATGGATTGATGGATTATTTCTATGTTTAAAGTACTTTTTTTGATGAGATTTGGAGGAGAGAATTTAATTTTAAATTTTGATGATGTGACCAAAAAAGCTGCAAAAAAATTAGGGGAAAATAAGCGAATTGACGAAAAATGCCAAAAAAATGTTAAGGGTGGGGATTGAGTGGAATAATAAAATAAAAATATATCTTTTTGTGTCAAATTTTTGGTCTTTTCAATGGACGAGAATTAATTTGATTTTATGGATAGCGCCGGAATAATAACAAAACAAAAATGAAATGCGTTTTTGGACAAAGCAAAAATGCGTAAAAATTTATGGATTTGGGGGAAAGTCAAATGAATGAATGAATGGCGGAGATTAAAACTCATTTCTGTTGCTGGATGTGAGGATATGAATTTGGAAGATTAAATTGGATAAATAATATAAAATGGATGGATGAATTCATTGAACATTTTGTTGTGGCCATTCTTTTCTCCTTCCAATAATTCTTTTGCAAATCATTTCCAAATTATTTTGATGCAATTTCCTCTGATCAATGGCCAATACCATCATCTGCTGATGCTGTTGATGATATTTTTTGGGTGATGAATTATTCTGAATGGAATTTGGCCCCTCAGCCGACGATTCAAGGCAACTATTGCCCATTTGGAAAGGCTAAATATATTAATGAATTAATTAAATTCAAATTATTCCCCACCGTAAAATCCCTTTTCATTGGCAATTTCTGGGCAAATGTGTTGAACACATATGGCTCCGTATTTATGTAATATCGATTTTTGGGCTGAATTTTCTCGAAACTTCGCTGATTTCTGTCAATTTGATATTCGCAACAATAAACATCTTCTTCCAAATATCGAGGACTTTTCGGCCTTCCCATTGCCCAAATTTGTGGCTCCAAAATGAGACAACGGCCCACAACCGAATCGAGGGGAAGTGTGTCGAATAGTGGAGTCCAAAATAATTCATTCCGGTAAAACATTCGATTGGAATCGCAAAAACTGCAAAAATAAAATTGGAAAATAAATTAAAATGGAAAAAAACCAACGTTTCATGTGGTCTTGCATAATAGCAACCAAAAATGAATCGTTGGCCATTTGGACTGATGAAAAGTCGTTCAACACGAAAAACGCGTAAATCTCGGCGATGGAATTCACGTCGATCAGCCATTGCTTCTGCCCCATTTTCGGTCCACCATTCATTCAATGGTCTTTGTTCTTTTTCATCACAATTCTCTCGTTTTCCATTCTTTTTGATTGGCGAATGAATTTGTTGGCCATTTTGCTGTTTTCGTACGCATTCTTCGTGCAATTCACGCAGAATCTTCTTATGCTGAAATCATTAAAGCCATTTTAATTCCATCGCCCCTCTCCTCTCTACCTTATCATTGATCAGCCTTTCCACATAAATTGCCTCATTCAGCCTAATTTGTAGTCCCCTCGCATTCACCAATGTTCGATAATAGGTGCATCCACTGAATTTGATTGCCGGTTGTGGCCTCAAAACAATGTCCACCCGAGGGGTTGTTTCCAATCGACGTGTACAAAAATCGCAAATATATTCCTAATAAATATATTGATTAATTTTTGGCATCCCAATTTATTGATTTTTACTTGATCTTCATTGATCGGATTGTCCAAACAATCGGCATGTAGCCAAAAATGGCATCCATCACATTGGGTCATCACCCCATCATCCTCTGCCATTCCACAAATGCATCGAACACAGTCATGTTCTCGATTGTCACTATTTGGGCTCAATTTTGCCTCCTTATCCGGATCCCATCTTCCAACGGGATGTTCCGAATCCATGTAACTCAAATCCAAATTCGTATCCACTGTGAGGGGCCTTTGGGCAGTGATGGCGGATTCAATGATTCGTTTTGAAGGGGAATGGGTGGAGGCCGAATTGGGAGGATGAATTGATCGACGCCTGAAGCAAATTAAATTAATTTGGAATATTTTGAATTTGAATTGACCTATCCTCGGTGAACATTTGCAACAATTCTTTTTGCAATTGTGGATGGACAATACCAAAATTGGCACTTCTTTTCAATTGCAAATATGCCATCCGAAGATTGGCAATTTTCAATGAGGAAATCATTTGTTTGATTATTCCATCGAATTGATCCAATAAATTTGTGGAAGATTGACTCGTTGATTGTTGAGAGAAAAGCTAAAACAATTTAAATAGTGAATTTTATTCATTACAATTCTGGCTAACCATTCCAATTGTTCGTTCCAATTGATGAATATGTCTTTTTGGCACTCCTTTTTGATGGCAAATTTTGCGAAAATCATCAAAGATTTGTTTAAGTAATTCCACCAATTCAATTGAATCCTTTTCTTTGGCTATTCTCCTTTCATTCACTTCAATTGCCTTTCGTTTCAAATTCCTTGGCAAAAATGAATGTTTGGAGCGAATAATTGCCAATTGGTCGGCAAAAAGAGTGGGCGGAGTTGGCATTTTGTTAATATGGCAATTGCTATTCGAGGAAAATGATGTCGATGCCATCATTTGTTGTTGTTGTTTTAATGCCATTTTGCGACGACCAATCATTTCATTGGATGATCCACGGACTGAATGCCGTTTTGAACCGTCATTTGGAGGATGGTCTAAAAATGCAAATTAATTGGGTATTACACTAATTAGAGAATATTTGAAGGGATAATCCCCTGTCTGATGATTTATGCCAAAGAGATTATCCCCTCCTCTAAAATATAATCCAAAAGTGTCCTTACTTTTCTTTCGATTCAACAAATTCGGCAATTTCAATATAATTGGTGGTGTTTTTTGTTTGTCCACTACCATTGTTTCCTTTGATCCATCCATTTTTGTCCGTTTCCTCTTCCTCCTCATTTCATTTTCATCATCTTCCGCCGTTCGTTTCCTCTTCCTTCCTGCTTTCTTCCTTCCCTCCTCCTTCTCTTCTTCAATATTCTTCTTCCTCTTCCTTTTGTCAATTTCCTTTCCACCTTCCTTTCTTTTTCTTCCTCTTCTTTTTGCCACTTTCTTCCCATCAATTCCAATGCCATTTTCTTTCTTTTGTGCCATTCTTTTTTCAACTTCATTCCAATCCAATTTTCTCAATGGGAATTTTCTTTCCATTGGCCAATAATATTCATTTGGAATATTCAAATGTGTTTGATCATATTGTTGCCTCACATTTTCAGTAAATTCTTCCAATTTTCGCTTCAATTGTGCTTTCACTCTTTTACGGTGTGCAATTAATTGGCCAATTCGTTCCTTTTCCTCTTCTTCTTCCTTTCTTTTCAATATTTCATCCTCCTCATCATTTCCTGCTGAATTTAATGCCTCATTTTGTTGTGTTGTTGTTGCCTCCTTTGAATGCACTTTTGTGTCAATATTCTCGCATTTTGTCCTTTAATTCATTCATAAATAATTTATTATTAATTTTGAATTCATTTTTACTTTAATTCCGTTGACTGTTTGGATGTGACCATTTTCTCCTTTTCTCGCTTTTGTTTTTTATCCTTTTTTATGGCAAATTCCTCTGCAGATTTGCTCCCTTTTGGCCGCACTGCTTCCAAATTATTATTTGCCTTTTTCTCCTTCCTTTTCTTTTGTTGACTTTCCACCGCCAATTTTTCGCTGCCAATTTGCTCCACCAATTTCGAATTATTATTGGCACAATTGCCCGTTTTTGATTGGATCAATGAAGTGAGCTTTTTCAACTGAAATTCACGTGAATTTATTTGCAAATAATTTTTGATTGGATTTGTGGGGGCGACAGGGACAAATTAATTAGTGAATAGTGCCATTGGGCAACATTTATTTAATGATATTCCCTCAGGGCATTTCCTCCTCTTTTGGAAGGAAATGTCAATTTTGTATTTTTATTTGGGAATTTTTGAGATTGAAAAGTGAAATATCAACGTAAAATGCTGCTCAAAATGGAAAAGTCCGGGGGAGGGGGATAACGTGACCATTTGCCCTTCACATCCATTCCATTCCAATTTGCGTGTGCCACGTAAATAAAAAATCATTTAGGCATTTTGGCTTTTTCCTTCCCTCTGCTGGGTTTCTTCTTTCCTTTACGTATAAAAAAAAGAACGCAATGAAATTGACTTCGATTGGATGTGGGGGCCCTTTTTAAAATGTAGTCCAAATGCGCGCATTTGGCCCAAAGTCGGCGGATTAATTTAATGCCTATAGCCCCTCCTTCCTTTCCTTATTCCTCTTTCCCCCATTTTCTGCGCAGTTTGTTGCTATGCCAAATATTGGGGGAATAAAGTCCTTTGGAGGATAAAAGGATTGAATGGGGGACATTTGAACGGCGTCAACCGCCAATTTTTTTTATTTGGAAAGGGGGGAATGCGCTAAATTCGAAGTTGGATGCCAAAGAAAAGTCCTTCTAGTCCGGTTGCCAGAGCAGCAGAAAGGTGGGGCAGGCTGGCAGTACTTTTTTGGCTTTCCTTTTCCTATTATTTTCCTTTTTTAGAAATACATCCAAAAGAAGGTTGGCATTCGCATTTTTGGAGGAAGGCAGCTGCGCAAATCGAATAAAATGGCACCCATTTTATGATGTTCACCTGTTCTGGGTCCATATTGGATGTAAGGCATTCGACCAATTCTTGCAAATTCATTTCTGAATTGAAGAATACTTCGCCTGGAATTGTTGCCGTTTTTATGGCCATTGATGATGTTGATGGAACATTCTCTTCCATCACTAATTCCTCATTTTCTTCCAATGATGGCTTCTTTAGTTGTTTTTGTTCACATTCAATTGTCTCATCATTTTCCATCATTTGGTTGATTGGAATCAATTTTGGCATATCCGAAAAATCATTTGGCCCATCCTCCTCCTCTCCCTCATTTCCCCTATCATTTCCTCCATTGTCAATTAATTTTGGCGGTGCCAATTGTTGTTGAATTGGTGCCATTTGCATTGTTGAATTCGGCGCCAAATGTTGCCCATTTCCACCATTGCTGCTCATCAATAACAATGATGTCTCCCCTTGGCACATTCCATTCATTTGCGCCATTGAATGTGATGGATGGGAATAGGCGGTGGAAATGATTGGCGGAGGTGGATGGGCACCGTTGTTCAACAAATTGCCGCCTCCATTGTTGCAATGTACATTTGGCCCAATTGATTCACAGGAACGCACCTTAAAATAATGAAATTAGCTACTAAATCAACTTTGTCTACAATCTTTGCGATGTTTAATCCTCAAATCCCTCCCCCACCCCCTCACTAGTTGTTTTTGTTTACCTGTGAGGAATATGGCGACACCATTGGGGGAGTGTATACGGATGGAGGCGACCCATCGATGGATTGGATTCCACTGTCGGGCGTTGATAAAATATGCGAGCCACCGGGATGGGCCACCAAATATGGGTGCCAGCCAGGTTGATTTGGTCCAGTCGAAGAAGATTGTTGATGGGAAGAGGATTGGCCGGATTGAGGAATATATTGAGGGGGAGGATGGATTTGGGCATTGGATGGGCCAATGAAACGGATTTGGGAATTGGAATTGGAGGAGGAGGTAGGGCAGGGGAAATGTTGTTGCTGATGTTGATTGTGGAGGTAGATGGCCGATGGACAAAGTTGTTGTTGATTTTGATGGCCGGGGATGGAATGGGGTGGTGGCACGGGAATTGGCTGAAAAATGATGGAAATTGACGACAATTCCTTTTCTTTCATTTCCGGCTAATTTTTTGACTTTTGTTCAAATTTTAACAAGCCTAGCCATTTCCAATTTGGGTGGAATATGCAATTAAATGGATTCCGTGACAACCCACAATTTTGCCATAAACAAGCCAAATCCATTCCCGCCCCCGCAATTCCCCTCTAGGCATATTTTTTACCTTCTTTCTTTTGTGCTTTATTTGGCATTAATGAATGGCCCATTAAAAGGGAGGAATGTGTTCATTGGGCTAACCAATTTGGCTGTTTAGTTTTGTTTTCATCCAAATAAATATTTTCTTTCCATTTTTGCTTTCATTTTTCCCTTTAAATTCTTTGGCTTCTATTCCAGGTGCTTTTTTATTTTTGGCTTATTTTTTACGATAAAAATAGAAATAATTAGGAAATTAATTAAAAAACAAGTAAACAAATTGTCATAAATTTACCGGATCAACGAAATGATGATTTGAATGATGTGAATGGGCATTTTGATGGGATGGGCCTTGGCCCGGATTGTACATATCCAAATTGGTGTAGATTGGCTCAGATTGGCTGAAAATGAAGGAAATATAAATGAAGTCAACAAATTGATTCATTTTTAAAGGAATTTATCCGATTTTTGGGGCAAAACTTTTCGAAAGGTGTTTGTGGCCAGATTATTTTTGCCAGTCATTGATGGATGGAATTTAAATGATAATTTTAGATTTTATTTCATTTTAAATGTGATTTAAGAAAATTTTAATATGAGGATTAAATCTTCTCTTTTTGATGACTAAAATTCCAAAAAAGGCTTTTTTCCATTTTGGCTAATCCCAAAAAGTATTTCCGATTAAAATTTCTCCATTTTTTTTTTGTTTTTTCGACCTTGGCAAATAATCCTCCGTGGTTATGACCGTTGAATTGACCAATTGGGAGAATTCAATTGAATGCAAATCTTCGCCCAACATTCCCCCTCCTCCATTATCCAAATGATTTTGATTTTGATGAATTGAATTTGGATTATTTTGCTGATTTTGATGTTGATCCAATCCTCCCCCGCCCTCCTTTTCTTTTTGTGGCCGCCTCCTTTTTGTATTCGCCGCCATCGTTGTTTTGGCCAATTTGCCGCCTTCCCTTCCTTCCCCTCTTTTCTCCTCCGTTGCCCTTTTTTGTTGCTTTTTTCCACCACTTTTTTCACGTTTTGCCGCCGAAGGAGATGGAATGGAATTGTTGCTGATGGGCGAAATTGATGAGGCGGAGGAGGGAATTGATGCCGAACTTGTGGTGGCAATGCTCAAAATGTCCACTTGATGAATGCTTTGGGGAACAACCTGCACAAAATGAATTATTTGATAGATTATCCACTTGATGATATAAATGGAGGGGGATTTTATGTTGGTTTTCACTCGATGAATATTAATATTATTTAATCCATTCCTTTTTGCATTCGATGCTAATCCCCCAAGTAATATCTAAATATGGTAAAAAATGTTTTCAATGAATTCACTCCTCCCACTCAATTCCCTCATTTTGTCCACCTGTGATGGTGATTGTGCCGTAATATTATCATTGCTGTGGCCAATGCCAATTGAGGATGTTGCCGTAATTGGAACAATCATTTTTGTGATTGCCTTTTGTGCGCCCTTTTTTGGCCTTGGCAAAATTGGTGGCATTCCGGGTGGGGCCGAAAGTGGGAATGGCCCCCTCCTTTGGACCATTTGTGGGCCAACAAAGGCCATTGGCCTTTGCGTTGTCCTTTTTATATTCAAATTTTGGTGGTCGTTCTTTTTGGCATCATTTGGCACAATTTGAATGGAAGAAGGACCAGCCAATGCCGAAATCGATGATGCCAATTGTGGATTATCGACGATGGGCGATGAGGACGAAGATGATGGCTAAATATTAATAAAAATTAAATATTAATTTTAATTAAATTTAATTAATTAATTTTTTGGATATTTTTGATTGGGAATGAATGGGAAAGAATTTAATTGCCAAAAATCTTTCATTTCCTTTTGATGGACCATCCATTCATTCAACTATGCCTCCTTTCTTCACTAATCCCCTGGGGGGCTAAATTTCTGCCATTTTCCCGTGCTATTCCACCTCCTTTTGGCCTTTCTGTCATGCGCCCAAAGGAAGGGATATGAGTTTCTCGGAAGAGGGAAATACATATTTTGTTTCGCTTTTGTCCCTTCATTTCCCCCAATATATATTTTGGCAATATTGCCCAATTTTCCACTCTCGGTTTTGGCCAAAGTGAAAGAAAAAAAGATGGAATGAGTCAAAAAGGACAAGGAGGCAAAGAGAAGCCATGCACCAATTTTTCCGGCAAATTCTTCCAAGCCCAATCCGCTCATTTTCCCTTTTATGAGGAAAATTGAGGAGGGAATTGGAATTTTGGAATGAAAGAAAGGAGGGAAAGGAGGTTGGTTGGTTGTTGACTTCCCCAGCGGGGATAGGATGGGACTAACTGGCGGGAATGGAGGGGGAATTTGGCCATTGAATGAATAATAAGGAAAGGAAGGGGAAAAGGCAAAATGGAAAGAGAAAGGCGGCCTTTGAAGAGAGCCAAACACATTTTTGCCTTCTGCGAGTTTTTGGCCTCCTCCATGCCATTGGGCCAATTGATGATGAGCCGAGGCAAAAAGGGATAAAAAGGGCGGCGGTCGGTTAGCATTGGAATGAAATGAAGGGGGAGAAAAGCCCTTGGGGGCCAATGGGAAAATGTGGCCAGGAATGAATGAATGAGGAGGAAGCAGAGATAGGCCCATTCCAAGGCTCACCGCCCCACTTTCTTCTTTCCTCGGTGGCCGACTTGCCGCACGGCGGTGGCACATTATTTTTGCCTAAACACATTCCACCGCCGGCCGCTGTCCTCGCTTTCAACCTCCATTTGGCCTGCCTTTTTGCTTTCCCCTTGGGCGAAAAAGGTCGGAAAAGGGAGGATTGGCCCATCTCGGTTGTCCCTTCCCCCTTCCCTCATTCGGTGTGTATTATTCGAGGGGAAGGCTGCGGCCGGTCGCCAAATTTCTTCTTGGCCATCTTTCCTGTCCCCCTCTATATTGGACCAACTAACCGGAGCAAGCATCAGGCAAATGGGCCAATGGAATGGAAGGAAGGGGGAATTGACTCTGCGGAGTGGTGAGCAGTTTTGAAAATGGGGGAAATGGCCTATAAGAGAATAGGGACACTCTCTTGACCCTTCTCTATATGGACGACAACACTTCTGGGAATGAATATAATCTTCTGTTTTGGGGCCAAATGTGCCATTTTGATGTTTGGGTTGGTGGCCAAATGTGGTGGATGAAAGACCAAATTTATGTCCTCCATGAATGGGCATAAATATAAATAGGATGGATAAACAAGGGGAAAAGGTTGATGCCATAATGGAATAATGAGCCAAAGGCAAATTGGGTATAATTTTATCAAATGAAACACCAAAATTGGCACGTGAAGTCAATTTGGAGTGGGTGGACTTTCACATGAATAGGCAAAAATGAGTGAAATTGTAGGTAGCTTAAAATAATTAGAGGATGCAAAATTGGACGGATTTAAAGGAGTTTGTGTTAATTTTTAACCAAAATTAGACACCGGATGACTAATTGGGAATTATGGAAGTTAAATTGGAGGGTAAGTGCATTTGAGGCAGAATTATTCATAAGATTTGGAATTTATTAGCCTTTTTAAAAGTCCATTCAATTAGAGGAAATATTCCAATATTTTAGGCCACTTATGCGCAATTTATTGCCCTAATTTGATTTTCAAATTTCGGAGTTGCAATTTTCTCACCTGCGGCTGTTGTTTTTGGCCGTCAGCCGTAATAATATTCGATGATGAAGGGGATGGCCGAATCAGAAGGCCGAATAATCCCACCTCTGCCCCATCCTCCTGCCTTTGTTTGAACATACATGGAACTGCCTCAAAACTCTCAAAACTCATTCTCTTTCTCCTTTTTAATACTATTTTATGTCAATTTTATTTTGATGCCGTAAATTCCAATGGCCCATTTGGCCAAAATTTTTGGTTGTTCCAATTGAATTTGTCAACAATTATTTTGGGATAAAGAAAAGACAAATTTGGAAATTGCGGCAAAATTTTGTTGCCTCAAAAGAAGTCAATTAAGGGTGGTCGATTTATTATTTGTTGTTTTCTTTTTAAGATGGCTTTTGGCTGGGTTTCAGCTGTCTCCTTATTTTGGGTTGTTTTTCTTGTCTTTTTTCTGCAAATTCATGGTAAAATTGATAATAAATATTCATTGCAATTTGAGAAAGAATTATGATGGAATTAATTGGGAGGGAAGGGGAGGGAGGATTATTGGCAATTGACAAAATAAATTCAAAATGCATTAATTTACAATAAATGAAAGTCCATTTTGGCCAAATTAATAATCAAAATCCTAAATTGCATTTTAATCCTCAATTTAAAATTATTTTGACTTTTGGATGGGCAAATAAAATTTATAATTGGGTGTAAATGTAAAAGCTTTGGGAAAATGAAGACGAATTTTGATTCCATCAAATGAATTTTGGTGGCCAATCTAAGAGCGCAAAAATAATTTAATGGGGGGAAGGGACCAAAGGTGCTGAAATTCACGGCAGTCGATTTTAAGTGGGGAAATTTGGCGGAATGGATTGGCCGTAAAATAAAATTGAATTGAATCGAAGGAATTTTGTGTTCTTTTTTTGTGGGGAATTTGGCCGGGAAATGGGAAAAGGTGAATTTTTTTGAGGTGATAAGGTGAAGAGGGGAATGAATGAATGGAAGGAGGCGGCTGGCAGCAATAATCGACGGATGGCGACCGACTGGCTCGACCAAAATCGACAACCAGCGGCAGAATTGGTCGGATTATCGGGAAAATGATGAAGGAGGAGGAGAAGAAGGGCAATTTGGACAAACAAAGAATGAATGAATGATTTTTTGGGGGAGGCAATATTGTTGTCCTCCCGGCCACTGGCGAGAATGGATGCACCCCTTCAATGTTTTGAAATGGCTCGAGGGTTATTTAGTATTGCGGAGAGAAAAAAGGGGGTGAGGCGATTTGGAAGGAGGGAATTGGGGTGGTTGGCTCCGTGACGCCAAAAGATGGAATTTGGGGGGAAAATGGGTTGAATATGATGAGGAGGGAATGGGAGCAATGTTCGCGCATGTTCTCCACCCATTTTTGGGTCGGCTGACATTTTGTTGCGCTCCACATCCAATTTAAGGTTGTCCCATTTTTTGGGCAGCTGATGATGATGATCCCTTTATTTCGCCTTTTTAAAATAGTTGATTCATTTTTTTTAATTTTTGGAGAACAATTTGAATGAATCGATGAATTTTTGGCATTAAAATTTAGAATTGATCATAAAAATGACGTAGATTGTGGGAAGAAGGGAGGCTGGTTTTCACGTGTAATAAATAATTTAATATTATGGACGGCGAGGGGCATTAATTAATTATTTACCGCGCCAATATTTAATTAAATTAATTGATTTAAGAATAAATTAAAATTGATTAATTATAATCCGATTGATAAATTAACTTTCCCAAACATTTCTGCAAATTTGACGTTGATTTAATTACTTTGATTTGTTTGATTAGGCAACAAAAACAATCCAATTAATTAATTTATAGCGTGGAAAGGGAAAGGAGGAATGGACTAAAAGGGACAATTGGTTAGGTGCCAATTTATTTACGGCGGAACAAATTAATGAATGGAAGTAACCATTCTGCCTGCCTTTTTGATTCAAATTAATTAGTTAATAAGGAAGGATGTAAGGAAGGAAAAAAGTGGCAATGACAATAAAGGAGTGGAATTCATGTGCCTTTTAATTATGGGACAATGGCAGTTTTGCATAATAAAAATAAATATATAATTAATTTGTTTATGTTGCATTTCTTCATTACAATTCATAACAAAATAATGGTTTAGTATTGCCAAAATAAATTTGCAGCATTTAATGATTATAACAATGTGACAGCCAATCCATCGACTGGTGCGAATGAGAAAAGGGAGGAGAGTGGGGCAAACAACACGGACACAAGTAATATTGGCTGAAGGGGCTAACAAATGACGCCATGAGCAAAAAGCCTGGGAGGGGGTGTAAAGCCGATGTTGATGAATTGATGGAGGTGGGCGACTGGCGGCGGGAGCGAAGATTAACACAGCAAGATTAGAAGGGAGGGGAGAATTTGAGGAATATTGGACAATTGGGAGGGGGGATTGATGATAATAGGTAAGGAGGATTAGAGGGTGATTGGGGAAGGGGTACAATGGCCAAAGGGGTGGTCGGATTGGATTGATGATATAAGCGATAGGGCAATGTGATGGCCAACCGGCTGGAGCAAGAACAATTGGGGCGCAAATATTGAAGGAAGGGAACATAATGGGCCTGATGATGATGATGGAGATGAGCAGCAATACAAGAGGCAAAAGGAAGGGCAACAAAATGTGCGATTGCACATTGACTGATGTTGGTTGGTGCGCAAATTGGCTGTTCCAGGCGGCAGGTTGTACAGCGAGAAGGGGAGAATAGATGACAATGGAAAAAAGGGGAAGGAAGTAACACATTGCACAAAAATGACAATGACTGATGAATTGGATGATGATTTGATTGTTGTATTAAGTGGGGGGAATGAATTGTTTATTCGGGCGCCAGATGAGCGATGATGCCGCTAATGATAGTGGCATTAGCCGCCCACTTTTGACGTGTTCTTTCCTATTTAATTAAGTGAATAAATAAATGAATGGGGCAACCCAACCAATATAACAAGAGGAGGCAAAGCATTTGGTGGGTCGACACTGCCGCGAAGACGATGGATGGATGGATGGATTGGAAGAAGGATGAGGAAGAGGAGGAGGACATGATGGGTGAAGGATAGTTGGAATTGGAAGAAAGAAGAGAAATGAGGAGGAAGAAGAAGGCAAGCAATTGTCGTAGCAATGCGGCGATGGACGAATTGGGGGGAAGTGCACACACACAGCCCCCAGGGGCAAGGGCCACGGTGTTGGTTGTGGGTAGCGCCTCCCCGATTCGCCTTTGGGGAGGAAATTAATAAAAATAAAATGGGCGAAAAGGATGAATGAAGGAGGCGAAGAGGAGTGATGAGAAGAAGTATGAGAAGATGGCCGCCATTGCCGAAGACGAGCCCCCGGGCGCATAGTAAACGCTCTCCTCAGTGGTTGCAGAGAAGAGGAAATACTCTGTTTTACCACCGCCAACAAATGCTCTGCTTTATTATTCCTCCAAGGGTGAAAAGGTTTTTGGAAGGCAGTCACTGCCAATAGCCACCTCAACACTGACTACCCATATAAGCATCCATCCAATTCGCCTCGCTTCTGTGGTGCTAATGCGCTCGCTCCGCCGCCGGAGTCAGCCCACCTAGTTGCTTCCATCGGCGGATTCGCTCGCCCCCAACCCAAAATCGGTGGTTTCGCCCTATTTTCCTTCTATTTCTCATTCATTTCCCCCAAGGGGGAGAAAGAGAAAAGAAAAAGAGACACATTGGTCGTTAAAATAATGGCAGAATGAAAGGCAGCAACGATGGCCTTCTGCCTTCAGAAATTGCTGCAAGGGGTTTTTGATGAGAAGGAAAGGAAAGGGAGAAAGTGAATATAGTTAAATGGAATTCGTCGTTGAAGGCAGGCTGGCAATACAATAAATTATTGGAGAACCCATGAAATGGGCCATCGCCCTGGCTTCCTCTGCGTCTGCCTTCTATAAATGTATCACGCTAGTGCCAGCCGCTTTAATATTAACTCTCAATTATTCGATGCCTCCTTATCAGCAAAATGGCCACAACATTCAAAACTTTTTTTGTGTCTTATTAGCCATATTTCCAAAAGTTTATTGCCTATCCCTCTGCTTGAATTCCAAATCATAGAAGTATATATTAACATTTATTGGGAGGAAAAGGAATGAAATGCCTATTTATTTATCCCCTTCCTCCAACTAATTCCGCCAACCCTTTCCTATTCATTTCTTCCAGGCAGTCAACTCGTCCATGTGTTTGTATGCGCCAGCCGGGCATGCTCATTCCCCCTCCTTTCTAGCCAGCCCTAATCTCCTCATCGCCCAATTTTTGATAGCTGTTGTTATTTCGTCGCCACTGCCGCCAAAAAGCTGCTTGGACTGGTCGTTTGCTGCCAGCCACCCCCAAAAAGTGGCAGCAGCGGCGACCAACCGAGGAGGAGATAGATGGGATGAAAAGTAATAAAGGATTGAAATGGAGGGGCATTGGGGGGAAGGGCCGACACGGGCAAAAGAAAAAGAGGAGGCAACGGCTGGTAGGAAGGGGATGGATGGGCTCAACGCCGCTCAACATTATAACAACAGAATTGGGGGAATTGGATGAAGAATGAATGAATGGTTGATGCGGGGAATTGGATGGATGGATTGGAAGAGCCGACTGACTGGATTGAGATGGATGGATTGACACCGGGCGCAAAACGGATTGAGATCGACCACTGAATTGGATTGGATTGAATGGATTAGATATTTGAGGATAGTGGAGAAATTTTGGGAGGATTTGTTAGGAAGGAGGGGATTGGATCGGCGGATTGATGATTTGATTGGATTGGAAGGAAGGGAGAACAATGGAGAGGAAAGGCATCAATTGGTTGCGGTGAGGAGAAGAAAAATGTAAATGGGAATAAATGTTGTGTTGCTTTGACAAATTGGTTATGAATTATGATATTGGAAAAAGTAATTAATTAATTAGTTGCATTCATATCTTTGATAGATATTATGCAAATTAATGATGAATGATTTTCCCTTGACTTTTTATGTTATAAATAATTCCGCCTATTTGTGTTTTTGCACTAATTCCGCCTGTTTTGTGTTTTTGCACTAATTCCGCCTATTTGTGTTTTTGCACTAATTCCGCCTGTTTTGTGTTTTTGCACTAATTCCGCCTGTTTTGTGTTTTTGCACTAATTCCGCCTATTTGTGTTTTTGCACTAATTCCGCCTGTTTTGTGTTTTTGCACTAATTCCGCCTGTTTTGTGTTTTTGCACTAATTCCGCCTATTTGTGTTTTTGCACTAATTCCGCCTGTTTTGTGTTTTTGCACTAATTCCGCCTATTTGTGTTTTTGCACTAATTCCGCCTGTTTTTGCACTAATTCCGCCTGTTTTGTGTTTTTGCACTAATTCCGCCTGTTTTGTGTTTTTGCACTAATTCCGCCTGTTTTGTGTTTTTGCACTATTTCCGCCTATTTGTGTTTTGCCCCAACTAATTCAGCCTGTTTGTGTTTTGCCCCAACTAATTCAGCCTGTTTGTGTTTTGCCTAAATAATTCCGTCTGTTTGTGTTTTGCCCCAACTAATTCAGCCTGTTTGTGTTTTGCCTAAATAATTCCGTCTGTTTGTGTTTTGCCCCAACTAATTCAGCCTGTTTGTGTTTTGCCTAAATAATTCCGTCTGTTTGTGTTTTGCCCCAACTAATTCCGTCTGTTTGTGTTTTGCCCCAACTAATTCAGCCTGTTTGTGTTTTGCCCCAACTAATTCAGCCTGTTTGTGTTTTGCCTAAATAATTCCGTCTATTTGTGTTTTGCCCCAACTAATTCAGCCTGTTTGTGTTTTGCCTAAATAATTCCGTCTATTTGTGTTTTGCCCCAACTAATTCAGCCTGTTTGTGTTTTGCCCCAACTAATTCAGCCTGTTTGTGTTTTGCCTAAATAATTCCGCCGTTTGTGTTTCATCTAAATAATTCCGCCTGTTTGTGTTTTGCCCCAACTAATTCCGCCTGTTTGTGTTTCACCTAAATAATTCCGCCTGTTTTTGTTTCACCTAAATAATTCCGCCTGTTTGTGTTTTGCCCCAACTAATTCCACCTGTTTGTGTTTTGCCTCAATTAATTCCGCCTGTTTGTGTTTCATCTAAATAATTCCGCCTGTTTGTGTTTCACCTAAATAATTCCGCCTGTTTGTATTTATCATAACGAAGAAAGTAAAGAACAATTCAATTATCATAAAAGGATCAAATTTCACTTCGACTCACTCAATATATTATTCAACAATTCAAAATTAACTTTTCATCATTTCCGTCCCACCCAATCCCCCCACCCTTTGATGATGCTAGAAGGCAATTGTCAACTCTGTTGCTTGGAAGGAAGACCGGCTGGCTGGTTGGTTTCCTCTTCCCCAAAATCCCAATTTCTTCCATCCAGCCGCCCCTTTTCCCTCGTTTCATTCATTCAGTCACTCACTTAACTGGGCCCAATGGGCCTCCCAAATGCTCGTTTTATCTTATTCGCGGCAACGGGGTGCTGTTATAATGGCGGTGGCGAAATGAGGAAAATGGGAGTAAAGGAATCGGCGGCTGGTTGGCCAAAAGGGAGAATGAGATGGCGGCTTTTGGACCGAGGCCGATATTTATTTGTATTATAAATGTACGCTATCGCCTCGAGGATGGGATGAATGCGAGGATTCGGCCATCCGATGAAGCGGGAAAGAAAAGGCAAAAGATGTGAATGAGGGAAAGAGGGAATGGGATGAGGAGTGTCGGCCGGTGATGGGCCGACTGGCTGGAATTGGGACCAGCGGGCAACCAACTCTGGGAACTGGCCAAGGTTGGCCAAAACAGCTTTTTACGCACTTACCCTCCCCAACATCCCTTCTTCACTTTTCCCATTTTGGAAACCAAAAAAGGCAAAAATGGGTGATGGAGAGGAATATAAGGGAGGAAAGAAAAAACCAAAAAGGACACACTATGAGGGCGACAAACGACCCAACCAATTTTAGTGAGGCGTTTTCCTCCTCCAACATTTTCTAGGTTGCACATAAATAAAGGGATTGGGGGAAAGGCGATGAAAAAGAACCGGAGCAACCTCCCATGCCCGCGAAGAACAACATTTTGGGTGGATTGGCTGGGAGAATTGGAGGAAATGGAGGTGGTTGGGGGGGGGGGGGCGCAAGGAATGATTTGACGAAGTAATGGAAGGAAAGGCAACGTTGGGAATCGATTGCTGCCAACCGGCCCCCAATTCAGGCTGCTGCGAATGAATCCGATGAGGAGGTGGAGGAAGAGGAGTGGCGAATGAATTGGCGGAATGAGGAGGAAAATGATGACAAATTTATGTTGGTAAATGTTTATTGAGGAAATGAAGGATTCAGATTCAGAATCCCGTAACGATGGATTCAGATTCCATTGACGGAATAGTGTTGAGGGGAAAAAGAAGTTGCATATGTGGTGGAATCGGCGCAAAATGGTTAAATAAATTTGAAGGGGAATGCGCATTTGAGGAAGAATTGAGGTTATTGGTGCGCAGGCTATAATTGTTTTGTCCCCTTTTCTTCCCTGAATGAATGAATCCCTTTTTGGGCTTAGCCCACCAATCTCATCCCATCCATCCATTTCCCTCCTTTCCGTAGAATGACCCGGCAAATTTGCTTCCCCGCCTTCTGTGCTTTCATTCACCGGACTCGCACCCAACAACCAACAGAAAAGGCTGTTTTCGTTGCCATTATTCCCCTCACCACGACCACCGACCAAAACAGTCCCAAATGAAGAGAGCAGCAGCCAAAATGGAAAAGGAGGAGCAGATTGGTGGGCAATGAATGGAATTGGACGATGATGCTTTCGGGCAAAGGAGGGGGGAGAGGGAAAATGGAATGGACTCCACGGACACTTTTGGAGAGGAGGGAATGGATGGGTCATGGCTTTAGGGGAAAGGATTAGTCGGCGCAAACCTTTCGCCGGCCGCCAATTCATTCATTCCACCCCCTCCATAAATTCCGGCCTTCCCCGCATTTCTCCCTTTTCCGGGCTGACCTAGCCAAATAGCTTGCTTGGACCTTGGACTGCTCCTTTCCTCCATTAATTCCATCTCAATTCCATATTAGGGCGCGACATTTGAATGGGCAAAATGGGATGAAAACGAGCGCGGACAAGAAGGCGTCACATTGGTTGAGGGAAGGTGGTTGTGGATGAAGAAAAAAAATGGAAGAACGGGGGAAGAATGATGAGAATTGGCTGAAATGGAGGAATGAAGAATTGAGGGCGAAAACGACCATTTAGGGAGGAGGAAAATGGATTTGGGGGCAAAGGAAATTGTTATTTGACCAATGAATTAATATAAATAAATAAATGAATTAATATGGCATTAATTAATTTAATTAAATATTTTGGACAAATTTGGAAAGTTTATTTGAAATATTCGCAACTTCAAATGTTATTATCCTTTCTTACACTCCAACCATTAATTATTTTAAATCACAATTAAATAAAATATGTCAAAAGATAGAGAATTTTCCGCTCTACAAAACCATACCAAAATCATCAAAAATGGTTTGGATTGAAGAAAGTTATGAATGAATAAATAATTAACTCAAGAAAGGAGTGAAAGTGGCGATTGATCAGGCAATTTCCCTCCTCGCCGCAGCTAGAGAATACGGTATTGATATTCCTTTGTTTTAGAATAAAGGAAGGAGTGAAGGATGCTGGATTGATCCTCCCTGCAGTTATAAATTAGAAGAAGGAAGAATACGGTATTGGTTATTCCCTTGTTTTAGAAGAAAAGAAAATGATTCAGTGATTGACCCTGAGGCCTATTTCACTGTTGCCATTTTAATGGGATTGGAGAGACCATACGGTATTGGTATTCCCTCGTTTTTCAGGAAAGAGTGCAATCAAGTGATTGACCCTGACTGAGGCGCCTATACAATTGTTTTTGGGATAGGGAATGAAAAAAGAACATGACCTGCTATAAAGGATTTATGAGTTATTGGTTTTATTTTATGTGAAAACTGGGAAGGTAAAAACAATTGGAACAAAAAATGTATGATTTATGGAAAATTTGTACTGATTTCTGGGGAATGGCAGCAATTAAAATTGGCCACTGTTGGTTTCTTTTGTTCAATTATAATTCATTTTCAATCTAAAATCTTAACCGCCGTTTTGATTATTTTCATATTGTTTGATAGAGCGAAAAATTCTTTATTTTAAGATATAATTTATTATATTATTGTTGTCTATTATTTATATAAATATAAAAAATGTTGAGAACATATTTGGTCAATATAATTATGAAAATGTTCAAGTGAAAGGGAACATGAACAAATCAAAAAAAAAAATGATTGCCGCATTCAAATTCATTTCCATCCATTCATTCACGGTTGCTGATTCATCCATTTATTTCATAGTCAATTGGAATATCCAATTCAGCTCCCACAATTCATTCAATTTTGATTAAATCATCGACCGACCGAATTCCCCACATTTTCACTATTTTCCCCAATCATCAAAAATTCATTTCCTTTTGTAAAAATGTCATTCCTTTGCATTCCAAACCAAAAAGTGGCCATTCTTTTGCTGAATAATTTCACAATTTCATTGGCATTCATTCTTTTCCTCATTTTCCAATTTTTCCTTTACATTTCATGGAGCTATTATAATGTATGTTTGCCAAAAATTGGAATATTTTCATTAAAATTTATTGAATTTTCAGCTGCACAATTCAATTTGGCCAATTTTGAATCGATCAGTGACTTTTGCCATTTTCTCTCTCATTTTTTTGCTCATCAAAATTTTCGGCATTTGGCTGATATTTTCCATGCTAAATTGTTTATTGGCCAAAAGGAAGGAAGAAGAAGATGGAGGGAAAATGAAATTGCCAAACAATGATGAAAATATTGGGCCAAATACAATGCTTAATATTTATTCAAATTAAATGAAACAATTAAAATGCCATTAAACAATTTTTGATATATTTAAATAAATATATTATGTAAATATTAGAGTATTTATTAATATTTTATTCAATTTAGACTAATTCATTCATTCCAATTTAATTAAAATTTGTTCAGGCTGCAAATTGGGTAGTTTTTTTCCAGTTTTTAAGAAGGAAATTGTCTACTTCCAGCAGTTCAACATTTTCTTGGGAATCAACCATGGATTGGATTGGATCGCCTCAATCCATTCATTCACCCAACCCAATATTCCATTCTTTTTCGAATGCTTTTTCTGATGGGTTCAATCCAATCCAATCCGCCGATTTCCCCCATTTTCCCTCCTCTTCTAATCCGCATATATCCGTCCATCCAGTCAAGCCAATATGCTTTTGCCCCCCCCCCCCCCCCAATGGCTAATATAATAATTTGTGAAGGGGGGAAAGGGGCAATTGGATTGGAAAGAATTGGGCGAGAAGGGAAAGGGATGAATGCATGGATTCGACCATCTTTTTGGCTGGGGTTATTTTATTAAGCCATCCCCTCAGGGCAAATAAATAGCCGCATCAATCCAATGCCATCCATCCGCCTTTTGTTCCAAAGATGTTCATCATTGGTGGCGCATCTTTTCTTCCTTTTTTCAATCCCGTTTTTGGTTTCCATTCGCCAATAATCAACCAATTTATTATTGTTTCCCTTCCAAAATTGTTGCATTTCTTTCGACCCATTTCTTTGTGGCAAATTCTCTTCAAAAGCGGAAGTCCTTTTGATGGCCCATTGGGGCATGCACACAATTGCCCCAGGTTTTGGACTGCACTTTTACTGCATTTTAACCCAAAAATCCATTCATTCATTCATAAGAAGGAGGGAATTGGACTGGCCAAAATTTCTTTTCAAAAAAGTCCACTTCATTTGCCAAAAAAAAAAACAATGAAGAGGCCAAAAGCCATTTTTAATGCCAAAAAAATTACAAATTTTCTTTGACCATTTTGATTTGCTTTTTACCTCAATATTTTACCCAATTCGCCATTTCCACCTTCCATTTCATTTTGGTTAAATTCGCAAATGACCTTTCCGGGTTTGGCGCCAGCCACCCTCCCCCCCCCCCCCCCCCAAACTAATTCCGTTCACCTTTTTTTAAACTAATGAATTCCTTTTATCCATCAACATTTTTGTGGGTTTTTTCCAGCTTTATTTAATTTTATTTTCAAATAAATTTTTCCACTTGACTTTAAATTATTCCCTCGGCCTTCTTCAAGCATTTTCGCCAAAATTTTGATTGCCCAATTCCTTCCCTTGCCCTTCCGTTTCCTCCCGAAAGCATAAGCTTCAAATTAGTGGGCCCGCCTCGGGCAGCCAATTCGGGCGGCCAAAAGCAGATGCGAGCTTAAAAGATGAACATAACAAGGAGGGGGGAGGAGGGGAAAACAAGAGGATTAAACAATTTTACGCTTTTTACGCGCTTTAAATTCTCTTTTGGCTTGACTGGACTTGATCCTCTTTTAAAGCCTTCATTTTCTTTTGTTTTCTCTTTGGTTGACCAAGGCATGAAAATGTTTGCACAAATTCGACCAGCCAAAATTAAAATGAAATGGACTCACTCCCTGCTACTGCGAAATGAACAAAAGGGTCGAAGATGTCCAGTCAACCCTTCATAATATACCCTCATAATTTTAGGCTTAATTCCAAATAATATTTTTATTTTCGAGGATTTTCCCCTTAAAAACAACTGTAGAAATGCTGAAAGGATAAGTGGGGATGGATGAGATTGTTTTGATGAAGAGTTCTCGACGATCCAACCAGCAGAAGCAGGCGCAGCAGTTTATTGAGAGTTGGGCCTATCCTATCCTCCTCAACTTGTGGCTTATTGCCCCCCAAGTGTGGTGCTTGTTATCCTTTCCTCATTCCAATTCCCGTTCCCGGTTTCCGCGCACATTTTTCCTCCCTCTTGACTCACATCGCGTCGTGGCCAAGTCCAGTCAGCCGCCACCTTCAGCATTCTCGACCAATTGAAGGAAAAGGAAGGAAGCAGCACATTGATTTGGGATTGGAAGAATGAATGGGGGCCATTGATGATGGCTGGGAAAATGCGCAAAAAGGTGCTCTTGGATGCCCAATGGTTTCCATTTGTCCAAAAATCATCCAATAAACCAGTTTAAAATACCCTAGCCAATATTTTTGTTGTGTTTTTATTTTGTGAATATTTTCCAAATTATTTTAAAAATATTTCAGATTCGAATCATTTTGCACAATTTTTAATAATTAAAATGCACTTTTCTTCAATTAAATCGAAATTTCCAAAACATATTTTTTAATTCCTTCTGGGCAAAATGCGTTGTTTCGGCAAAAAAGAGGAGAGATCAACAGAAAGGCACGAAAAAAGGCATCATTCTGAACCACAATCTTCGGAATATTGTACAAAAATGAATGGAAATGGAGAGGATAAAAACATTGGAGGCAAAAGGGTAAAAACTAAAAACATCAATTGGGAGATTAAAATATTAAATTGGGGGAATATTGCCTAGGATGCCATCCCCAAAACATAAAAAATCCAAATCGAGAAAAATATGGAAAAAAATTTCAGCGGAATAAATGGAAAACACAAATAGGCAGAATTAATTTGATGAAACACAAAATAGGCGGAATTAGGCGTGCCAGCATAGCTTTGAATATTAACCAAATTTCCATGCTTATTTCCCTCTAAAAGTCCATTTCCCCTGTTGGCTTTTCGCCAATTTGTGAATATGATTTTGAAGATTGATCCCCATTACTGTTTTGCTCCCCCTCTTCCCAATCAACCAAATTAGTGGCCAATGCCTGTGGCGGGCAGCGAGCGGGCACTGCCTGTCCTCATTTTCATCCATTGACCTCAACCCCCCCCCCCCCCCCCATCCATTCATTTGGCCAATTCTCAACAACTGACTCCTCTTCCTCCATTTCCCCACATCAATTTGGCCTATGTCCATTATCAAATAAGTTGGCCGCATCCTCCAAGGAATTCCACATCAATTTTTGATCCATCCATCCACCCACTCTGCCAATCCATTTCATCAATTTCCCCCGATTTCTGAATAAGCCACCACTTCCCTTTCCTAAAATCCCTTCCCTCCGTTCTGGCCAAATTCTATTCCAAATTATATTTTCAAAATTTAATATAAATTCCTTTAAATTTAGTCCATTTCCGTGCCAATTTCCTCTGTCAATTCCAAAATCGTTACATATTTATATTTTGATTCTATCCTGTTTTTTGAGCAATCCATTTCCGCAATTCCCGCTTTTTAACATAGCCCAGTGGATTTTTCAACCCTCTCTCTCTCACCACAAATCGGGATTTCCTCCATCGTGCAAATAAACACGCAATATTTGGGAGTGCCCATCGCCCAAAGGGAAAATTGCCCAAATCTACATAGATCCATTCCCCAATCCATCCTCGGTTGCTGTTGTCTTGCCCAGTCAGCTGCTTTTGGTATTTTGGTGGTCAACCCAACAATTCGTCCATTTCCCCCACATTGAATCGATCAACCCGAGAAGAAGCAACCCGTCCCCAACCAAAACAACTTAAATCCTTCACATCCGATCCCCCCTCCCCTTTCACCTCCTTTCAATCCGAAAAAAAAGTGTCAAAATTTGGAATTGGAAAATTGGGCAAAGGAAAGAAACTTACTTTGTGGGTGGGATTAAAATGAGGGCAAAAAGGTCGAAAGGGGGAAGGAAATTGTGAATTGGATGATGAGTTTGTTTAACCCCAAAATGGGATGGATGGATTTGGTGCCATTGTCCTCCAAAATATTTCCAAATTTAGAAAATATTTATTCCCTTTTAAGACGAAAAAACGAAGAAAAAGCAATTCGGAAAATCGAAGGAGAATGAGTTTGGGAGGAAATACAAAAATGACAAATGGAAGTGAAATGGCCCAAGGGAATGGAGGAGGCATTGGCCAAGAATTGGCGGAAGGAGGAGGAGGCCAATTGGAATTCACAAAAATTACAGAACGAATATTTGGTCGGTCAATTTGGATATTTCAACGAATATTTATTTATTTTTAAGCTCTTCTTTTCCCCTCCGGCAATTCTGATTCAATTTATCGGCAAAATATCAAATCAATATCCGAACGAATAAAACGCACTTTTCCAGACAGATATAAGGTCATTAAAATATTCGCACATTCAATTTCCATAATTCTTTCATTTAATTTTATTCAGATCTTCAATCTTTCCCAAAAACGTTCCGATTTGGGCAGAGCCAATCAGCAAGGTGCCGTCCTTGAATTTGGTTGGCCGGACACATTGGCCCCTCCCCTCGATCGTCTTTGCTCAATTTGCAAACAATTGGAAAATCATTTGAATAATTCCCCCGAAAATGTTGCCATCATCCATTGCAAAGGCGGCATTTATAGAGGTAAAAATTGTGATTGACCCTGAAGCATAATTCACTTTTTGAAGCTGGCATTGTGGTGGCAGCCTTCATGAATTATACCAGCATTTGTTCTGGGTAAAATGCCACCAAATTATTCATAAATATTAAACCATTAAAGGGAGGAGAATCTTCCGGATCGATTCTCGATGAAATTATTTACCGAAAAATACCTTGGCCCAGATGCCCAACCTTCACATAAAAGGTGCCCTTTGACCTTCATACTAATAAATAATAATAATCCAAAGATATGTCAAATATTTTGCCAATTTGCTCTCCGGCACAACAAAAGTTTATCCGTCGCCAATTTTTTTAAACCAAATTTTGCTCAACAAATTATTCCCAAATAAAATTGTCAAATTGAAACTTTATGAGAGAATGAAGCCAATTTGGAGCAGTGGAAAAATGTGAAAATATTTAATAAATATTCCCTTTTATAAAATATTTTAAAGAACACTAAAAGAGCACGCTTTTGTGGATTTGTCCACAAATCGACTTTCACTTCGAGGCGATGTCCTCCTAAAATGTTATGAACCATCAAAGGAAGGGACGGAGAAGAATCTTCTCTTCCAATGCCAATTCAATACTTGCGCCCTTGGATTGGATTCAATGGCATTGCCAAAAGTGGCATTCCTAAAGGAGGATTTGGATTGCATTTTCAATAGTGAATATAATATAAATGGACACATATATTATTGTTATTATTTATAGATAAATTAGTGGACAATAATGCTGGATTTGAGCTCACTTTTGAATTAACCAACAACAATATTGAATCCAACAGCAGCAGAAGGAGTAATACACCAAAAAGGGGCAAATCAGCATCCCCTGGCCGTGCCAATCTCCAAACTGGCGGCGATTTTTCTCGAGCGGACAGCTACGAAAACTTTGACCGAGCCGAAGGTGGATTTGATGGCCAACCTTAAATAAATCTAATTCAAACTAATAAAAAAATTAGCAGCCAATTCCAATTAATCAATATGTCCCCCACCTTTCATCACTCCTAATCCAAATAGCAAATCCGTTTTTTGCTTCATTTTCGGCCAACTGGCCATTGGCCCCTTTTTCTAACTTTCATTCAAACCAATTGTCTTCCAGAAAATTGCACATTTTTGGCCGTCAAATTGGTCGGCCCCTTCCATCCTCCTCAATCCAATTTGCCCGTCGGTCCATTGTTCCCTTCTCCCTTTCTTTCCTTTTCCGTTCGATCAGACTTTTGCTGGGCCAATCGCCTCTGGCATCTTTTGCTGCCAGCCAACTTTCGCCCACAGCCTCATTCCTTCAACAAACCAAAATGTGCTTCTTTTGTCCCATCATTTTGGCCAGACATTCTTCCCCATTCCATCCATTCAATTGGATATCTCGCCACTTTTTCCCTTCTCGATGAATGCCTCCGGCAATATTTGTCTTGATTCTCTGCTTCTCCACATGGATTGATTGCTCCGATTTGGCCAACCAACAGTTTGGCCAATCAAATCGATCCATTGCATTGAACATCCTCACATCCATCCATCCATTTATTCCTTCTCCAACTTGTTGCTCCTCATTTCCTTTTGCTGGACTTCCGCTCGTCCCGTTGGCCAACCACCGGGTTTTTGCCTTCTGTTTTCTTCCCAACTGCCAGCTTCCCCCTTCTTTTTTCATCATTTTTGCGATCGCCTCCATCCATCCACCAACCTCTTCCATTCTTGCCATCCTCCGCCTATCCCGATTCCCGATTCCCAGCCAAACGGCCGATGGAATCCATCCCAAAGGGGCATATTGAAGTCCCCCATTTCCACCTTCCTCTTTTGCTCATGCTTCATCCCCCACCCAACCATTTAGCAGCTTTTATTCTCGCCCTTTACCACACAAAAAACTCGCCCGAAGCAGAAAAGTTCCAAAGCCTTGTTATTGTTTTTTTGTTGCTATTGATCAGCCACCCCCCCCCCCCCTACCATTTTATGCTGACTGGTCATTGGAAATAATAATAATAATAAATGGGGTTGATTATTCAGCCTATCAATCCCAAATAAACTTTACAATTCTCAATCAAATATTATAAATTTAGACGATCGCAGTTTGTCCTTACCAATTGGAAATGATCAAGAGAAAGGAGTGGAGGCAAATTTGGCAACAATAAATGGAAAAGCATCGACCACTGAAATAATTGGAGATTCAAATTCAAATCAAGCAACAATTTTGCCTTCCCATCAGCACACTCCATTGACCACGGACGGTGCCGATTCAGGTATTGGTTCGGATTCACCAAAAGCAGCCGCAACAACAATTTTGAATGGACAAACTGGAAATGAGGAAATGTTGAATGGAGAATATTCGATGATTGTAAAAAACGATCAAATGATTGGAAACGAAACAAAAGTAATTCCTTTTTAGATTGATTCCAACTAAATTTGGTTATTTTAGCAAAGGAAAATGCCGCCACCAGTGCCCCCAAAAGTGCGCCGCCATTCCTCGGTGGAATCCGTTGATGATCAACAAAATCAACCAAATTCCCATCGTCCAATTATTCCTTCCCATTTCCATCATCCCCATGACCAATATGAACCATTGGACCCAAATGACCCGTTGAGGGGTGCCATCGAGGATTCCACAATTGGCCGGGACCATTCCGTCCTCCCACCCGGCGCCAGACCAAATCGAAGGCATTCCACACACGTAAATGATGCCAATTCCGGCTCATCCGGGGATGAGGCAAATCGAGCACCGCCCCAAAGGAGGGTCATCATCAGTCCAATGGTTCAGCCTGAATTGGTGGCCAGTGGAAGGTGAATTCAAAATGGCCTCAAATAATGTTGCCATTTTTGTAGATATGATCCAAATTCGCGTTGTTTTTCTTATGTGCCCGCAAAATCATTGAAAGCCCATTACCAAGCCCCAAAGAAGCCGGCACTTAAAAGGAGAACATCCGTTGTGGAACCGGCCGATTTGAATGTTAGCCCATTGGAGGCAAAAATGGCGTTGGAGAATTTTGGCCTGCAAGGGTCAAGCAGCGATTTGAGGAGAAGAGCAGAAACACCAAAATGGGATGCCGAAATTGACAAAGTTGCGGGCAAAATTGAATTGGATAGAAGGCCGAGGAGGGCTAGCACATCGGGAACACCGGTTGGAAATTGAAGGGGGAATGACATTTTGGGTACCCAAATCAATTAAAGGTTGGCCATTTGCAAAGGGACTATGTCCGTTCCCCATCGGCACAAATTCGTCCCCAGGATGAATGGCGCCATCGTAATCAACCAAAGCAACAACAACAATATCGGCCAATCCAATCATCGCCTCCACATTGGAATTGGCCATCCGCCGCTGCCGGCGATCATCGAACGACAACATTTATTCCAAATGGATATATTCCATCTGGGCGAAGTGGTGGGGGAAGTGGATGGTCGACACCAATTAATGCGCATACAATGCCCAAAATGGTGCAATCACCTCGCGCCGAAAATGAATTCCATCCAATGGCCTCTTCAATGCCGGCTGAAAGGCCAATGGTCAAAAGAAAAGAATATTTAAAAAATATTAATTTAATTTTAGGTAATTGAACAGGCAAAAAGGGCGGCCCCAAGTCCAGTGACCCATTTCAGTGCACAAATTCGTCCGGGAAAAAGAATTCCCGGTGTTCGACCATCTCCACGGCGAAGTGAAATGGACGAACTTTGCGATCCGGATTTTTATTTTGCCTATTCAACGCCAACATCATCACCAATTTTGGGCAGAAAACAACAAATAGCACAACAGAAAGAAGACAATCGAAGGATGCAGGCTGGCGAATTGCTCTCAAAATCAGTGCCAAATGATCGAGCATTCAAGCAAATTGCACAAAAGTAAATGCAAATTTATGGCATTTATTTCAATAATATTAATTTAAAGTGAATTGCTGAGGGATGATGTCCGAAATTTGTTAGCCGAACACACAATGCCCATTCATTTCCGGTCCCAAACACCGCAAACAGCAATGTTGGCCACAAATCAGAGGAATAAATATTTGCCATCCCAAGGCAGAATCAATGAGGAATTCCGCACTCGAAATTGTCGATCCGTCAATTCCACACCATTGATTGGGTATTTCAAATTTAATATTTATTTTTGACATTTTTCAGTGGACGAAAATTATTTGTCCACAATGATTCGGATGAGGCAGCAACGGATCCAGAGGGGGCCGAGGGATGGCTTCACGCAAAATTAGCAGCAGTCAAAAATAGGCGATATATGGAGCCAATGGCCAAAAATAGAAGGGAAGCGGAGAAAATGTTGCTCGAGGTTGGTTTGGAGATTGACAAATATTTAAATAATTATTCAAATTAGGAATTGAAAAGCAAAGCAGCAAAATTGGTGAAAGGGGCAGGAGGGGGCGATGATCCATTGGAGGAATATAGAAGGGAGGAACAAAGATTGAAGAATACTCAATCACCAATGGTTTTGGATGGACTTCGACAGGCGAACAAAAATTTACAAAAGGAGAGGGCCAAACAGGGATATTATGGGCTGAACAGTAAGTTCAAATTAAATCCAAATTAATTCATTCAATATTTTGTTTAATATTTAGATTCCCAACAAAATCCGGTGCCCCAGCCAATTACCAAAAGTTTCCCTTCGGGCACCCAATACCAAGGCCCAGGCCAAATTCGTTCATTGAGTGCCACCCCCGGTGCCGGAATGATTGGAAATAATCCAATTGGCGGAATTCGCAGTTTCCAACAAAATAATCCAACGCCAATTGCCGAATCACCGACGCCTAGCTTGAATTTAAGAAGGGGGGCCACTCCAACATCACAAATTGTGAGGGGAAAGCCACCAACACCACCGCCCACCCGAATTGATCGAGAACGGTCAAAAAGTCCATACAGTAGTACCAAATTGCTTCGGGGAACCTCAAATTCAGCACCCCCATATGGAAAAAGAATGATGGAAGAGGAAGATATGGTAGATGGAGAAGGAGGCCCATCATCGGCAGTGAATCCAAATTTACTTGCCCTCAGACAATCTCTTTATGCAAAGGAAAGAGAAAGGATGGGCATAAAGGGAGGAGGAGGCGGAATGAATATTGATGATTGGGTGGACGAAAATACAAATGAATTTGAGGAGGAAAAACAACGAAAATGGATGACAACCCCAAATCGGCCACAATATTTGCAACAATTGATGAATATCCAATTGGCCAATTCAAATCCATCCACATCATCCACATTTGCATATGGAGGGACTAATCAAAATGGAAGTGGCACAAATCGATCAACCCCAGTGAAACCAATTTTGAAAAGAACAACTGCAAATGGGGGCACAAATGGGGGAAATGAATCACCGTTATTAATGCAGAGAAAAACATTGCCAATGAATTTGGCACCACATCAACATAATGATCAGACTCTGAATGAGGTGAATAATTACGAAAAGAGGGTTTAAATGATGATTATATTCATCAATTATTAAATGGGGGAATTAAAAAAATGGAAAAGTCAAAGCTGTGAGTGCGGAGTGCGCACCTTTAGAAAATAAGACAGGGCAATTTGCGATTAATAAAAAATAAAAATATTAATAAATTACCGCATTTAGTTTACCCTATTAGAAATATCGAGGTAAAAGAGATTATTTTTAATTTTGTCTTGCAAATTAGCGGAAAATATATTGATTCCTCTACAGAAAATGTTTTATTTTTTGCTTAATTTAATTACATCTGTTTGTGTTTCAGTTAAATAATTCCGCCTGTTTGTGTTTCACCTAAATAATTCCGCCTGTTTGTGTTTCAGTTAAATAATTCCGCCTGTTTGTGTTTCAGCTAAATAATTCCGCCTCTTTGTGTTTCAGCTAAATAATTCCGCCTGTTTGTGTTTCAGCTAAATAATTCCGCCTGTTTGTGTTTCACCTAGATAATTCCGCCTGTTTGTGTTTCACCTAGATAATTCCGCCTGTTTGTGTTTCAGCTAAATAATTCCGCCTGTTTGTGTTTCACCTAGATAATTCCGCCTGTTTGTGTTTCACCTAGATAATTCCGCCTGTTTGTGTTTCACCTAGATAATTCCGCCTGTTTATGTTTCAGCTAAATAATTCCGCCTGTTTGTGTTTTGCCCCAATTTAATTCCGCCTGCTTTGTTTTTTTTTCTTATGATTTTGGTGTAATAAATAATATATAAAATATAAATGAAAAAATTATAAAATTATATTTTTATCTCCTTGAGAACTGACAAATTTTTATATTTCTGCGTTAAAATAGGTTGGGAAAGGTGCAACTAATCAAGCCAAATGTACAACTTTTGTTTTATTCTCATAATCCATTTAAGCAGAAATTATTCATTTTTGTTGCCATTTCCCTCCCATTTAACCCCACAATTTCCACTTTCCATTCCCAAATCCCATTTTGCGCCAAATATTCTGCCGCACCGTTATGTTTGATTTGATGATGACCTTGATCCCCCCCCCCAGCATTTTAGTGGCAGTCCATTTCCCGCGGCCTCCATTCTCCCAACCACATTTTGCATAACACAAAACCAAACAAAAAGAATAATAAAAATATAAAATAAATTCATTCCAATATATTTTTTGGCGATTATCCAAAAATAAATCCCCGCCATAATTTGTGCATCTATTCTAATAATTTCCAGCGCATTTTTCGGTTCCTTCTCACCAATTGGACGATCATTTTCCGCCCAAAAACATGTCTTTATTCCCATCCCCTCAATCTGCATTTTGCACTAGAAAAGTGGAAAATTGTCGGAAGAACCCGTTTTCAATCCTCCTCACCCCTATTCCCCCTTTGCCTCCATTTCTATTGTCGTTTTGTTCGGGGCAAACAAAAAAACGTGTCGAATAAGCGGATTTGGCCTTTTCAAAATAGTCGGCGGCCAATTCATTGAACCAAAACAATTTTGGATTAAATCAACAATAATTGTATTGACCCGTATAAAAAACATTTATAAGGAATTTCCAACTTTCACAAATATCAATTTAATTTCCCCCACTGAAGGAGTCGTCGTTTGGTCATCCCGTTTCCGGCTCAAATCCGAACTCATCAAATCCCCCATCCACAAATTGGCTTGTCGAACGAAGCGATACTCCCCAATTCCCGATTTTGCCAGAACGTCAAACGCCCCTTCCCTACCATCCACTCCTTTATCGAACTGGTGCCGACGACCATCCACAACAAGGAGCAACAACAACCATGCCGCCGACCGCAAAAATTGGAGGCAATTCAGCAACTTTGCCATTTGCCTCTGTTGGCCCAAACAATGGGGGCATAAATAACAACAACATAAATAATAATAATAGGTGGGGGATGGGATAAAAATAAATGAATGAAATTGGTTGTCTTTCAATAGCAAAAGAGGTCAGAACTTGATTGGGGAGGATTGTGATTATTATTGTCAACCCTCCCTTTCCTTGGAAAAACTCTTTGTTGTAGAATTGAATTCATTTTAAATTAAAAAAAACTCTGACCATTGAATTTATAGGAGGGAATTTATTATTTTTTTGGTCGCACGTGGCCATTGATTGGCCCAATTGGAGGCCACATTATTATTGGGCATTATTTATGGCCACATAACTTTTTGACGCCTTCTTCCCCTCAAAAGTCATCCATCCCATTTTAGTCCCACCGGGGCCATACATAAGCCCATCTGGGACGGCCAAAAGAGGGTGAAGAAAGGATGTTTGGGAGAAATTGTGGGAAATGGGGTCGGACGAAATGGAAATGAATGGGCGAAATGTGGTGAAAATGGTTGGTGGGTGAATGGGCAGCTGGCAGCAAAGGCAGACTCCCTTCCCCCCTTTCCCTTTTTGACGCGATTTTTCTCGGGAATTTCATCCTTTTTTGGGGCCAATCAATTCCCCTCCCCTCCCCCACCACATCAAAAATAATTATTATTAATTTGATGAACCCAATTTAATTATTTTAGCACTCGATTTGGCGCAATGACCCCACATTCAATTTATGGAGGAGCACATGGACCAGCCAGCGGATTCAGTCGCCGTTCTTCGCTCACTTCCATTGGTTGGTTAAATTAGCAAAATATTCACATTTGGGCCAATTTATTCATTTTTGGGATTTTTTCACTTTTTGTTGGTTAATTTCCCCGATACACATTTTCCGCCGATTATCCACCAAAATCTGACAATTTTGGCGCATTCACAAAAGAAGGAGATGGATGGAGGATAAAAAGGCAAACAAAATCCGCCCAAAATTCATTCAATCCCAAAAATTGGAGGATTTCACTCCAAAATTATCCCTCCCTCTCCCATCCGAATAATTTATTACAAATTCATTTTGCGCATTCATTTCCCTTTCATTTATTTTCGAAATCAACCCATCTTTGGCCATAAGGTCGATGGCCAGCAGCACAGATGTGTTCCCCCTTCATTTTGTTGTCAATTTTCTACACACCAAAAATGAATGAAAAGTTGAATGAAAATAAAATGGCAATCCAAATCCAACAATTTCCAATGCATTGCAAAAAACAGCAGAATTGCCTTCTTTTTAGAATTTTTTTCATCACTTTCTTCATATATATTTTTCGTGGTTTTCTACCAAAAAGGTGCCGAAAGAATTCAAAAATTGCCTTTTATTTTATTCTCTTGGGAAATTCGAAATAATCTTTTGCACTTTTACTCAAAAAAAAAGTCAATTCCCCAATGGTCATTTCCCCCTTCATCCTAAATTCAATACAAATCCATTTGTGGCTTCCAATCTTCTCAAATGTCCATTTTTTTGCCAGAGGCGCCTTCCTACGTCCCCCACTTTTCATTCATTTATTTGCCAATCCTCCAATTTTGTGTTTATTCCCCCGTTCCCACCAAAAAATGTGCCATTGCCAATTCCGCCTGCTGCCACTTAATTCGAAGCCCATTTCCCCCAAAAATCTCGGCCTTATCTGCCCTCAATTCCAATGGGAATTCCCTCCAAACCATTCATCTATTTTTGACGTTTCCCCCTCTTTTTTGAGGCCGTTCAATTTGACAATTTTCTTTTGGCAATCATTAAAAAATCTCAAAACATTTTTAAATGCCATTTTATGGACACATTTTCTCCCTAAAAAGGAATTACTCGAGCGGATGCAAATTCTTTTGCCAAATACACCAAATTGGCCGTAAAAGCCAGCCACCCCCATTTATGGCCAATTCAATCCTGCCAGTTGGCTAAATTCCACAAAAAGCTGCAAAAATATTTTCTATGGGTGAGAATATTTCGCCTCTTTTGCGCATCCTTCCTTCTTTTCCTCTCAAATTCTAAATCGGTTCATTTTGTCAACATTTTTGTAACTTTTCCTCCGCATTTTCTCCTTTATTCCATCCACCACTGATCCCTAAATTTCTTTGTTTTTTCCATTCCCTTCATCACCTTCGCCCCCCCCCCCCCAACCACATTCTTGTCTTTCATTTCATTTTTCCATGAGAACAACAATATTCCCATTCTTTCCATCTCCTTCCAATTTAACTAAGCTTTAGCCCCACAATTTCATTCCCTTGGGGGCAATTGGCCACCAAAATTGATCCAACTTGGAGTAAATTACCTCCGCCGATCATTCTTGGCGAAACAGTTGTTCGGTTTGCTCTTCGCCCTTCTCCAAATTGACCTCGTTCAATTCCCCCTTTTGCCACCTGCTTTTCTGCCTTTCGCTGTTTGGCACTTGCCATCATCCATCCATTCATTCAATCACCCGCAGGAAGCAATCAACTCTTTCCCTTTCTATCATCCAGCCGCCATTTCCTCTTTGTGAAGCAATTGACCTTTCAACCTTTTAATTTTGAACCAACTTTTCCCCCTCCCTTTCTCTCCCTTCTATTCCCCATTGGATCGATCCATTTGGCGGCTGGCAATTGGCAACCACAACAGCACAAAATCCCCAAAAATCTTCATTCATTCATTCTTCTTCCATTCGGGCCAAACAAAACCTTTCCCTTCCTCTTTATTCATTATATATTCACGCACATTTTTATTCATTAATTCCAAAACAGCAAAATGTCCTCAAAACCAATAATATTAATTGGCAATTTAACCCAAAATGGTCAGCCAATGATCAATGGAATTGGATTTAGTCCAAAAGAGGAGAAGGATTTAAATAAGGAGAAGAAGGTGATGGAATTGCATGAAACCGTCCAATTGGTCACATTGGCCTCATCGGATGAAGATGATGGTGAGGAGGATGAAGTGGAGGAGGGAATTGAGGATATTGAACTGAAAATGGAAGAAATGGACAATGGAAGAATGGAGGAAGATGAGGAAGAATTGGCCAGAGGAATGAGCAGCGATGGGAGAAGGCCAGAAGCATCCGGTGGAGTGGAATTGATGGCCACAATTTCGGAAGAGGAACATTTGGAAGAACATTCGGAAAAGGAAGAAGAATTGAAGGAAAAAGTGGCGCAAGATACGGACAGACCAAAAATTGGCACAGAATTTAGCGAAGATAAAATTGAAGAAAAAGTGAAAGAAAAGCCACAAGAAGTTGTGAAAATGGAAGAAGAAAATTTGGCACAACAAATTGGCGAAAATGAATTGGAAATTGAACAAAGGAGGAAAATAACAAAAGAAGAAAATGAAGCAATGGAAGAATTATTAAAAGAATTGGATGAAGGAAATGAAGAGAAGAAGAGGATAATAATTGAAGAAAAAGTGGCGAACATTATTGAAATGGGAGGAAATGAGGAAGAAATAGTGACAAAAATGGTGGAATTGGCCTCGGAACCATCAACTTCAACAGCAATTGAGGCAACAATATTTGAACAAAATAATGTTAAGGCAGAGCCAATTGAAACAATCAAAATGGCACAACAAAATGATGCCACCGATGCCAATTTGCCATCATCCACAACAAAAACACTCCAAATTATTTCTAAAAAGGAAATCACTCCACCACCTCAATCCCCTTCAAATGGTTCACCAATTTTTGTGAAAATGCGGCAAAAGCAACAATCCAACGGCATTGAAGAAGAAATAAAGCCAGAAATAGAGGAAAAGAAAGAACCAAGTGAAAAAATTATTTGGAAAGAAGAAAAGAAGGTGGAAATTTACACGGAAATAAAACCAACGAAAAAAGTGGAATCGCCAATTGTGGAAACAAAAACAACTATTGATAATGGAATGAATAATGAAAATGGTGAAAGAATTGAGGAAATTGAATTGAGGAAAGCAGTGGAAGAATTGGAAGCCGTTCAGCCAAAACAGAAACCACAAATGGAAAATGGCATTGATGTTAATATTAGGAGGGAGGAGCCAATAAAAACATTTATTGAACAAAAGAAAATAACAACAACAATTCGAACAAGGGAGGAGGAGGAAGAAATTAGGCAAAATGGATGGCCAATGGAGAATGGCCAAAATGGAATTGATGGAAAGGAGAAGGAGAATGCTAGACCCGTCCAAATCCATTTGATGCCGACACCAAATTCGGTAAAAAGCCCACATTCACCCGCCTCGAATGCCTCCTCCTCGATTAGTCATACCGGCACTCTGCAAAATGGTTTCAGCTCATCGGGCCGAGGGCCCGGTGCCAGATCACCTTTCGGAACTTTGGAACCAATGGAAGAGGATTGGAGACTTTCACCAAAAACACTCAGTCGAATAAAACGGCTAAAAGTGGTTATGGAAGGGTCAACGGACCAATCAACAGTGGGGACAAAAGGTGAAAAGGAAATATTAAATTTAGGGAAATATTGTACATTTAAATTGGCCCAAATGTGTTTAAATTTGCTCCCAAAAATAATTTATAAATTGATTATTTCCATCCATTGTAGATGCAGGCGAAGTCATCCATCATCATCCAATTTTCGTTAAGGACACCAGCCGATTTTGGTATAAGCCAACAATCAGCAGGGAAGAAGGTTTTCTGCCATTTTTGACATTCCTCCAATTGAATTCACTTTCAGCCATAAATATGTTAAAAAATAAAGCACCCGGCACTTTTGTTGTGCGCGACAGTAACAGTTTCCCTGGGGCATTTGGATTGGCATTGAAAGTTGCGCAGCCACCAGCCGGGGTCACACCAAGTAATAATGAAGAAAAGGGAATAAAAATAATTTAGTTTAATTGAAGCTGATGGCAGTGAATTGGTTCGACATTTCTTGATTGAACCAAGCACAAAAGGAGTTCGCCTGAAGGGATGCTCAAATGAACCCGTTTTTGGCACATTGGCCGCACTCGTATATCAACATTCAATCACTCCATTAGCATTGTATTTAAATATTTTCCATTCTCTCATTCAATTCCCCATTTATTATTTAGGCCATGTCGATTAATTTTGCCTGAATATGATCCTGCCTCCTCCCCGGAACACATCAATTCCAATCAGGCATTGTTGGAAAGGGGCGCAGGTCCTCCCAAAATATTCCAATTTTGCCAATTCCCCCAATTTCAGCCTGCAATGTGACATATTTATGTTCGGTTGACACCGAAAGTTTGACTGGCCCGGAGGCGGTCCGCCGTTCAGCGGCATTTGCCTTTGAAATGCTCCATAGGAGGGAATTGCGTGCAGTGCCCGTTCATTTCAAAGTGTCCTCTCAGGGGATAACATTGACGGTATAAATAAATTCAACTCTTTTCCAATTCAATTCGAATTCAGGACAATACCCGTTCCCTTTTCTTCCGGCGCCATTACCCTATCAATTCGGTCACATTCGCCGGCATCGACCCAGAAAGCAGAGTGTAAGCCTCGCCCAATCCCTTTCCCAAAATAATATTTTTACCCCCAAGTTTTGATAATAATAATGTGGCTCAATTGCCGCCCACCTATGTTCGCCAAGCCCCCATTTTTGGCTATGTGGCGCGGAAATTGCCGACTAATGGATTCAGTGGGAGTGTGGAAAATGCCTGCCATATTTTTGCTGAATTGGATCCAGGTAATCCATCCAAATCCAATTAATTCAAATAATATCCCCTTTTTAACAGATCAACCAGCCTCTGCCGTTGTTCGGTTCATAACGAATGTGATGATGCCGGCTGGTCGATCCCAATTGCAGCAAATACATCAGAATGCGAATATTCATTAAAATAATAAAATTAATATTAAAAATAGCCAGCAATCCCAACATTTACACATTTCGATTCTATCAGTCAATCCTCTCCCATCCATCACAAATTGCCTTGATCAACGAAAATTTCTTACCCAAAATTATAATATATTTTCATAAATTGAAATTGTTTCCCTCATTAATGCCCAAATAAAGCTCCAAATTATTTTCGCAGAATAAAGAAATCTAAAATCTAATAAAAATTAACTCATTTGTTAGGAAGAAGTTTCTTTTACTTGTTACTTCCTTCTACTAATAAAAGTATCCTGCATGTAATTTAGTTATTAAATTAAAATTTAAAATATACAAAATTGTTGGGCTAATTAAAAAAATGCAAATAGAAGATAAGAGATGGATTCTAATGGGTAATTAGTTGATTTAATGAGAGAAGGATACTAAAGTATATTTTTAAATTGTTTTTCCAGAAATTTATGATTTAATTTTTCCAAACATTATTTTGATGATTTTATTACAATTATTTTTTGTTTGATATCCCTTTACTGAAAGTTTTGATTTTGGTGTTTTGCGCCAATGTAATTCCGCCTGTTTGTGTTTCATCTAAATAATTCCGCCTGTTTGTGTTTCATCTAAATAATTCCGCCTGTTTGTGTTTCATCTAAATAATTCCGCCTGTTTGTGTTTCATCTAAATAATTCCGCCTGTTTGTGTTTCACCTAAATAATTCCGCCTGTTTGTATTTCATCTAAATAATTCCGCCTGTTTGTGTTTCACCTAAATAATTCCGCCTGTTTGTGTTTACTAAATAATTCCGCCTGTTTGTGTTTCATCTAAATAATTCCGCCTGTTTGTGTTTCATCTAAATAATTCCGCCTGTTTGTGTTTCACCTAAATAATTCCGCCTGTTTGTATTTCATCTAAATAATTCCGCCTGTTTGTGTTTCATCTAAATAATTCCGCCTGTTTGTGTTTACTAAATAATTCCGCCTGTTTGTGTTTCATCTAAATAATTCCGCCTGTTTGTGTTTCATCTAAATAATTCCGCCTGTTTGTGTTTCACCTAAATAATTCCGCCTGTTTGTGTTTCACCTAAATAATTCCGCCTGTTTGTATTTCATCTAAATAATTCCGCCTGTTTGTGTTTCATCTAAATAATTCCGCCTGTTTGTGTTTACTAAATAATTCCGCCTGTTTGTGTTTCACCTAAATAATTCCGCCTGTTTGTGTTTACTAAATAATTCCGCCTGTTTGTGTTTCATCTAAATAATTCCGCCTGTTTGTGTTTCATCTAAATAATTCCGCCTGTTTGTGTTTCACCTAAATAATTCCGCCTGTTTGTATTTCATCTAAATAATTCCGCCTGTTTGTGTTTCATCTAAATAATTCCGCCTGTTTGTGTTTACTAAATAATTCCGCCTGTTTGTGTTTCATCTAAATAATTCCGCCTGTTTGTGTTTCATCTAAATAATTCCGCCTGTTTGTGTTTCACCTAAATAATTCCGCCTGTTTGTATTTCATCTAAATAATTCCGCCTGTTTGTGTTTCACCTAAATAATTCCGCCTATTTGTGTTTCACCTAAATAATTCCGCCTGTTTGTGTTTCATCTAAATAATTCCGCCTGTTTGTGTTTCACCTAAATAATTTCGCCTTTTTTGTGTTTCATCTAATAATTCCTCCTTTTTGTTTAATATAATTCTCCTTTTTTTTGTATTTCACAATAATTATAAGTCATTCCTCTGCTTTTTTTTGATATTTTTTGTCTGTCAACAATTTTTCGGCCAAATTCACAAAGTTTACGCATATTTTGCCCTCATCCAAATTATAATCACTTTGGGTTAGCTCCCTTCGCTTTTTCGGTTGCTATGGGTGCCGTTGCCATTTTGTGAGCCGCTGACTGAGTGCCAATTTTGCGGGTTTTTCTCTCTGCTTTCCTTCCTTTTCCCCTTCCATCCTTTGTCCTTCATCAAAGGAGAAGCTGCGCATTCGGCACTTTATGCGGATAAAATAATCCGTGTAGGAATTGTTGATTGTGATGGGAAATTGTGTGGGCGGATTCAAGCGAAGAACGACACGAATTTCACCTTGGAAAAGGAATAGGCAAGTTGTTGCGGCCTTTCTTTCATATTTTGATTTTGCCACAGGAAAATTGTTCTTTGTTTTCTTGGCATTGACGGAGCCGGCAAAACGACAATTGTGAAGGCATTGCAAGGAGGTTGATTGGAATTGTTGGCCTTAATTTATTTTGTAGAGGATTTTGGGACGGTGCATCCAACGATGGGATTCAGTCGGGCAGAATTGAATGTTAAAAAATATAAATTGACGGTTTATGATTTGGGCGGATCACAACGAATTCGGGATATTTGGCCAACATATTTTGCCGAAGTTTGCCCGATTATTTTAATTTATCCTTTTTTGCCAGATTTATGGCCTCGTTTTTGTGGTTGATTCGAGTGCGGTCAGTCGATTGGCCGAAAATAAGCAAATGGTCGATTCACTTTATGAATTACCCGAATTGATGGGAAAACCAATACTTTTCCTGTTGAATAAAAAGGATTTGCCGGAGGCATTGGACGAAATGCAATTTTCGGAAAGATTCAGCCTTCATTCAATGGCAAAAAGGAATCGAACGGATATTCGGGTGGAAGGAGTTTGCGGGGTCAAAGGAACGGGAAAAGAAATTGATCAGGTTTTTGAGAAGAATATTCGATTAATTAAATTGGATTATTTTGAAGGTGATTTTGGAGGGAATGGGATGGCTAATCGAGAAAATATTGGACAATTATGAGAATATTTCAAAAGGAGTTGAACAAGCATTGAAGAAATTGAGGGAAAGGCAGGCACAAGAAAGATTGGAACGGCAACACAGATTGGCATTGGCGTGAGTTGGGAATGGGGGCATTGCGCCCAAAATAGGCACAATTCATTAACAAACTATTTATTTATTAATTTGATGGTCAATCTACGTAATTTTTATTATATTTTTAGGGCATCCCGTGCCGCCGAAGATAGCCCAGAGGAAGCAAGGAGTCGTCCCGAAAGTGGCGAAAATGATCAAGAAGAGGGAACAAAAATTGACAATGAGGCACAAAATGGCGATTTAATTGGGAATGAAGGAAATAAAATGGATGGAAAGGTTGGAATTGAGGGAATTTGGATTGGAATTGGATGAGTAAATAAATTAAAAATAGATGGACAAATTGAGATCGAGGCCGGCAACATCAACAAACCAAAATAGAAGAACACAACAACAAACGGAAGGAGGAAGGCCAAAAACGGCAGGTGGCAACGAAAATGGCCAACGAATTGACTTCAAAATATTCGAAATTGTGGAAAAGAGAAAGGAGGGGGAGCAAATGATGGAAATGAAGGAAAGGAGGAAGGAAAATGAACCAAAAATGGAAGAAGAGGAAATTGGGCCAAAATTGGTGGTACAAAATGAAAACATTGAACAACCACCATAATTCACATTCCCATTTTCAATTGTTTGTTTTTGCCTCGTAAATTTCAAACACCTCTCAAAATTGTGATAAATTAAATAATATATTCCCATCAAAAAATATTAAATAAAATAATTACCAATTATAAATTTTCACCAAATTCCAATCAAACTACGCCCTCTCCACCCAATTTTGGGTACATTGGCTTCTTATCAATGATTTTGCCTTGTCTAAATGAATTGGGAATTTGGGTGGCTGCTGATGATCATTTCATTATTTAATCATTTTTCGTGCATTCATTTCCATTTTCACCAAAATATTTCGACCAAAATGGAACAATATTTGCTGCCGTTGCCCCCAATATTTCAGCAGGAAATGGATTTTGGAAATAATCAGCATCAAAATGAGGGAGAAAATGAGGAGGATTATTATTATGAGGAAGAAGGTGATCTATTCCAATGGCCAAGTCGATTTTGTGCCGATCCCCTTTGGGTAAAAATTAACATTAATTTTGTACATTCCAAAATGCCAGATTGATGCTGCCACTCAATCTGCTGCCGGCAATTCCATTCCCGAATTGAGTGTTTGTTTCCAACATTCAATTTTGGCCCAATTGGCCCCATTCTTTTTGCTCCTCTCTTTGCCCATCCTTTTGATCAATTTGTCCAATGCCAAAAAGGAACAGAATGGAAAATGTGCTCCTTTGCCATTTGGAATGCTGGAATGGAGTCGTTATGTCCGTTCATTTATTCTCTAATATCCAAATTATTCCACTCATTCATTTGAGGTCATCACAATTGTCCTTTTCTCCCTCAAATTGTTACTTTGGCTAATTCATTGCCATGAATGGATTTGGCTTGGCCAAAATGTTCCATTGATTGAATTGCTTTATCCGGTCACCCAAATGGCCGCATTGGTCCCCCCTCTCTACCCTAAATTATCAAATTTATTCATTTTATTAGACACTTTTGCTCCATTATTCGGAACAATCGCGCATTCATCGTTTGGTCATTCCGGGCACTATTTTTTGTACTTGGCTAATGTTCGTCCTCAGCGGATTGCCCGAATTCATTTACACCATTGAAGGGGGAATCAATTCAAAAGTAAATTAAATTTAATATTCAATTAATTTCCATCCCAGAATGATCATTTCCTTTGGCAATTGATTCAATTGGTTTGGTGGCCACTTTGTGCCCTTCAACTTTTCCTTCATTTTTTTGCCGGCTCCATTCCCTCAGCTCCAAATGAACAAGTCTTTGAACAATTTAAAATTGACACTTTTTCCACTTCTTTGCAGCAAAATTGTTCTCCTGAATCGCGTGTCTCTTTCCTAAATCGCCAATTCTTCTTTTGGTTAGATCCTCTCATTCGACTTGGATATAAGCAGCCAATCAATGAATTCGACCTTTATCGCCTTGAATCCACTTATCAGGCAAAAAGATTATTCAAAAAATGGTCGAGGGAATGGACTCGTCAATTGGAGAGTGAGAAAGGGGAAATTATTTAATGAATTTACCCAAAATTAGGGCATTTTGCCGTAAATAATTCAAAATTGCCACGAATCTCATTCTCCAAATGGAAAATGGCCAAAAAGAATGAAGAGAGGACTCCATTGCTGAAAAACAATAATTCATCATCATCTGTTGGCCAATTTTATGGGAGCTCAAAAAAGGTCGAGCAATCAATTGATGTCCCAAATGCATCGATGCCATCAATTATTTCGTGCCTTTGGGGCCTTTTCAAATGGGATATCAGTGGGGCAATGTTGGCCAAATTTTTGAGTGATTTATTGCAATTTTCGAGTCCACTTCTCCTTGGGTTCATTCCCTAAAAAATCCAATAAATTTGCCAATTTCCCATTCAGCCAATTAATCACTTTTACCGAGGATTTGCGCATTCCAAATTGGTGGGGCTTTTTATTGGCCGCAGCATTGTTTCTTTCATCCGAATTGCGTTCCCTATTAATGAATGCATAGTTCGAATAATTGGAGAAAATTGCGAATAAATTATATTCTATTCAGTTTCCTTTTAATGAACAATGTTGGATGCAAAGTTCAATCCGTGTTGACTTCCGCCGTTTATGCCAAAGTCCCAATTTCCCCTCTAATTTGGGTAAAATATTCCCTTTTAGACATTAAAATTGTCCAGTGCCGCCCGTCGAGGAAGGACCAGTGGAGAAATTGTCCAATTCCCATCTAAAATGCCAAAATAATCCACCTAAATTTTAGGTTAATTTGATGGCCATCGATGTTGATCGTTTCCAATCGGTTATTCCTTTGCTCCAACAAATTTGGTCCAGTCCACTCCAAATTGTCATTTCCCTTTTTCTCCTCTACCAAATTATTGGTTGGTCAGTAATTGGCGGTGTTTTTGTTATGCTTGCTTTGATCCCCTGCAATTTTTCTGTTATGCGATTCACAAAACGTTGGCAGGTTGGCCAAAACAATTCCCATTTTTATATCCCCCAATATTCCCAAAAAGGCTGAACAAATGAGCTGCAAAGATAAAAGACTTCGATTGATAAATGAAGTTTAATTGAATTTGTATTTAATTGGTCACTTTCATTGTAGGTATTAACCGGAATTAGAGCTGTCAAATTATATGCCTGGGAAGTGCCAATGATGCGTGCCATTGAGGATGTTCGCCGGCAGGAAATGCAGTTAATTCGAAGGGCATCCCTCCTTCGAACCTGCTCCGATGTGCTCAACATTTGTTCACCTTTCATTGTTTGTTTTAATTTACACTAATTTGAATAAGCCCCAAAAAAGGTGGCCATTGTAACTTTTGCCATTTTCATTTACTCCGATCCGGCGAATCATATTTTGACCCCTCAAGTTGCATTCGTTTCCCTTCTACTTTTCTCGCAACTTCGAATTCCAATGTTGGTTTTGGCCGAATTAATTGGCCAATTAATCCAAACAATTGTTTCAAATCGACGCCTAAAAGAATTCTTCATTGCCGAGGAAATTGATCCGGACGCAGTTCAAAGAGATCCAAATCCAGAATGTTTGAATTGATTGATTTATTTATTTATTTTAATTCGAATATTCAAATTCAGATGATCGTTCAATTGACGTTGAATTTGCCTCCTTTGATTGGACTCCAATTGGCAATTCCCTTATTAAAAAGAAGCATTCATATTTGCCTAAAGGCCATTCACATTCGGCCAAACATGGATTGCCATTTTGCACTCCGTACACTTTGAATGATGTGGAATTGCATATTAGAAGGGGATTAATTGTGGCAATTGTGGGTAAAGTTGGATCCGGCAAATCCTCCTTGCTAAATGCCATTCTTGGGGAAATGAGCAAAGTTGGAATAAAAAAGGGGAATTCATTCATTTAATAAACCACTACTCCACAGGCATATGGCTATATTGGCGTCCGCGGCCAAATTGCCTATGTTCCACAACAAGTCAGTTTTTAATAGTACAGAAAAATGATCACTTAAATTTGGGGGTCAAAAAATTCATTAAATAAGGGGAGTTTGTTTGATAATGAGAGAGAAGTACGGTATCCCAAAACTACTGTAACAAAAGGAAAATACATTTTGGCAAACAATTTCCGGAAAGGAAAACACATTTTTGGCGAACATTTTCCGGAAAGGAAAAACACATTTTTGGCGAACATTTTCCGGAAAGGAAAAACACATTTTGGTGAACATTTTCCGGAAAGACAAACACATTTGGCGAACATTTTCCGGAAAGGAAAAACACATTTTGGCGAACATTTTCCGGAAAGGAAAAACACATTTTTGGCGAACATTTTCCGGAAAGGATAAACACATTTTTGGCGAACATTTTCCGGAAAGGGAAAACACATTTTGGCGAACTTTTCCGGAAAGGGAAAACACATTTTGGCGAACATTTTCCGGAAAGGAACACATTTTGGCAAACATTTTCCGGAAAGACAAACACATTTTGGCGAACATTTTCCGGAAAGGGAAAACACATTTTGGCGAACATTTTCCGGAAAGGGAAAACACATTTTGGCGAACATTTTCCGGAAAGGGAAAACACATTTTGGCGAACATTTTCCGGAAAGGAAAACACATTTTGGCGAACATTTTCCGGAAAGGAAAACACATTTTGGCGAACATTTTCCGGAAAGGGAAAACACATTTTGGCGAACATTTTCCGGAAAGGGAAAACACATTTTGGCGAACATTTTCCGGAAAGGGAAAACACATTTTGGCGAACATTTTCCGGAAAGGAAAACACATTTTGGCGAACATTTTCCGGAAAGACAAACAAATTTTGCAAACATTTTCTGAAAGGGGAAAATACATTTTGTTTCTAGATTACTGTAATCGAAAACACATTAAATCACATTTCCAATATCGTACTCCCTTTCTCTCATTTAATAAAACCAATTCCTCTTTAATCCATATTATTTGTTTGATTTTCTAACTAGCACATAATTTAACTAGAGCAACAATTTTTGCATTTTTCTTAACTAAAATGCATTCACATAATTTTACAGCCTTGGATTCTTAATCGAACCGTCCGAGAGAATATTCTCTTTGCTGTGGAGGAAAATGAAGCACCAAATGAAGAATTATATTCAAAAGTGGTTGAAGCTTGCGCATTAAAAGCCGATTTTGCCGTTTTGCCGGATGGAGATGAAACGGAAATTGGCGAAAGAGGAATTAATTTGTCAGGGGGACAAAAGGCCAGGGTGAATTTGGCGCGTGCCCTCTATCGTCAAGCGGATGGCAATTTGAATTTAATTTTGAACATTTAAATTTAAATAAATAAATAGTTTATTTGTTGGATGATCCACTTTCGGCCGTCGATGCCATCGTTGGGAGACATCTTTTCGAGCGGGCTATTGGGCCGGACAGTGATTTGGCCAAAGGAAGTACTCGAATATTGGTGACCCATTCATTGGCATATTTGGCCAAATGTGATTGGATTGTGGTACTTGAAGGTGGCTTATTAGGGGATTATAAAGGGATTTATGAGAGGAATTGAGGGATATTTTGATTGACAGATGGACAAATAAAAAGACAGGGAACATATGAGGAATTGCTACAAGAAAATGATGTGGCACAATTAATCGCAAAATTGGAGGAGGAAAAGCCAAAAATTGGAAATAGTAAAAGTAAAAATACAAATTTAAAAAAATATTTTAAGGTGAAGGTGGAGAGGGAGTAGATGTAGATGTAGAGAAAGAGGAAGAAATGGAAGATGGCAGTGATGGAACAATTTCGGATGCCGAAACTGAATTAACATTGAAAAGTGCCATTTCAGGGGAAATTGGGCCATCGGCACAAGTGCGCCGAAGACGGACAAGGAGCAGTAGAGGAAGTTCAAAGGTGAAAAAGGTGGAAGGGTACAAATTGAAAATGAATTTATTTAGCAATTTTCGACCCCAAAAACATCGCAAATTAGGGAAAATTCAATGGCAATGACAGCAGGAAAATTGGTTCAAGAAGAGGGGGCAAAAACGGTGCGAAAAATTTACATTTTTTGAATGGTTTTTAATTCAATTTCGCAGGGTCAAGTGAATCCGAAAATATATTTGGAATATTTTGCCGCAATGGGTTGGCCACTTTTCTTCTGTTTTGTCATTTTTTCATGTGTTCAATCGGCGCTGACAATTACACAGAATTTTTGGCTATCAAGCTGGTCAATTCCCTCAATTTTTATCCCCAAAGTATCTTCTTACCCCAAATAGGTCCGATGATAATTCACTTTTGGCTTCATCCGAATCAAAAACCTCCGTCGCTGTTCGTTTTGTTATTTATGCCATTCAGGGAATTGGCATTAGTAATAATGAATAATCCATATTAAACTAATTAAGTCACATTAAAAAGCTGTTTTCCTCGGTCTTGCCTACACCAGCCAAATTCTTGGCTCTGTTTTGGCCAGTATTCGTCTCCATTATCCTTTGCTGGAAAGTGTCCTCCATGCACCGGTTTCCTTTTTTGACACCACCCCTTTGGGCCGTGTACTGAATCGATTCGGAAAGGTACCCAAAAAAGGGAATTTAAAATGATGGCCAAAATTCGGTGCAGGAATTTGACACTTTGGATAGTCGATTGGTTGGGGCCGTCCGAATGACATTGTTCAGCTTCCTTTCGGTGGCCCAAGTTTTTTTGCAAATCTCAATTTCAATGCCACTTTTCATTCTCCTCATCCTCCCAATTGGCATCATTTACCTATTCATTATGGTCCCAATTCCCTCCCCAAAAAATAATATTTTTTGGCCACATTTTTCAGCGTTATTTCATTCCAACTTCCCGCCAACTCCAACGCCTCACTTCCATTACCCGATCTCCTCTTTATAATTATTTTGCCGAAACAATCAATGGAATTAGCTCAATTCGGGCATATGGCATGGCCCAGGCCTTTTTTGACCATTTTTGTTCAAAATTGGATACTCACATTGGATGCAGGTTATCCCTTTGCATTATTCCCCCAAATTTATATAATTTTCAAAGATATTTTTCCCTAATTTCCAATCGTTGGCTTTCCATTCGTCTGGAATTGATTGGAAGCATTGTTATTCTTTTCTGCTCAATTTTGGCAGTGTTTTCCCGGGATTGGGGAACGGCCACTGCCGGACTAATTGGATTGGCTGTTTCCAAAAGTTTGGATGTTCGTTTCGTTAATTCATCCAAATGCCAAAAATGCCATCCCCCTCCCATAGATTACTTTCATTCTAAGTTTCCTTGTCCGGAGCCTGAATGATATTGAATTGAGCATTGTTTCGGTTGAACGTGTTTTGGAATATAAAGATTGTCCCCAAGAGGTGTTTTCCATCAATTTTGACTCATTTTGTCCCAATATAGGCTGCTTGGCACACTCAAAAAGGGAAAGAAATGGAATTGGCCAATTGGCCTTCGCAGGGCGCAATCAGCTTCCAAAATTATTCTTGCCGGTATCGACCCGAACTTGGCCTTTCCCTTCGTTCAATTAATGCCGAAATTAAGCCAAAGGAAAAAGTTGGCATCCAAATTTTTGCCATTTTAATGGCAATTTAAGGTTGGAATTGTTGGAAGGACGGGCGCAGGCAAAACTTCAATGGCCCTTTCCCTCTTTCGAATTATTGAAGCCGCTGAAGGGAAAATTCTAATTGATGGAGTCAACATTGCCGAAATAGGATTACAGGAATTGAGAACGGCAATTACGGTTTATTTAAGCCATTCTTTGATAGGCCTAAAGAGCATTAATTCCATTTGAAGATTATTCCCCAGGATTCGGTCCTTTTCTCCGGCACTTTGCGTTTCAATTTGGATCCTTTCGGCATTTACACTGATTCACAATTGTGGACAGTTCTGGAACATGTCCATTTAAAAGGATTTGTTGAATCACAAAATGAACGACTTTCTCATGAAATTGCAGAAAGTGGCGAGAATATTAGGTGGAATTCACAATTTTCTAAAATATTTGAACAATTGAAGTGTTGGCCAAAGGCAATTGTTGTGTTTGGCCAGGGCAATCCTCCGACGAAGTCCTTTGATTGTGTTGGACGAGGCCACGGCATCAATTGATTCTCAAACGGATACACTAATTCAGAGGACAATCCGAAATGAATTCAAAGTAAAAAAGAAAAGATATAAATTGGTCAAAAGATGCATTAATTTACAAAGGAATCCACGATCCTCACAATTGCCCATCGGATTTCAACGGTGATGGATTATGACCGAATTATGGTGATGGCCGATGGCCGATTGGTCGAATTTGACACACCCCAAAATTTAATGGCCAATAATCAATCATATTTTCATGGATTGGTTAGAACAAGTATGGAAGAGGACGGATAATTTCGGATAAAGCCTTTTTAATTGTTAATTTTGTTTACTGTAATTTTAATTTGGATAAAATGTCATTTTAATTTATTTATTTTTATTTTTTAGATGAACGAAAACGAACTGAATTGTTAGAGCTAGTTAAAATTTATTAGATTTTATTCATTGTCCTGTTGAATTTCTAATTATCCACTCGAATAAAATCATAGTTTTATTTGCTACAATTTACATTAAAATTTAGAGAATAAACATTAATAAAATGGCTTCATTATCCTGTCGATTTTACGCAAATGAATTTCCGGATGTTGAGGACACTGTTATGGTCAAAGTGCAAAAAATTGCTGATATGGGAGCTTATGTGACTCTTTCCGAATATGACAATAAAGGTTTTGCTTTTTTATAATTCAATTTTTCACGTAATAAAAATTTAAGAGGGAATGATTCTTTTGTCCGAATTGTCCCGCAGGCGCATTCGTTCCGTGAACAAATTGATTAAAGTTGGCCGAAGTGAATGCGTCATAGTGATTCGCGTGGACCAGGATAAAGGTTTTAATGTGAAGAAAATTATTATTTAAATGAATTAATCCAAAGGTTATATTGATTTGTCAAAAAGACGAGTCTATTCGAAGGATTTAATCCAATGCGAAGAACGTTTTGCACGTGCCAAGGCAATTAATAGCATTTTGCGACATGTGGCCGACCAATTGGGCTATACAAAAAGCGAGGAATTGGAACAACTTTACGAAAAGGTTTTTAATAAATTAAACAAATTTAAATTATTTATTTTAAGACTGCTTGGTATTTTGATCGAAAATTGAAAAAGAAAGCGGCCGCCTACGAAATATTCGCAAAAGCATTGACGTAAATAAATTAAATCCAATATTTAGAATAATATTATTTATTTAAGTGATTCAACTGTTTTCGATGAATGCGAAATTGACGAAAAAGTGAAAAGTCAATTGTTGAGCGAAATTCACAAAAAATTGACACCAAAAGCACTCAAAATTCGTTCGGACATTGAAGTAAGCTGTTTTGCCTATGACGGAGTGGAGGCAGTGAAGAAGGCACTTTTGGCTGGGAAACAATGCTCAACGGAGGAAATGTCCATCAAAGTCAGACATTTGATAATAATTTAGGAATATTATTGAAATTAATTTTGCAGGTAAATTTGATTGCAGCGCCACTCTTCGTTGTCAGTGAGTTTTTCTTTGAATTGGATAAAAATTGAAAAATAAAACAAATAAATTAATAAAATATAATTCAAAAGATTAATTCATTTAAATTGTTTAGCCGCTCAAACAATGGATAGGGAAGAGGGAATTGAGGCCGTCCAAAAGGCATTGGATGCCATAAAAAATACAATCGAATCGCATCAAGGAACATTCAAAATTATAATGGCGGTGAGAAATTAGAAAAAAAATTAAAATAAAATTGATGAAATTTTCAGCCAAAAGTGTTGACCGATTTGGACGAGGAGGAAATCAAAAAACGATTGGAATTGTTGGAGGAGGAGGAAATGGGCAGTTCGGATGAAGAAGGTGAAGAGGAAGAAGGAATGGTGGCCCCAAAAGGATTGGATCTGGCGGCGGATGCGGAAGAGGAGGCAAAAAGGAAAGGAAAGAATGAGGCGGAAGATGGAAATGAAAGTGATTCGGATTAATTGTGGATGGGCCAAAACAAAATTATTTATGCTCTTTAAATTGTTTTTTTCCAACCAACCAATTTAATTTTGTTGTTTTAATTGATAATAAATAAATGGATGGATGGAATAATTTTGATAATCGACATATGTAATTTTAATTAGCTTCTTCGCACCTTTCAGAGCTCCAGAGAATTAATTTTGGAAGAATAAAAAGTTAAAAAAAGAGCTGAAAAATTATTTTGCGCGATTGGGAATCGAACTTCCATAGACCATAGTCAAACCAATCGTTCTACCGCCTGCGCTACCTAAGCTTCATGGATAACGCATTAATTAATTCTACAACTACTCATAGTACAAAAATCTATAAGCAAATTAAATATTTCTTGGCCAAAAGCTAAACCAAATGGAAAATTAATATCACCATCATATTCAGCACTATCAATTACCCTAAATTTGACATTTCTTTCATCAAAATCCAACATCAACAAACTTCTAGCGTTGTGGCCAAGCTGTGCAGGAATTGGCCAAATTAAAAAACCATTTAGCCCGTCCTAATCTCCACTTCCGGGCACAAAAGTTCAGCCCAATCCATCCTCAAAAACATAGATAAAAAATTGGGGACGCACAGAAGACAGACAATTCTTTTCTAAAATTATACTGTATATGTGATTGCCAATTCCATCAACATTTGCCCAAGGCAATTTCCTCCCTTCCTTCAATTTTCTACAGTTTTCATTCACAAACACCGATGCCACCTTCATTGCTTTCATTCCTTCCTTCATTCCTTCAATTCCATTCCATAATCCCGTCCATGGTCAAGGGGAAGGGGGGATCGGCTGTGGCTGGTTGGTTGCCTTCCAAAATCTCAACAAAAGGACAAAAAGCTAACGTGAGGGTGGAAGAGGGTCCTCATCATCGTCCATTTGGGATATTCAAAAAGGGGCTTGTGGTCGAAGAAGGAAGGAGGGGATGAATATGAATAGATGGAAAGGACTGGGAAGAAAGGGGGAATACGCCGGAGGATCCGGGATCCTTCGTTGGTGGACAGTCCGTCATCTCAATCAGCCAGCATCGCCTTCAACACACTTCCCCCCCCCCCCCCCTTTCTGCTGCCGGCAGTTGGCTTCATCATCAGGCTAATCTACTATAACGGGGACACATTTTTGGACGCGCAACCCTTTGACTGCACCGCAAGCCCAACCCATTCCTCCACATTTTTTATGAACATCTTTCAATCAGCTTTTTCTTTGTATTGTGTTTGCCGCTCGACGCTAATCCCTCGCTGGGATGGACATTCAACAATTGGACTCAAAATATTTTGTTTTGGGACTAAATTACTAATTCGGACAATGCCTATTTATGCCTTTTATATGAAAGAATAGGCCAAAACTCAATTTCAGATAACATTTAACGATAATCCTTTTAATCCCATTGAAATTTGTGTTATTTTCGAGAAAGACAAGATTAGATAAACAATATTTTACTTTCCTTTATCTACAATATACTTGATCCAATTATCCTCGCATATTCATTTGTTATTTACAAAATATTTCGAGAATTATTCCTCCAAATTTTGGTGAACACAAGGAATTATGTCTTCCGGCTCGCCGGGCAATTCAATTTTATTTTGGCTTTTGGCCACATTTGTGGAAATAATTGGCCCAATTTGGGCCTGTTTGGGTGGAGGGGGCGGAGGAGGGTCAGTTCATTAAAATGAATTCAAATAATTAAATTAATCCAATCAAGGGTTGTTTGCTGTCCACCTTCATCCCCAATTGGCTGTGCCCCTGCAGTCCCAATTTGCAGGTGAATATCGGCAGATCATTCAATCCTAATTATTTCTATTTAATTAAGCGGGTACGGCGGTTACGGGGGATATGGCGGCGGTGGTGGAAGCTATGGAGCCGGTGGAAGTTATGCAGCTCCCCAAATTATTAGCTATCCTCGGCCATTTGGTTATCAATCAGTAGGAGGAGGAGGAGGATGTACTGGTGGCGGCGGAAATTGTGTTGGTGGATGTTCCGGAGGAAATTGTGGAGGAGGGGGAGGAGGATGTTCGGGACAATCTTGCACCGGAAACGGCGGATGTTCGAGTGGATCTTGTGGGGCAATAAGCAACAATGTTGGTGGTGGAGGAGGTTGCCAAGGATATGAATGCGAAGATGCCGAAAATAGTGGGAATGGAGGATGTTCTGGCGGCAATTGTGGCGGAGGTGGATGTTCTGGAGCTAGCTGTGTGCCACAACCTTGCCAATCCTCGGTTTATCCTTCATTCTACTTTATATTTCTGCCAATTATTTCCTATTAAAGGGAAATTGTGGCACCGTGTATGGATGTTCTGGGGCAGGTTGTGCCAATGCCAATGGCGGAGGTGGCTGCAATAATTGTGGAACAGGGAATGGAGGATGCTCTGCAGGAGGGAATTGTGCTCAACAACAACAAGTTTCATCCGGCTCTTCCTGCCAATCTGGCCAATTTTGTGGCCCAATCGTGGATAATGCCCTTCCTCAGTCCCAATCTGCCCCATTACCAAGTGAGCCTTGCGAATCCGGCCAACCCTGTGGTCAATCCGACATCGATTCCCAGCCCAGTGAAGCATTGCCGTGTGCCCCAGGCTCAACCACATGTGAACAATCAGCCATTCCACAGACTGTCCCAGCAGACATTGGCCATCATTCATCTCAACCTGGATATGCTGTCCAACCAGCTGGCGCACTACCCAGTCCCTTGCCCTATGCTCCACAATCCCAACCCGAATCTGCGCCTTTGCCTAGTCCGGAACCAGCCCCCCTCCCCCAACCCGAACCCGACCAAAATGGTTTATCCTATAATTGTTCCCAATAATTTCCAATCTTAGTAGAAGAAGCTGCACCGGCGCCGGCACCTTCGGAATATGAAGTACCGGAGAGCGAGAATGGTGGCCAAGATAATGAGGCACCGGCACAATCCGCCGAACCGGAGCAAATTTCAGCCCCAGAAACACCAGAAATTGAGCCTTCTGGCCCTGAACTGGGGCCAGGACCTTTGCCGGCCCCTCCTCCTGTGGAAGTGTCGCCACCAGCTCCGCCGCCTCCCACAGAAACCGATGCCCCATCAATTGATGACTATTCATCTGAATCCTCGACTGAATCAATAATTCAACCTCCTTTGGCCCAAAATCCATATGAAGGAGTGGATGAGGCTGAACCAGAACAAAAATTGGACACTGACATTTCTGAACTGCCTTCGCCACCCGGGACCAGTGCAAACCCGTTGAATAGCAATTATGAGGATGAAACGAATACAGCAGTGGGTGCACCACCTGCACCGCCGGGTTCACCCGGCCATTTCTTCATAACTGATGAGGAGGAGGAAAAAGATGCTGGCCTCACATGCGAGGATACGGAATTGAGGTGAATTCAAAATTGAATATTTACTTAAATATTTCATTTTATTATAGAAAAATTGTTGAAAATTCATTGGCACAAATGTCCGACAATTTGGAGGCTGCCCGGAAGATTGAAAGTGATGCGGCGGCAAAATTCGGAGGCCGATTTAATTCGATTGTTTCAAACAACGAATTTGCATATGTGAATTGGTACGGGAAAAGGAATTGCCAATTGAGGATTGGCGAAAGGCATTCTCTCACTTGGGAAGATTAATTTTATAATTAATTCAACATTCCCGGCAAAAATTTAATTTTTTTTATTCATTTTTCATTAATTCCATATTTCTTTGTGCATTTGCATTCCTCGATTCCATTCTATCTTTTATTAACTTTTTTTTTACTGATTTATTCCATTTTTCTCCAAATTGCCATTGTTCTCATCCAAATTTTATTCCAAATTTTCATTCGCTTTCCATCAATTTTAATATTATTTTCATTCTATCAATTTTTCATTGTAGATTTGAACAGAAAAATAAATATAAAAAATAGTCAAAAAGACAAATCCAAATAGCAAAGAATACATGGAAAAATGGATGCCCGAAGGCGACCCTGTTAAGGAAAATTGGAGTGGGCACTTCATAATTCATATTCATCGGCTGAAAATGTAACGGAATGAAAAGCCCGAAAAAGCTGATGAGAGAATAAGGCAGGAATAAATAATATTAATGGAATTTAATTGAAAGAGGAACTAAAAATAATTTGGTTTAGAAAGAATTGTTATTACCATTACCAATTAATTATGGTGATTAGAATTAATTAATTGACATTATCATAATTCTGGTAATATTATGTTCAATTTGCGTATTACGTTACCTCTATAAAATTAAAATTTGCTGAATTTTTAAATTAAAATGCTTAAAAGAATTAGAGAAAGAAGAAAAGGGGAATTAGTTTGTTTTGAGAGAAGGCAAATTGATTCATAATTGATTCCAGAATACAATCCAAAATGTTTTAGAATTTAAAAATTTTTCCGGAAAGGGAAAACACATTTTGGCAAACATTTTCCGGAAGAGAAACACATTTTGGCGAACATTTTCCTAAAAGAGAAAACACATTTTGGCGAACATTTTCCGGAAGAGAAAACACATTTTGGCGAACATTTTCCTGAAAAAGAAAACACATTTTGGCGAACATTTTCCGGAAAGGGGAAACACACTTTGGCGAACATTTTCCGGAAAGGGAAAACACATTTTGGCGAACATTTTCCGGAAAGGGAAAACACATTTTGGCGAACATTTTCCGGAAAGGGAAAACACATTTTGGCTAACATTTTCCGGAAAGGGAAAACACACTTTGGCGAACATTTTCCGGAAAGGAAAAATACATTTTGGCGAACATTTTCCGGAAAGGGAAAACACATTTTGGCGAACATTTTCCGGAAAGGGAAAACACACTTTGGCGAACATTTTCCGAAAAGATGAAATATAAAAAATCAAATTTTAAATACCGTATACTCGCACACTTTTCTCCTTCGCATTTATACCGATGATAGGGTGATTGGGCCTTGGGGGCATTGGATGTCCCTGGTGATGAGCCTTCTGAATTGGTTTCAATTTGATTTCGGTTATGGAAAGGAGCAAAAGAAGATTCATCAAATTAAGAGAAGTGGCTGATGTTTTTACTGATATCACCTTCCTATCACTTTATCATTTACAATTTTTACTTCGGCTGCCCCCAATTTTGGCCTTCCTTTGCCCGACCCAAAAATTCATTCATTCATTCACTCATTTCATTATTTGTTCCATTCCTTTTCCATTCCCACCCTTTCTTCCTTCCAATCTCGATTCTCGAATTGTTCGTTGTGGTTGTGATCAGCAGAAAAGGAAAGAAAAAGAGGCGAATGGCTGGAGGGGAAATTGGGGAAGGCAAAATTGGGCAGCCGAAAATTTTGGTGGGAGGAGGAGGAGAAGGAAGGTAAAATGAAGGAAGATTGGGCAAAGATAGCATCTTCTTCTTCTTCCCCTTCATCCCCAGTCCAAGTCCGTACAGTCAATCAGTCGTACCTCCTCCTCCTCCTTCATTCCCCATTTTTGCCCGTCAATTCGGTGGACGAAGATGACTTCCCCTCCTAATATATTCTTCCTCTTCGCATTGCCATTCTTCATTGAATGAGTCGATTGTGTGTCCGTCCCAATTTTACTCGCCAATTTTCCATTTTTGACCATCAATTCTCCATTTCCAATTCAATTATTCTCGAATTAATCAACATCATTGGACCATTCGATTATTGTTTATTCCCCCATTCGACCTTATCAATAATCGATTTGACCAAAAATTTCCATTGCCAATTTGGGCGCCAAAACATAAAATGAATTAATCTAAATTCCCATTCCCCAAATTGATTCAAATAAATGGACAATATTTTATCATCAAATCAAAACAACAAATATTCTTGATTTTCCTAATATTTATTGTGTGCGTGCGCCTATCGCTTTGGTCATTTAGCTGTATGAGTCCATTCAAATAAAAATCATAAAGCTAGATTACCAGAGCTAGAGGCTCACAAACAATCAAAAAAACTTCATAATGATAATGAACAAAATGGAATGGCATTCAAAAGGCAAGTATAGGGCATTGGCAATTTGCCAAATTAATTCATTCCAATAAATTCCGCCATATCCATCTCTTCTGACCATATTCCATTTTTACAACACATATTCAGATCCATCCTATCCCCCTTCAACCCAAAGATGGATGGATTTTGCCCGGTTTTGTCCATTTTATTATCTGCTTGAACCAATCTCCTCATCCCCTTCATCCACCTTTGAATTTGAAGGCCATCCCCCGGTGGGTGCCATCCTATTATTTGTGCAAAGAACCCCCGAATAAATTTAAATATAAACCCATTTTGGCAACATTCCATTGAAAAATTGGACAAAAATAATTTATTAAATTACAACAAATGTATTTATTTTTGAGACAAATTTCAACAAAATGAAAAGCACGAACAGTCAAAAAATGGATTCATTTAGGATTGGGTTCATGCCATATCCGGATAAAATTTATATTGGTTCCTCTTTTCGGGCACTTTTCTCATCACAACTTGCCCATTTTTGGATCGCAATTCGAAAATCTTCATTGCCCGAGCAATCTTCAAATAGGACTTCTGAAAATGGGGAATGGGAGAATATTTTTGGACATTTTCCATTTTGATTACCTCTTCTTTGAATGGCGATTTTGTCAAATGAAGCAATTTTGCGAATGTATTCGGTTGCTGAATTGAGGGGAAAATGATGGAAAATGCCGTCTAAAACTCACGTGAATATGAAATTCGCGCGGTCCAATGAAAGAGCAAATATGCTTTCGGCTTGGATCCACAAGAATTTCACAAATGAAGTCCATAATGGGAGATTTGATGAATTCTAAAGAAAATGATCAAAAATGATTCATCCAAACAAATTGGCCTTTGACCTCGAATTTCCTTCAACATTTTTTTAGTTTCATAATCTTCATCCAATCCAATTTGGGCATTTCCAGTGGAAGAAGGAATGGTATTGGTACTCATTGATGAAGAAGAACTGAAAAATAAAATGAATTTTTTTGGAATTTATATAAGAAATGAGGTCATTTATTTATGAATGAAATATTTTAGTACAATGGGAATTGTGCCATCAAAGGTTGAGTAAATTTATGAGACTACCTGTTGATTGGAGGAGATGGAGAAATTGGCATTGGAATTGCAATTTGATGATGATTGCCGGGGGCAATTCCAGATGGAGCAGGTTGATTGGCTGCTGGAACTGGAATGGATGAGGTCATTGTCATTGCTGGCACTGGTGCCATAATTTTTGATGGATAATTTGGATATTGTAATTGTGGTGGTTGAAGGAAATATGGTTGATAAAATGTTGTATATATTGGGTCATAAAAGGGTGCATCGATTGACGAGAAATTGACGGCATTTTTGTTGGCAAAATTATTTGGACCAACAGCCACTTGACCATAATTCCCTTCATTCACTGGCTGAACCTTAAAAGAATACGGTATTGAAAAGAAGCAAAAAAGTGAATTGGCATTAGAAATTGGACATGTTATTGGTTAATGACTTCGAAATCTATTCTATTCCGACTCAATACATTCCATAAATGGTCTCCGAGTTAATTTCACTTAAATTGTAAACCAAAATATGTTTATTTAACACCTCCCCTTCTCTATTTTATTCAAATTCCTTGCCAATTAATCACACCCCACTTACATTCACATTGGCCATCATTTGTTGTTGATTTGTGGCCATTCCCAATCCATGCTGCTGCCCTATTTGATAAATTGGGGGAAACAATCCTTGCGCATTTGATGGTTCGAATTCATATCTAATTGTGCTGGCCGTTGAATCAACCGATGATTTTCGAGAATTTGTGAGGATGGAATCGGCTGGAGAATGCGGCAAAAAATATCCATTGTGATCGGGATTTTGGGATGGCAAATGGCGTTGAGATAAATGGACCGCTGGAAATTGGGAATAAATAGTGAAGGATTCCTTGGAATTTCCCCCTTCCAAATATGCCCACCTTCTTCTCCTTGGCCCATGGCCCGATGCCATTGTTCTGTATTGCCAAACTCATTCTTTTGATTGTTGTTCATTTTAATTCCTTCTTGAATATTATTAATTTGTATTTTGCTGAAAAATGGTTGGATTTATTTGCATTCCCCTTTTTTATATAATCCAAATCCATTTCAATTTGATTGGCTTTTGTTGTGCCAATGCCAATCTGGGAATGTCAAAATTGATGGAAGGATTATGATCGGTGATTGTTGATCCCTCCTTCCCCTTTTGTCATTGTCATCAAATTTTTATTTCACTTTTTAATTCATTTGTCAATTTTTATTTATTTTTATTCAATTTTTCCTCCACATTTTCAATTAAATTCCCTCTCAAAATAAAATCAAAATTTGTTGATGTTTTGTCAATTCCTTCCAACCTCTTCAAATTTTCCCCTCCCATTTTTCAATTTTAACTTTTTCACGTCCTCCGTCCAAATTCCCATTTCCCTCCATTTTCCCCTTTCCAATCCAATATAATTCCACCCGACCCATAAAAACGAGAAAAAAATGAGGGGAATTGTGAAATGGATTGAGGGAATAGGCCATAGCAAAAAAAAACCATAGGGTCCTATACCCCACAAAAAAAAGAAAAGAAATGGGGAATTTCGTTGTTTGTTGGGAAATGGCGGATGGCGAACGCCGAACAAACCCAGCAGCCAAAGCCAACCCATCAACCAGCCGTAGCCATCCATCCAGCCGTCTCCCTTTTCGCCTCTTCTGGCCCAAAGCATTCCCCACCCCTTCATCTTTTTGAAGCTGCGCCAAAATGCGCTGGAATAAAATGAAATGATGATGAAGGAGGAAGAAGCCAAACAAGCAGCCAAATGCAAGCCGAGACTGGCCTAAAATAATTTTCTCGCCAACCACCTCCTCCTTGTCCCATCATTTTGATGAATTCCCACATTAACCAATAGCAGACGTTTTCTCCCGGCAAAAAAAAAACAACAAATAAAAAATAGAGCGCAAATTTCCGCCTCCTTCTTTTCGATTTCATTCCTACTTCAATTTCTCTTTTATTTATTTTTAGTGCCAAAAAAGGAATTTAGAAAAATTTTTGATAAAAAGAAAAAGATGGAAATTGATAAAATAAAAAAGAAAGCAATTTTAAAATGAAAACCAAAAAAGGCCTTGTCTCATTCATTTTCATTTTTTGAGGACGTTCAACTCGCTGGAACCATCCACCCAATGCACAGCCCAAACGCCCATTTTAAAATTGGGACATCAAAATTGCCAAATCCCTCCACTCTCAAAAATTTCATCGTAAATTCGCCTAACAAAATGTTCGGCCGATTTTTGTTGTTGTTATCGTCCTCCCCTTTACTCCCTTCCCTGTGCCTGTCCCAAACAAAACTCGTTCCTGGGGAGACTATTTTCTTTCCCTCTTTAATTCTTTTAAATTTCCTTTGCGCTCTTTTTGTCCCTTAGGGCATTAATCCCATTGCTTTCTTTTTCATCGCAAAAAAAAAACAATTTTCTTCATTAATTGGCCAAGAAATCCGGGAAAAATGAGGCAAACAATTTTAAAAATCAAGCAACATAAAAACAGGCGGAATTAGTGCAAAAACACAAACTTGCAGAATTATCTAGGCAAAACACAAACAGGCGGGATTATTTCGGAAAAACGCAAACAGGCGTAATTATTTCGGAAAAACACAAAACAGGCGGAATTATTTAGATGAAATACAAACAGGCGGAATTATTTAGCTGAAACACAAAACAGGCGGAATTATTTAGGCAAAACACAAACAGGCGGAATTATTTCGGAAAAACACAAAACAGGCGGAATTATTTAGCTGAAACACAAACAGGCGGAATTATTTAGCTTAAACACAAACAGGCGGAATTATTTAGGTGAAACACAAACAGGCGGAATTATTTAGGTGAAACAAACAGGCGGAATTATTTAGGTGAAACACAAACAGGCGGAATTATTTAGGCAAAACACAAACAGGCGGAATTATTTAGCTGAAACACAAACAGGCGGAATTATTTAGCTTAAACACAAACAGGTGGAATTATTTAGCTGAAACACAAACAGGCGGAATTATTTAACTGAAACACAAACAGGCGGAATTATTTAGCTGAAACACAAACAGGCGGGCGGAATTAATGTAAAATTAAAAACACAAAATAGAATTAAGGGAAAGAGAGCGCTGGGAATGGAATATTCCGCTGGATTGAATTTGGCCCTTTATTTTTTATTCAGATACTTTCAATGTTTTTGTTGGGTTTGTGCCAAATTCCCCCACATTCAGCCATAGCCCCAACTGCTGCTTCAACACCTCTTTTCCCACTTTTTGCCTCCAATTGGCAGCAGTTGGCTTTGAGTTCAGTTGCTCCTCCATTCTAACACTCCATTTAGCATTTACCTTTATCTTCTTCCGGGAATCCCTTTTGTGATGATATCGCCCCCTTCCCCCAATCACGTGTCCCTCCGTTCCCTTGCAATGATTGCCGTAATGTCTGGGATCTGAGTGTTCGTCGCTGTTTGCTTTGCATTTTTCATTTCTTTCTATTTAATTCAGCGCAATTTACCTCTATCTTTCTTTTTTTTTGGCCAATCCAGTCCCCTCCTCCCATTCTTTCCTTCATTTATTTCCATTCGATTATCACATTAAGTCAAATTCATTCATTTTATTTCATTCCTGCCAGTCGAAGCGGCTATCCTCCAATAATTTTGCTATTTTTCTTTGTTTATTTTGCCCCTCCTCTGCCGATCATCCTCATCCTCCCCCCTCCACCCTCTGGAAGTCATTCATTCTCCTAGGAACGCGATCCTCTTCCCCTCCTTCCTTCCCTTTGCCTATTCCCAAAATTCTTTATCAATCTGAATTGGCCAGACTATGGAGAAAATCATTCAGTCAATAGGAAGGAAGAGTGGAATGCTTAAAATGGATTGGATACTTTTTTGGGGAGAAGAATCGATGTATTTTGTTAGTTTGGATTTGGCCCATTCTTCCTAATTTTTTAATATTTTTTCATTGCCAAGGGACAAATTGGATGGATGGAAGGGGGCATTTATTTGTAGGAGACAATCATCATTTATGGCCAAAAATATGTATGGCCAAATGGAAATGAGCCTCCCTCCCTAGCCCCTTCCTTTCCTGCCTCTCCCCATTTTCCCTCATAGCCAGCCAACGTGTTGGCCAATTTCGATGGCTGATTTTCCCTTCCCCAATATTCTTCTTCTCTATCGTGGCCGTCAAAAATGGAAAAAAAATGCAGAATGCGGGTTCGAATGGGGAAAAGTGAAGGGGCACGGAAAGACTGGCGGCTGGCAGCAATGGAAAAATGTTCATTTTCAGACAGGCACTCCTCCGGTGCATTTTGCCTTCATTTTTTCATTTTCTCTAATCTTGCCATTGGCAAAATCCTTTCATTTCGCCGGAGGGAAAATGCGAACAGCGTTCTGGCCCAGCCCTTCTTCCCCCTTCAATTCCAATTCATCCTCTCTCGGCCTCGGCCCGTCCCCGTCATTCCCCCAACCCCAATCCTCCTTTCTCATTTTTTTTTTGTTCGTTCAATTCTTCTTTTGCCCTTCCCATTCCCTCCCTTAACCCTTATCGCCCATTTCTCATCTATTAGAATTGGAGCGGCCAAAACTGCTGTGTTGCGTGAACATCTGCACTGTTTTTAGAAAATAGAAAGAAAAAAATTGCCGGAATGTTTTTGTGGCAGAGAATGGAAGGAGTGAATGGCCTAGAGAAGGTGTCCCAAGGCCAAAGGCCGGCTGCCGCGCCACTTCCAATAAAAATTCTTTCCCTCCTTCCAACCAGCCGACCGTTCGCGTCCGTCAACTCCCTTCGAAGTCGGCAATTTCACTCTGACCTTCCTCCCTTCATATTCCTTCAATGCTATCTATTTGCCACTTTTATGTCCCTAAAAACCACTTCTTTCCGATTTTTGTTGTTATTTGTGTGGGCAGAAGATGGCAAAAGGGTTAGCCTCCAACACAGCCAACTGCCGTCATCCCTCGCTCCGGAACGCCGTCCTCGGCCCCAACCAATTCCCCCAAACTCCATTCCCTCCCCCCTCGGGCGTTCACCTCCCTCCCCTCCCCTCACTCCTTCGTCAATGCCTCCTCCTCTCTTTCCTTGTCAGTTTTTCCTTTCCATTTTTCTTCTTTTTGCCGGCCCTAACCTCCCCCTAGGCCATCCCAGTCCGTTCCAATCCATTTGGCAGTGTCAGCCCCCATTGCCAATGCCCCCCCCCCCTTCATCAGCCTCTGGCCCAATCCCCCAAGGAGCCTCGACGCGAGCCGCCGCCAGGGACAGTCAAAGCCCTCTCATAAAAAAAATGGCGGTGAGCGAATGCAGAAACAGCAGCGGCAAATACACACACAAAACAAAAATGTGGGGGATGGCTGGAGGCAAAAGGGGTTTGTTCGGAAGGACCAAGGCAAAAACCTTCCCCAAACAGAGGCGGCCCCGAAAATTCGGGGGTCATCCACAATCTGCACCCACCGATCCAACCCTAAAAACGACCCGGGGATTTTTGGCGCACATCTGCTGCCATCCATCCGACACTTTCCCATTTGGTTACCCTGTTCGTCGGCTGTCTCAAACCCCTTTCCAAATTGCCAATTGCGTGACTTGCATCTTCCTTCATTCCTTACACCAATTTGACAGGGATGGGATGAAGAATCCCATTTTCTTTTCTCATCTCTTTTCCCTTTAAAAACATCCCACTTCCATCAAAATTGACCTTTTTGGATTCTGGATTGACGTATTCCTCCTAAACATTGTGATTTTTTCAATGGACCTAACTTGTAAGTCCTTAGCCAATTTTCTTCTACCAAATATTTTTCCATTTTTACGTTAAAAAATAGCCCTTAATATGTATTTGCGCGTTGCGTTTAAATACATATAAAAAGGTCGTTTAAAACATTTAATAATTCATGTTTTTGTTGGTTTAACATTTATTAATTAATTTTTTGAAATTGGTTTTAAGGGTTTTCCAACACGCTAAATCCTAAAATATCATTGGTTTTTTGGTTTAATGCCCATAAACTGCCGAAAACCAGTTTGTATGACAAAAATGAATTATTAATCTTTTTTGAAATTTGAATTTTCGCCAAAAATAAAAATTATTTTTTAAAACGATTTTTTAATTTTTTTTTTAATTACAAAATTCATTTTTCAATTTCTTTGCAGCAAATATTTTCGGTTTTTAACGTTTACCGCTCGTTTATTTCTACATTAATCCCGATATTTAATCTTAATTGATTGCTGCATAATTTATTACCACAACTACAACAATAAATTCATTAATTCAAAGCAAAAACCGGTGTCGGCGTTGAAAGACATGGGTAGTTGAGACGGGGTTAACGTCCCTGGCACTAGGATGCCAAGGTGCGTGCACTCAATTTCGTGTCATCTACTCTGTTTTTCGGCACCTGCATTCGGCCTCAAATCATTCCAATTTCATCAATAAAATTCACGTCAACAACAACAACAAATTCTATTCAATTAAAAAGTTTGGGGTTTTGTACGCCTAAAGCGGACCCGTGATTTGTTGCCCTGAAAAAAATTAAATCATCATATCACAGCCTGCTTTAGCGTACAACTCCCAGCTACCCAAAACACCATTCACCTCATCAAATCAAGATGGCATAAATTCAACAAAATAATATTTGAAAATTTATCAAGAGAGGGAAAGGCTAATTAATAAATAAAATGAAAAAATTATAAAATTCCAAATCAATATTATCAAAATTTAATTGCAAATCAATATTATCAAAATTTAATTGCTATTTATGATGAAACCAGTATGTTTTGAATATTCATATTCATCAATTCCTCTGATATTTTGCCGCCCAATTCACCCGTCCACCGGTTGTTGAAAGTTGTGTGCCATTTGCCTGTTGCTGCTGCTGTTTTTGGCCCATTCCTGCCGCAAGTGGACCGGTGGTCAATGATATTCCCGTGCCACCTTGTTGGCGATTTCCGCCACCTCCGAATGAAGGTACATATCCTGCAAATTTGTGTTGGTTAATTAATCAATAATAATTTGTTTATTATTTTTTTTACCATATGCATATTCAAAACGAGCTTGAACTGCGGTTTTGGCCTGTGTTCCACTGCCAGCCACATTTTGTTGCTGCATTTTATTCTGTTGTTGAAATGTTTGCGGTTTTCTGGATAAACTTGCCGAAAAACTATTGCCGAATCCATCCGATGCTTTTATTCCTTTAATTTTTTTATAATTATTATTTAATAAATTAATAATTTTACCTGGCATATAACGAGATTTGCTGATGTATAAATCCTTTGCTGATAATTTCTTAGCACTCAAACTTCGATTTGATTTGCTATCCGAATTTGACACAACCGCTTTCGCATCTTTATCGACGGTTGCCAAACCAGGCTTATTCCTCAAATAAATTCATTCGTTTTATTTTAATATTCTCCTTTACCTTGTTTTTCCTGCTATTCCTCCTCCGCCGGTTGCATCCAATAGAAATTCGGCTAATCCCTCAACTTCCAATGTTCCTTTGGCCAATGATAAATTTCGATTGCGATCCGGACCACGAATTGGTGGTTCTTTTCGCATTGAATCACCGGAACCACCCTCTCCTCCATCATATTTCGATTCCAATTTTGTTGTCTTTTGCTGTTGTTGTTGTGCCATTTTTGGCTAAATTAATTTGATTTAATATTTAATTTATTTTCACCTGTTCTTTTTGTTGTTTTTTCTGTTGTTCTTCTTGTAATTGTTGCAATTCATCCTCCAACCCGGCCAATGGATTGTCCATCAACATTTGCTGATCCATTTGCGTTCCTTTCGCTGGTGCTACCTTAAAATATCCTTTTTAATAATTATATAGGATTAATTTAACTTTTTGTGTTAATTTTCCCGTTTGTTGGCCACCAATCAATGCCCGTTTGGCAACCACCAATTTCGAATCACTTTGAGTTGAACCGGCACTGCTTTTCCTTATGGCACTTGTTGTCGGTTGCGACAAAATTGGAGCGCCCAATTTTTGGCCAACTTGGAAATATTTGTATTTAAGAGACTGCAAAAAAAACATTAATAATTAATGAATGAGAATATATTTTTGGTTTACAATTGACGCAGTTGGCCTTTTCTCCGGATTCCATGCCATTAAATCACTCATTAGGCGGAGTCCATCCTCACTGGATGTGTTAACAATGCTTTGAAGGGATACTCCCTGGGATTGATGGAAGGAGAAATTCATTGCCGCAGCCAATTTATATCCTTCGGGCCAATCATCCTAAAATAAAAATTGGGAATTATTTCTTGAAAATTTGCAATTTACCTTTGTTGGTGTTCCCAAAATGTTGACAATTTTAAAAATTTGATCCAATTCGGATGTGCCCGGAAACAATGGCCTTAACATGTACAATTCGGCCATAATGCATCCAAGGGCCCAAAGGTCGATTGGCGAATTATAGCTGGTTGAACGGAGCAGAATTTCTGGTGCTCGATACCACCGGGTGGAGACATAATCAGTGAATGGTGGACGAGAGCGGATTTCACGGGCCAATCCAAAATCGGCAACTTTGACCAGCTCCGTTCCATTGCACATTATATTCCTCCGGTTTCATGTCTCGATGGAAGAATCCTTTAAAAATATAATTTATTAATAAAATTAAAATGAATATTACCATTTCTATGCATGTAGGAAAGTCCCTGAAGTACTTGATAAACAATGTTGCGAATTGCATTTTCGGGAAAATATCGATCCCTGAATCGAAAATAATTCATAATTTAATTATTTAATTTGAATATTTTACCGGTCTTTCATTAATTCGTACAAATTTTCCTGCATAAATTCAAACACAAAATAAAGAATGTCATTTTCGCGGATCACTTCACGAAGTCGAATTATATTTGGATGATTTAATTTTTTGAGGGATTTCACTTCCCTTAGATTCATTGCTTCATCCCATGAATAAAATTTTTTCTTCATTCTGTAATTTTTAATGGAATTAATTTATTAAATTAATTAAATTATATTTACCTTTTGATTGCAACCACATCGCCGGTGTCCATTTTTATTGCCAATGAAACCTCACCAAATGTTCCATCTCCAACTTTTTTGGTCATCCTATATCGATCGGCCAATGTTTGAATGGCTGCACCGGTGCCGGGTGCCGAATTCGGCATTCCAGCCAAATTTAGTGGAACTTGAACGGAGGAAAGTGCCGCACCAAGGGCAGCCATACCGACGGCATTTGGTGCGGTCATCATTCAATGGGTTGATTGGTGGAAGTATTCAGAAGAATTGGGAAAGTTCACAATTTATTGGCTGATTCTTCTTCTTCTTTACATCATTTCTGCAAATGAAAATGAATGTTATTTTTTCAATTGAATAAAATAAAATAGTTTCAGAAACATTGTTTATGACTAGTCTGGTTAAATTGATGGTAAAACTATCCAATTTACTTACCACAAAACTGAAAGTGCTAGGCAAAATGACACAAAAGTCTCTGTCCTCCACATCCATTCATGCCATTTTCACGAATTGATGTGTTTTTGTGACCATGGAAACCGGCGTAATGCAAGGAAATTGCTATTGAATATTGGCCATAAAATAATGACAAATCCCCACCGGAATGCTTTAAAATTATATTTATTTAAATTAACCATCAAAATTGAGAAATAAATAAACAAATTTGACAATTGTTTAAAATTAATTATGAAGAATTATCGTTTAGTATTCATATTTATTTCGTATTATTTAATATTAAACAAAAATAAAAGGCACAATTATTTCATATCTTTCGTCGGTTTTACATCGTATAATGTATCCACATCCGGCAATTTGAAATTCAAATCTCGAAGAAATCGATGGGAGAGGGCCAATTTGGCGGTGACACGGTCCATTGGCGGATAAATCAACATTTGTTCGAGCAATTCGATTCCATCTTCGTCCAATCCAATTACATGCGTACGCAAATCGTCACGTTGCCATTTGGGAAATTGTCCACGAAAATCGGGAAGGCGTTCAACTCCAGGCCAATTCTTAATAATAAACGAATTATTTTTGAAATGGATTGATCGAACAAACCTTTGAATTTGGTGTACCAAAGAGACGAAATATGCGGAATAATTGATCAATTTCCGAATCGCCTTTGAAGAGTGGGGCATTGCGAAGACATTCCGCGAAAATGCAGGCCAAACTCCAAATGTCAACAGCGGTCGAATAATATTGAGCGCCGAGCAAAACTTCCGGTGCCCTGTACCAAAGGGTGACAACCTAAAATTATTTGGTGTAAATTAGAATGATGATTAGAATAAAATAACCAACTTCATGTGTATAACAACGACTTGGTAGAGAGAATGACCTTTAAAAATTGGATTATTTTGAACTGTTTTATTTTATTTACCGTGCCAAACCAAAATCTGAAAATTAAGTCAAAATATGAAATAAATTAAAAATAATTGGTTACCTGCTAATTTGATTGTTCCATCATTTTTGACCAATAAATTTTCTAAATTTTTCTCACATTTTTGTGTAAATAAAAATTAAAGCACTCACGTGGCTTCAAATCTCTGTGAACCACTCCTTTAAAAACATAAATTAAAAATTAATATTTGAATTAAATAAACTATGAGTATGGCAATAAGCCAAAGCATGCAACAATTGCCAAACAAAATTCTAAACAATTTTCCATTAAATATTTATAATTAAATTTTTATTTACCTTGACATATGCCACTGGTAATGGTCGAGGGGCTAATCGTTCCAAAAGCATTTTAAGGTCTTGATCGATGAATTCAAATATCAAAAATAGCTTTTTTCCCTCTGAATAAATCATGAAATTTATTATTTTAATTATATTTTACTGTGAATCATGACATCCTCCAATCGAACAATATTTGGATGGGATAATTCCTTCAGGAGGCAAACTTCGCGAATGCATGTGCTTGGCACTCCCTCAGAACCTCTAAAAACAAATTTAAATATCAAAATAAACCACAAAAACCTTACTGATTTAATCGAATTTGCTTCAAAGCTTTAAATTCTTGTTCTCCTCTGGAACGAACTTTAAAAACTAAAAAGAATGATTAATTAATTCAATTTTTTGTGGCAAACCTATTCCATATGTGCCTTCGCCTATCTTTTCCATGTGCACAAATTTCTCAGCTAATTGTTCATTTTCCAAATCAGACTTCATTTCTTATAATAATAGTGAAAAATAAAAAATGTGAGCAAATAATTAAATTTAAAATGAAAATATTCCGCCAATATTGTCAAATTACAATGGGAAATTTAAAAAATGGAATAAAATTTATTTTGTTTATCAAATTTATAATTAAAATTAAGAACATAATTAATTAGGAATTAGAATGTGAATTATATATGAAATTAATGGTCAATTTGAGAAGATTTATTATTATTTAAGTCAATTTTGATGGCAAAATCATTGTCAATTTGCTGCTATCATTCCATCATTCTTCTTCTGTTCGTTTCTAATGGATCCTCGGAGTCAATTTGATTGGCATAGCACTTCCCGGGCGTAGAATCAATTCCGCATTGGTCCAAATTTGATCCCTTCTCTTCAGTGCTTTCACATGGAATTTTCGCAAAATCCAAATAATTAATGTCTTCTCCTCCAGCAAAGCAAAACGTTGGCCAATGCAATTACGGCTTCCAGCAGAGAATGGGACATAGGCAAAAGCGTGTTTGTCCTTCAGTTTTTGTCGCATAAAACTATAAAAATATTTGAAAATATTTATTGAATTTTATTTAAATTAACCGGTCAGGATTGAATATTTCTGGGTCTTTCCATTGTTCCGGATCACGATGAATGAGATAAATGTTCAGCATCACTTGGGTTCCTTCGGGCAATTCATGTCCTCCAATCTTTGCATTCCTTCCCAGAGTGCGTGTTATGAATGGAGCACTGGGGTAGAGGCGAAGGGTTTCCTTGACGCAACATTCCAAATAAGTCAATTTGCTCAAATCCTCATAATTGACATCGCCAAATGGACCACAAATGGAATTAATTTCTTCGTAGCAACGTTGCTGAATGTCCTCATGGGTGCCCAACATAAACAGTAACCACACTAAAGCGGCAGCCGTTGTGTCATGGCCTTCGAACATAAATGTGTCCACCTAATCAGAGGAATATATTTTTGGTAAATTGACCAAAAATTGACCTCATGTTGGATGTCAGTTTCATTAATGCTTCCATTCTGTTCCATTTCCAACAATAAATCCAGGAATGCCAAACGCCCACCAATATTCATTAGTGCACCATCTTGTTCTCGCATTCTTCTTCGTTCAATTATCACCTTAAATTATAAAATATATTTTATTGGTAAAAAACAATTTAACCTTTCGAGTAAATGAATGCAAAATATTCAAGGCCCAAGCATGTTCTTTCCCATCGCCAAAGAGCCGGAACAAGAGATCAGGCCACATTAGCGGATTCTTTTGGCGACGATGGATGATGTCATTGATTCGAAGGACTGCTCTGACATAGTCCGAATCCGCTTTGCCCTGTGCATTCACCGATTTTCCCATGGAAGTTTCGCAGATAATGTCCAAAGTACATAAGCTGATCAGTGGAGTAATATCGTCGATGATGTTGCTATAAATATTCAATATTAATAAATTCAAATTTATTGACATTATACCCGTTGGAATTGATCAAATCATTGAGTTTGCGGACAAGTATTTCGGCCTGATGGTTGAAAACATGTTGGAAATTTTTCAATATATCGTAATGGAATGTCGGTGTTAATAATTTCCTTCGAACACGCCATGAATCGGAATAACTAAATTAATTATTTCGTTTAATTTATTGTTTAGTAAAACTAACTTGGTCAAGAGGCCATTACCCAACCATGGGCGGAGCATGTCATAAGCAAAACCTTTATTGATGTGATCCATATTGGTGAACATTGACTCTGCTATTTGTGCCGAATAAATCATCAAAGTTGGCATTGGACCAGCCCAAAAGAGAACCATCCTTGGATATATCTGTGCCATGCCCAATATTTGGTCAATAAAGCCTTCAATGTCCGGTTGGATTATAAGTGCATGGCCAATGAATGGTTGTGAACGTGGAGATGGAATTCCAGCCAATTGTTTACGCAATGAGAAGTGACGAATTACATAAATTGTGCATATTATGATGAAGAACAATAGTAGTATTGACAAAACAAATGCCATCCTCTCTAATTGAAATGTTAAATTAAATAAGGAAAAATAAATTCCATTCAAAGAAAATTAATGAATCGATATCGACTGTATCATTTTGCAGTTTCATCGTTATGATTGTTCACATTATTATTTTTTATCATTTGAATAATTGAAGACAAAAAAAAATGTGCAAATAAACATAAAACAAATTGAAATGCATAAATTGGAGTTAAAAAACAAACACAAAAAAATGAATATTTGAATATGTGTGATAAAATCAAATGGAATTATTGTGATGATAAGCCAAAAATTCGTTCCTGCGGGTTTTTCCGCCTCAGCCGGGTCACATTGTCCGTCACAACATCAGTTTCGTCCACAATTTCGGATTGTAATATCTCCTCGACGATGTCCTTAAAATTAAAACTTTATCTCATTGAATTATTCCAAAAATTGCCCAACCTCAAGTGTGACCAATCCAATAATTTCCATTTGCATTTCGTTTTCATCCGCCTTCACTTCTCGCTCAACCAATGCCATGTGCCAATTGCCCCTCTTGAATTCATCCAACATTTGTCGAAGTGAAAAGTGGTCCGGCACCCTTCGCACGGGATGCTCAAAACAGCCGCAAATTTGTTTTGCCTAAATGTGTTTGTAATTTTATTCAAATTCAGTGCCGTAGCCAGGGGGGTGCTGACCGGTGCTTAAGCACCCCCTAGAAAGATCTATGGGGGTGCGGAGCACCCCTACGAAATGGGAAAAATTGGGAAAAAAGTAAAAGGGGAACCCTTTTTAGTAACAAATTTTTCGCTGCGCGGCTATTTTTGGCTTAAAATTTTCGCTGCGCGGCTATTTTTGGCCTAAATTTTTCGCTGCGCGGCCAAAAAATTGGCAAATAAGGACTTTGCGAAAAAAAATTTACACTCGAGCACCCCCCTACAATTTTTTCTGGCTACGGCACTGTTCAAATTAGATTACTTTCTACCGTAAAATTGTCCTCCGGATCCAGCAATGCCAAATCTGTGACAAAGAGCAGCGATTCAATGTTCCGGTTGTTGGGGTCATAAACTGGAATTCGAGTGAAGCCAGAACGAAGAATGTCGGCCTTCACTTTGGTATCCAGCACCGTATCTTGGCTTATCATGTACGCATCCTTAAATAAAAAATTTGAACCTCTAAAATTAATTTTGCTTACATGAATTTTGGTCATGACATCCTTGACAGATTTTTGTCCCTTAAAAAGAACAATTTAGGATTTCAGAAATGAGAAAAAGCAAACCATCGCCAAAGCTCCCAATGCGATTCTCACTTCGTCCGCTTGATCTTCTTTGGCATTTTTGGCCGCCATTTTCATCAGCTCCATCAAATGCTTCCGGTCATAGGCAACCATCTCATCTCCAAATATGTAGTCGAGTGTTTTGCCGATTGGATATGCCAACTAAAATTGTAAATATTTTGAATCGGATTTAAATAATATATAATTACCGGAAAAGTGAGAACTATGAAGAAACGTGTGATCCAAATTGTGTTCGCCCCGATCGCAAGTCCTTTCTTCATGCACCATTTTTGAGGGATCATTTCGCCGAGAATGACAATGCCCACAGAAGAAACGCCCAATGCCACATAAGCGGTGGTGAAATTGTCGAAGAGAATGGAAATTGCGGAGTTGACGCAAACATTGCCGATGAGCAAACTGCACAGAAGTTGAGACCCCAATTTTCGAACCGGGATGATTGTCTTCGCATATTTCTTCTCATTTTCGGTACCTAAAATAGAAATAAATTTATTAAAATATTTATATTAACTTAAACCTGACCTGAGTTGGAAATGAGTTCCAATTCTTGTATGGTCAGTGTCATGAGGCCCAAGTTCAGACCGGAAAAGAGGCCAGAAAGTACCAAAAGGCAGCCAATTATTGCAATTTGAAAAGCAATTGATAAATAATGCATCTAGAAATTACATATTGTTTTTTTATTATTTTTTCATTAGGTTTAATTAGAACATAAAGTCGCGCTTTTCTTTTGATTCAGGTTTAAGACTTCAAATGAATAGTAAGAGGGAATATGGATTGTAGTCGCGAATTGTATCTGCTATCGCTATCGCTATCCTATCTCCCGTGTTTGCGCGTTTCACTTAAATGGTCGGAAATGCGCGTTTCACTTAAATTGGTCGTTTATTCTTATATTTCAATTTAGAAGGATTAAACCAAAAAACCAATGATGTTTTCGGATTCAGCGTGTTGCAAAACCCCTAAAACCAGTTTAAAAACATAAATTATCTTTGCTAAAACATTTAAAACATCAATGTTTTGATTTAACATCTATTTTCAAACAATCAATGTTTTTGCCGGTTTAACATGTATAAATATATGTTTTTAAACTGGTTTTAGGGGTTTTACAACACGCTGAATTCGAAAACATCATCGGTTTTTTGGTTTAAGCCCTTTAAATTGAAATATGAGAATAAACGACCAATTTAAGTGAAACGCGCATTTCCGACCTTTTAAGTGAAAAGCACTAGCACCCCTATCTCCTATGATATGAGATTAAGATTAGATTCATATGTTGAATGGCGATGGCGACTAGTGAGCCTATTCTTGCTAAATATAAAGATGGGTTATTAGCTTGAAATTAGTAGGTAGACTAAAACTTTCTTTAAAAATATTGACTTATTAAATCATTCACATTCACACATAAAATAAAAAAAACGCTGCAGATTTTGTTCGAACTTATTAAATTATTCGATATGGATTAATTATAATTATATGTATATGAACGATAGTTGATTGATGTGATGAAGTGATGGATTATGGATGGATGTAAATTCATCACTTGTGTTGGTTTCTTTCGTTCTCGGTTGTTAAAAACGAACGAAGAGAAGCATGAAAAATCAATCTCAATCGTCAATCGATATATTGCTTAAAATCAATTAAAAAAGACGCTTTATTATATATACTGTACTAAAAATTTCAAGTAATCTAGGATCTAGGTAAATAAACCTTAAACACTAAACCTAAAACATAGAAGAGCTTAATCTTAACGCTTTAACCTTAACTACTTTATTTATAAATTTATATTTTTTGAGCCATTTATTTAACAACTCATTTTTTTAGATAAACAATCAAAAATCAATCTATTGATCTTTTCTTTACGTATACAAATACAAACATCAAATAAATTAATTCAACTAAAACGACAATGATGAATGGTACTAGTACCAGAAGTGATCATTCAACTGGTGCTCAAGAAAATGGAGATGACATTTCCGAGATGGTGGAATCGTTCGACAATATGTCTCTGAAGGAAAATTTGCTTCGAGGAATATATGCATTTGGATTTGAAAAGCCATCAGCAATTCAGCAACGTGCCATTGTTCCTTGTTGCACAGGAAGAGATGTGATTGCGCAAGCACAGTCAGGAACCGGCAAAACGGCCACATTCTCAGTTTCGGTGCTGCAACGCGTCGAAGAAAAGGACCCATTTGTGCAGGCATTGGTGATGGCCCCAACTAGAGAATTAGCTCAGCAGGTTTGAATTTAGCTTTTGCAAACAATACACACCAAAATCTATGAGACTAAATATAGTCAATCACAAAGGAAAATGCTTAATTATTTAAAATATCAATAAAAATAAATAAAAATTGTTTTATTTTGAACAGATTTTGTTGGTGATGCGCGCTCTCAGTGAATATTTGACTGTCAAATTCCACATGTGCATCGGAGGAACCAATGTGCAAGATGACCAGCGAAAATTGGAAGGCGGAGTTCAAGTCATTGTGGGCACTCCTGGACGCGTGAATGATATGATCCAAAGGGGAGCATTGAGTAAGTGATGGGGTTAATTCCAAATAAATTTGTTATTTTTAGAAACTGACAAAATCAAAATGTTCGTGCTGGACGAGGCCGACGAGATGCTGTCCCGTGGCTTCAAAGACCAAATATACGATGTGTTCAAAAGTCTGCCAAACGATGTTCAAGTTCGTTGTTTTTTGGCTCCAAATTCAATTAAACCGCCAAATTTATTTAAGGTCGTCCTTTTGTCGGCCACAATGCCCAACGAAGTGTTGGAAGTGACCAAAAAATTCATGCGAAATCCCATCCAAATTCTGATCAAAAAGGAGGAATTGACATTGGAAGGCATTCGCCAATTCTACATTTCTATTGATAAAGAGGTCAGCTCAAATTTATTAGAATTCACTTTTTAATTTGGCTCATTTATAGGATTGGAAGTTCGACACCCTTTGCGACCTGTATGAGACCGTCAACATCACTCAAGCTGTCATTTTCTGCAACACCCGAAAGAAGGTGGAGGATTTGGCCCGGAATATGGAACAGAAGAAGTTCACCGTCTCATTCATGGTCAATCATTATTTTTTGGGGATAAAATTGATTTAATTATTTTCAGCACGGCGAAATGGCACAAGAAGAACGTGATGTGATTATGCGTGAATTTCGTTCTGGTTCATCCCGCGTGCTGATCACCACCGATTTGTTGGCCCGTGGAATTGATGTTCAGCAAGTTTCGGTGGTCATCAACTACGATTTGCCTGGCAACCGTGAGAATTACATCCATCGGTTAGATTTATAAAATCATCTAACGGTTATTTCACCCCCCCCCCCCCCCCCTCTTTTAGTATTGGTCGTTCGGGTCGATTTGGTCGTAAAGGAGTGGCCATCAACTTTGTGACAAAACAGGTTAGCCAGAAAAACATTAAATAATAATTAATTTTTAATTTTATAGGACGAACAAATGCTCAAAGAATTGGAACAATATTATTCTACCCAAATCGAGGAAATGCCGGCTGAGATTGGCGAAATGATTTGAGATTATTAAATCGGATTCTATTGACAATTGGAAGGAAGACTAAATATATAGGAATGAAGAAGGATGATTGATGGAAAAGATATTTTTGCGAATTATTGTTGTTTTTGGTTTGGTAATAAAATTTGTTAAAAGTCCCTTCTTTTTATGCTTATTCAATTCGGCAGAAGGATATGTTGGTTGGGATGGGACCAAACCAAAATGGTCAATGGTTATTTTTATAACAAACCAGAGATTATATTGTGCACCCTCCTCCTCTCTCCCCACCCCAGAATTCAAGTCATTGAAACGGTCATCTTCTTCTCCCAACATTAAAATCGATATTCCAATTTTCCGGCTCAATTTTGGTACATTCAATGCCCCCAAACATAAACTCAGGGTTGTTTTTTGTAGAAATAAGTCAAAGAAAAAATCATCAATTCGAATTTATTTTTATTTCTGATTTTTAATGGTAAAAATAGTCGAGAAAAAATATCAAGATGTTCAAAAAATGATACAGAGACTAATTTAAATGGATCAATAAATTAATATAAACAAGTGAGAATCAATTTGCGTTCTTTCTCCTATTTTGTACTTCATTTCTTGTTGTGGCCACCATTTGCTTGTTCCATGAAACCAGGTGAGAAGATTTCGATGAGTTCATCGCCCAAATATGGTTGCTTCTTCTTTGTTGGTTTGGCCGCAGCATTGCTGGTTGTTGGAAAATCACCAAAGCTGAATGGCTCAATGGCATTCGAAGTAGTCGGTTCATCAAGGAGAATGCTTTTGTTCACCATCTTTTTCGGCATTGGAATTGGTCCATCAGAGATAACCTTAAATTAAATAGATATTTATTCCTTCCTAACATATATTTACCTGAATGTCGCTATCTTCATTCTCTTTGTTATTGAAGAGTCCATCAGAGTCGTCATCAAAAGAGAAGCCACCATTAAAGCCGAATGAAGGGCGCACACGTTGCTTTCCGAAATATCCATTTGGAATGGGTGTTCCTTGTGTTGGGCGCAATGGTTTACGGCTGATGGGCGATTCTGGTGATGTCCCGTTTGTTGTTTGAATTCGACGCTTTCGACTTTCCAATTCTTTGTTTGCTTCTTCCAATTGGGCCGCCAATTTGTTCTTCTCCTGCTTTTCCTTCTTCAGTTCAGCATTCAATAGGATATTTGTCTTTTGAATGGTTCGGAATTGCCTTTAAACAAAAAAATAATTCAAATAAAATGTTTTTAACCAACTTTTGGACGGATTTGAAAAAGACATTAATGTCAGGATTGCCATTTGGTGCCGAATATTTGTCGATCGCCTTTCCAATCTTCTCCTCATCTGCGCCATTTTTCGAAGAAATTAATGTATAACTAAAATTATTTTTGATTATTTATTTTTATATTTTGAACGAACAAATCCGAAGCTTTGAGTCGTCTCTGTGCCAATTCAAGTTGATGTTTCAGTTCTTCCTGATCTTGGAGCATTCTCTCAAGGTTTTTGATGAGTCGATCCTTGGATTTGATTTGGTCACCGGCATTCTTCTTTTCCCTTTCCACCTATTTTAGATTTGATTTGCCAAAATTTAATATACTAAATTGCCAACCTGCGCTTCCAGTCTTTCCTTAGCTATTTTGCATGTAGTGAATTTCTCTTCCATGGCCTTTTTCGAATCCTCTGCTTCCTTGAGTTGGTCACGAAGTCGACTGATCTCTGCCTGTAAATTTATAGTAAATTGAAGTAAAAATATTAATTAATTACATCATTATTGTTGTTGTTCATTGCGAAGAAAGAGTTGGATTTGTCCGGTTCATCGACGAAAAGGCGGGTGATGTCACGAGTTGTATTCTTCATCCGACATTTTGGGCAATTTCTGGCGGTCTAAAAATATTTATTTAAAATATTGAATTATTTTAAAATATAATTTACATCAGTCCATTTTGAAATGCAGTCAAGATGGTAGGTATGGCCACATTTTAATGAAGAAATGTTATCTAATTCGAATGAGAGCGTACAAATTGAGCACTTGCCAAAACTTGTTAAGGACATGATTAATTATTCGTGCTTTTTTCTAAAATTAAATAAATTATTTTTACTTTTTTTTTGTTTTGATAAAAAAAATAAACTGGAGCGTGTAGCGGAGTACGGAGCGGAGCCCTGTGATTTTGATCCCCGGATTCCGGAACACGAGCACAAGCAAAATTACTATGCTATCTCTGTTCCTCCAAATTTATCATTCTCTCTCATCAGACATCGACATTTTGTCCTAATTATAACCATTTTAAAAATGTATGAATGTCCCTTTTTGACTGATTTGAGTGGCTGACTTGATTGACTAGACTCTACTCTCTCCGTATTTTATATAAATTAAAATACTTATTAAAAAATAAGCTTATTAATTTCTTATAAAACTAAAAATTTATACAAAACCTTTATAGATTTTTTAAAATTATAAAATTCCTTCAAAATGGAAAGAGAAGCAAGCGAATTTGGCGGGGACGATGACGACAATATTATTCAGGCAACAATGGACGAAAATGAACCCCAAATGAATAATGAAATGGCCATTGATGGAAGGGAGGTCGAATCTGCTTCTAATAATGGAATTGGAATAGAGGAAGATGAATTTGGCAGCATTTCACAAATTGATGGATCTGCTATTCATGTACAGGGAAATTGGTTCGAAATTGTCAAACACGATCCAAGAGAGATATACCAAATTGTGAAGGCTATGGCTTTCAGAGAGGTTTGTTTAAAAAAATAATTCAAAATATAAATATTTTTTCTGTCAGTATTGCACATTGGTTGTAAACAATGAGGGAATTCGTCTTGTGGTGGATGACCAGCATAATCAACAAGGCAGTGCCTACTTTAAATATGAACAATTTTCGGATTACAATTTGCGGGTCACCATTTGCAATTTGAGAATTCCTCTGAATATTTTTATGGTAATGAAAAATGGATGTGATTTTATTTTTGATATGAAATTAATTTTAGGAAACCCTGAACATGTTCACCAATAATACGGCTGTACTTCGGTTTTGGTATGAAGGTGATGGAAGCCCACTAATGATTTGCATGGAGGAAGAAGGTTTTTATTTTTTTAAAAAATGTTTGAGACCAAAATAATTGCAGGAATTGTTGTACAAGTGGCCATTAAAACATTAAATTTACAAAGCGTAAATTTCTTTTATTTTTATTTTTATAATTTAAAAATATTTTCAGATGTTGGATTTTGAATTTTCTGACACCTCCGTGCTCTGTAAAGCAATTCTTAACCCAAATCCATTGAGGGAAATTCTCCGAGATTTGGACACCACAGCCGAAACCGTTGTTATCATTTTCACACCGAATTATCTTTCATTTTACACGGTGGGAGGACTTGGAAAAATCAAAGTAAATTTTTTAGGAAAAATTTAAAATCAATTTGAAATTTATTAGATTGAAATTCCATCAAACTCTGATCAAATGGAACATTTAAGTTGCTCCCAGGAACGTATATCCTTCCAATATCGAATATTATTGATCAAACGATTAGCCGAATGTGTTCGTCTTTGCAATAAAATTTCATTGCGGATTGACCAAAGAGGGGTACTTTGCGCTCAGGTTTGTAATTTTATTTAGAAATTTTTAAATTTAATTTAGATGCTAATTCCGCAAACAGAGCAAATCGTTTTTGCCGAATTTTTCGTAAATATTTTACTTTTTTTATTGAATATTTTTTTAAGTGTGTGGCCGATGATGACATTTACCACCCGGATACCAGCTGAATAAACTTAACCCAGAAATGCCAAAACGGGTAGAAAAACACAATGATCTTCAATGACACGAATAAACACAAAAGAAAGCGCCAAAATAATTATCCAATCAATATTTTATTTCCAATATTTATTATTTTATTTATTAATAAATTTGATTATTATGCGGATAAAAAGAAAAGAATTATTATAAATACAAAAAGAAAATATTATGTATTAATGTTTGGGTTGAAATTCATTTATGGGAAAAAATTCAATGCTTGATTTGATGAAGATCCAATCACAAATACACGAAAGCCAATTTTGCGGAGTCGTTCTTGGTCGATAATCCGTCGCCCATCGAATATACATGTGGGCTTCTTCATTCCGGCGAATAACTTTTTATAGTCCAATTCCTTGAATTCATCCCATTCCGTTAGAATCACAATTGCATGGGCATTTCTTGTTGCTTCCTGCGGCGATGCACAAATTGTGACCAACTCTTCAACTAAAAATGATTGATTCATTTTAATATGTGTTTTTGGATTGTAATTGCACTAATTTTTAATTGTCCCTTTGGATCGTTGTTGTAATTTTTGATAACAATTGTTATTAAATGTGTTTTGTTTAATCATTAATAATAAAATTATTCCCTACCCAATTTTTGGTCACATCCTCCAACATTGCATAAATCCTGCCGAATTTGAGCCTCATTCACTTTTGGATCGTAAATAAACAGTTTCGCATGCTCATCCAACAAATTTTTGGCCACATAAATTGCAGATGATTCTCTAAAAATTTGGAAATTATAAATTAAATAATTTGATTGGACCTGGTATCCCCGGTATTCTTTTTGAATGAAAAACCAAAAATTGCGATTTGTTTGTCGCTAGCCGTATTGAACAATTCCGCAATAATTTTATCGGAGAAACGGCGTCGTTGCCAATTATTCATTTCAATGACCTTAATTAATAAAATTAAATTGTATTTTTTATTTTAAATAAAAATTACATGCATCCAATAATCGGCAACTTGACGGAGATGGAGCACTTCGCATAGGTAGACCAAAGAGAGAACATCCTTTTGAAAGCAACTTCCACCAAAACCAACACTGGCATTGAGGAATTTATTGCCAATTCGTGAATCTCGTCCAATGGCATTGGAAACTTCGCTAACATCTGCTCCCGTTGCCTCACAAATTGCCGAGATTGAATTAATGCTCGAAATGCGTTGGGCCAAAAATGCATTTGCCGTCTAAAAATAATTCAAAAAATCGATAATTAATTAATTAATTAAAAACCAATTTGGATAATTCCGATGACCAGGTGTTCATACTAAAAAGAATAAATTTGGGTTTTGAATAAAATTCACAAATAATTACGTTATTATTCTATCCTGTGGGACCCATCTTTTGTAAATTGAATCCAATTTATCGATTGCCGCCCATCCTTCTTCAGTTTGTTCACCACCAATCAATACACGATCGGGATTGGCCAAATCATTGATGGCGGTTCCCTCGGAAAGGAATTCCGGATTGGAAAGGACCCAAAATAGGACATTTTTAAAATTGATTTTTTTTGGTATATTTGCTTACCTGGAAGGAAAGGTCAGGATTAAGCTTTTGTGCCTCTCTCAAAATATGCCGTATGCTTTCCGCAGCTTTCACCGGAACTGTCGATTTTTCCACCACAATTTTTGGACCATTCGCATGTTCGGCAATTGTTCGCGAAACGGATTCCATGTATCGAAGGTCGGGTGCTCTCCCCTAATAAGAAATATAAAATAGTAATAAAAATATAGTTAATTTTACCATTCCTCGTCCATATGTTTTAGTTGGTGTATTGACGGAAATGAAAATGACTTGTGCATTTTTAATTGCTTCAGGAATATTATCGGAGAAGAAAAGATTTCTGCCGCGGCAAATTCGAACCAATTCTTCCAAACCTGGCTAAAATTCACCCAAATTTAAATTCAAATATTTGTAATTTTCACTTCATAAATTGGCAATTGGTTGGAATTCCATTGAGCAATTTTCTCCGCATTCATATCGACCACCGTCACGGAAATATCCGGGCATTTATAAGCAATCTAATGTGTTCAATAAATTATTCAATTTATTAAATGTAAAAATATTTTACCATGGCACAAGTTGGGCCTCCAACATAACCTGCACCAATGCAAGTTATCCGTTTAATTTTGCCTTCGTCAATTCCATTTGTATGATTACTTTCCTATAAATTTTATATTTAGTATAATATAATGGAATAAAAATATCACATACCTTCTCTTTTGGTGACATTTTCACTGAAGAATTAAATTTTATAAAATTAGAATATAAAAATGGCAAACTTTTCTGACACTAATTCCAATTTTTCAGTATTTATTTATTTTTGGCAAATGGAGGGCAATGACGGTTGAAGGGTATAGAGATCACAGCCAAATGGCAGCCGAATAAACAATTGAATGAATGATTGATATTTCAGAATAGTACGCAAAAAAAATGAACCATAAAATTGTCATAAACCCACTAAAATGTACCATAAAATTGTCAGAACATTGTCAAATAAATTACCTTGAAGTTGAATTCTGAATTGTTATAAATTAATTTCCATCATTATTTCATCGTCTTAAAAAGTGGACGGAATTTGGTCAATTGATTTAATATTTTATCATCTCCTTTTTTTGAATTAAATATTGTTATAAAATTAAATGCTTAATTTATATTCACAAAGGAAAATGAGTAAAATTTAAAATATTTATGCCTTCTTTCATAAATCAATTAATAAAAAAAAATAATTCCATCATTTATTAAGTAATAATTATTCGAATAATTTGATATGAAAATAAAAATAATATGACGTTTTTGTTGTTAGGTTGGTGGTTAAAAAATGAAGCATTTTTAATGGGCCATTCTCTTGACAATTGCTGGGAGTGAAAAAAGATAAATGGCTTTTTTCAATTGAAAACTATTACAAGAATTTCGATGTGTGGTTTTCTTTTGTTGATAAGGCATCTTTAGAAATGGACAATTAAATTGTAGAAAGAATGGTTGATTGTGTGACTAATGATGGTGGCAGAATTGTCAATAAAATAATAATTGGATATGATGTAAAAAAAGGAGAGGCGAAGAAGATGTGAATAATAAATAAATTGAATGACGAGTTTACAAATTATATTTGAGCTTATAGCTTAAAAACATGGGAAATTAAAATCTTGCATATGTTCTTAGACCTTAAATTTACTTTTCATTATTTTTCCGGTTCCGGTGATTTTTCATAGCGTGATTTGTTTAGCTGGGCCAATCGATTCCGGGCCTCGTTTAATTCCTTTTCTTTCCTCAGTACTTCTTCATGAGCATCCATAACTTGTGCAATTCCATAAACCATTCCTATTTTAAATTGATTTTTTATTTATTAAATTAAATAACTTACTATCGGAAATAACCAATCCGCGACCATCTTCTTCGGTTATGGCTTGTCTGGCTGCGTTTACCAAATGTTCTGTGGCTGTTTTTACTGCGTGGCCAGCACTCTGGAGTCGTTGCATGGCACGGCTGTCCAAATCGGATTTAACTTTGCAGGCGACCAATAAATGTGCTGTGGATGAGGCCACCTTGAATTTATGTAATTTGAGCAATTTTTGTAAATTTAGAAGAAACTTGTTTCGCTGCTGCGATTAATTTTTCCTCTGTCGAATGACCCCGGATGAGGCCATTTGCTGCTTCGCATAATTGGGATGTGGCCGCTGCGACAAGTTTGGCACCAGTGACCAATCCTTCGGTCCATTGTTGTTCATCTTTTGTCAAAATTTGAGTCGATTCGGTCATTCGTCCTTGTGAAACCAATTCACGTTGTGCCGCAGATGCTGCCTATTTTGTAAATTTTTGGATTGAATTTAATTGATTGAAATGATGTATACCTTGACCAATGTTTGAACAGCTGTTGTTATTGATTTTGCAGCAGAGAGGATTTGTTCATCAAAGGGCAAATTTTTCAAATCTTCATCCGGTTTCTGGGAAAATAATGAAATTAAATTTAGGAAATTTTTTTTCTAATAAATTAATATTTTGATAAAATTAAGTAGTTGTCTTTTGTAGTAGATTATTTGTGTTGGAATTGCAAATGACGAAAACATTTGGTCGGATATGCCATGCATAATGGGTAATCAAATTTGTGTGTTCATCACTTAAACCCAAGAATACAAGACATATCAGAGCCAAATTCCGTCTGTGCTTATTTTTTAGTAGATATTGGAATTGGAATAATTCGTTCTTCGTTGTAAATTGTTGTTTATTTTGTTGTAGTAGAATTAAGTTTAAAATAATAAAAAAACGAACATGATGGACTTGTCGCGGACGTAATTGGGCTAATCTATTGGAGACGGCTTCGATTGCACTTGCTGCACCCATCAATTCATTTTCGGCGACTATTGCTGCCGCTGGATGCTGTTGTTCTTCCCCTCCAAGAGGACTTGAAGAGCGCAGCTGCTCACCGCAATTTGCCAATTCTCCGACCATCTTTAATTAATATTATTATTTTTATTAATAATTTCTTACTTTTGCAATTTCCCTTGCTCCAATTAAAATGGCTTGTTTTGTGGCAGGATGATCTGGTCGAGAGTGGAGTTGGAGAAGTGTGGCCAACAAATGTTTCACTTGAAGTGCCACTTCTCGACCAGAATTCAGCATTTGATATTTTAATTCAGCATTTTCTGCATCTTGGGCGGCTGCTCGCAAAGTGCCAAGCAAATCACTAACTGCCTGTCGTGCCAAATTCGCAGCTAAATAAAGTAAATCAAAACAAAATGAAAATAAAATTACCAGCGATAACATTCTCCTGGTGCAATAATGAGGCAGATCCGGCCGCTTTCTCTGCTGCCTGAACCACTGATCGACTTGATCGAATCACATCTTCCCCGGTGGCTGAATAACGACCAGGCGCTTCATTATTGTCATATTGTTTAACGGCCAGATCGATGGCATTGACCGCAGCCTCCAATGCCTGAACACTTCGTTGAGAAGAATCCTCCACTGTTTTAATTGCTCGCAAAAGACCACTAACATTGCTGACCATCACCTAAAATAATAAAATATTATTTTAATTATTTAATATTAATTAATTATTTCTCACTTTTGCTGCTTCCTTCAAATTTCCAATTGCCGGATCATTTGGGCTTCGACCAGAAGCGTGGGTTGTTGCCTGAACGAATATTAATTATTATTTTTTTTATTTATTTTACTTGAATTAAATTAGACAATGCAGCGGCAACATCGCGAACAGCATGAATAACCTATTCATTAAAATATTGAATTATTCATTACTGCCATTTTAATCTAACCATAACTTGTGCTTCCGTTGAATCCGGTGAAAGTTTGGATGCGCCACTTTTGACCGCTTCTGTCAATTGTAAAATTGTTCGAACTGCATTTTGTGCCGCTACAGCCAATTGTTCTTGATTTGAGGCTGCACCGCTGACCAAAGCCTTCGTATCCTCAACAAGAGCCTGTGAATAATTTATTTTATTAGGATTGATAATATTTTAATATTACTTTGGCTGTTTTGATAATAACATCTCGATGATTTTCAAATTCAATTGTTGGTTTTCCATTAATTTGTTGTTGTGTCTGTTGTGGAGGATTCAATGAACCGGAAGTGGCGAACAAAATTGTTGTGTCCAAATCGCCGATTATTCCAGAAACTGTTTGTGCGGCATTTATGCAGGCTTGTGTACCGCGAGAGCCTTCCGACAGAATTGCCAACACTTCACGCACCCGTTCTTGGACCAACAAAGAATGTTGGGAAAGTTGTTGATAAACTCGCTATAAACAATAAATTAGGATTTATAAAGAAGATTAAATCAAATTACAAAAACGATATTTTTTAGTGGGTTAATTCCTTTTTGTAAAATTTTAGTCTCGGGGTTCGAACCCGCTCATAGTCAGATATTTTTTGGACTTGTGTCACTTTTATCCATTTTATACATTATAAAATGCAAATCTAGGCCAAAAACATTATTTAGACAAAAAAGTGGTCCAGAATTCTCTAGTTTAAAAATAATATAAAAACCTGATCATTTGGATAATTTCGCCTTTGACCGCTCAATTTGACCAATTCAATGCAAACTGTTCCCAATTTTTGGACGCTAGCTTTCATTTTTTGTCCAAGTTCCGGCGAATTCATTAATAAATTCTGTGCAATTTGTGTGTCCTCCGCAAGCGATCGGAAATTTTCAGCAAGTCGAAGTGAAAGTTGACCAATGTCATTTGGCTGGACCAAAGGTGCATCCGATGCGGATTGTGCAATTTCATTCAAGGCGGTAACCATTCGAGTCTAAAATTGCAATTATATTCGTGTTTTGTATTAAAATTTAAACCTGAAGATCTGCCAGCGAGTCATTTGTTGAGGATGCATTTTGCTGTGTTTGATCGGCAACGGCGATGGAGCGAGAAATATTTTCAATTATTCCATTAACCCCGGACTCAGAATCCAATAATTGAATATGTTTTTGCAGCTCAATCAGTGATAATCTTTGTTGTTCTGCACTTTCCTCCACAATGGAATGCAATTCAACTGCTTTTGGATTGCCACCAGAATCTTTCGTTGCAAACATTAATTGAATACCTTTATTTTATTATTATTATTTTTTAAATTAATTTTATTCTTACTTGCTTCCAACACTGTTTTACAGAATAAATTAATTTGACTATTTGTGTCAAATGCAGCAGTTTGAATGCATGCTTGTGTTAAAGTTTGAGCAGAGGCCAATTGTTTACGAACATTTCTGCCAATTGCTTCCGCATGGCTAATAGCCTTAATATTATTTAACATTGTTAAATTAATAGCAAGGAACATACAGCAATTTTAAGTGGATCTATGCAATCAATCATTTGTCTTGAACTGTGCAAAATTTGTTGATGAACACTTTCCAAATTCATATCTGTCCGTGGCAATTGTTCAATGCTCATACTATCAATTTGCTGAATCATTTGACTCAAAATATTGATGGCATTGTCTAAATCGGCCTGCCCTGGTGCCTCATCACGAATTGCTGCGACCAATTGTTTAATGGATTCACTAACAATGCTGGAATTATTGGCAATTTGTTGCCAAGTTGCCGCATCCGATGGATTTGCATCCAATGCTTTTGCTGTTCTAAAAATAAATAAAATTATAAATTCGTTTAATATTTTTGACTCACTCGATCATTTCCGAACTTGAATCGAGCATTTGTTTCGCTGATCTAATTAGTGGTTCCTGTGCTTTCCTCCCTTCCGGCGAAATTTTTGCCGGAATTGGTCCAAAATCAGGATTATCCAAATATTTTTGTAAATTCTCAACAGCGGATCGCAATTTTTTTGCTTGTTCCGTACATTCATTAAAATCATTCGTTGATTGGGTTTGGTCAAAACGTTTAACATCGGTGATTAATGCAGCTGTAATTGAGGTTATTTCGCGGGCACTGTTCACAAATTGAGTCCGCACACTGACATTTGCTGATTTTTCCGAAGCATCACGACAAATATTAGCTAAAATTGATGCATTGGTAGCAATCATTGTTGTGTCCTGAATTATTTTCTTTTTAATAAAGTTCAATTTAAACATTGAATTTACATTTAAAATTTGTGATTTATCCAATTTTATTGTTTTATTGCAAATTTTATCGGCTAATTCCTTCACCAATTGGACAGATTGTTCGAATTTTTGAATATTATAAATGGCAGCCCGTCCTGAAATAATTTATTTTTACAATTAATTTTAATTAAATTAAACCTGGTTCACTCTGTGGATCACCAACGCCAATTAAATAGGCTGATTGTGCCGCATTCTTCGCTAATCCACAAACAGCATTGGAAACTTTTCGTACGGCCAAACATAATTGTTCAGTGTCATCTCTCCTCGCAAAATGGGCTAATCCATTCATTCCTAATTTTAATTAAATAATTATTTAAATCAATTTTTATTTATTTACCATCGCCTAAATTCCTTGCTTCATTTGTCACTTCCGACAATGATTCATAATAGCTATTCGCATTCAATGGTAACATTGTGGCCATATTTCCTTCAAAAAGATGTCTGACTGATTGGATTTGTTGCAATGCATTTTCGCATTCCCGTAACCATGCACTTCCTTCACTTTCAATATGTTCCAAAATTATCCAAATTGTCAAAATGAATTGCTGAATTGATGCCGAAAGTGCCTGGGTCAATGAAGAATTGTTTGGATCGGCCTGAGCAATGCGCAATTGTTCCAATAATGTAATGGCCCCTTCTTTGGCTTCATTCATTTTGTCCAATAATATTTGTTTTACATCGGCACTTTTTTGTCGATGAGTTAAATCACTGGCAATTTTATGGAATTTTTCATAATTTTCCACAAATTTTTCCACTCCTTTTCTTCCATCATCAAAAGGTGAATGCACATAATTTATAAGTCGATTTGCATTTTCCATAAGTCGATTTGCAGCAGAACGTAGATTTGAAATTGAGGTTGGCGAAATTGAAGATGGCGAAATTGGTGTACTCCTCATTGTTGATGTTGTTGAAATTGTCAATGTTCGCAATTTTTCATTCTAAAAATTAATTTTTTTTTATATTATATTTATATTTAATCACTCACTGCTTGGTCAAAATGAACATTATCCGGCAATGAGGCCAGCGTTTTTCTCAATTCTTCAGTAACTTTTCTGCCTGCTTCTTCCAATAGCGGTGATGAAGTTCTTTCTCGAACTCGTTGGAAAACGCGGCCACTCTCATGAATAACAGAACGTGCATTTAAAATTAGGGTTTCCATTGATTTTGTGTCCATTCCCTGTTGTTTTGTTGCGGCCACATCCTCAATTGAGTCGGTGAAATCGCCGAGTGCCTGAACAATTTCCAATGCCGCCATTCCCACTTGTCGACGTTCGGCTGCATGTGAGGCCGAAACCATTTGGGCAATTGCCGAATTGAGGAGCCGACATTGTTGTCGAAGTGACCGGCTGGCCCTTTCCGAATTCATTGTCGGCGAAGATGGTTGAATGGAATGGCCGGAGCGAATTTTTTGTGCCACTTCTTGTAATTGATGGTCCAATGCATTGATTAAATCTTCAGAATGTTCCAATTGTGGTTCAAAATTGAGTTGTTGTGCATTATTCAGTTGGGAACGTAATTCGGCAATTTGTACCGAAAGTTGTTGACTGCTTTGAATTAATATTCCGGCTGCATGTTTATCGCCAACATGCGAAACAGTGGAACGGCTAACATCGACCAAGCGAGTTGCCGGATCGATAATTGCCTGTGATTCGTGGATTAATCCAGCTTGCTAAAAATATTCAAAATTAATTTAATAAATGTTCTATTTTATATTCTCACAGCTCTGAATTGTTCTGAAGGTGTTTTTGCTGCCTGACTCTCCTTTATTCGATGCACTAATGGGGTTATATATCGACTTGAATCAGCACATTCTTGGATGAGCATTTCGAGTGGTTGTTGAGCACGGATATGAGGACGAGACTGTCAAATTAAAATATATTTATTTTTATAAATTATTTTAAAATTACTGAATTGGCCGCGGCAATTGTTTGGGTCATTCCGGATGCAGTTTCTTTTGCTGCCTTTTCTAAACGTTGAATAGTTTGTCGAATTTGTCGATCGCCGGTTGCATGGCTAGTCGCCTGAATCAATTAAATTAAATTTAAAAATTTAATAAAATAATTAAGAGAACACACTCTTCAATTCACCTCAAAATAATTTTATAGATAATAAAATTGATTGGACATTTTATTTAACCGGTTGGTTATTTTTGAAGGGTAATTGGGTTGAAAATGCATCAGTAAGGCAGTGTCAGCTGAGTAGGCCGTTGCCAAAGCCAAGTTAAAAATTCAAATTTATATTTAAAGCATAAAAGCAAGCAATTTGGGCACGGCACAAAGAAAAAGTATTTAGGTATTATAAAAGCAGAAAAACTCAACGAAGGGAATAAAAAATTAAAAATCCTACCCGAGGATTGTTTCAGCCAAAAAGTAGTTTTTGATGGAGGTACATAGAAGTGTCACGTGCGAGGCCATTTGAATTTAATTGAATTTTAAAAGGGTATTATTGAAAAAAAAATGTGAATTTTTGGTAACAAATTTATCTGCGAATGATTTTTGAAACAAAAAAGGCAGTTATGGAAAGAAAAAATGGTGTGAACTGTGAATAGAATTAATTTTGGTGCAGCATTGATGAGTGTATTTTTGAGTTTTTTACAATGATAAATTTGGCAAGGCAATGTGGAAAAAGGATAAATGGAAGATATGTGAATAACAAAAAAAAGGTGTATTTTTATATTCTTAAATTTTCCAAAAAAGGCCAAAAATTCTAAAATTGATAGAATTATTGAAAAATCTAAAGACAAAATAGTAAAAAGCTAAACTAGAAGGCATAGTGCATTGATTTTGCTAAAAAATGAAAGCAATTTTAAAAAAAGAATTTTAATAAAAATGGGATGCTTTTTGATAAAAAAAAATGGCTTTGGCATTTGGTCGGACCCACTCAGCTGGCCGCTGTTCTTCGATGCTCCCCTGGCTAAATCAATTTTTTAATTCAAATAATTTCCATCGAATTTTAAATAAATTTCGAATTAATTTTTTACCTGGACAAGTTGTTCGGCTGCATTCTTCAATGCTAATTGCGGTTCCGCATCCCCTGGTCGACTTTGGCATTCACGGGTCGCATCGATCATTGAGCTTGTTGCCTGCGCAACATTCCCTTAAAATAATAAAAATTTTATATATTTAGCTCGTGATTTAAATTAAATGAGAGATTCCATTTTAATTTTTTAATGGATAATTGACTGTTTAAAAAATGGGCAGAGATTAGAGAATAATTAATGATTATGCACCATTGGAAACCGAACCAACGACCCTAAGCCTCCTTTTCTAATAGCAAAAATGAAGCGACATACCAATGCGCCAAAGGGTCATTTTATCTTGCCCATAAAAAATTCAACCTTACAAATAATATGGTTGGGATTCTAATTGTGAACATTTTATCAAAATCCCGACAATAAAAAAGGTTACCAAATGGAGTCTTCCCCGCTTTTATTAAAAATATGCTAGAACATACGAGCTGCATTCAGAAGACGATCGCGTTGCTGGGATGAATTTATTTGACCAGCTTCTTGTTCCATTCCATCCACCAACAATTGTGAATTACGAATTGCCATCTCCGAATCTCGAACCATTTCCCTTGGCTGTCCACCCGGATGCGTAATGATCCGATTGGATGATTCCACAATTTCTGAAATAACCAAAAATTAATTCTAATATTTTCATAAAATATTTTTACGTTCAAATGTATAATCCTGGGTTGTTTTTCGATGATATCCCCATGGCCCTTCCTGGACATGTCCAATCAAATCGTCGAGTGCTCCCGAAACTCGGCCAGCGGCTTCATTCAAATTTTCATAATGTTCTCTGCCTTTGGCTGGTTCAGTTCTGGCACAGGCTTTTCCGGCATCATCCAACAAATCTTGAACTGCTCGAGCAACATTGTGCGCCGCATCAGTCAAATGTTCTTTGCATGGTTGATGCTCAATTGTTGGTCCAACCACTCGAGTGCAGGCAACCTTACAAAAAATAATTGATAATTAATTTATGTATTTAAATAACCAATTCGGAAGTGGCAAATGCCGTTTTCATTGCACTGTGGATGACTTGATCCTTCAAAACCGGCTCTTCACAATCAGCCGAAACTGTTTTTGCTCTTCAAATTTTAAATTAATGATTAAAATTAATTCATATTTTAACTGTAAAACGAGTTGGGCGGTGCTCGTGGCCACGGCTCGAGCTTTTCGATTGAGTTCATCGTGGAATGACCGTTCTTCTTCTGTCCTTTCTTGCATTGTACTGATCACATCGTGCGAAAGTTCACCGACTCGACTGGCCGCCGACAAAATATTTGCTCTTTTTTCTTGTCGTTCCGGATGAACTTTGTCCAAAAATTCTCCAAATGCTCCGCACAATTTTCGGGCCGCATCCACCAAATCACCGGCACGGTGTTCATCCGGCATTAGGGCGGCCAATTCTCGAACTCCTCGGCCCATTTCCGGCAAATTTGAGCCAATTGTTGCGATTGCATTCCCAACTCGAGTGTCCACTGTGGATTCCTCGGGAATAGCCGTAAGTTGAACAACCTAATCATGAATAAAAGCAGTAAATTGATTTATTATGTTAAAATTACTTCAGCGGTGGCAGCGCCCATTGCCGCTAATCGGTCCCCAACAGCCTCCTTTTCGACCTCAACTCTCCAATGGCGTTGAGTTTCACCAAATCGGGGCAAGTCAATTTGTGGTGGCTTTGCAATTTCCTCTTCCGCTTCCTCAACGGCACGAATTCTTTAAATTAATTTAAAATTACAAAAGTGATTAATTTATTTACGTTGCTTCAATTGTCCCAATCAATGCCCGTTGACTTCGTTCGCGTGCATCCATATAACGAACTCTTTCCCCTCTGGGCATCTCTTGCCCAATGATCATTCCACTCACTCCGCCATATTGTGGCGCTCTTGTCGGTGTTCCGGCTGTGGATCGCAACACTCCATGCAATGGTGTCCCATGTTCTTGTGCAATTATTGGATTTAATTCACTTTGGGCCATCAGTGTTGCTTTTGCCGGGGCCACAATATCCTCCACCATCGTTGCCCCTTCATCCCCTTCAATGCCAGTATGGTCAATAATTCGTTTCTTTTTCAATATTATATCAATATATCCTCCAATCAGCTGGCCAATTCGTTCGCCTTCCAATGTTTGCACGGAATAGTATCCATCCTTGTAATCACCAAAATCCAATGTGAATGTTTTGTAGGAGGCGGCCCAACGACGAACCTAAATATTTAATTATTTTTTAAATTAAATATTTTCTTTTTTAAACTTGTTCAAGTGGCCATTCCTTGAGCACCGCCTTTGTCCGTTCATCAACTCTCATCACGGAATCTTTGTTTACCCCAAGCAAACGTGGGATTAAACGATTTTTGCCGGGTAATTTCTCTTTAACTAAGAAAAATGCGACACCGTAAGTTGGCAGTGATTGGCACAATTCACAATATTTCTTTTTCGGTGCAGCAGAATCCTCATACCTAAAATATATCAATTAATTTTGGATAATTTATTAAATTTACATCAATTCTCGATATTCTTGAATGATGTTTTTCTCCAATTCTTTTGCCTTTGCGTATTCTTTTGGCAATAAATTCTTCGAATCAACATTTCGCTGTATTCCCTCTTCGAATGGTCCATATTCAATGTAGCATTGGAGGGCTGCAAGTTTGATGGCCGTGTCCCGGCTGACCGGATGAAGACCTCTCAGCACTCCATCTCGGCATTGAATGTATAACTGATGAATGAGGTGATGCAAATAGTAAAATATTTTTTCTTACCAAATTTAATTGAACTGGATCGCGGGTATCCACATTCGTATCAGAGAAGAAGAATTTCCTTCGCAATGTTAACTCTTCATCCTCCCCAATATTCTGTTCGCGTAATGTTTTTGAATGGTCCACCCAATGGAGTTCTTCATCCGTATGCAATTTTGCCCTAATAAATAGGTCAAATTAAAATGGAAATAAATATAAACCTTAATTGTTGGATTTGTTTCTCCTTTTTTCGGCCAATTGTGTTCATGAATGTATTTTCCAGGCCTTTTCCTTTTTGTCCGCGCATTCCTCCCTCATTGTGATGATAATCATTCCCATTACTATATGGTGTTCTCTCCCTGTCCCCTCTTTGTTGTTGTTGTTGATAATTATGGCCAAATCCATTTTCGGTCCCGTCAAAATTTGACGGGGATCCTCGAACCAGGGAATATTCATCATGATTGGCTATTCCCATTTTTGAACAAATAACCACCTAAAAAATGTATTTAATTGTTATTATTTCAAATTTTAACTACTAACCATCAATTGTTCGACTGGCTGGGATTCATCCACAAAAATTGTTTTCACAGCTCCGCCATCCAAAGTTCGCACACGCAATGATCGAATTTTATTTTTATATTCCAATGTATCCTTGAATTGTGGAATAAAATAAAATTAATAAGATTAAAAATATACTCCATTTCGAATCAAATAATATTCCAATGTTCGCCCATTTTCCATCCAAACACATTTTGTTGGGTCGTCTTCAACGCGAAATAGGCCATAATCATTTGCTTAAATTAATAAAAAAATTATAATTAAGACATGAAGATTACATACGATTTCCAGGCATTGGTCCCAATTTATCACGGATAAGCCGGCAAGCATCATGGACCAATGTCCTTGGCTCAAATTGCATTGTTTTCTTAACACCTCGCTCATGGCTTTCGATGTTTAATGTGAGAACGCCCATTCTTCCGAAAAAGATGTCCGTCCAAACTCCAAAAAGGAAATTAAATAAAACTGAAAATTATTTCATTGATAATTTAAAAATAAAATAATGATTAAAATGGATATTTCGCGGATTAAAAGATTAGGTAGGGGAAAATGGGGTCATCAATTAATCAGCGGATGAAATTTTAACAATTCAATCAAACCATGTTTTTGCTATTTAAAATTTCTTAAATCATGTCAATAAACCTTTTCTTCTCGCCGTTATATTCTTTTTACGGCATTTGTATTTTATTATTCTTTTCTTCTCGCCGTTATATTCTTTTTACGGCATTTGTATTTTATTATTCTTTTCTTCTCGCCGTTATATTCTTTTTACGGCATTTATATTTTATTATTCTTTTCTTCTCGCCGTTATATTCTTTTTACGGCATTTGTATTTTATTATTCTTTTCTTCTCGCCGTTATATTCTTTTTACGGCATTTGTATTTTATTATTCTTTTCTTCTCGCCGTTATATTCTTTTTACGGCATTTGTATTTTATTATTCTTTTCTTCTCGCCGTTATATTCTTTTTACGGCATTTATATTTTATTATTCTTTTCTTCTCGCCGTTATATTCTTTTTTACGGCATTTATATTTTATTATTCTTTTCTTCTCGCCGTTATATTCTTTTTACGGCATTTGTAATGCAATATTCTTTTCTTCTCGCCGTTTTATTATTTTTTTACGGCATTTATTTATATTTTTAATATTCTTTTCTTCTCGCCGTTATATTCTTTTTTTACGGCATTTATATTTTTAATATTCTTTTCTTCTCGCCGTTATATTCTTTTTTTACGGCATTTATATTTTTAATATCCTTTTCTTCTCGCCGTTATACGTTATATTCTTTTTTTACGGCATTTTAAATTTGTTTATTTTAAAATTTAATAATTTTAAAATTTTCTTAATTAATTTGTTAAATTTTTTGTTGTCATTGTCTCAAAATCAAAACTCGAAAAGAAATTGATTTGAATAAAATGTCATAATTTTTCGTTGAGCCAAGACCGTAATAAATTCTTATTGATATTGATTGAAAATTTAATGAAAAAGTTGTACTTGAAACTTGCAAGCTTTCATTTAAGGCTTAAGGGTTACAACATTATTATTTATTTGAATGAGTAGAATGGCGGATGGGAATCGGAATGGACCAAAATAAAAACTGCAACAACGGCAAATCACATCGGCGATTTCCGCATAGAATAGTCTATTGCTCCTCATTTGCTTTTACACGATTTAATGTGCTTGCACTAGTATAGAGTGTGGAGTGAGCTGGCTTGCGCTTCGCTAATCCATTTTTGAATTAGCGGAATAGGAATGAGATTTTCGATTGAATGGATTGTTGCTGCTTGCAGAATAAAATGGGGAAGAACTGCTGACTAACTGAATTGTCGTTGCATTACATTCACAGCCAACGGAGCGAATAAAGGTCAAATTCAGGTGAATAGATTTTTAGCGAGCAGGAATGGAAATTGACCGAGAATTAAATTATGGAAAAGTCTAATTCTGTTAATGAAGCTAGTTTTCGAACATTTAAAGCTCATTGGTAAAAAATAAGTCTGAATAACGATGAGAGAAATAATTGTTACGGTGAGAGGGTCATTCATCTTCATTCATCGGGCATCGGATATAAGACCGCTGGTCAATCTATTGAGAAGCCAACTGTCGCATTACTAACTTCAAGAGCCCACGATCCACGAATGAGCAGCAATGAGCGCATTTTGGCTCGGAGGCCAATTGGGGATGAACAGGCGCAGAAATTGGGGAAAATGGATGGACTTAGTTAGTTTGCCTTTGGCTGGGACAAACAAAAGTATCAGGAATGTAAGGGGGAATGTTGTTGTAAATGTGAATGGACAAGAGGGTCGGGATCTCGGGAGTACAAAATGAATTGAAGTGACGGGAGCAAAAGGGTAGAAGGGGTGGGGGTGAAAGGATCGCACAATGAATGAATGGGCTTTGTTAGGGCTCTGGCCGAAGGGTGAAAAGTGCTGCAGCTGGCCGATTCTTGTCCGCTTTTGGGGCGGCCTCTGGCCAAATTTGCAGTGTCGGCTTTTGCCCCCACCCAAAAATCCCTTTTTGCGGCTGCCATGGCGGAAGTGTTTGGTTTGTCCCCTCCATTCCCTTTGGCCCATTCCGGGCTCCCGTTGAGGCCAAATGCCGTTAAAGTATGCCAGCCCAATGAAAAATGAAAGAGATGGGGAAGAGGAAAGCATGGCCAAAACCAAAGAAACCATGGGGATTTGGGGGTTGGTTGACTGGCACAGAAAATGGGAAGCAATGAAGGACCCTTGGGCACGGCACAGACCACCCCGGCATATGAATGAATGAGGAGGGGAAAATTGCTGGAATGTAAATTGCGGAATTTTATGTATGGATGACCGCTTGCGATTTTAAGGTATTTATAAGTAAAAATCCGATAAAAATGATTAACATTTTGAATAGTAATTGAAAGGGGCTCTTAATTTTTTTGGCCATTGATTCCCTCACTTTTCTTGCTTCATGTCTTTCTTCCTTTTGGCCAATTCCTCTCTCCATCCACGTTCATGCCCACGCTTATTTCCCCGCCTTCTTTTTACGTTGAATCGTCTGATGAGGGGGAGGATGGAAGGCAACTTACTCATCCAATATTATCAACAGAGCCTTCATTCAATTCTTTCATTTCATCCTTCAAACAAATGTGAAAAAGATGAAGCAAGAAGGAAATCATTTATTGGATGGGTTGGCTACAAAAAGTGGGAAAGAATCAAAGGAGAAGTCCATTTTCCTTCAGGCAGAATGTGCAAAAGTTTCCAAAAACCGATGAACTGGGGCCAAAAGACACAACAGAAGATGAATTGGGAAGAAATAAAAAAGACGGACAAACTCTGGGGAAGAGTGTACGAAAATTTAGCCAGTCGGTTTGTGCTGGGTTGGCCAATAGTCGAGATTGGCCCGGAGGCAAAAAGGGAAGGAAAGGATTGGCCCAGAAGGGCAATCGTCAGCCTTGAGAAGCGGCAAAAGTCGGAACTGCCTCCAGGGACTTTTCTCTATTTTCCATACCCTTTCATTGCATTTCCCTCAATTCCTTCCTCTGGCCCATCCCAATTCCCTTCGGGGGCACATTGGTCCCTCTTTCCTCTCTCCATCCATCCGTCCATTTTCTTCAACTCGATTTGCAGCATCCATCGAGGGAGGAAGGAAGATGACACTTGGTGAGCAGAAGCAGCTGCAAATGGATGGGCCGGATATTGGCTTATAGTGAAGGAGGATTAGATGGGATGAAGGGATGAAGACGAAGGATCGATTCGGAGAGAAAAGTAAATTGCGGCGATGGATGAAGCATTCGGCGAGAGAAAGTTGGCATTGACTAAGATGGATTGGATTGGATTGAGTGGAGGATAAAGACCATCATCGGCAATATTTTGATAAGAAAATGGGATTGGAATTTGGAATGGTCAAAATTTGTCATCACCTCGAAAATCCAAAAATGGTCCATCAATTCCCCTCCCAACTCTCATTTCCCATTTTAATTGATGAATTGAATAATGGAATTATGCAATGGAATGTTCAATATTTATTAAATTTTCCATTTTCGAATCATTTCTGTCTGTTTTATTGTTGCTGCTTCTGATTATCCAAAAATCCATTTTCATTACATTTTGTTTTTTCTGCCCAACATTGTTCTGCAATTTGGACAAAAATGTTCCGTATCTTTGAGGCTTTCAATGCAAAGTGGCACGAAGCAGAGAAGACCAGCCGTTAAAAGCCTAAAAAAATGGAATTTAAAGAGTTAAAATGGAGGACACACATGAGCAGAAGGACCATAAGCCAAACCAGTGTGCCATTCACTTTTTCCACACGGGTTATCACTTGACGACTGCACGTTGGACAAAATGCCTGAAAAGAAGCCGGAATCAACGAATTCTGTCCCATTTTTGTAATTACGTTTTGTGGATTATCGCCAAACATGCAGGTGGTCATCATTTGAACTTGTTGTACGGCGGGTTGTTGTTGATATTGTGCGCTTGTCTTGATCATTTCCGGATGGCCTTGAACAGGATTACAATGGACAACATTCGGAGGAGGATATATGCCAACCGCAGCAGGATATGGAGGAGGGAGAGAGGAAATTGGGGCCGATGGTTCAGCCATTATTGTGGTTTAGGATTGAAAATGGAATGATTGGAAGGAGGGAAGAAGCGGGAGGGGAATGAACACCTTTTAAAAAGAATTGTGAATTGAAATGACAAATGAATGAATGAATGAATTTGATTGTGTTGAATCATTTCTGGGCAAATCGTGAACAATGAATTTGATGTTAGCCGTCGAAATGCCCAGCAGGGCCCCTCTATTCAACAATTGAATTGTGAATGAGTCAAATGTGGGAACATCAATGAAACGTACACAGCCTTCAATTTTGTTGATTGGAATTTAGTAAATTTATTAGTAATACGATGCTCAATGTTGATCAAAATTCGTAATTTAGTCGCTTTATTCGTTATTTAAAAATTGGGCAGGAAATGTGAAGAATGAAAAATGAGAGGGGAACAAAATGTAGGAGGTGAATCAGTGAGCATTTTGAGGCCCAAACAGAAATATATTTTATTGTTTAAATTTGCGGCAGGAATTCATCATCTATTTGGATTGGCTAAACAAAAAGGGAATGAAAGTTGATTGGGGGAAATGAACAAATTCCCAATTTGGCATTTTTTCGCTCGTTCAATTTTCTTTGTCACATCATCGTCCGTAATATGGCCAATAAGTCTTTAAATTGGATACCCATCATTCCCCTTCAATCCACCCAGAATTACGTATGGATTGTAGGACATTGTGGCCAATTGTTGGTCTTTATTCGGTTGGCTTTGCTGCTCCATTGCCACCCTTTTGCTGTGTTTGCTTGCCTTTTTCGAATTCAAACATGATGCGCAGGTGGCAATGCACATTGGGAATAACAAAACCAATGTGACGATGGCAGCGGCAATCAATGCAAAAATGGCAACGATGACCCAGAATCGAAGACGGAATACGCATTTCATGCTGCCTAAAAATGATGATGCCCTCGGGCTGATTGTTGAATTCCCCTTTTTTTATTTACATGGTGATGTTTTCTCTTTGTCCTGGATTCTGCTGAACAATCCACTCGTACAATAGCCATATGAGAATGGAGAATAATATTCCTTTAAATTAAATTAATAAATTAAATAAAATGTTGACCAACTTCATCACATTCCGCATCGCATCGATCTTTTGAACTTTTGTCAAAATAACTGAAAAAAATGTTTGAACTTTTAAAAACATCCAAATTGCCATTTCCCTCAAAATTTGGCCTAGATATTATTTAATTTGCCCCACTTTTATTAAATTCCTTCTTTCTCGATTTACTGCCGACCTAATTTTTTCTTCGAAATTTTATGCCCGAAGGCGAGGTCAAGAAATGTCCTTGGGCGGAAATGGCGCTGGAATTTTAGAGATTGGAAGGGATTGATAAGGATTTGGGAGGTCCAAAATGAGAATGAATGCCAAAAACAAACAAAAAACAACAAATCTCCTCCAAATTTAATATAAAATTACCCGGGAGCGCAAGCGCATCCTTTGCCGTTGAAAATTTGATTTGCTTGGCAATTATCCTCTTGCTGTGCCCTTAAAGCGATGGGGAAAAGGGCAAGGAAAATCAGGAAGATTGGAGAAATAATTGAAAAATAGGCCATGGAAGCTGAAAATTAGGAATTAAATAAATTTGGATTGGATCATGTAAATGGATTTATGAATGAAATTGGAAATGGTCAATTCGTATTCTTCACATTCAAAGAGAAATGCTTGCTTAAAACGACGATGACCGCAGCAAAAATGTATGATTTTTGGGCATTTTCACCATTTTTGGTGGATACTCTGCGCACAAATTGAGGGGAATTTCCAAGGAGAAGAGGTCAAAGAGGCAAAAAAAGCATTGAATGAAAATGGATTGGAAATGGGAAAGTCGAAAACGAGCAAAGAAATGTTTGAATTGAATTTGGGGCGAAACGATTTGAGGGAAAGATGGGAGGAAATTGGAGGGTTTTCACTTTGATCATCCAAAATATAATCGAATTGACTCATTGTTTTGTTGAGCAATCTTTGGGCGGCATTCCTTCCCCCTCCCAACTAAATGGTTTATTTCCCCCAAAATGCGGTTTAAACAGTACCAAAATTGATGGGCGGATTCACAATTGGGGGAAGAAGGAAAGTAAATTGGTCGAGATGGGCAATTGAAGGAGGGGGGGGGGGGGGGGGGGGAATCAAATCAGTCGCCGCCGCAAATTCCTTTGATTAAATACACTTTTGGGGATGGCATTGAGCACATTGACCGGTTCTCCATCCAAATTATGCAATTCACCAATGATTGCATTGTCTGGGATTAATTATTTAATTTAATATTATTTGGATTGGATGCAACTAAAAGATCAATGAAAAATTAGTAATAAAATATCCGAAGATGGTTTGGCTCTGGGATAAACATGTTTTGGGAAAATTGAAGGAAATAAACGGAAAATGAGAAGGAAGTAGCCCCAAAAGGGCCATAAAATAGCCATCAAATTTTATTCATTTTTTGATTAATTTACTCCTTAATCCACATTTTCGTAAAAATTTTTTGGCTATTTAAAATTTTCACCAAAATTGAGTCGATTCCACGCGAGCAAACTAATCGAATTGGCCCTCCAAAAAGGGGAAAACACAACAAAAACAGCCAACAATGAGGGGTAAAAGGGGGTTGAATGGGGGAGGGGAGGGAGGTTGATGAATGCGCGAGTTTTTTGAAAGGCAAAGGGAAACGACCAATTTTTGGGTGGGATGGGAAATTGGAGGCGGAAATGGATGAAGAAGGAATAGAAAGGGGGGATGGACGGGAATGGAGAACGGGTTGGTGGGGATATATTGGGTTGTGGGTGGATGGAGGATTAGACCAAAAATAATAATAATCAAATTTATTATTCAAAATAAAGAATAAATTGTAAAGCACTTTTCATTCAAATTAAAAATGCGCAGTTCAAAAAAAGGAAAAATGGGAAAATTGGTCAATAGCCTGGGGAAGTTCTGGGCGGCGGACAATGATCCTGAATAAATGAAGGAATTCATTGAATTTTGAGTGAATTGGCCCATTTAAAATGAACTCACACATCCTCCTTGTCCTCCTGGATAACCTAAAGGCCCTTGAGGGCCTGTCCTCCCTGGCTGTCCGTCTCGTCCCGGTTTGCCTGAATCCCCTATTGGCCCAGTTGGGCCTGGTGAGCCCGGATTTCCAGGAAAGCCAGGATTTCCTGAGAAATTTGAATAAAAGGAAAAAAAGGAACAAAATTTACCAGGTAGACCTGGAAAGCCGGCAGAACCAGGCTTACCCGGCGGTCCTTGAGGTGCTGAAAAAATGGCCAATTTCCCTGTACTTTTTTGGCAATTTATTCTAAACCTTCCACTTCAATCAAAATTCCAGGTTGTCCAGGCATACCACGCTGCAAATTTAATCAAAAAACATCAATGGAATTTCCCCATTTCCATTTGGACCTCTCCAGGCACGCCTGCCTCCCCCGGTTTGCCTTGTTCGCCCATTTGTCCGGGTGTGCCTGGCATTGGGCTATAACCAGGTTTTCCAGGGGGTCCCGGCCTCCCCGGCAATCCTTGATTCCCAGATGGCCCCGGAGGGCCTGGCAATCCAGAAGGGCAATCAAAACAAAATTCCTTGTACAATAGCTGCCCATTGGGAGAATCCTCGCCCTCAATCCCATCCAAACCGGGGTCGCCATCCCTTCCTAAAAACATTGTTGGCTAATTGGAAATGAGCCAACCTGGAAATCCATCTGGTCCCGGTGGACCGGATGGACCCGCCCGTCCAATTCCGCAACTGCAGCAGGATGAAGGGGAGGAATATGTGCCACCGGAAATGGATGAGGAATATGAGGCGGAATAGCCAGATGGGGATGAAGCATATCCACCGGCTGAATATTGCGCAGTTCGTCTTTGAGAACCAATCAATCTTGAAATAAGCCAAATTAAATTGATTTATTTAATTTTGTTGCCTTTTTGTGGCCAATGCCGCCGTTCCTCTTGCCTTTTGAGCATTTTGACCTGCCATTCCACTTCCTTTGTGAATTCCGGGTTGACTGAGTTGACGACGTTTTCGACGTTTTTGGAACAAAATTGGCAATGGATTTGCCCCCTCAAGTTGGATGAATTCTTGGACCAGATCTTCGGTACGATCTCGGCAAAAATCCAATTCCAACTTATTAAAATGAGGATAATTTGGATGAATATTTTGGCAAACTTGAAGTTGAGATTGTATAAATTGGGCATAGCTATAGAGCATTGGGACGATCACAATGGCACTAATTGTGCACAAAGTGGAAATGGCAATGCCAAAAAGGGCAACTCGACGAAGTTGAGAAGCCAAATGTTGGTCGAAATCATCAAATTGGGAAATGGAGGGCGAAGGCCGGGAAATGCCAAAGCCAAACGCATTTTGCTTGATTCGACGAAAACCAGCCACCATTTTTAAAGAATTGGGGAAAGGAATGAAATGGAATGGACCTCCTGGAAAATGATGCGGCGTGATGAAAAGAATTCTTCAAAAATACACAGCGTGAAATTTAGGCGATAAATTCTTTTGGGGATTTGTGAAAGAAAGGAGGAAAAATGATGTGAATGGCCCCTGCGGGGATGACAACAAAACGAGTTAGCATAGGCCAATCAAAGGCTAGTCCCTCATCTAAATTAGTCTGTCACTTTTAGGAAAGATTAGATGAAGGCCGCTGGAGAGATCAAATGATGGGCCAATTGTGTGGCGTGAAGAAGGGAATAATAATGGGTGGGGGAGTGAATATGGGACGAATAATTAAAAACAATGGGGAGCATGGGGGACAACGACACAAAATATGGGGCACCTTCACAAAAATACAAATAAAATATGAAAATAATTTCTTGGTTCATTAATGAGAGATAGGCTTACCATATATTTAGAAAATACACTGGCGAACATTTTCCGGAAAGGGAAAAAACATTTTGGCGAACATTTTCCGGAAAGGGAAAAAACATTTTGGCGAACATTTTCCGGAAAGGAAAAACACATTTTGGCGAACATTTTCCGGAAATGAAAAAAACATTTTGGCGAACATTTTCCGGAAATAGAAAACACATTTTGGCGAACATTTTCCGGAAAGGAAAAACACATTTTGGCGAACATTTTCCGGAAATGAAAAAAACATTTTGGCGAACATTTTCCGGAAAGAGAAAACACATTTTGGCGAACATTTTCCGGAAAGGAAAAACACATTTTGGCGGACATTTTCCGGAAAGAAAAACACATTTGGCGAACATTTTCCGGAAAGGGAAAACACATTTTTGGCGAACATTTTCCGGAAAGGAAAAACACATTTTGGCGAACATTTTCCGGAAAGATAAACACATTTGGCGAACATTTTCCGGAAAGGGAAAACACATTTTTGGCGAACATTTTCCGGAAAGGAAAAACACATTTGGCGAACATTTTCCGGAAAGGAAAAACACATTTTTGGCAAACATTTTCCGGAAAGGGAAAACACATTTTTGGCAAACATTTTCCGGAAAGAGAAAACACATTTTGGCGAACATTTTCCGGAAAGAGAAACGCATTTTGGCGGTGGGTTACTTATTCAATTGTTTGTTGCCATTATCAACCATTATCCTCTTCATGAATTATTCCACTTTTGTTAGTGTTCATTTGTCTCATTTAAATGTTCCATTTTCAAGCAAATTCTTTCAAAAATGTCCAGCGAAAGAAGGCCAAATTCGGCGGATAGCCTCCAAGTCCATCGACCAAGATTTTCGTTTTGTGAACCAGAAAATGTTTCGACTCCTCCTCCAGTTCCTCCTCCAAAGCCACCGGAACCGCCGCCGACAATCAACGAATTGTTGGCACGCGCAAAAGCACAAAGACGAAGGGCAATTCGAGTAAAAATTCAGCAGAATGATAAATTTAATTGGAAAATAAATTGAAGGAGGAAAATTATGAATTTTTGAATCGACTTGATGCGGATATTGAACGACTACAAAGAGCCGTTCGCCAAGGCAAAGGGACCGAACAAAGTTCGAAAATTTTGGCAAAATCCGATTTGAAAAGATTGCTTGGAAATTTGGAGAAACAAATGTTACAAAAGACAAAGGTGGGGAAAAATGAATTCAAATTGTCCATCAAATTATTCAGAAACGAATTTTTGGCTCACCTCCATTGGCTTTTGATCCGCCAAATTCAATAAAAATGAAGATGGAGAAGGAAATGAAAGAAGGCGGAATTGGGGAAAATATTCGAGAATATTGGACAAATTCAACAAAAACATTGATGCCAGCAGATAATACCATTGGGCGAAGTAGTAGGAATATTATTTTGGATTTGGAAAGAAAGGCCAATGAATTGGACCGGATGTTGCAAAGGGAATTGGCATTAGGAATAAATGGGCGACCTTTTTACGGTATTCCAAATTATTTTCTATCCATTTTTCCTTTTTTTTCCAAGTTCCAATCAGCAGTAGCCCTGAGGCCGATTCAATTGGATGGATTGGAATGCGGAGAAGACCCAATTCTTTGTCATCTTCCCCCAAATTTATTTTGCGTCGACCACCTTTTTCTGCGGATTTCCAATTGAATTCTGATTCATTCCCAATTATGGAACCAAAATGGGAAAAATCCCATTTGGAATTGTTGGAACAAATTCGACGTTTTGATGCTGAAATGGGCATTGCCTCATCAGCAGGCCAAAAACCAATATTTGGATCAAAAACATTGGCTAAAAGGAAAATGAGAATGGACGGAGGCCGGCGACCTTCATCAGCCTCAATTCCACGATCACCGCCAATTTTGACAAAATATACGGCAAATTGGGTGCGAAAATACGGATGGGCCAATGGCAGGAGGATGAATGGAACTGCGGGGAATAATTCCCCAAATTCGAGTCGATCTCCTTCCCCACCAATTTTCATCCATCAAAATCAAATTCCAATCACTCCTCCTCCAATGATTTTGCCTTCATCCAATGCTTTTCCTCCCTCCCGCCGTCGATCATTTTCATCGAATTCATCCGGCTGGAGCAGTGAATCACCATTTGCGCCACCAAAGGTATTCAAAATATACCAAAATGTGGATGGAAATATATTTTGAGGGTTTCCATCGGCAAAGAAGGGCCAAAAGAGTGAATAGCCGTCGCCACTCCTCCCCAAATGTGCCATTCTCCTCCGATGTCCCATCCCCATCCCCATTGCCAACTCCTCCTGAACTCAAGTTCGTTTTATCCATCCCCCAACTAATTTCATCCCAAAAAGGGAGGATTATGCGCAAACTTCGCCTTCACCCGAATCCCCTTTGCTTGACCGGCAACAATTCCTTTTGGAAATAAACCCAGCCGATCGAGGATTCGCCTCTCGTGCCGTCGACCTTTTTGGCCTTGAAACTGTGTTTTTGGGTGGTTGTTGAGGATAAAAGGGAATTCCCCGTTTAGATGGCGAACATTTATGCCCGGGATTGGGCCGAAAGGAAGCAGGGAATTGAGCAAATGCTTGGCCATTTGAGGGCAAATCAAGGGGAACAAATTGAAAGGCAAATGCTGGAAACGGCCATCCCCCTCCTGAAAAGGATCCTCCAAGATCCACTTTTTCAGGCAATTTTTTCATTATGGAATAAAATTGGAATCTATTTAAGGTTTTTTCGGTTGGCATTGAATTGTTTTTCTATTTGGCTGATCGCCTTTCCTCTCCTCCTATTAATGGTTATCTTCAACGCCGTTTTGCCGTCGCCACCGCTTCGTCCCTGGCCAATCGAATTGGGGATCGTCCAAATGTGAGGGATTTGAAATGGATTTAAGGGATGGATTTTGGATATTTAGGACAAAAGATTTGCGCATCTCAGCCTAAGTGCATTTGATCGAATTTTTGATCAAAATGCTGATCAAAATGTGAATGGGAATTTATTTTATCAATCAGAGATTTGCATCTTTTAGATGGCCAGCTTCTTTCTGCTCCAATTGTTGCGTATCCAAAACACTCATCATCAAATGAAACACCACAGTGGAGGAGGTGAAATCCAAGCGAATATGCCTGAATTAACACATTTGGAATTGGGTTACGTTGAAGCCGTTTCAAAAGCCGTAAAAGCCCTTTGGGGAATGGGAAGAAGGTTGGGCCGAAAAGAGGGGATTTCATTATATTTTCTATTTCCATTGCTTCAGCTGTAATGAATACCGGATTTGTCCATTCATTCGAAGATGTTTGGCCAGTCCGGCTCAGGAAATTAGGACAATTGGGCGAGAATTAGCTGAATGGATATATGAACATGGAAACGGGACAAATCGACAATTGATTCGCTTCTTTTTGCCTCTCCCTTCCGAAGATGATGTTACGGCAAAGGCTAAAGCGGATTTTAGACAACTCGGCACGTTATACAAATTATGGGACACAATTGATGGATGCCCGCATTGATAATGATTGAATAATTAACCAATAAAACAATGTTAAATGAAGAATAAATAATAATTATACTAAAAAAAACTAGAATATCTATTTTATTATGACATAAAGCAATTTAGAACAGAAGCTGTCTAACATTAATAATACCAATTCCAAGCATTTTAGTCCATTTTATGAAAAGTATGTGTAAAAAAGAGAATTAATAAGATTACGGTATAAAATTCATTCAAATTTACGCTATATTTTTTTTACAAAAATGATATTTCGTCCAAACAAAAATGAAAATTCGATTTTCATTTTTTCAATTTTCAAAAAAGTGAAGGAAAGTAAGCAAGTGCTTCACGATCGATCGATCGATCGATTAAATCGAACTCTAAAACCGATCCAACATTAAGAAACTTATTTTGTAGATTTGTATTCACCTATTTATTTAATATATCAAAAAAATGTTTGCCAACGAGCGAAAACAATTAAAGGATTGTAAATTTGTTGGAGATTCAAGAAGTTCGATTGCCAGTTCGAATTCTTCCACAAGCCGCATTTTTCTTCATGCAATTGAGGACACTTTCCCGTCAAGAGGTGGGTATTTTTTATTTCTTATTATTCTAAATGCTAAAACTCCTATTAAGCATCGAAATCTGCGCCATTGATGTCGTCACCAAACGAGCCAGAAATTGACAAAATGGAATTCCAAAGACAACGAAAATTAATCGACAAACATTTGGGTTCAGTTGGCTCAACGCCACTTGCAAATAACCATAAGGAACAGACCATGAATGGTATATTAATTATTCAGCTCTGATGAATTAAATTCATCATTTATCAGGTTCTAATGACTTCGAGGCTAAATTCACCGCATTGGAGCTCCATCTGAAGAAGGAACTTGCAAAGAAAACTGACAAATATGATCGGTTTTTTTTTATAATTTTTTAAATAAAAATAATTCAATAATATTTAGCGATCTTGCTGCTTTCAACAATTTGATTTCACAGCACGTGTCTGTCGATAAGTTGATTGTCAAGAAATTGGAGGATTCAAACAATCAAATGAAAACACAGATTGCAGCATTGGAAGGCGACAATAAAAAGCTCAAGGAACGAATGGATCTCCTCTTGAACATGAAGAATCAATTATTGGAATTCGCGAAAATGTCCCTTGAAATGAAAAAGGACGTTCACGAATTCATAACAAAAACGAACAAAGAATTGGAAGAGCTCCGCGGAATTGTTGGAATCTCGAAGGCAATGGAGGAAATGAAACTTTCTTGAACTTGATGGCAATGACAATAATGATGATGAAAGGAATATGTAAACATTTGAATTTGACTTCACATTTTTTTATGCGATAAATTTGGTTAACAAATTAAAATCATTTTCAAACTCAAATGAGGGTATTTAGCCCACAATTCACATTATCATCAATAATTTTTTTTATAAATATTCAACAAATAGTCTAAAATTTAATTCCTATTTATTATTGAAAGTTTGGATTAGAATTCCTTTTCGTTCAAAATTATCCGTTCCACCGTACATATTTACTAATAGATGGTGGAAAAAGTTGGAGAAAAGAAAAAGACCTTGAAAGCAAATTGCCTAAGGCCATTTTAAATTTTTGGAAGGTGCCTAAGGAAGGATTGAGCGTAATAATATTCCACTTTTGGCCACAATTTATTGCCCCTCCTTTCACTTTTGATGAGAGTGGCAGGAAAGGGAGGGTCGGGAATTGGTGCGTATGAGAATGTAGGAATGGCTGCTGGCAGGTGAAAGGACATCGAACCGGTTTAAAAAGGACAGCAAAGGACGGGGAAAGAAAATGCACTGATGAACTGCTGGTAAAGAGTGAATGGGGACAGGGGAGTAGATTGTAGGACCACAATCAACCATAACCAAATAAACCATCAACATTCGAAATGGTTGCGGTAATTTTATTTTGTTCGCCAAACCCTCCTCTCCTTTATTTACTTTTATCAATCAAAGTTGTGATTTAATTTTTGCCAAAAAACATAAAATATGATATGAACAATTCAGAATAATTTATCCATTCTCCTTCCCCTCTCTCCAAAATAGACAAAATTATCCCATAAATCTTCCAAACAAAACCCAAACTCCTATCCTAATTAATTCTCATATAAAATAATAAATTTTCTAAGTCCAAACAATCCGTTCATTTTTAGAGAATAAAATACAAAATAAACTGCTTCAAAAATGGTTCAAATGTGGTGCATGGAGGTTTGTTGATTTTGAAAAATAGCATTTTATAAGCTTTTTTATTTTAAGGCATATCCTTTAGGCGATCCTCGTCTTCCTCATCACTGTTTCCCTCCAAAATTGGTCACGCCGGATGAATTGACTAAACGGACAGGCGCATTTTACTACAAGGTAAATAATAAAAAAAATAAAAATCCATTGAAATGTTTTATTTAAGCTCGATTTGGAGGATCAAGTTGTTTTGTCGAAGAGAATTGCCATTATGAAATTGGAGAGAAATTTTACCCGAGAAGATACGATGACCCTGGATGCGCATTCGACCATCGATTTTGAGGATAAAGTTGGGAAAAATGTGGGAAAGAAAATGTGATTAATTGAATTGAAGATGGCCGAAATGTTCGAGGAGACTGAAAGCGACGAGGACCAAGCCAAAATGGTAATTTATTATTTTAATAAGGTAAATTAATGAAATTAGTTCAGATTTTAGAGGGATCAGCATATTTTGACATGGAAGCGAAAGATGGCAACTGGATTCGTGTACTTTGGTTCGTCTTTTCTTCATCTAAATTTACTTCAAATTCGTTTTCAGTGAATTCGGTGATTTGATTCTGATACCCGCAGGCACCTGCTATCGAATGGCCACCACTCCAAAGGCATCTTTTTCCATTTATTTAATTCAGTATAATTTAATAATTTTCAGAATTTTGTTAAAATTCGACGATTCTTCAAAGCCAGTGAGAACCAAGAAAATTGATGAGGATGAGGACATGTGAATTGGGAATATGGATGAAGATGAAGTTAAAAAAAATTCAAATAAAAAACCCGCCCGACCCGGTGATGACCGATTATCCAAATATTTTTTTTATTTTTACGCCCTAAATTTTATTAATAAAACTTTCCAAATATAAATTTTACAATTTCTTAAAATTTCGCTTTATTTATATGTTGTTTTAAACATTTATATTTATTACTAAATTTAACCACAAGTCTTTGTGGATTTGGATTGGAATCAAATTATGGGTTACAATTACAAATTAAATAGAATTTATTTTCCTTTTCTACCTACGTTTTAAAATTAAAACTGTTTTGCAAAGAAGATTCCACCAACTAATTTAGAAATAAAACTAATTTTACAATTGGATTTTAAATTTAAGGTGACAGTTTTTTTAAAATTCCTAAATTTGTTAACACAATCCAATCTACTATTATAATAAAACAATATTTTTGAATAAATATTTTGCTGAGGATGTCTGACAATTCTCGAAAACGCCACAAGGACAAAATTAATAAAGGCGATGATGTAAAGGAGGAGAAGCATTGCATTTGTGACAATAGGTTTATTTTTTTAAACATTTCTTCTTACATAAATTCCAAATAAATTTAGGGATTATACCACTTTGATGATTTGCTGCGATTATTGTTCGGTTTGGTACCATGCACACTGTGTTGGATTAAAAAAGGGACAAGTGGATTGCATCGCAAAATATGCATGCAAGGGATGTCAAAAACATGGCAAAAAGATTGTCTTCAATAAATCAGTCGACAAGGATGCGAAAAAGAAATTATTGGATAAAATTGAAAAGAAGATCAAAAAGGAGTCAAAAGCACACAAAAATGAGGACAAAATCGTAAAAGTGAAGAAAGAAAAGGAAGAAGGTGAACCATCCAGCAAAAAGATGAAAAAGAATTCAACCACTTCGAATCCAGGTAAATTTTTGTAAATTAATTAATTTGTAAAATATTTAAGGCATTGCAATAAAAAAGGAGACTGACGAGCCAACATTGACCACAAAACAAGAAGAGAAGAAGAATATTAAACCAGCGCCGTTGCTTCAGATTAAACCTGAATCAGTGGAAATTGGCGACGATTCATCATTGTCCAACCTTCATATCCAAATACGACAAAAACTTCAAGAAGAAAACCCAAAATTGCGATGTTCGAATTGCATTGGTGAGCGGAATAATTTGAAGGGAATATTTAAATAATTTAGGTTGTTTTCGGGACGAGGATTGCGGAAAATGTGCAATTTGTGTTCAGCGCGATGGGAAGAAATTGTGCATTAAACGAATTTGTGTTCAAGTTGAAGAATTATTCAAGCAAATGCAAGAGAAAAAGGTTGCCAAAAATAATAAATAAATAAATGGATTAACAATTTTTAAGGTCAAAAAGGAAGTAATTGATTCGGATGGACCACCAAAATCGAAGAAAGGTCGAAAACCAAAGAATGCCACACAAACCAATGCAATTGACCAAAACAAACGTCGAAGTGGACAAAGTACATCGGGAAAAGGAGGAGGAGGCAAAGAGGGTCAAGGAGGCTCAATTCAATCACAATTAAATCGATATTATTATTCATGGATGAAATATAGACAAAAGGGGGGAGGAAATGTTGGTGGCAGACAGCAAATTAATGTAAAAAATTTGAATATTTTTAGTCAAAAATGTTTTTATTAGATGCCAAAGGAATTCCAGGAGAGACAATGTTTTGGGCCAAATTGCGACAAATCGGTTTTTGTCTTTTTTTATTGAATTTTTTAAACTGGTTTTTTAAAGGTTCGTCCTGGCTCGAATTATTGCTCTGAGAAATGCGGAGTTGAACTTGCCCAGGTTCTGCACATTTTAAAATTTATTTAATAAATTTTTTGCAGCTTCGTTTGAAGAAAATTTTGCCACAGCGGGCCAACATTTATTTCGACCAAATTCCATCATGCCAAAAAGCCGATAAACAACGGCTTGATGAGCTGGAAAAGGAAGCGACAAAACTGAAAGAACAAGTCAGCCAATTGGAATCTTGGAAGGAAAATGTAAATTCCTACATTGACGCACTCAAAAATGGGGCACAACCAAGCGGAGAAAAAACTCGCACTGAGGAAGAGGGCCTGGTAATTACGGAATGAATAAAAATGGAAAATTAAATTATTCAAAATATTCAAAAATCATTCTCAATATTATTTTCAATATAATTTCATTCTTCGCATTTTCTGCATTTTCACAATTTTATTCTCATTTTTTTGATATTTCTTGAATAAATTGAATTAAAATATATAATTTATTTATTTATTATAATTAATTAATTATTTAAACTTTAAATAATTACTTCTTCTCATTTTTGTAATTTTCAGATTTTTGGCTGTCCAATTTGTGCTGGGGAATATCCAATGCGTGAAATATCCAAACATATCCAAAATTGTTATGTTCGTTCCGAAAAGCAAACCACCTATGGGACTGATTATAAGGTTTAATGATAAAATGGAAATAAATGTTTTAATTTAATTTTTGGAGATGACCGGTGACACCCACAATTTATATTGTGACCAATTCAACAAAATCAATCAAACTTATTGTAAACGATTGCGATATGCTTGTGCTGAACATTACAAGGACGAATATGACCTCAAAGTAATTATTTTTTCAAATAATTTCCATTAATTTTATTCACAATTTAGATTTGTGGATGTCCATTGGTTTGGTTCAAAGATGGATGTTCAATGACATTCAAAGACCTTTTCACAAAATCGCCTGAGGCATTATTGAGTGAATTTTGTCAGGAGAAAAACAAGAATTGTCGAGACCATTTGAATTGGATCCAGGTTAATATTACTTAATTAATTTTAATTGCAAATTCGCCTATAATTTCAGACTGCATTCAGCATGATCGATAATGAAATTATGAATTTGATGAATAGACAGGATGAAATTGCCGAGCAGGGAGATTTGGTTAGGAAAACGTTATATCGTAGAGGCGATGTTCTCACACTTATTACCGCCAAAACACTCTAAGAATCGACTCTGGATATTTAACAATTTGACTTTCATTTTAAACTTTTGAATTATTCTACCTATTTTATTCTTTTCATCTGAATCTTTTGTAATAATATTTTATTATAAATAATTATGAATGAATAAAAAAAATTATAAATGGGATAACTGAACTTGTAATAATACAAAATATCGAAAATTTATTAAAATGCAAATTATTAAGCATTTTTTAGAATGAAAAGGAAACAAAAAGCATCAAAAAAGAAGGCTGGAATACGCAAGAAAGTTAAAAACAATGTTTTTATTCCAAAACTTCGTGAAAGACTGAAAATCAGCATTTTGGATGAAGAAAATCTTTTGGGACAGTCCTCAAAAATACCAAATTGCATTCATGGTAAAATCACAAAATAATTAAGAAATTAATTCATCTATTTTTATAAGGTCCTTGTCTTCTATTTTCTGATTCCGCAAATAATCGATGGTTTGGTTGCGCAGTCTTTCGTTCACCGAAACTATGTAAATTTCGATTAAAATTGGACCAAAATGGAAAATTCGATGAATTTGAACATTCAAATAAATTAATTTATACAAGACCAATCAATGAATATGGAAAAGCATCGAAAAGGTTCAGAAAATAACAAAAATAATTTAAATTATTCTTTGGAGTTTTAATACATTTATTGAGGATGGCATCGACCCATATTGGTGCCAACAATGTTCGAATTTTAAACAAAAACCTCACAAACATAATCAATTAATTGGACCCATCTCCAAATGGCCAAATCCATTAAATTTATTGGATAAAATTGAGGAGGACAATGGAATGGCGGTTAGTCCATTATTTTAGAATTGTTTTAACCATCATCATTTCAGCAATATTTATTCACCGATGAGACAATTTCTATTGTTGAAGATGCCCTGGCCAAAGAACAAATCGATTCATTTTTGTGCATTGGAACACCTTCACTTTTTGAGAAATTCAAAATGGCTGGGAAGAATTCATTTTTGTTGGATTTTGATGATCGATTGGTTTGTTTCCATTTTATTCAAATTTTTATTTTTATATTTTAGTCTTTATTTTATCATCCATCTGAATTTGCCCGTTTCTCAATGCTAGTTTGCCATTTTTATTTGGCCGAATCTCAAAAATATTTTCATCAATTTTTACAAAGAAGTCGCCGGCTTATTTGTCTCTGGGATCCGCCATTCGGAATTCAAATTTCGGCTCTAATCCGCACAATTCAACGACTTAAGCATTGCTTTTTTGGAGAGGAAATGCGACAAAAAGAAGGGAAAAGTTTCAACATAATTCTTTTTGTTCCATATTTTATTGGAAAGCATTTGCCTAAGGAATGTTCACTTTCAATGGTTGATTATAAGGTAAACCACTATTATTATTATTTAATCATAATCAAAAACACATTTGTTACAATTTAATTACAATTACAATTACAAATGAGAATTACTTACAAACCAAAACAAATTACTAAAAACAATCCAAAAACAATTTACAATTCACAATCTCATTATTAAATCATTCAATTTTAAAGGTCACCTATTCAAATCATCGAGAATATTGTCCTGCACAAAAGTCCATTGTCCGAATGTTCACTGATTTGGCGAATATTTCCTTTGAATTGCCTGCCAAAATGGGCTATCATTTTTGTTCGGAATGCAATCGTTTTGTGGCAAAAGAAAATAAACATTGTTGGAAGTGTGGGGAATGCACATCAAAAGTGAGAGACATTTTTAATTTACAATTTTATAATTTATTTTATTTAAGGATGGAACTTCATTTGTGCACTGCGAACGATGTGGACGTTGTGTACGAAGAAAATACAAACATTGCAAAAATTGTTCATATTGTCATTTACCTGAACGTTGCCTCAAAAAATAATTGAATAAAAAACAATCTATTTTATTTTATCCGTACAATTATGCGGAACTATAACTGGGGAATATGGCGTGCGTTATTTTGCTGGGAATTGGGGGGGGGGGGGGGGGATCCATCCATACCAACAATAATTATGCTTGTTCTTCCATCCACCTTCCTTGTCGCCGTTGTAATTGATCTGTGAATGGAATGAGGGAAATGGTACCAGTCTTTACACAATCCGAATAATCCCAGTCATTCTCCATTCAATCAGATTGTCCAAAAATCACAATGGGGAATTATTACCCTCATCATATTGACCGATGAATTCCATCGTCGAGAATCCACAGGAGAAAGAAGAAGAATATGTAGAATGTTTGGAGGAGCAGATCGAGACACTCAGGAAAATTGCCTTTTGGTCATTTTTTTGGTTTTATTAAATGTTCAACTTTTACGTCTCAGGGCTCTTTGTTTTGCTTTCATTTCCCTTTTGACCGCCGTTTTTTTCATTCCCATCATTTTTACCAATGCCAGAAATGCCCAAACGGGCATTGACCGAGAATCGAGCCGATGTTTAGGCAAACTTGGCCAATTATACAATCGAATGGACAGTATAGAACCTCAAATTGGAAAGGGAAATGGAAGGAGACGAAGCAGGCACGTTTCGGTGAATACTAAAAACAAACTCCAAAATGCCATCAAAATTCAAAGTGAAAAATGTTTTATTCGGAAGTGGATTGTAAAAATTTATTTGCAGGAAAAGGTCGATATTTGCAGCAAAAATTGGCCGAAACTGCTGCATTGTTGAATTCTCGTGAAGTTTGGGAAAATTGGGAAGAAAAAGGAGGAATACAAAAGGGCAAAGATGATACAAAAAACAATGTGGCAGAATTGATGGCAGATAATGCAGCCGAAATTAATGATGGCATCCAAGAGGAGAATAATGAATTGTTCGGACCCAGTAGTTCAAGTTTTGAAATTAGTTCCGAGCAAAATTGGCTCAATCAAAAGAAAAATGGGTTCATCGTTGACTTCACAACAACATTCCCACTTCCACCCATTTCACGGATTAGTCCAAGAATCCACCACGCTAGCAAGGAATCATCTTTGTCGTTGCCTCCGGCACATTCAACAACAATTCCATCACCATTTTTTGTTAGCCGAGAAGAGGAACAAATATCAAAGGAAGAAGATGGACTACAAAATTCAGATAAATTAGAATTATGTGAAAAGGTGGAAAATATTTATCATGGTTTTAAGCGAAAAAGACGATCAAAAATATTGTGCCAACATTTATGGGCCACCCGGATTGCCGGGACCTCCTGGCCTTGATGGTCATCCAGGCAGAGATGGACGCCCCGGGCAGAATGGAATGAATGGGAGGGATGCACCCAACGACCATAAATCAAGCATTGACGATTTTTGCTTTAATTGTCCACGAGGAATGGCCGGCGATTCTGGGCCAAGAGGGTAGAGGGCAATTGGGGAGAAGGATATAATTGGAATTTGAATAATTGTTTTCCAGTCCAAAAGGTCCTCCTGGAAAGGCCGGAAATCCAGGAGAAGATGGGGAACCCGGTCGAAAGGGAATGCCCGGAAGACGAGGCCGTACTGGAATGAGAGGCGAAATTGGCAAACCCGGGCCAATTGGGAAGCAAGGACAGCACGGAAGGGTGACAATAATCCCAGGACCCGGTCATATTAATCAAACCCAAATTGGATTTTTTGATTTTCCAGGGGGACCAGAAGGCAAACAGGGAAAGCCGGGTTTGCCAGGACTACCGGGTTGGATTGGAAGGACCAATCAAATTTTATAATTTGGATTTCTTTTCTAAAAAGGAGTACCCGGTAGACCAGGTTATTCGGAATGTGGACGCCCAGGACCAATTGGTTCGCCGGGCATTGACGGTAAAAATGGAGCCGTTGGTGCACCCGGTAAATATTTTCCTTTTATTTATGGTTTAAATTTACTGAAAATTTGTCAGGTAATCCGGGTGCCCCAGGAAAACCAGTGAGTGAAGGAGGGGAAAAATGGAATAAATGGAAATAATATTTTAGGGGGCTCCCGGTGGATGCGGACATTGTAATTTGCCAAGAACAGCACCGGGATATTAAAAATTAAATTCCCCACAATTTTGAATCATTGGCCAAAAATAAATTTATTAACCGGCTTAATTTTTTTATTAATATTAAATGAAAATATACTTTTGATGAGCTATTTTGTTTGTATTTGATTGTACACTAATTAAGTAAATGTAAGTGGATTTGATTTATTTTTTTTAATCATTCTTCTATTCAATTGAATATTCATCATCCATTTGTATCAAAAAGTAATTGTTCAGAAATGTGGTCGAATGTGGCAAATTTGAAAAGGCGCATAATTTGGTAGGATTCCAGTGTGGCGGAGGCTAAAATTAATTTTTAAGATGAATTTTTTTGGAAAAAATAACCTGCGGAAACAATTCCCGAGATGAGTAGAACAACATTGCCAAAACGTTCTAATATTAAAAATTGCAAAAATAAATAAATTCATTTTACCGGCTGATGATTTATGGCCAATGGATTTGTAGAATTGAAAAAGTGCCGAAATCACCCGATTCTTCCATTTCAATGCCATTCGCCGTGATTCATCCGAAATGAATGCCGCACTTTCCTCTAATAAAAATAAATTAAATAATTTAATTATTTTTTAATTATTCACCGTGTTGAGTGTGATTTCCACAACTGAAGAGAAGCAAAATTTTGAGTGTGACCAATTCTTCCGGATATAATTGTAATCTCCTCAAAGGCGCCACAACTTCGTCAATGCATCGATCCGTCATTTGTTTGTACAATTTTTCCTGTCTCCATTTTCTGTCTTCGCTGATTAAAGTCTTCACCAAAATTTATTTTATTTTAATTTATTAAAAAATACTTTGCTTTCATCCGGCAACACATTCACACTCCTTGGCATGCAAGTTCCATTTGAAATGAGCCAAACATCGTCCAATCCAATTTGTGCAGTGAAATAGCCGTATTCAATTATATTTGATGGCATTGCGAATCTTTTTAGCAAAAGCATTCGGTCGGCCATTGGAAGGGAACAAAAGGCGGGTATTGTCTAAATTCTCAACAATTAAAAACATTTCCCAAATTGAATTGACCACCTGAACCCATTCGAACATGGAGAATATCTCAATTTGAGTGACATTGCACAAATCGGAGGAAAGCACAATTTTCATCATTGTGTCCTGCGACTGAACAATTTGTGAACCTTTGCTGGCCACATCCGCAAGTCTTTTTGCCTCCGTCCTGGCCCGGATCAATTCAAATTTTCGTGCCCTTATTGCCTTGTCAGTGGCAGCCAATGAAGAAATTAATTCAAGCAAAATTGAATCATCGCCCAAATTGAGTCCATTCTTCAAATGTTTAATTGGCGGTGTCACCTTAATTAATTATTTTATTTTATATCAAAATCAAAAAAGAAGAATATTCACCTCACTTCCTGCTGAAGATGTTGATGGTAATGAAGATGCGCAAATTTGTTGAAATTGTTTTGATTGAATTGTTCGTCTCTTTCTTCGTCCAATTAAATCCCTTCGTGGCTGAAGGGCCTCTTTGCTCATTCCCATTTCTAAACATCTTCGAAATCGACAAGATCGGCACAAACGCCGGGCTGAAGTTTCCATTTGACATTCATTTGGTTTTTTGCACACCGTGTCCTTAGAATTTTTGGATGGAGCCCTCATTACCCTTATTAATTCATTTAATGTGATGTGGCATGTGGATAATAAATTTATACAAATTGATTTGAAATTAATTTGCCCAAAAATACATTGTGCCCACAACCCACATTAAATGAATTAATTTCTTGGCTATCCATTACCTGATTATGCATTACCGCCCTTTAAAAATTGATGGGGACGGAAATTATTCCTTTCGGATGAGTTAAATTTACCTTCTGAAAAATGTTTTGCATCCGAGGCAGCTAACACATCCTAATTAATAACAAATTTTAATTTGGTGAATTTAATTAATTAAAACCATAATGTTTTCCGAAAGAAAGTTCGTTGCAAATCAAGCAGGGGCCGATGGAATCTTAAAATAAAAAAAAACCACATAAATTAAATAAGAAAGTATTTAAAAAATTAACCTTTATGCGCATTACTTTCAGCTGCCATAAATTAAAATGTATTTTTTCATGAAAAATCTGCAAAAAACGCTGTTGATATTTGATGTAATGTAAAAAATAACGAAGAAGGAAGAACTTTATTTTTTTTTCTTTTTATCCATTATTTATCATTAATCTCACCTTTTGGATCATTTGTCATCTAATTTGACAATTTATCCATTTTTCTGATACAGTAATACTGATTTTCCGCAACATGTTTGATGTTGCCATTGGCAATTAAAAACCAATTTTATCAAATCAAATATCAATAAAAAAATATAAATTGTTTTAATTGTCCGCTTTTTAATTCCTCGAATTTATTATTTGAATATTTTAATCGAATTATCCAGCTGTAGAGGGGCATGGACAATATTTGGCATCGGCACCAGTTCCTCCATTTTGACCAGACTAAAATGCATATTTCCATTCCAACCCTCATCTAATCTAATTAAACCTCTCCTTTTGGTCCAGGCATACCCGGAATACCGTTACTTCCCGGTGGTCCTTGATTCCCAGCTGGGCCAATTTGACCCGGCAATCCATTTTGTCCACGTTGTCCCGGTCTGCCAACCGGTCCTGGTCTTCCTGATTGCCCTTTCTCGCCCGGTTCTCCTTTTCCGGCGATTCCATTTCTTCCCGGATTTCCGGGTGGTCCTTCCTTTCCTTGTTCACCTTGTGCTCCCAAATCGCCCGGTGTGCCCATTGGTCCTTGATGACCATCTCGCCCGGGGTGTCCATCCACTCCGGGTTGGCCTGGGGATCCTATTTAAATTGAAGAATTCTAATCTTAATTCTTAACCAAATACATATATTAAATACCTGATTGGCCTGATGGACCTGGCTGTCCCGTTGGGCCTGAATTGATTGTAATGAAGAATTTGAAATATTCATTATCCAACCTGGAGGTCCAATCGGGCAGCGAATGCAGCCAGCCTCAATTCCTTCCAATAAAGCCATCACTCCGGCTGCTCCAGGCAATCCTGGGACTCCGGATTCTCCAGGCTCTAAACAAATAAAAATGTCATTTCATTTTTGGTAAATTCTCATCTACTCACGTCCTGGTTCTCCTCTGCCGCCCGGAGGCCCTGGAGGGCCTCGGGGACAACGATCAACGCGGGAATGACAATCTATTGATGGTGTCACATTTAGAATAAGCTAAAGGGCAAATCATTCACTGACTGCATTTATCAACTTCATCGGACAAATAAAGATCACGGGTGCGCCTGATTTTGAGCATCGAAACCCAGGGAATGCCTCGGGCTTCTGAATGTTTTCGTTGAATGTCCATCATTCCCTCCCATGAGTCTCGATTGGTTGCCTGTTTCTTGATGAATTGAATAATCCAATATTCCCTTTCAAACCCGCAAAGTTTTAAAATCATCGAGGATTTCGGCATAAAGTGAATCCAAATCATCCAATAATATTTTTGCTCCAATTGCGCAGCTGCAAATGACAGCAATCGAGCAAAATGCGGATAAAATAACCCAATTCCTTTCGGTCAAGCAGGAAAAAACCATTTTTAATGGATTGACAAATGAAATAAAGGAGATGGGGGAATTGGAATGCTTTATATGAAGGATTGTGGCCTAAATAATTTCCCAAACTAGTTTTTAGTACCAAATTAATTCATTTATTTCTGCAGGTTTTGGATTGGGGAATAAATATGGTATTTCCATTAAATTGGATTTAATATAAGGAAAAAAGGGCTAGATTAATACAATTTTTATTCATTCAATATAATATTGTGCATTGTTTAATAAAATAAAAATCCAAAGAATGTTGAAATTGGCAAACAAATGTTGTTCATTCAATAATTGACATCGTTCTTTCGGCCACTTTTTCTCAATATTGGAAAATGATGTAGAGGGCATGAATTATGCCAGGAATGTAGCCAAGAATGGTGAGGATAATGTTGATGAGCAAATGAATTGAACAGCCGGTCTCCACAAAAACTCCGAGTGGCTAAAAATTGTAAATAAATTGGGAATGGAATATAAACAAACCGGAAGAAGGATGGCACACAGAACTTTGAAAATGTCCGTAAAAGTGACTGCCATTTTGATTAATTGCTTTTATTGTTTTTTATTTTCTTGGAGACAGAATATGATAAGCTGAAATTTATGTTATGAGGAAATTTTAAATAAATTGGGGGAATTTGAAGAAATGGTTGAAAGGAGGTCATATGATGATGGATGCCAATGGCAATAAATGCCGTTGGGCATTTTAAACCCGGAATTAACTAAAAATCGTTGTTAATTGCCAATTCGAATGTCAAAGAACACATTATAAAGGTGGAATTGAATGGAACTGGCAATTGCCAAAATAAATGAAATTTATTAGGGCCAGAGGCATATTTGATTGAAAGGCAAAGGAAAAGTGGTATTGAAAAGCAATGATTCAACAACTCATAATAAAAAGTCATTTCATGAGGGTGGGAGGGGAATCGAAGGGATGGATGTTGCGCATTTGGTCAATTCTTTTTTAAAGGCCCAAAGGGGAATCTTTTAAAATGAGTAAAAAATCAATTTGGTCCGGACTCCGGAGTATGGAATTTAATATTTGACTCATTGATTGGAGAGTTAATTTTTGGACAGCAGTTGTCAATAAAGAATATAACCAAATGCAGAGATATGAGATGAAGAACGGAGAGGATTTTGATTTTTTTGAAATTTATTTAGGTAAACAAAAAATTGGTATTGAAGTGGGTTAAATTGGAATTGAAAGAATGAAGAAATGGATTTATTTAATTGGGAATGGAAGGGAGTATTGCTCTGTTCATCGACCATCTCCCCGAGCGACAAAAAAATGAAAAGAACCTTAAGGACCAAACAACAACGCGCGGTGGCCGAGAAGGGGGGGCCTTCCTCTCAAGGTCGAAGGAAAAACAACCACCTAAAAAGCATCAAGAGGAAAACAACAACAGCAGCAGAGAAATGGATGGAAGCCCTTCACAAGGGAATTTGTCGAAAAATCGACAAAGGCCAACGAAATCAATGGACAATTGTTATATTATTAGCCTTGAAAATTATTTTGGCCATAAAAAAGGATAAATAACAATCGATATCCAAATTTATCATTCAATAAAGAAATTAAATCGATATTGACAATTCCATCAATATATCAATGCGGGAATATTCTTTTTATAAGAGCTCATCATTCAATAATAGCAAATGATGATTATTGCATGGATAAGGCCTGGAAAATAACCACAAATTGTGAGCAGCACATTGATGAGCAAATGGATGGAACATCCTTTTTCCATCCAAACTCCAATTGGCTTAAAAGAAGTGGGAAAATTTGAGGAGAATTTGGGGGATTTACCGGGATCAACAACGAGCAAAAACATTTGGGACAATCGGAACAAGTCAAAGGCATTCTTTAAAGAGGAATTTGGCTGAAGAAATCAATGGAAATGAAGGGTGGAAACGAGGTTTTATTTATATGCTCAATGGAGGAGAAAGGCGATGCGAAAATATGGGATTGGCCCATAAATGGAGATGGAAAGAGGAAAAGAAAACAAATCGTTCTAAAAGCACCAGTCGATGAATCAGATAATAATGACGGGATAAGTTGGACAAAAAAGTGAAATTTGGGAAAGAGGAGAAGGAATTTGTCCAAATACTTAATAAAAATGAATATATTTGAATTTCATGACCATTATTACCGCATCTCCCATATTATGGGATTACTTCAAACTTCGTATTTATTAACATTCTTATGAAATTAGACCCCTAAATTATAAAGTACACCACCAAAACACATTTTTTTTTGCATTTTATTCAACAAATACAATACAATATATATGGTACAATTACGATGATATTAGGGGAAGAACAATGGTGGATAGAAGGGAATGGGGACATGACAAATTACAAGAATAGATAGGAGGAATGGGGACGAGGAAGAGATTGATCCTATGGTTGCTTCATCTTCTGGTTGTCTTCGGCGCATCACATGTTGTATTCGATCGGCAGATTCTTGCGGCGGACCATGCCATCTCCTTGGAACCATTCGCGACGGAATTGCTTGGCTGCTCCCTCCGGTGTGTTGGTCCATTCCACGGTGACGCGGTCGTTGTTGGTGGCCTCGGTTGCAGAATCGAAGGCATCGCAGGAGATGGCAATGTTGATGGATTCCTTCGGGTCAAGCACTCCATTGGGCGGGTCCATGTTCAGACGTTGCGGGTTGGTCGTTTTGAAGGCGAAGCCGATGCGGTGACCGCCGGAGTTGATGATCTGTGGGAAAAGGGATTTATTATTTGATTTGGAAATTTTAATTTTAAATTAACTGACCTTCATGTAGTAGGTGTGCTTGTCATCGAACGGGGCGTTGAAGATGACCTTTTGTCCTGGTTGTGTCGCAATATCGCCGGGTGGAATTTGTGCCATGTTGATCGTCGAGATTGGTTGTTTGTTTCTTGAAGAGATTGATTTGCTTGTCGTTTGTTGGTTGATCTGCTGCTTGCTGAATGATGCTTGAACCATGCTGAAGCTGTCGCTTTTATACCATTAGATTTTCCATCATTATTGATTTCTCAATCAATAACATATACTGTATTAAGAATTTTGTAATATTTAAAAATATTGTATTGGCATTTGGTATAGATTGTATCAATTTTCAACTATAAAAGCTCAATGAAATACTCCAATCCAAACAATCGCCCAATTCACAATCCAAACAACTGCTCTTCTTCCAAACTCCCTCAAAATGACTGCATTCGATGTCAAGGCATTCTTCACCAGGCTCGTTGAAGGCATACGCGAAGGAAACCTTGTGCAATTGATCCCGAAAGAGGTTGGTTACGTTTTTATTGTTTTTAAACCAAATTAATTTCTTCTCTATTTTGCAGAATGTGATGCATCTGTTACACGAAGCCCGCAAAGTGTTCTTGTCGCAGCCGATGTTACTGAAAATCAATGGGCCCGTCATTGTCTGCGGCGATCTGCATGGTCAATTCTGTGATATTATGCGCATCTTCGAGTCCGAGGGATTTCCACACGTCAGAAACTATCTCTTCCTGGGCGACTATGTGGATCGAGGCCATCATCAAATCGAGCTCATTCTCTTCATGTTTGCTTGCAAGGTGGGATAAAATTTTGCTTTTGTTATTACAAATTTATATTCCCAACATTTTCAGATCCGTTACCCGAATAACTTCTTCATGCTGCGAGGGAATCACGAAACACAGAACATCAACAACGCTTACGGCTTCCACGATGCGGTGCTCAAATTCTACGAGGACGAAGAAATGTACAAATCATTCCAGCGGACCTTCGAGTTGATGCCACTGGCGGCCCTGATATCATCGCGGATTCTGTGCATGCATGGTGGGATAATGTTTTGTTTTTGTTAATACAAATTCCCATCATTTTCAGGAGGTCTCAGCCCACCGATGTTGGATGCGCCAAATCTTGAAATCATCAACAATATCGTTCGGCCACTAGAAGTGAGTTTAACATTATTCAAAAAGTGATTTTCTCATCCTTCATTTTAGGATAATCAAATAACTCAGGACAAAAATCAGCTTGCTGTCGACTTGCTCTGGGCCGATCCGGATGTGAATGTGCGTTTTTTCGGCAGAAATCCACGTGGCGCTGGCTGCACATTCGGACAAGAGGTGATCAACCAAGTACTCAGCCGCTTCAAACTTGACCTGATCATTCGGGCACATCAGGTTAGTCCATTTCCATTCAAAATTAGTTTATTTTTGATAATTTTATTCAATTTCAGGTCGTTCAGGATGGCTATGAATTCTTCGGCGGCAACCCAAACTCCGGCCTGTTGACACTGTTCACTGCTCCCCATTACTGCGGATTGTGAGTTTTGTTTGTTTAGAAATTGGAATGTATCTTCACAATTTTAGGTATGACAACGCTGGCGCTATTGTGAAAGTTTCGGGCGACTTGGGCATCTCAACAAAGGTTTGTCAATTTGTTTGCAATTTAAAACTTGATTAATTATAACAATTTTCAGGTCTTCCAACCAGGCTTCCAGCAGGCAAACAAGCGAAATGGAACATCATAAGGCAAAGAAGAGAAGCAAGGATGATGATGAACAATGAAGATAATACACAATTTCCCACACATTGTTGCATATAATTTCCTATTTTCCCATACATTGTTGCATATTATTTCCTATTTTCACATACATTGTTGTATATTACCATTCACCCTAATATCATAATTGTGTTCTTCATTTTTGTTGCATTGATTGAATGAATAAAATATTAAATGGAATTTTTTGATTTGCCATAAGACCATCCTTTGGTCGGTCAATTTTCCTTGCCTTTTCTTTGTTCTGCTGGGCCATATTCTCCAAAATGACCCAGACATTTTATGGCCTCATCTCTTCCTCCATTTTCCATTCTTTCATTAATTTTCTATGTACCCTTTCCCCTGCCATTTGCCGCTCTTTCCAATCGACCAAAAATGGAAAATTTGCCATCGCCTTTGGCCGAATTGGATTAGTCCCATTCGCCGTGCCATCCTCCCCCCTCCCATCCATTTCCATCTTTTTTGTTTCAAAATCCACCCCAAGGGAATCGACTGAGCCGGCAGTAGACAGGGAACAAGGCCAAATGATAAAGGCAACGAGAGGCTGACTCATTTAGGCCAACGAAATTGTTGTCCCTCATTGCCCCGATCCACTCCATCCAATTTTACTCCCCATTCAATCCTCGCATTTCGATTGACGTGGTGGATGAGTAATGTCCAAAATTGAATTTCAAAACTCCGGGAATACCCAATTAAATTACAAAATCCATCTCACCTTTCCATTCCTCCTCCAACAACCAAGTATTCCATGCACCTGAAAAAAACACCTGCGGTTGTCCCTTATCGTCCAGTCTCCAGCAAATCTCTCGTATTAAATTCCAATATGCACCTTTCTCCATCAATAATCCTCACATTTTTATCCTTTCCAACGAGGTGTTAAATCGGCTAATTTCTTTTTTAAAGGATTTTCTGAGTCTTAAGTCTAACGGTGGCTTTTTTTGCTCCCCACCCCCATATTTTTAGCCCCTTATTATCAATTATTTCCAGTTCCCACTTCTTTCGGCCCCCCATCTCCCAATACCCAAACACTTTCCAAAACCAATTATTCTGCCAATACCCCTTCCTCTGGCTTTCGGATGGGTTCTATCAAACAAAATTTCCATTCCTTTTAAATTTTCCCGCGTGCTTTTTTGGCCAAATTTGGACCAATTCCAATTTTATTTCCTTTTGGATAAGGCAGAATAAATTAATATAAAATTTTCCCAATTTCTTTTATCCAATTCAATTTTAATGGATTTCACATAGTAAATGTTTTATGGTGGCGAATTGAAAAGTGCTAAATTTTTTCCCTTTGAATAATCAATTTCCCCAACCTGACCTAGATCAGCAAAACTGATAAGGGAAAATGGCTTATTTACGATAATGCCCCATCATAAAGTCCAACCATCCGATCAGTATAATTTGAATAGAATAAAAGGGCACCGAATTGCTAAATAAAAGTAGAACAACAGAGATAAGCGAGTTCGTCAGCAGCGTAATAAAATAATAATATTAGAAGCTCAATTGCAAACCAACAACTTCCTATTTTTTTCTGCTAAAAAACCATCGGCTTTTTAACAAAAGGAAGGAAATTCCTTTAACATGCCAAAAATGCAAAAAATAAGATTCATTTAATTGTTTATCAGTAACAAATACAATAATTTCCGAAGAGAGGCAAAACAATGCTCAAGCCTCATTTCATATCGCCGGCGGAAGTTCCCCCTTTTTTCTTCTCATTTGCTAATAAACAAATGTAAAATGAAAAAATGTGGTGTGGAATAGTTGGCTCCAACACCTATATTTCTTTAGATCAAGTGATTTGATCGAAAGTACAAGCAATTTATAATAGCCAGATTAAAATTTGTTTCGGCATATCTTTTATTGAATTTATAGTTCCCATTCCATCCTCAATTATTCAACAATTCCCCAATTATTCCCCAATCCTACTGACACATTGCACTGCCCTGAATTATGTTATTTTTTCTTCCCTCTGCTCATCAAAATGGCCGCTGGCCGGGTAAGGCGGCAGAAATCGACCCATCTCTATGTGCAAGTGGTCGCCATACTTTCATTCCATTTCATTCCACCACTCATATATCCCCCATCAAGTGTTCATTCCCATACTTTAATTCATTCATCGCTGGACAAATACAAATCCCCGACCCCGACGGTCGACCTTATAGTTCATTTCATCCATCTCACCTATTCGACCCCAAACAACGCCATCAATTCCATCTCATAATTGACCACCCAATCCGATTCTAAAACCGCATTTGCCACACCAATTTAATCCAATTAAACCAACTTATTCCTTTATTAAAATGCAGTATACAAAAATAATCGAAGGACAACTGCCAATGAAGCCTGTTCATGGTATAATGATTCGAAATTGGCAAGAGGATATCGTCAATTTGGTACAATTTCCGCGAACTCATACAATTGTTTCTGCATCAATGTTCGCTCTGAAATTGGAAACTTGGCTCCGCATGAATGAGGTCAAATATAATGTAAGTTTGAATTAAAACAAAATGGAAATAAATTCAAAATTAATAGAACGTCAGCAACGAACTGACAAAGGCATCATCCAAGGGCCAAATTCCTTTCATCGAACTCAATGGTCGCCAATTCGCTGATAGTAACTTCATCATCGAGCATTTGAAAGGCCATTTCAAACTTCAAATTGATGGGAATTTGACCGCCCAAGAGTTAGCTGAGGCCAGAGCCTATTCTGTGCTCATTGAGGAATCTTTGTTCAGGTAGAACAAATAATAAAAATAAATTTATTCCATTTTTTAAGATGCCTTCTCTATGAACGCAGCAAAGACTTTAGCTGGCTCGCCACTGAGAATGGAATGTTGCCTCATATGCCTGGCTATCAAAAATTCATTTTCCAGAAGTTTCTGGTCAAGCATTTCCAAAATCGAGTATCAAAATTCCAATAAATTTACTTTATAATTCCAAATTTATAGATGAAGAAGACATTGCATGTTCAGGGATACGGTCGCCATACTCCGGAAGAAATTGAGGAAATTGCCAAAAAGGATTTGACAGCCTTATCGACGTGAGTTGAATAATTTTTTTGGAATCAAATTAATATTGGTTTTTTTTAGTCATCTCGGCAATAAGCAATTCATGTTTGGCGACAAGCCCAGCACAGTAAGCGACCAATCAATCAATATTTATTCTCTCTTTTGTCACCAATTTAGATCGATGCCACTTTGTTCGGTCTTCTCGCCCAATTCACGGACACTCCGCTCTACTCCGACAAGATCAAACCATTCATGGAGCAAAGTACACCAAATTTGGTCGAATTTGTGAAGCGAATGAAGGAACGCTATTGGCCAGATTGGGCACAAATCTGTGAGACATTGGCATTGAACCCAGAAGATATGAAGAAGGAGGAGCCTGCACCACCTGCTATAGTCGTGGCCCAGACCGAGACTACACCCGCGGTGACCGCAACAACAACGGAGACGATCACAGTTGTGCAAACTCAGGAAGGTTGAAAAGGCGGAAGAATCAAGAAATGGATGAAGAATAAAAATTTGATGATAAATTTGACAATTTAATTTAAAAACACCTTTATCATGATCAAACTATGTTGCTTTTAAATTTGAAAACTCGGATAACCCACACCCCATCTCCACTCTCTTATTTATTTAATTTAATTTGATACACATCTTTCGCTTGATCTTTGAAATCAACCTCTTAATCGCATGACAAATAAATATTCCGTCCGAATAAAGCTTAAATATTTTGGATGAAGTTTATTTAATTTAGAAATCAGAATAAAACAAATGCGTTGTTTAATTTAAATAAGTCAAAATATGTGTTGGTCTTGTGCTTAGTTTAAATCAAAGTATTTATGTAAGTAACATCCTCTTCCCATTTATCATCATTCAATTCTTTCCCTTCCTTTTGCTTTCATCATCCTCAGAATTGGTCACTGCCACCACCCAGCTGTTCTTGATAGACCTGAAGATGGAATGGGATAATTAATTATGCTCTCAAGAAATAATAACAAACCTCAATGACATCGTCCTCTTCCATTTCCAAGCTTTTGGGTGTGTCATCGTCGTTGACCCGGCGACCATCGAACAGGAAGCGAAGCGAACCGACCTAAAAATGTTGATTAAAAATTCCATTTCCATTTAATAGTTATTTTCTTTGGTTCTAGAATCAAGTTTTTAAAAGAAACCCAGCAGGTTTTTCCCAATAAGAACAATTTACGTCCTAGTTATCCCCCAAGTTTCTAGCTTTTAAAAGAACAAACCGTGACTCCAGTACGCTCTGCGTAAGCCTTCTTCAGTTTGCCCATGCTGGTCCCATATTTGACTCGGAAATGCACTTCATTGGTATCCTGAAATAGCTAATCTCATTATATCCATGAAACCCAAAAATTAACAAACCTGGCCAACCACTTTCAGTTTAATGTATTCAGCAGATGGCGCTTGCTGGCCTTGACCTCCTTCTTCTGCAGCAGCAGCAGTGGTGTTTTCAGCATCAGACATTTTCAAAATTTAAATATTCGATGATTATTTGAAATTAGTTGAAGAAAATCAAATCGCTTTATTATTTCTCTGTAAAAAATTTTATTAGATCACTTTTAGTTTATTATTTTGAAATATGAGGTGCGAAAGTCGGTTGGACTGGACTGGACCATTGGATTGGATTGTGTCCACGCCCCCACCCCGTTAAATTTAATCGATAAAAATAGCATTTGACTCTTTGCTACTCTGCCATGCATCGATTTTTTGAATTGGAATTTTTGATTATTAAAAGTACAACAGCAGGACGTATATAAATTTTACGTGATGCGATTATTGATTGATGGATATAATCGATCGATCGTGACGTGATGAGTGAAATACAATTAAGCTAGATAGGAAAAGCCTAGAGAATATTTTAGGCATATGCATACTACATAGGCATATAATAGGTACGGTACCAAATACCATACATTTTACATATGTCTTGATCTTGACTCTTGATGTATTTTTAACAATTCAATTTAACTATATAAAGGCTAAAATTTGCCATTCTTAAAACCAGAAAATTGTTCTTCCATCCGTCATATTCTCCCAGCAATTCAAATTCCAATGGCTTATATTCCGGCAAAACGCAAACGAGGCTTCAAACTTCAATTCAATGTTCCATTGCTTTTAATTCTTTTGATGATCACAACTACGGAGCTTACTTTTATTCGTCCAAACAATATGCACGATGGGATTCAAATCAAAAGCAACCAATTTGATGGCACAAGGCTCAATTATTCTGGCTCAGAACATCACGAGGATAGCTTCATGGTATTTTTAGCAAGAATATTTTTTCTAATAAACCTATTTTTCAGATAATGCCATTCAAATCTTCAAATGGACAGCTATTACAAAGGAACAAACGTGATAATCAAAGTCAAGATGTTTCTACAGCAGAAGAGCCAATGAATACAACAAATCAGCCCAATGGATCGTCGACCACCAACGGAACTTGCGCAATAGGACACCAATTGGCATTATTCCTGACGCTGCTTGTGCTCAACCTCATTCTGCTGGTGGCCATACTTGTGTTGATATTCTTCATTTGCCGTCGAGGAAAGAAAACAACAGCGGCGAAACCAATTGAGCATCAACCGTATTGAAAGATGAAAGTGATAAAAACAAACCATCCACACATTTTCCCATTTCTATGTCAATTTTCCCCATAAACATTGTTGTTGAATTTTTCCGTCCCATAATATAATATTGTTATGACCCATTTTTCATATACATTTGTTGTTTTTGTCCCCTATTTTTGTATATACAATTTCATGTGATAAATAAATAAATGTGTTTATCGTGAATAAATTTATTTGACCAAAAAATGAATAGTATATAGGCAAATTTAGGTCGATTCATCAGCATCCTCATCTTCGTCTTCATTATTATTGTCATTATCATCATTTTGTTGGGCCTTTGGCGATGCAATTTCTGTGCCATTGCCACTATTTGGTGGTTCCGAGATTGATTGGCCCAAAAAATTCTCCAAATCCCGGTGCTTTTCCAATTCATGGTAGCTGTCAGCAAATGTCTTCTTTATCTCTTCAAAAATCCGTTCATCATAAACCGAGTGGGCGGCATTGCTGAGTGTAAACGGTTCCTCAATGCAAATGCAATGCCATTGGGTGAGTGAATTGAATGGAGACTTAAAATGAATGAAATCATTTCAACGTATTAACCCATTATCTAACCTGATTCTGGGTCACTTGAGATCGATTCACTTTTCTGCCCATTCGAATGCTGATTGCGTCTTTGTCAAAACTGAAAAATACATTCAGTGTAATTCTTATGAATAATATCCAAAAAAAACATACTTAAAATCAAATGCAAAGTATTTGAGAAAGCCCAGCAATAATTCGCTCAGGGAAAGACGTTGATCAAAGCTCCATAAAGTGTTCGGTTGTGGTTCCAATGATTGCGAAACGTTCAGCAGGCTCACATCGGTTTGACTGTTGAACCGATTTGGATAAAGTAGTTGAAGAGAAGGGAGAACGGGTGGATTGGCGCCACATTGGAGGTAATGGATGACCATCAAAACGAGTGAATATGAAGTAAAAGTTGAACGGCTGGCATTGTTGATCCCCCGGCGTTTGGCCCATTCTTTAACCACCATGACGATAGGACGAACTCTCCAATCAACTAAATTAATTCATTTATTTATTTTCGGATGATTAAAATAACTCACATGAACTATAATGGCACAATAAATGTGTATTGTGAATGGCCACTGCATTGTTCACATTCAAATCGACCATTATGTCCGAAAAAACCCCATCGCATTTGATTCGCAATATTGGAACTTTGGCTGTGATTAATTGCTGATCCACTACAATTTTGTGGTGTTTTAATGCATCCATTACGGCGGTCAGCACAATTATTGCATCGGTTTTTTGATCAATCTTAAAAAGTTCAAAGGTTTTAATAGTTTAATCCAAATTTTGCTTACATCTTGATGCGTTATCATTAAACAAAGATCCAAATCAGACCGCGAAGTTCCGAATCCATTCAAAGATGAGCCCACGATGTAAAGTCCACACACTGAAATTTATTATTTTTGCACATTCATTTAAAGATTAAAATTACTTGGAAATATTGGAGAAATCGCGTAATAAAGTTGATCACGTAGGATTAATTTGCGATTCAGTTGATAAGTGTTCTGCTCAATATTTTGATGGAAATTGTAAATATGTTCGCTGAGCTTAAATAATAATAATTGATTAATTAAATTGAAATCCCCTGCAACTCACCACATCCATGCATGAAATGCCACCAGAAGTGAATGGCGGCTTTGAGTGGTTTTCATCAGCAGGCAATAAAATTGAGCGTCCATTGCTTTTGGTGCTCGTGTTACTGACATGGCGGACGCGAAATGCCATATGTTCATCAGCGGCTGGTGAAGTAAATTGAATAGTGGTTGTCATATGGTGAAAATTTTTAATTTTATTGGACAAATTTAACACATAAATTGTACAAAACCAACCCAACCCTATCCTCATGTTTATTTTACCCTTATCCCTTCTTAAAGATTTCTATTTTGGAACATAAAAAATTGAATAAATAATTGCTTTTGCTATCGTTTTTCGTTTCTACTTTGCGTACTGAAATTTCGAAATTTTATTCATCATCCCATTCCCATCCCATTATTGCCTAGCTTTCTTTTCTTTTTCTCATATTGCTTTTTTGATACTAATTTCGCCTTTTCAAATCGTGTCAATAAATAATTTTTTTAATTAAAAATAATATCGTACATTATCGATTTTATTTTTTGTTTTACCGGGATTTTTATTGACTGCTGCGAAATTTCCGGTGCAAATATCATCAGAAAATTGTTTGGAAATTGAAAGTCGAAAAGCCGCATCTCTTATGGCCTTGCTCATCCGAATAGTGCGCCTATCGAATGTAGGCGGTGAATTTGGTGTGCTTGAATCGGCACTATTGCTGCTGAATTCATCTGTTGCTGATATCTTCAGCTGATCGAAACATTCGCCATTTTCTTCAACCATTTCCGGGGTCATGGTCCTCAGCGGTGTTATTGCTCCTTCCGTGGGTGTGCTGGCCACCGTCCCGCCCGATGACATTGATTCAACGCCTGAACTGCTTGGACAACCTCCACTGTCCGGTGGGAGCATTTCTTCCGTTTCCGAACAATTTGAACACGGTGGCAGACTTTCATCCTCATTCTCCTCCTCACTATCTTCCATTTCATGCCCTCCCTTCGTCAATTCAAGAGGAACATTTTCAATAGCCGCGTGCCGTTGGCCTCCTCTCCTTTTCAAGTCCAATTGGCCAAGTAAAAGTAGTTGACGTGTCCAAATTGGGCTTGGCACAATTGAGAGGAGTGTGCGTTCTACAGGGATTTGGAAGATTGGAATCACCGGAGGAATTTTGGCCAATCGACGATCATCACCAAAAAAGTGCCAATTTGGAAGTTGGCGAAACATTGGATTGTCGAAAAGAAGTCGCCCATTGGGCCGATGATGCCTCGAGGGAATTCTTTGCTGCTGCTTAAATTTATTTCCAAGTTGGACCACCGTAAATTGAATTTGTTGTTGATTCTTTTGGGGCAATTCCTCTTCATTTATTGCAGCTTGAATTGAGGGGGAATGGCCCAGTGGAAGGAAAGGGGCGGCGGAGAATTGGAAAGATTTGTTGGCCTTGGTCTCTTTGAGTACATTTTCCACTTTTTGTTGTTTTTGTCCCCAAGAATTGGCCAATTCGAAGACCACAAATTGTGGAGGTGTGGCCAAGTTTGGCATTTGAAAGCCCATCATAAATTCCGTCTTTTGTTCAACAATGGCATTTGTCCCAATTTGATTGCCTTCAGCAATTTGGACTGATGGCAAATTCTCATCGGCGGATGCGGCCATTCTTTTAGAGATTCACCTTCTTTTTTTGGTGGACTTTTAAGCCTTTGTTATGGCCTCAATAAACGGAACTGATCGGCTGCTGTTTTTGTGTAAATTTGTTTAAAACTGTGCCTCGTTTTTGGTCTTCTTCTTCTCCGACCCGCCTCTTTTTTTGTTGATTTCACTTTTTGTCGCTTTTGGCCTGTTCCAAATTCTCGATTTTCGTTCCCTTTGCTGTTTTTCTGGCACTTGGCAATTTTTTGTACTGCTACTTTTTTGCCTGTTGATTGGCGGAACATTCGCCGTCAGAATCAGCGGAAGAGAATTTTAGAAGGAAAACGCAAATTGGGCGACTTTTTCTGGGGAATGCCGCCAAATTAATGAAATGAAGGCGACGATTTGGGAGGCAGGGAGGATAATAATTGGTGAATTGGTTTCGGTTTTGGTGGCTGCCCAAACAGCGCACACAAATCAAAATGAGTCGAGAATGGTTGGCTGCAACAATAAATTCACCGATTTTTGGGTTAATCGACTCGAATTGATGGGCGAGAAAAGACGAAAATGGGAGGGGAGGGGAATTCGCGGGGTTGGATTGGATTTGAATGGATGGACTTTTGGGGGAGTTGATTTAGGTGGGCGAAACGGCAAATATGAATTGAGGAAAATGAATGAATTGAAGAGGGGAATATGTTTATGGTTTGGTTTGTAGAAGAGGCGGAAATGTCTGAATGAATGGAAGGGGAACGATAAATGCTGGGCAAATTGAGCAAATTTATTTGAAAAGCTGCCACAAAAATGGAGCATTTTTGTTGTTGGCCAAACTAAAAAAGGGATGGAGCCAAAAGAAAGAGGGGGGGGGGGGGGGGGGAATATGGATATATTTTCGAGCAAACAAATTCGGAGGCCCTAAAAGGCGGGGAGTCAACAACAAGGTAAGGGGGGAAGGACATTTCTTTCTATGGATGGAAGATGGATTCAAAAATGGGGGAAGAATGAATGAACGGTCGAAAATGTGGATGGACGAAGGATGAGGACGGAGGACACGCATTCAAATAATGGTATGGAGCAGTTTACATTGATGGGAATGGGAATAGAAAGGGATAAATACGCCCAAATACATCGATGGAAGGCGACCTTTTCTTTCTGCGCAGCAAATTTGCTCATCGGCCCAAAGGAAAGTTTTCCTCAAGGCCGAAAGGATTCATTCCTCCCTTTTTGGAGGTCAATGATCGCCGACGGATGATAATTCCCTCGGGGAAAGTCACCTGAGGGGCGATTGGTTTAGGTCCGGCAGACATTGGGGAAAGGGGAAATTGATTTAAAGTCACTAAAAAGTGGCCGAAGGGATTTTTGGGTGGATAGACCAACAATTGACGGGACAAAATGAAAATGGAAAGGATGGAATGGACATTGAACAATTGTTTCAAGAGAGGGGGTTTTGGCCATAAAAATGGATGGAAATGGGCTGGAGACGGACAGCCCCAATTATGGATGAATTTGGTTGATAAGAAGGAGCTGATTTGAATTGGAAAAAAATGGTTTGGAGGGAAAATGGAAAGGCAAAAATATTGGAATATTGAATTGGAATGGAATAAAATGAATGGATGATTTGGCGGACTGCAAAAGGGGAGGGAGGGAGGGGGTTTGGCCCAGACGACGGCGAATTATTATTTCACCCTTTTTATTTAATATTAGTGAATTAAATGCATAAAATTGGGGAATATTCATTCAATTTTAAGTGCACTTTATATTGTCAGTCAAGGCTTAATCATTGAATTGAATGAATTTAAAATGAATATTTATTTATTTTAATCCATTCCCAAAGGCCTTTCACCAGCAATTGAGGATTTTATAAAGAATGACAAATTGAATTAATTTTGTTTGAATTTATTTTTCGATTTGCCAATGGAGAAAGGGAAAATCCATTCATTTGGCCAATTCCATTGCTCAATTAGTGGAAAATGAATGGGGAAATGGCGGAAAGAGAAGAATGGAAGCAAAAAAAAACATCATTAGAGGCCGTCGGGAATGGGAAAGGGGAATGAATATATGGAGGGGGAATAATAAGCTTTAGATGGGAAAATGGATTATTGATGGGAAAATATTCCATTTATTTTAGTAATAATAAAAGGGCATTTTATTTAGGTAGAAGAATGGAAGGAATTAAATTGGGATGGACCAAAGAATTGGCCATTCCTCATTCCCTTTCGATGCAAAAGAATTTGTTGGTTTCTGCGCGAGAGGCCGGCCACTTTTTTGAGGAGGGCCATGCGCGAAAAAAAGAGAAAGGTGGAATTCCTGTGCGCGGTGCCAGGTGAGGCCATTTCCGCCGGGAGCAGAGGAAAGGTGAATTTAAGGGGAAACAAAAATAAATGACAAATAAATGGAAGGAAATGGGTGGAGCGAATAAATATTTCGAAAGGAATTAAAGGGGGAAAAGGTGGACGAGAGTGGAGGGGGGGGGAAGAAGAATTAGTTGCATTTGACGTGAACGATTTCTTGGAAATGATCCCCCTTCCATTTATAGGCCAAATTAACATTAATTAAAATTGACTATATTAATTCTTTCTGATTAATTTTTGATTTGAAAAGGCGAATTTTACTATTTCAATTTTAATTTAATTCATCAGCCATTTTCCCACCTTCTTGCCCTGAATTTGCCCTCGGCATTTTCCCATTATTCTCCTTTTCCATTCTGCCCATTTCCTTTGAATTTCCCTTTTCGCCTCCTTCCCTTCGCCCATTTTGACGTTGCGCATTCCCAATTGGAGGAGTAAGATGGCCAAAGCGAGCTAAAATGGTGGCCAATTGTTGGGCATAAAATTGACGGTAAAAAAGTCGTTGTTGAATGTAAAATTGGTGGAGGGCCGGATTTGAGGAAATGTCGAGGAAAAGAAGCCCAGATGAGGCTGGAGGAGGGACACCGAAATAAGATTCCTGGAAAATGAGGAAATTCAAAGGAAAGTGGGAATAAATTTTGACGGACTTGTTGCTGCACAAATTGACACCTCCTTGGAGGATTGGCAGTCCTTTCGGGGCCGATGGCCTCTTCCAGGGGTGAAGGTGGTGATTCGGTGCCACAACTTCCGGTGCTGCTTCCGCCAATTCCGCTGGAGGAGGAAATGAGGGAAAGGAGGGAAGAGGAAGAACAAGATTGGGTGGCAACATTCATTCGCTGAAAGGTGGCCATTGGCATTAATTAATGTGCAATATTGGCACAAAAAATTGTGCCAACCAACCTTTTGAGGTCTCCCTCGCCATCTTTGCCTCCGCCAAATGGCGGTGGCCTCCTCCCCTTCGTCCTCGGCCCCAATATTCGGTGGCCATTCCTCCTCATCGCCGGCTGGCTCCGAAAGCAAATCACCGCGGGTTGGACAATTTCGGTGTTTTGAAGGGGAAGAATCACGGCTGGATGCGGAAGAGGAAGGAAAAATTGGGGAAAAGGAGGATGGAAATTGATGAGAATTGGCCAAGGAGGAATTCATTTGGCCAATTGGAGGGAATGAATTTGTTGTGGTCGATGAAGAATTATTCGGCATTTGTGCTGGCAAAAATAAATGGAAAATGGATTATAAGGGGAAAAAGGGCGAGCAGCTGATTTCAAAGAGAGAATATGGAAAGGTGATATTCATTGAAAAATTAATTTAATTGTGGCCAATTCACGGATGGATGCCGCAAAGATGGGTAAAATAAATCCATATTTGGACAAGAAAATTCCTTTTATAGAAATTTAATGGAAAGGAAGCACTTTTGAGGGAAGCCAACGGCATTTTTGGGAATCTAGAAAAATGAATGGAGGGAAAGGGAAAATGGAAATTGGGCATCCATTTTTGCAAAAAACATCATTGCAAAATGAAATGGATGTGATGAGAGGAGGGCATTCACGAGGCCTATCCCCCGCAGCAAAAATGGATGAAAATGGAAATGATTGGATTGGCCACCTTCCAAAGTGCAATTGACTTGGCAAATTGAAGGAAATTGGCCAATGCACCGAATGTGAATAAATGCTTCCTTCATTCTCGAAATGATTTTTGTGCCTCCAACCCTACATTTTCCTTTCCATTTTTTCTTTCAAGTCAATGCTCGTTCGATTTTCCCCGCACTTTTCCCCACTTTTGTCATTTGCGGACGGGGAACTTGCTATTTGATAAAAAATGAGGAAAAAAGAGAGGGGGACCGAATTTGTTGGGTTCATCGAAGTTTGACAATTTCCACTTTTAAATGTTTGGTTTTGTTTTAGGCGAAATTCGAAGGGAAAAAATGTGAACGAAGGGGCTGGAAGGTGAATTTGTGTAGAATTAATAGGACAATGTTGGGTCATAAAAGACAGCTGGATGGATTTTATATGGCCAATAGAAGATTTGTTTATGAATTTGGAAATATGCGTTATCCACAACCTAACAAATGGAATTCGTTTGTGTCCATGGTTTAATCTTTGGTGATTCTTTCCATTGTTAGAACAACCAAAACAATTTTTGGATGGATAAAAAGGCATAAATAAAAACAAGTGCAAATGTGAATTAAGGGCAAAATGGGTGGAATATTCTCAAGAAGGGTGTTAGGTCATCTAACAATAGTACAAATAGGGTAAAAGTATTCTTTGCGGATGTGTTTTTTTCCGGAAAATGTTCGCCAAAATGTGTTTTCACTTTCCGGAAAATGTTAGCCAAAATGTGTTTTCTCCTTTCTAGAAAATGTTCGCCAAAATGTCTTTTATCTTTCTGGAAAATGTTCGCCAAAATGTGTTTCTCTTTCCGGAAAATGTTCGCCAAAATGTGTTTTCGCTTTCCGGAAAATGTTCGCCAAAATGTGTTTTCCCTTTCCGGAAAATGTTCGCCAAAATGTGTTTTCTCTTTCCGGAAAATGTTCGCCAAAATGTGTTTTCCCTTTCCGGAAAATGTTCGCCAAAATGTGTTTTCCCTTTCCGGAAAATGTTCGCCAAAATGTGTTCCTTTCCGGAAAATGTTCGCCAAAATGTGTTTTCCCTTTCCGGAAAATGTTCGCCAAAATGTGTTTCTCTTTCCGGAAAATGTTCGCCAAAATGTGTTTTCCCTTTCCGGAAAATGTTCGCCAAAATGTGTTTTCTCTTTCCGGAAAATGTTCGCCAAAATGTGTTTTCCCTTTCCGGAAAATGTTCGCCAAAATGTGTTTTCCCTTTCCGGAAAATGTTCGCCAAAATGTGTTTTTCCTTTCCGGAAAATGTTCGCCAAAATGTGTTTTCTCTTTCCCGAAAAAATGTTCGCCAAAATGTGTTTTCCCTTTCCGGAAAATGTTCGCCAAAATGTGTTTTTCCTTTCCGGAAAATATTCGCCAAAATGTATTTCTCTTTCCGGAAAATATTCGCCAAAATGTATTTCTCTTTCCGGAAAATATTCGCCAAAATGTATTTCTCTTTGCGGAAAATGTTCGCCAAAATGTATTTCTCTTTCCGGAAAATATTCGCCAAAATGTATTTCTCTTTGCGGAAAATGTTCGCCAAAATGTTTGGAGGTGATCAAATTTGTATTAACCCTTTCTCTATTGTGGAGATTATCCGTTCAATTCGGTCTTCTAAATCTCCAAATTTTGCCAAATAAAATACTTAGAAAATTTTCAGGAAAATTGCGCGAAATAATGGAAGTGAAAGGAGGGAAAGAAATGCGGAAAGGAATCTGCATGCTAACTGGCTTAATTTTTGGAAAGAATAATTGGTGGCGATGGGCCGAGGGGTTGAATGGAGATTCAATCAGCCGCCGGTAATTGTTGATGGAGTAAGAGGGAAATTACAATAGAAGAGGCAACAAACATTCCAGCATTTCAATTTCATCTACATCTAAAGGCCAAATCCCTTAGGGATAAATCAAAATCATTCTTTTGGATGGGAGGGGAAAGTCGGCTTTTGGCTGCATTTCAGCAAGAAGGAGGAAGTGGTCGGCCCCAAATGAATTTGGATGAATGCAAGCGCGGATATTTGCCCCCAGCTACAATAATTTGCTTCTTCTTCTTACATCGGCCGCACGCCGCAAACACAACAAAACCCGTTTTCTTCCCCATCCAACAATTGTTAAATTGATGGACGATCGGCACAATCGGCCACAATAAAGCGTAAAAACAGCCCATTCTTCTCTTCTGAGTTTTTTAACGGGTTGGATATGAATAAGGGGAAAAATGGGTGGATGGATTCCCCGCAGCAGGATGCAATCAACCTTCGCAGCATTCCTCGCCACCTTTTTATTCATCTTTAAGCAAAATGATTGGGAAATGAGATTGAATGGCAATTGAAATGTGCTCTTATTTATAATAAACCCTTTGTTTGTTTAGAATTTAGATCAAAAGTATAGACGAATATTCAAATTTGAATTGACGTGTCAATTCAGTGAATGAAATGACCTTTTCATTTGGTTGATTTACCCGAAAGGCACAGATGTTTGTTAGAGGGGGAGGGGAGGGGATTTGCATTTTTTGTGCATTGTTTGAATAGCAAGCAGAGGCGCAGGACGGTGGATAGACAAACTTGGTAAATTATTTACAAAAATGGATAAAGGTGTTCAAAAAAGATTAGGACCCATTTTTTAAGAAAAAAAGAATGACATCTCATTTATTAGGGCAATTTTTTGATTTCAAATGACCGAGAATTAAAGTGGGTGGAAGGAATTTGTGGTCTCCCTTGAGTGGAAGGGCAAAGGTGAAAAGAATATTGGGGGACTGGCGCCTTCCCCTTTTCCCCATTCCAAACAAAAAATGAATGAAAGCAGCTGTCACCAAACAATTTGGCCCCATGCGAAGGTTTTCCCTTAAAATGCTTATGGCCCAATATGAATTGCCAATTATTTCGAATGTCCCATGGGAAAACAAACAAAATATTGACGTTCATTTTAATGGATGGGGGAGGATTAAACTTTGAATGAATTAATTCCACCAACAATTTTTATTCGAATTAAAACAACAAAATAGAAAAAAATCAACAAAATTTGTTGACTGAATTGGGTGGAGGAATTTTTGTTGATGAGTAATTAATTTTTGAGGGGATTATAAATTTTAATATCGAATATATTTAGAAGGAAAAAAAGAAATGGATGAATAAAATCAAAATTAAATTTGGTTCACAATTTGAATTTTAGGGAGGGAGGGGGGATCGGGGATTGATTCGAAAATTTTAAGAAAAAATGTTTGATTTATTTGGAAGGAAAGGACTAAAAAAACTAATATAGGCAAAAAATTCGCCAAATGTTAATGAGCACACTCATCAATTTTAATTGTAATGGAGTGGCCATCCAAACATCCAAAAATTGTCTTCTTCGTCCTTCTCCACATCTCCCTCCTGTCCATTTTGCCCATCATTTTCCTTGCCGCCCATTCCATCCTCTTCATCATCGTCCGATTGCATTGCACATTCACCGCAACTGCCCACACTGGCCGTCTCCCCATCACCATATTCTCGGTGGTGGGCACCAAAATGGACATCATTTCGATTAATTCGATTCCTAAATTGATGCCAAATTCAATTTGAATATATTTTCCACTTTTGACTCACCAATTATCTTTTGAAGCAAAATAAAATATTGCCGGATTACTTGCATCAAAATCCTCGTCGTCGTCGATTGTTCCTCTATTCCCAAAACTGTAGGCGCCCATTCCCGTCCAAATGAGCCAATCGCCAACATTTAATTGCCGAAAATGACAAATTGTTTGGACAATGTCTGTCTCCTCATCCTCAAAGCCCATTTGGCCAATCACTGTCCCGTAAACATCATCCATTGGGCAATGTTGTTGATCATTCTTAATTAATTATTTTTAAATATTCGAAAAATAAAACAAACAAAAAGTGGGAAGCATTTTGGTTCATTATTTGGCATTATTCGGCAACCAAATGAGCCATAATATCCATCGTTGATTTGATAGAGGAATGCCTGTTGGCCAGCATCAAAATCTAATAAAATTTACATATTATTATTTATTTTAATTATTTATTTTTAACCATTATTTGTCACATAAATTGCATCAATTGGCCTTTTGTCAATTACATTTGTGATCAGTGAATAAACTGAACCAGCAAAAAATTGGCCAGGTGTTGCCATCAATCGAATATTCTTCTTGAAAAATCCATGAATGTCCAATTGTCGATTTATGTGAGAGCAAAGCTGAATAAAAAATTGAATTGAAAATTAATTCAGTGGAGAACCTCATTGAAATTTGAATATTGCCAATCATTGGATGGACTGACAAATCCGCCGCCAATGTTCAAAATGCTCATTTGATGGCCAAAAGCAGTGCCAACACGAAATAGACGAGCACTCAATTCGACGGCTTCAGTGAAAATTGATGGGCAAAAACAATCGATGCCAATGGAAAATGAAATGCCAACACAACGGAGGCCAATTTCGGATGCCAATTTCAGGAGTGCAAATCCCTTCTCCGGTGAACACCCAAAAAGGGCGGTTGGGTCCTCTGATTCGGGATTTACACAAATTTGCAAAAGTAGGCTGAAAAATAATTCACTTTTGAAAATGATTTTTAATGGTTTTTACTTTGCATTTGGATGATTGCTCAAAATTCGGTCAAGGTCGCCCTCAGAATCGAAACTGAGCAATTGAACACCATTTTTGTTGGTTTCTTCAATTCCGCATCGAGTCCAGCAAGGATTTGAGCAATAAATTCGTTCTTGCGGAACAAATTCCAATGCCGTTTGCAATTCATCCGGTTTTGTGCAATTAAAACCAATCGATGAAGGATGAAGGGCCAAAAGACGCAAAAGGACTGGATCCATATTGCATTTGATGGAATAATATGGATAAATTCGCGGCAAATTCCGTCCCCAAATGTCCAACAATTCATTGACTCGATCGGCATTCATCACGTAAAATGGTTCATAATCATTCTGTAAATATAAATTATTCACTTTTTCTCGATAATCCAATTTAACCTGAGCGTTTTTCAATGTGGCGACCTGGGCAGCAAAATTGAATGGTGAATAATTGTTTGAGTCAAAAACGGTTATTTGGTTATTTTGGAGTTGAACGGTGTGCTGATTTGGTGGTCCGATTTTTTGTACATCCTTTTGCGAAATGGCGGGGCTCATACTAAATTGTATTTTATATTTTTTTTTTTTAATTGCAAATTACCTTGTTTTCGGTATTAGGGCGGTCTCTTCAATTGTTTGATGAAAGCCGCAAGCTTCCTTCGCTCAAATAGGGCCAAGCGCTGTCCGTCGACTTTGTTCACTGATTTTGCGAGATTGGGAGTGTGGAGAAGACTTTGTTGGAAGTTTAGAAGGCGAATTTTGAAGAAGTTTAAAAAAGCCGCAACCCCAAAAGAATAGGAGGGTCAGCTCAAAAAGCAAACCTATAAAAAAATTTTATTTTACTAGTTTGAGAATAATTTATTTACAATATTTGATTATGATAGAACCGATAATCCAATAGCAAATGTGGAAATCTCAGGAAATAATGTTTGGATCAGGATCCTGAATTATACTTATTAATTTTAAATAATTTGATAATAAAAATATACCCAAGGTGGATCGGCGTTTACGTCCAAGTTTTGGGTGTTACGTGACCTTGGTTCCGAAGAGTGGAGGAGCAAAAGTAAAAGAGCGAACTTAAAATTATATTTCATTAGTTTGAATTATTTATCCAAATCCATTTTACCGATGGGAGTGTAAGACTTTCTAAATATTCTTCTGGAGGAATCTTTGCTGGTTATTTAGGGTAGATTTTTCAAAATTCACGCCCATAAATCGCTCTCCCAAAAGCGATTATGAACTCAAAAATGAGAATTAAGAAGTTTGTTCAGCCAAAAAAAATGATTTCGATTGTAATAATTGTATAATGCGCAATAAAGTAATTTAGTTGTTTCTCTGAAATTTATTAATTTAATTTAAGAAAACAATGAAATGTGCACACGCTAACTTAGATACATAAAATAATTACGTTCCTTGATTAACCTATTAAATTAATCCATTGGAAAAGTTGGGAAAGATAAGAGGATTTTGTTAAATTTTCCTTCAATTTCTAATAGATTTCGTCATTTGTTTGTTGCTTAAAAAAGAATTAATCATCAAAGTAGTATTAAATTTTAAGGAAAAGTTAGTCGTTGGGCTTCATCATCGAATAAAATTTGAGGTAAATGTTTAAGTAGAGAAAAACTATAATCCCTTCTCTAGCAAGTGTTTTAAAAGAAAGCAACAAGCATCATCGCCTAAAATTCTATGTTTAATCTTTTTATTGGGTAAAAATGGAAACCGGATGGGACGGGTTGAATAGAATTTTTGTTTATTGATAATGGCGGGGTCGATTGAAAGAAATTAAGATAAACTTTTCACTATCTTTCTTTTTTTTTCTCGTGCTAAAGTAAAGTGGCTTTAGTGTTGGCGTAAAATATTATATGGTTTGTTTAGCTTTTAGGTTTCGGCACGCTTTTATTTATATCCCATGAATTAAAATTTAAACACTTATTCTTTTTTGATGTTTTTGTTTCTATCATATCAAACGTCAAACCAAACCCTGAATTTTAAGGTGAGTTTGAAAAATCGATATTTTAATTACTCTAACTAAATTTTTATTTTTAATGCACAAAATAGTTAGGATAAAATGTCTTTATGAAAATATCACATGGATTAGAGATAAATACAAAATAAAATTGATCAATAAATATCAAATTTATGTCGGTTCATTTCCGATCCGAGCGATTCTCCATTTCCAGTTTTAATTTTTAATAATAAATAACATCATTTTCATTCAATTTATTAAAAAGAATAAATAAATGTAAAGTTTATTTTTAATAGATAAAGCATATACGAACTGGAATTATTCAAAAACTTGTTTACAATTAAAACTTCCGGAATGAATGGCTTCGTTGATGTTACGGGGATAGGCGAAGATACTATTGATGTGCAGAATGGAGGAAATGCTCCGAACAATGAATTGCCCAGTGTGAACAAAGAAGTGGTCATTGATCGCATTCGGGAGGAACGATTGAATCAAGAGACGGGCGAGCACGAATATTTGGTCAAATTCAAACCGGTCAAGGAAACTTGGATGGCCGCAGCTCAGGTTGATGTCTTCCCGGAGTTGGTTCAGGCTTTCCAGGTTTAAATTAATTTTATGACAATTTTAAAATATTTTAATTAAAATTAGAAACGCAAGGAAAAGGCAGTCAGCGTCGACGAAGAAGAACAAGACGAAGAGGAACATGATAGCACCGGGGATGAAAGTGACAATCGTCGCCATTCGGCACGCGAACGTGCACCGACCAAGCGATATGGTTTATTTATTCATTGATAATTAAATTTAAAATAAATTAAGTTGATGAGGAAAAGGAGAAAAAGAAAAAGAAGACAAGTCCACGCAAGGTCAAACAATCAGCGAAGTCTGTTGCAAATCAAGAAGATGACCAAGAGAATTCCGACGCCGAATATACTCCCGAGAAAATTCTGGACAAGAAAGTTCTGAAGAATGGAACGGAGAAATTTTTGGTAACAAAAATAAATTTAGAAAAACATTTACATATTAATATTATTAAAGGTGAAATGGCAGGGTTATGGGCCAAAATGGAGTTGGTTTTAATTTTGAAAAAATCATTTAATATTTCAAATTAAGATTCCTGGGAACCGCGAAAAAACCTCCAACACCTGAAAGTTTTCAAGGATTACGAGAAGAAAATGCAGGAACAGGAGGAAGGCGAAGGCGAGGATGATGAGGAAGATGAGGAATTCACTGTGGAAACTATTTTGGAGCGAAAGGTCAAGAAGAATGGCAAAGTTGAGTACCACATCAAGTGGCAGGGATATGATGATAAATGGTAAATATTAATTTAAATGAATTATTTTTAATTGATTTTAAGGAATTCCTGGGAGCCTCGCGAATCTCTGATTCATCTTGATATCATCAAAGCATACGAAAAGGACAATCCGCTTGAACCGACTGAGCCGAAAGCGAAGGAGCATAAATCCGCCAAGAAAGAGAAAGGAGGGAAGTCACCTGGGAAGCGAAGCGCTGCAAAGCATGACGTAAATTTTTTAATTTTAATTGTTTTTTCATTACAAAATAAATTAAGGATTCGGCCACTCCATCAACTTCGACTAAGAAATCGCGTCTGGAAGAGAATGGTGAAACCCCGAAGGGTGGTGAGAAGAAGAAGCGTCATCGCCGTCATCGTTATTGATTGATTGGATTGGAATTTGGATGGAATTTAAATGAAATGAAGAGTACAGAAATCCAACATTGACAAATTGGAAAAACATTCTTTTATTTATTTATAAATTCAATTATTATTTAAACACCCCGGAAGTATGCGTGCCTCTTTAATGAGATCTCCCCTTTATCATCATTTTATTGGCTTCATTCGGCATACACAATTTTGACTTAATAAATTTATCAAAACACAATCCATTTCAATATATTTTCAAGGATTTATATAAAACCTAATGTCATTTTTTCTTTCAATTCCCCATCCTTTTGCCCATTTGTGGTTGTTGGGCAGTGGGCACCACTCCACTGAACTATCATTCGGAGCCATTAAACACATTCGGCCGAATTCCCTGGGGGAAATGAGTCCCATGAAAGGCAGCAGATCTGCCCCCCAATTGGCTGCCTCAACAAAGTCGGTTTCCTTCAATCCCTGGAGAATTGGAGAGGGGCCAAATGGCCTCAGTGCTTGGCACAAGTGGCAATTTTCATTAAAAGCATTTTGGAGCACACAACAAAACTGCGGACTTTCCGTGCTACGATCATATATTCCGAACTGACTGACTAAAATCAATTGAATCCATCAGTGCGCAAAATTATGGAAGAAGAAAGCCTAAATGAAAAGGCTGATTCAAATATTTGCATTAAAATTGAAGAAAATGAACAAAAATCATTCACGTAAGTATAATTCAAACAAAATTAAACTATTTCATTCATTTTAGACCAAATAATAATTCAATAAAATGTCAACAATGCAATTTGGAATTGGAAACATTGGAAAAATTTATAAGTAAGTGAAAAACAAATTAATAAATATTATTATTTAAATATTAAGAACATATGAAAACTGAACATCTTAAACAAAATGGCTCAAATGAATCAGCAAATAATTTGATGGTCTGCCCAATTTGCAATATTGCCCAACCATTTAAACATATTAATGAACATTTTTTGGCCACTAAAATCAGATGGAAATGCAAAAAATGCAGCAAATCAATGAATTTGACATTTTCCACTTTGCAAGATTTGCATGAACATTTCCTCAAAACCCATACAAATATAATTTATCGATGTTCAATTTGTTTGGAAATTTTTGCCCAAAAAGATGCATTATTGGTAAATTATTTAATATTTTAAATGAACCAATTCATTTAGGAACACATTTTTGGCCATATAATTCGCAATGAACAATTCAAATGTATTTCATGTGAATTAGAATTTGAAAGCAAAAATAACTTCGATTTTCATGTCCAAAATATTCATTTGCATTCAAAAAAGAAGAATAATGGCCCCAAAATGAAATCAAAGAAGCCGAAAAAAGAATCAACAGGCAAAATTGATGGAATAACCCAAAATCAACATTCAAATCAGCCAAAAGGAATGAAATGCATTGTTTGCGATTTTAAATGCCCAAATGAAGTTGAATTGGACCAACATCGACTTTTGGCCCATTGCAAAGTACAAAAAGGGAATAAATGTGCAATTTGTCGACATCCACTGGGCGGTATTGATGAATTTATGGAACATTGCCGTGAACATGGCAATTCAATTAATAATGAAATAAATTGTGTGATTTGCCGACAATCCATGAGGGGGGAATTGCAAATGAAAATGCATGGAGAATATCATTTGGATTTGGATGAAGACAAAGAGGAAGAGGAGGGAATGGAAATTGACAATGAACAACTGGCTATGGAATTAATTGAATGTTTAACATGTAAAATGGTAAGTAAAATACAATTAAATAATTGGTTAAAATGTTTATCATTTAAGGAAGTGGAAGAAGTAAATTATGAGAAACATTTACTTTTGCATTTGGTCAATGAATTGTCCTCTGATGATGGAATTGGAAAAGAAGAACAGAGTATTATTCCTCCTCACTGTTGTGGACAATGTGGAAAACAATTTGAATCAGCGGATGAAATGAATTTGCATATTTTGGAACATTTGAGTGAATTAATTGGCCACCCCTCTTTCTCTTCCAAACAATCACAAAAAATAATAGGTAATAATTCCATTAAATCAAAAATGTAAAATAAAAATTCAGAAAATCAAATTCCAAAGAATGGAATTAATTCTTCAGGCAAAAGAAAGTGTAATCAACAAACAATTCGAACGATGAAATGTCGAATTTGTGATAAACATTTTTCAAGGTTAATTAAATTATTTGGAATAATTTAATAAATTAATTAATTTTAGTGAAGATCAAATGAATACCCACAGCCATACCCCAATTTGATGGAAATAAAAGAATTAAATTTTTATTCAATTTTATTGTTTTTTATTCATCATATAAATTTTCATTTTTTCGAATAAAGGATTTTCTTTCAAATCATTCGGTGCTTCTTTCTTTCCTGAAAATTTATTAGTTAATTAAAATAATGGAATGGATTAAAACCTGTGAAAAAATAATACAAATCCCATTCCATATATTTTCCATTGATTATTTTGTCGAACTGTTCCAACTCCGAATCATTCATTTTGTTTAAATTTTCCTCGGCAAATCCACTAAAATTATTTATTTTTGAAGGCACAATATAATAAAAATACCCAATTAAAATATCATTTTCGAGAATTCCTCTCTTTTTGCTTTGATAAAGGAGTCGAGATCTCATTTTCTCCATTTTTGGGCAGTCCACCGAACAAAATGAATTTGCAAATTTGAAAAAAGTTGATTTAAATTTCAACAACATCCTAAGTTTAAAATGGTCCAACAATTATTTTAATTAATAAAAATATTAAAATAATTTATTCCAATAAATTATGAATTATTTAATAAGAAAAAAACGCTTTTATTTGTAAAAACATTGAGTGAGCAAAATTTGGGATTAAAGTCAAATTGAAATCGAATAAATTATTAATTAAAAAGGCCAAAATTTGATTTGAGAAAGATGGCTGGTGGCAATTTTGTCCATAAATTCATATTCATCATTTGCAAAGAAATGAGAAATAAAAGCAAAAAAGTGAGGTTCCCATAAAGAATAATAGAATAATTGTGATCACACAACAAATGGCTAGACCAATTTTCAACTAAAAAAAGAGGAAAATGAAGGATAATATAATATTTTATTAATTAATCAACTTTAATGTATCTTTGTTTGGCCGCCTGTGCCGTTTTGACATTTGAAAGTGCATTTAGGGCATATTCGGTCGCACTAGTCACATTCGTCTCAATATGATAGACCATTTCGCCTTGATTTTCCACTAACATTGCCAAATCTATTAAAAATAATATTATAATTTTGTATTAATTTAATTCTAACCTTGGAACATGTCATGCAATTCTCGAATGGACTTTTCCAGCCTCATAATGTCCTCATGCCTCGATTTCACATCCTCAAAGAGCATCTTTTTCTCCCTGTCGGCCATCAAAATTCCAACTGTATTGAATAATTGTCCACTCTCAATTGCCTGGTCAATTTCATCTTCCGGCATTTGATTACCGGCTAAAAATAAAATAATTCTAATAATTTTGTTAAATTTACATATTCTCAGATAATCTTTTATTCTCTTTCGGCATTTTTGTTTATAATCGACTTGTTCTGAATGAAATTCTTCGGTCAATTTCAGCAGGGAACGACGCAAATTCGTTTCCTTAAATTAAAAATAAATTAAATAATTTAATTTATTTTTTACCTGATTCGTTCGAATTCGCAAATTTGCTGGAGTAATTTTCGAATTCTTCCTTCCATTTTCATCCTTCATTTCTGCAATTTTTTCATTCCAATTTTAAATCAAATTCCATAAAAATTTACTTTTTATTCTGGCCAAAATGTCCCGCGACAATATCACAAATCTTTCCACACTCCTATTCAATTCATCCGTAAATTCTATAAAATATTTTTGCTTATTTTTATTTAATTTTTTAAACTTGGTTGAACTCCCGGTTCATTCAGGATTTTTTGGTGTAATTCTCTCATTCGATTCAAACAATTTCCCATTTCATTCAAATGCATTTGCATCACTTGAACTTCTTCTAAGAACTAAAAAAAAATTTTATAATAATATTTTTTAAAAAAGAACCGTTTCCATTTCGTCCGCCGATTTTACTTGCAAAAATGAAGTCGTTTCATTTGGAGGAGTTGATTTAATGCCGTTGGAATTTTGTCCATCCATTGATTCACGTTTTTTATTGACATTTTTATTCAATCCGGACATTTGCTAAATTTTTATATTTTCAAGTAAAACATTTTATTTTACCTGAAATTCGAACAACCGATCCTTTACCATTTGGCTTTTTGTGTATTATTAAATAATTTTAAATAAAATTAATTTATATTCAATTCAAATTTATTTATTTTTGGGTTAAATTCCCATTTTTCTTTTAGAAATGAATATTGGACAAAAAATAATTTTATTCAAACAAATTGAATTAAAACAATGAATGAAAATATGATGATTGGGGCGGTGATGAATGTTTTATTTAAGTTTAAACGACACAGAATGAATGAATGTAAATTAAATATTCAAAATTGAGATTCCATCCTCCTCTCTTTCAATTTAGGTTGCGTGCATTCTGAGGCGTTTCCAACGTTCTTCCAATGTCCCATTTTCTTCCTTTGAGGTGGATGGCCCGGCCGTCGATGGTTGTCTGTTCGGAACTTCCGGCAAATCACTCAAATCCAAAACTCTTTTCCCAATTCTGACACGGTTATCCTCCGCGGGTGGTTCCTTCTGTTTGATTTTTTCCTCCTCTGCTGCCGCTTCTCTGATCATTTCGTTCAATTCTCCCTCCAATTCTGCTTCGTCCAATGTGTCGCCGCCCATTGAACGGAATCCATCTCGAAGTGCCTCCTCAACATCTTTGTAATCTTGCATTGTTTCCAAAACATTGTCCATTGTTATATCAACCTAAATAAATATTTAAAATTAATTAATGAATTAATTTTAAACCTTTTCCGGTGTCAATCCTTGTCTGGCCAATGTCTCTTTGAATGCCTGTGACCCTGCTTTGTACACGTCAATTATTTCCTTTGTTTGTTTTGATGATGCCAATTGTTCCAAAATGCTCAAAAGTCGTTGATATTGAATGTCTTTGTCTTGAATTTCCTTCCTCACACGGGCCACTTTTCGCATAATATTCAATGCTCCTTTCTTGTCCTTTCTCCCCATTGCCAATCTTGCTTCTTCTTTTAGCCTAAATTTACTCTAAATTTATTTAAAAATTATAAAATAAACTTTTGTTCATTTTGCTCAGCTCTTTTTATGTCCGCATCCAATCGAGTCATTGTTCGCCGCAAATCGTGAACATTGGCATCAGTCTCCGTGAAACGAGCAGGCCCTTTCGATTTTTGATCCTAATAAATTGTAATTGATAATTATTTAATCAAATTTACCTTAAATTTTAGGACTTTTTCGCCATCTTTGCTTTGGCCAACACTGACTTCACCCTGACGTGAAAGTTCGCCAATGGCCAATTCAAAACTGTCCTCATCGATAATATGGGCGATCTGGTCCCGCAATTCATTGAAATCGACCACATCCGGACAGTCAATTAGCATTCCATAATTGTTCCGATAATAGAGAAGAAGTTCCTTTGCCAAATCCTATAAATTTATTTTTGTTTAAAATAAATATTTGAAAATTATACCTGAAGTGCTGGAATGTGAATTAATTGGCAATTGGCGGTGACATTGTTGTTGTTCCCACCCAATCCTTGGAACCAATTGCTTGGTTTAATCATGGATGCGCCCCACTCAATCCATCCTTGATTTTGCTTCTCAAAATCATTTCGAGTCATCACTTCATTGGAACTTAAAAATAACTATCGATAGAATGTTGGTTATTAATTTAAAATTTACCTGACTAGCTCAGAAATAACTGTGGGCAATGGACTTGGCAATTGGGAACCTCGTTTGAATTTCATTTTCAATTCATCCAAGGTGAAAAGACATTTTTTCTGATGATGGCAATAATCCGAAACGAGATTTTTCCAAAAACTAACAACGCGATCTAAAAATCAAGATATATATCAATATTGAATGTGATTTGTTACTATAATTTGTTGGATTTACATGTTTTGCCTGCAAAAAAAAATTAATGTTTAATTAAATTGACTATATTAGAACCTTTAAATATGCCATCAATCCATTCATTTCATTATCATTCTCCCAATTATCTGGTAAATACGAAGATCTAACTCGCGATCTTCCACTCATATTTTTGATTGATTTAATTGAAACTTAATTTTTAATGATTAATAAAATAATTTTGGAAAAATAAGAATAAATGTATGGTTTCATATCCAATTTAAAACATAATCTCTGTCCATTCAATTGATTTTTATTGATAAATTATAGTCAAAACGGAAAAATACAGAAAGATAATGTCTCATAATCAACAAAATTGTCCGACTTCTTTTACATCATTCCATTCCATTACTTGTCAATACCACGTGGCTTCAGCGAATATTGAATTTCCTGATGGCACCTTAACAATTTATTATGATTTTTAGATAATTGAAAAGCCAACCTATCAATTAGTTGATTTCGATTCTTCAATTGTTCCACACTCTCTCGCATTTGTTGGCCAAATTTCTTGGTCTCTTCAACTCGATTTTTGAGATTCGCGAATAATTTGCGTTGTTCTTGTTCACTCGATCGTTCACGTGCCTTGTCATTTCGATATTGCACGATACGATTGTAAGAGTATTCCGCCTGATGTGCTTGAATATCCTTCTCGCGGTCAAGTTCTTCAGACTCTTCGGCAATTTTTCGTAGTAATTGCGCCATGTCCTTTGTCCGCTTTGCCAACTCCTTTTCTGGATCAAAAATCAGTTGAGAAGTTCCATATCCATCGGCGAATGTTTGAGTGAGCGTGTTTGTATGCTGATGAGACTTTCGATTTGAATTCATTTTCAATAGTCAAGAATGTTCTAAATTATAAAAAGATTTATTTTTAATTAACGAATTTTTATAGATTTTAATATGGAAGTATGGACAATGGAATAACGGATAATGGTTCAGTTCAGTTCATAAATAAACAATGTTTAAACATTTTATTTAGTTGGTTCAAATTTCGAACATAAGTTTATCCGAATTTTAAAAAAAATGTCAATTTTTGATGTTGGTTTTATACATATTCCCATCGATACTTAAATTACCTATCACCTAATCATACATATTAATTACCGGTTATCGCTAACAAGATAAAGATGAAGCAGATGCGTGCGATGCAATTCATTACCCATTTTCCAATCCAAAGGTAAGGATTTTTTTTTGAAATTTTTATTTTTTAAAATTTTTTCATACATGATTTTTTAATAAGTTAGTTAGCACTTAGCAGTTAGCATTAGCACTGCTTGCACCTTGCACTGCATGCACTTAGCCTTCTTAGCTAGCTTTAGACTTGGCTTTAGCTTTCAAGCTTAGCTAAGCTAACAAAACTTGATTTTCCGCAAGACAAGATTGCAAAAACTTGTAAAAAATGTTGCAAGTTTAATATCTAATTTAACGTAGTTTAATCTTTGATAATGAGCACACGTTTTCTCAATATTTTTTGTCTAAATTTAGATCATTGTTTGTTGGATTATTCATTATCTTCTGGAAGTAAAAATCATCATGGAAAGCGAACCAGGCGCCTTACTTTTGACATTCGTAAGCTTGTTAAGATATTTTGTTTTAAAATTTTACATTTTAGTTGAATATTTTGGCCGATGAATTGCAAATAGAGGAACTCCAATCGATCGATGAAGCACCAAATTTAGTACCAATTCTGTTACAATTGATGTATATTTTATTAGAATTAAAACGATTTAATTTTTTTAATTTTAGAAAATCCGGAGAATTGACCTTCGTTTTTAATCCTCTGGATGAAAAGTTTTCCAATGCAATCGAATATCTTAAGACCAAATTGGGCAATAATTTTGTTGAGCAATTGAATGCAGAAAATGCGGATAAAGGTGACAAAATGGAAATTGAAAATGTAAGTAAATAACAAAACAATTATTTTTAATCAATTCATTTATTATAGATGCTTTTGGCTCTTGTATTTTCCTTGAGACTTTTGCAAGAAAAGAAATTCCATGAAATTTGCAGACATCTTGATCCGGTCACTTATGAACGGATTACAAATATGGTAATATAAAATAATCACTTTTAATGCAATAAAATATTAAAAGATTGAACGATTGGACGATATTTGGAATCCGAATAGTCAATCACCAATTCCATTTTCGGCTATCTTAAAATCAACAACCGGAACGGGTTCAGCAACAGATTTGGCCAAAAGGAATTCAATGTCAGGGAATATTCAAATTTATTCTTCTCCTCCGAATGCAATCGACCAAGAATTAATTTCCGACGAGGACGCAACCATTTACAAAGTGAAGGCGGCCGAATTGGAAGCAAAATTAAAGCAAATGGAAACAGTAAATTCCAAATTGAATGAGCAACTTGGAATCACTCAAACGGAATATAATGACCTGGAAAATAGACACGAAAATTTGAAGCATTCTCAAATTATAAAAGTTAGACAAAATTTAATTTATTTTTGATTAAAATTAATAATTTAGCAAGAGACCATCGACCAATTGCAAATTCAATTGAAGGAAACGGCGGATGAGGCCGAAACGATTCGCTATCAAAATTCGCAACTTCAAAGGGAGATAAAAAGTGCGAATGAGAAATTGTCACGGGAGAGCCAAAAATCGACGGCCGAAATGAAAAGTAGGGATGAAGAGAATAAATTGCTTTACCTCCGATTGGACGAATTGGTCAAACAATTAACTGAGAAGGAATCTTGCGAAAATAAAATGCGATTCGTTGAACAACAAATGGCAAATCAACAGGGAATCATCAAAGAGCTAAGGGACAATCTTGAATGCGCAATTGAAAGGGCAAATATTGTAAAAAATATTACAAATAATTTTAAAAAATAAAATCAATTTTAAGGCTGAGACGGAATTGAGGAAACAGGCAAAGCATGAAAATTCGTACATTTCTGCTGAATCCGGCGATGGTATTTTAATTTATTTATTTCGTTTTAATTCATTTTTATTTAGCAAATATTTCACAAAATCGAGAAAATTCCATTTCCCTTCATGACGAACTCAATTCCACCTATCAAACTGCAATCAGCCAACAAAAGTTATTTTAAATAAATTAAATATTAATTTAAATTGCTTTAAGTGGTTTATTCAATAATTCACATTTGAATGAGAATAATCATCAAAATTTGGAGGATGACGGCGAAATTGTCCAATTGAGAACACGGCTGGAAATAATGCAATGCGAAAATAGACAATTGAAGAAGACGTGAGTGGATTAAATGAACCTGAACCATTCAAAATTAATTATATTTTTAGGAATGATGAATACAAAAATAAATTGGAAGAAAGTCAAAATGATGGAAGTAAATCGATTTTGGAGAAAGCAAAGGAAATTGAACGACTCAAACAAGAAATTGAATCATTTCGGAATGAGGCACAAAAACGAAGTCGAAATGAGGCAACCGCCGCGGACAAATGCAAACATATTGAAGGTTTTTAATGAATTAATTAATTATTTAATTTAATTAAATTTGTAGAAGAGAATATTCGATTGAAAGAAACGGTGACCAAATTGGAAGAATCGCTTGAAAAAGCAGCCAAAGTCATTGAGGAATATAGCAACGCCGCAGGGGAAGACCATTGTTCAGCGGCGGAATTGCTTCAATTACGGCATGAATTGGAGAGGGTCCAAGCAGAGAATCAACGACTTCATTCCAAAATGGATCAGTTCAAACATGAGGCCACCCAAGAACAACGTTTAATCACTCAACATTGGTACCAATCGGTCAGTCCCATCTTTTTTGAGCGAATTATTTTCAATCAATTTTTAAAGCAATTGAATCTTCTCACCGCCAATCATGCTTTGGGCCTCAACTCAAATTCCACTCCAAGCAGTATGCGCTCTTCTCTAGTGGACAATTTGCGTTCGGCCACTCCAGTCAATTACAACCAACAACATTCATCACCAACATCCACCGGTGGAGGAGTGGATCAGCCTTCTTCTTCATCCGCCCATTCATCACAACCTCAGAAGAGCCTTTATCGCCGAATGGACGCAACAACAAATTCTTCTCTTCCATTAAGGTAACCCACCAATCCCCTCTAAAAAACAACATTCGACATGTCGACCAATAAATATTTACGGCCAAGATATTGTGAAAAAGAACACATTTTAAAACGATTCAAAAACAACGAAAACCACTTCCCAATATATTCGATCTCCGACCCAAAATTCCCTGTGTTATATTTAAATTATATTTATTGCCTTTCCAAATCTATTCACCATTTTTTGGAGTTTTTGTCGACTTTTCTCTCCCAGTTTTATTTTATACATCCCAATCCAATTCATTCATTTGACAGACATATTTAATTATTATTTTGTAAAAACATGGGAATTTAACCTTTTTTATGATGATTCCATCCAAATCCAATCAAATTCCATGCTCAATTTTACTTAATTATTTAATATAATTGAATGAGAATAAAATTTGACAACGAATAAATATTAAATTTTAATTGATTTTAATAAATGAATAAATTTAGGAAGATGATCTACATTCCAACAATTTTCATTTTGATTTCAATCTTCCTATGGCTTACTGAATTTTCACTACTGATCGAATTTGGCTATAAAGAATGAATGAATGAATGATGCATCATCAATAAACAATCAATCCTGTGCTGGTTTCACTTTTAATCAAATATATTTTAATTTAATTTGTTTTATTTACTTTTCAAATTTTAATCCCATCCATTCTCATGTGTGTGCCATCTCATCTCTATCCCCTCCCCCTGATTTGTTTGATCTCCTATATCTCTCCTGTGCTTTCCATCCCCTCAATCCAATCTATGTTTTTTTCCCAAAACAATATTTTGAAATTTAAAAATAAATTTTGAATTTTCCATTATTTGCATAATCTGAGGGCATTGGTTGGAATATTAGATAGTAAAAAGCAGTCAAAAGTGGCCAATTTCGGCACATTTTGGGAGGGGGCAATGGAGGGAATGGAGGATGCCGTGGCAACAAAAATAAACCACAGATCTTCTACTGGAGATGGATGGAGCATTGCCCGGTTGTCGAGGAGGCAAAACAGTTGAACGACTAAATAAATAATGCTTTTGGGTGGGTGCTAACCAGCCAACAACCGTTGACGGCAAGAGGAGAATACCACGCTTCAAACTGTGGTGGTGAGGAGCTTCCCTTGAACGGAATGGATGGTTTGGAATTGGAAGAATGAGCCTCAATTGTTGGAAAGTCCCCCACTCCCGAAAATAAATTGGTAAGGAGAAATATATTTCATCCAGCCTCTTTCTTCTTCCCCCCATCCTGCCAGTCTTGGCCTCCTCCTCCTTTTTGGCCACAAACCACCCCCTTTCTTCATTCCTTCCACACATTTCCTTCCTCCCATCCACCTCAGCTTTTGTGGCCTTTCCTCGCCCCCCTACCTCACCAAACAATTCCCCATTTGCTTTTTTTGCCATCGCCGCCACTCATTGGGGTCCACGGATTCCCCCTTTCTCCACCCACTTCCATCCAGTCCTCCTATTCCCATTTGCCTCTTCCCAAAATGCCGGAATAATGCCACCACCACCAGCCAAACAGGCGTCGTCCACCCAAACATTGCCAATTCCAACACTCAACCACCGATGGATTTGTCAGGAGGCACAAATGGAAAATTGGATGGAATTTGTAAACGCCTTTGGTCCTCAAAAACTATAGCCGATGCTGGAAATGGAATAAAACGAGGGGTAATATTCTGCCTTTTTAATCACAACAATTATTATTAAATTAAGGATGAAAGGAATATAAAAGTGAAATATTCAAATTTTATGATTGAAAATTTATTGAAAGAAGAGGGAGGCCAAAAAAATCAACAAAATTCGATTGAACAAACAAAATCGTCGGATAATGCCAATTTTGGGGCTGCGGCCACATTTTACATAGCAAATTTGCCCTCTGCTGAATGGCAAATGAACACCGGAATGAATGATTTTATAAATGCAAAAAATGATGGAAATATTGTTGTTGAGGGGGACAATGGCAAAATGGGAGAAGAAAGTGAATGCTTTCGTCCATTTTGCAAGGTGAAAAAGAAAATAATAGTATTTTATAAAAAATTCTTTTCAGCTGAAAAAACGTTCCCATTTTCATTGCAATTTTTGTGGTAATGGATTCAGTAATAAACATCGACTACTTTCGCACATTAAAAAACACATATCATCAACTCAACCACCATCATTGGCGGAGGTGGAAAATAACAAATAGTCATAAAAACTTTGAAATAATTTCACTTTTTATTTGCATAAAAAACTAAACAAAATTGATTGATTTTTCCAGTTATTTTGAACTTCATTCATTCATTATCATGATTTTTTCCCGGGATCTGGCGCTAAATTAAATGCAATTATAATTCAGTCTAAAATTAATTTCTTACATTTCTGAAAATCTTCCCAAGTCCGTTGAGCATGAATTATACTTGTCCGAATGATTTGCATCGTTTCGTGGGGATAACAAAATGCACTCATTGTAAGCAGCCCTCCGGTCGCATAAATCCACCTCTTCATGCGTCCTTGGCTTCGCATTCCCATCGCAAAACCGGCCAAACCACCCAATGTTATTGCCGCCGCTTTTGGGAATAAATCTTGTTCTGCCCGAATATAATCTTCGGTTGCTATTAAAATTGAATTGAATATTTACAAATTTAAAAATATTTTTAAATTTTTTTACCGGTTGCCGCTTCTTTGACCGGTTCAAGTGATTGGTTCACAATGCCTAGACGTCCCTAAAATAAATAATTGATAAATGAAAATATAATTAGTCAAAACCTTAATTGAATTCATGAATTGGCTGCATCGCAATTTCCGGAAGAATGTCTCGCCAAAAACGGGGGCATCTTCAATAAATCGATAGTCCGTAATTCGTGGTGGTTCTGCATAAACTGGCAACTTAAAATTTGGCCAATATTCAATCAAAATTAAAATAAAATTTACATCCTTAATTGCCACAGAATTGTCCTTTTCTTTTTGTGCCATCCTTTTAATTCCTAAATAACAAATTAATGAATGAATGTGTGGACTAATAAAAATATTAAAGTTAAAAACATTTTTAATGAAAAGCAAAAATTGAATTTAAATTTTTTTTATCATTTTTGAGATCTTTATATTAAAATAAATAAATAAATAAGGCCATTTTAAAATGCTGCGGAATGAGTGGGTGATCGATTTTCATTTTCCTCTGTTCCCGAATATTCTTGGTGCATGTCAATTCTTTGCTTGATGCTCAATTGTTTTTGCTGCAATTGTTGTGGCGGCGTTTCTTGCACGATTCTCGATTGCCTTGGCATATGATTGCGAATTGTTGGCGTTATTTGTTGTCGAATTTGGGGAGTTTGGGAGGGAGCGCACTTAAAATAAAGTGCGAAATATTTTCATATTTAACAATGGAATAAACCTGTTGAGTCAATGTGAGCGGTTCAGTCTCATCCAAAGTGGCCAAAACAAATTGTGCCTGGAATTCTAATGTGTCCTCTACAGCAATAATGAAGGGGCGACCAGGACGATCAAAATGTAAAGTGATGACCATTCCACATGAATCAGCAAAATAAAGTACCGATCGGAGCTCTTTGAGGCTGATCACAATTTGGGTATTCAAATGGATGTGGTAGAGTTCAAAATGGTCAACGGGAATTGTGACTTCCGTTTTTCGTCTAATAAATAATTAATTGAAAAGAAAGATAGATTAATTGAACTACTTACACTTTGCTAAATTCTTCCCGGATTATATATCGATGGGCGGAAAATTGAGTGGGCGTAACAACAAATTTAACCTTAAAATTGATTGATTATTTATTTTTAAATTTTTAAAAAAACCTCACGACAATCCAATCCAGCAAATTGATTTAGAATCATTTTTGGTTGGCTGGTTATTTGGGTTTTTTAATCGCTGCCTTTCCATGAATATATTTTCGCAAGTTGCCGATGTGGTGTGCTCTTTCATCGGAAGGATGAATGCTCTTTGGATGGCACCGAATTGTTGCTAAATAAATTATTCAAAATTATTTTAATCTTATTCACTAATCTACCTTTAAATGAATAATTGCAAAATCCGCCTTTGGGTCAAGTTCAATTTGGCAAGAATCGAACGATGGAAGTGCCAAACTCTTCGACGTAACATTTTTAAAAATATGAAGTGCACTTCGGGTAGCTATGCGGCAAACAACATCCCCGTCTTCGTTTTGTTGAACATCATCCAAAGTGCCATCAATGTGAGAGAAGAAATTGTTGGACAATGTGACCTTTCCATAGGCCGATTTGCTTGAATTATAAGCCGTCATAATGATTGCATTGGCAGATGGTTGCATCAAAATTTGTTCGCTTATTTTTGAAAGGACATGCACCGATTCCGCAAATATCTTTTTAATAAAGCAAATAATAAATATGGAAGGATAATTCTTTTTACCTTGAGATTTGTGTCGATAAAATAAGTGAAAGCTTTCTCCAAATGAATGTGCTGAACGGACCGATCTCTAATTGACATTTCTGGTGAATTCATTCTTCTATAAATTAATAAAAGTCATTTTTGTTGTTGAATTAAAAATTAAAATTTGATTTCATTTGATTTTTCAAATCAAATCTGATTATATTTCCTTGTTTTCCTTCGCTTCTTTTTTGTTTTGTACATATTTTTTTTATAATTTTTATTTTTTTTTAAATTTTCAAGAAAGAAGGGACAAATAATCATTTTTAGATCTGAAGAAATAAAATGAATGGCCCTTTATAAAATTATTTTTTCTAATTCATTAATTGCTAATACCATATATCCTCAGCAATTATTTTCTTTCCTCATGGTGTGGTGATTTTAATTTTGATTACTGATTAGATACAATCATTCTATAATTCAGATTATTAGGTGGAAAATTGACAATTACAACTAAGAATTACAATTACAAATTAGTACAATTACAAATCGGAATTACAATTACAAATCAGAATTACAATTACAAATCAGAATGGGGCAATTACAAATCAGAATATTACAAATCAGAATGGGACAATTACAAATCAGAATAGTGCAATTACAATTACAAATCAGAATGGGGCAATTACAATTACAAATCAGAATAGTGCAATTACAATTACAAATCAGAATGGGGCAATTACAATTACAAATCAGAATAGTGCAATTACAATTACAAATCAGAATGGGGCAATTACAATTACAAATCAGAATGGGGCAATTACAATTACAAATCAGAATGGGGCAATTACAATTACAAATCAGAATAGTGCAATTACAATTACAAATCAGAATAGTGCAATTACAATTACAAATCAGAATAGTGCAATTACAATTACAAATCAGAATGGGGCAATTACAAATCAGAATAGTGCAATTACAATTACAAATCAGAATGGGGCAATTACAATTACAAATTAGAATGGGGCAATTACAATTACAAATCAGAATGGGGCAATTACAAATCAGAATGGGGCAATTACAATTACAAATCAGAATTCAGAATTGGGGCGAATTTTAGAATTACAAATCAGCAGATAGGGGAAACCATTTCTATACATACTGTATTTCAAACAAGAAAATGAGATAGGAAACGTGTTAGTACAAAGAATAGAATTGAATGAATTGATGAATATGTGGGCCAAAATATTTTGTTCAAGCAGCTGCTTTTTCAATTTGTTAAAAAAGCTGATGGAAGACTAGTCAACACACTCTTTTCACTCTCAATTGCTTCGATCTTTTCTTTGCCCACGTTTTTATCTTTTAGTAGATTTTGCTAGCTTTTAAGCAATTTTATCATCTTTTGACAAATTCATCATCTAAAAATATAAATATTGAAAATTAAATGTCAATCGCCTCAGCTTTTTCTTCCGCTGAAATTGTGCCACAGATTGTGCCGGTTGCTCCACAGCAACAATTGAATGTTCGCCACCATCCCCAATTCCAGCAAAATTTGCCTTTAAGGTCGTTTTCAATGGAGTTCAAGTGCAACCTGGCCAAGAATTGCCAGTTCACCATTTAAAAGTGAATTTAGCAGAATTTTGTTTCCCAAAATCTCATTCCCTCTTCATTAGAATGCACCTCGAGTCACATTGAATGTGGATCCGGAAAGTCAATTTTCCCTAGTCATGATTGGTCACTCACATTTTAATATTATTTCCCATCAAATTTTCAATCATAGATCCGGATAATTTGTCACGAAAGAATCCATCCGTTGCTGAATGGCTCCATTGGCTTGTTGTGAACATTCCGGCCTCAAATATCATCGAAGGGATCAATGGTGGCCAACATCAACAGCCCTATGGTCCATTCCATCCACCCAATATTAAATTCAAGCTCTTTTTTGCATATATTTTTCAGGTTCACCTGCTCCTCAACCCCGAACTGGTGAACATCGTTATGTGATTGTTCTTTTCGAACATGCTGGTCGCCGTCTTCAAGTTCCCAAATATAATGCAAGGGCAAAATTCTCATTGAAACAATTCATGGAAAAACATAATTTGAGTAAGTGATTTTAGAGGATATTGGTGATTGAAAAAACAATTCAGGTGCCCCTTTGGCCGGGAATTATTTCATTGCCAAAAACCAACAACAATAGGCGGAAAAGAATGAATATTGAATGGATGCATTTTAAATAGATTTTCACAAATAATTTGATAAATTCCCTAAAGCAATATTCAACCAATAAAAAATTTTCTTCCCATTTTCACTCTACAGTATTTTTTCCTTTTCCCCAATTTTGTCCATTAATTTTCTTGTCCATTCCAATTTGTCTACCATTTCCCATTCCCCAAACTTGTCAATTTGACCGGAAATGTTAGGGGAAGAAAGGTTTTTTCCGATTTTATTCTTCCTTTTCAAAAGCTTCCAATCAAAATGTCTCAATTTTTTGCTGATCATTCATTACCTACAAAGTCCACCTTTTTTGCGTCATTTCCGGCCATTCACGCCAAATTCACGTACTGAATATTTGGGATGCATTTTTCCCAATTCAATTCCCGTCTTTCACATATTTGCGCACTTTTGTCGATCCTGTCAAGTGGTTGCCTCATTATCCTTTCATCCAACCCAAATCAATGTTTTCCCATTAAATGACAAAAGCCAGAGGGAGAATGAAAGGCAGTGATGGCGGCAACTGGCCCTTCCTCTCCCTTTAAAACTCATCCTTTTCCCTTTTAGCTTTTCCCAGGCCGGCGGCTTTTCCTCGCCCTTTGCCTCTTTGGAGGCTGCTCGGCTGACTAATGAGCAGCTTCAGTCAGCCAGCAAAATGAAAGGCAGGCAAAGGAGAGTTCGGCCAACAAAGTGTTGGAAAGAAGAAGAAGAGAAGGAGCCGCCGCTGCTATAGTCAAAATCCAAATGTTGAATGTGGCCAGCAGGGAACGGCAACGAGCTTCCTTTTCCTCTTTCATTGCGGTAGCATTTCCCGCCTTTTGGCTGGGGCTATGGCCAAATATTGGGGAGAACATTGATCGCCTCCCCTTCCCCTGATCGATTAACCCAAATGGCACCAAAAACCGATTATTGAACTCAACATTACCCTCAATAAACTTGAAATGGACTTAAAGAAATCAATGAACATTCCATTCGGCCATTGGATTTGATTTATTTAATCAATCTTCTCAACTCATTTAATCATTTCTCCTCACTTCTTAATGCTTATATTTATGACCAATCAAATTCCAACCATTCTCATCCCAATGTCCAATTTCGGTTTGCTTATATGGATCAGGTGCCAATTTGGTCTCATCCTCATTCCCCCATTTTGGCCTCCAATTCTACTTATGCGTGGGGGAATGCCTCCATATTCCATCTTGGTTCTCATCTGCTGGCATTGAGCGGATTAATTTCGCCGGCCTCCTTTTCCCCTTTTTGCCTTGTTTTTGGTGCCCTCCCCATCCAAGGCAATTCCTTTTGCATTCGGAAATGGGGCAAAAGGGGTTCGGCCTTCGATTCCCAGGAAATTGCCGGCCAAAGCCTGTCAGGAAATGCACCCCTCTCGCCCTCCTCCCTCCCCCACATCTAGGCCACTCTCGCTCTCGCCTCTGCCTCCCTTTTCCTCCCCACCCGCCGTTTATCCTCTGTTGGGCCCAATTCTCTGTCACTCCCGGCTTTTCCTCCCAAATTCTCTTCTTCTTTTACCCTCCCTTCATTCGTTTCTATTGATTGGTCCACCGGCTGGCCCCTTTGAGCCAAGTGTGGCCTCTGCCAGTCGCCGCCGCGTAAAATGCGCTTCCGAGGGCCGATGCCGACACAGAAGACGGGGGAAGAGGGTGGATTGGGGCAAAGGGGGGAGAAGGAGGGTGTTGGCCAAATCCAGGCGGACATCTTTCGGCAAATGGATGGATGATGCATTGTCCATGTCCTGCCAACATTCCCCCATTCCCGCCAATTCTTCGTCGACTTTGCCCATCCCTGGGCCAAGTCACGCGTCTCAAAAAGATTTAGTCGAGCTGACTTTGGTCAATTCTCCTTTTTCGTCCATTCAAAGGATTGCTTCCCACCTAAAATGCCCCCTCCTCCCTCTTCCAAATTTTCGCTACTTTTTTGCGTGCTTAATTGCCGATGAGGCAAAAGGTTGCCATTCGAGATTCGACTGAAAATGATTAAAAGAAGAAAGTGGGGCCAAAATGAGGATTTTTTAGTGTTTTCCATTTTCGCATCGCCCCTCATCACCTTCCTTAATTTTATTTCTTGCATACTTAGATTCTCATTTTGATGGGCCAATTGGTTTCGAGGGGATCATCAACAAAATTGACAACAATTTGTGGAATTCATTGAATTATTCCAAAATTGGTTGATTTGTTGGATTGGAGGGAAAGCAGCAAAGTCGGCCGATGCCATCCGGTGCCGCCGCCAAACTTGGCACCAGAGATCGAGTCGAACAATTACGAAGGGCCAGTGAAAGTTCCAATTTTTCGCATCATCACGACAATGATTTTGATTTGGAGCAACGAAATAGGGAAACAATCAAAAGCAATGCCGAAAGGCAGGCAGCCCAACAATTGGAGAATGCCAAGGTATTCTGTTAAATTTGATTGCATTGACAATAAATGGAACATCAATTCAACAGTATAATCCGGTGCTTTTTGCTGTCCAAACGAATGTGGATTTTGATGGCACAATCGACGATGATGCTCCGGTGCACGGATGCGCAGTTTCCTTCAAATCCAAGGATTTTTTGCATATCAAAGAGAAATACAACAATGATTGGTGGATTGGGAGATTGGTGAAAGAAGGGGCCGAACTTGGGTTTATCCCATCACCCGCAAAATTGGAGGCAGTCAGGCAAAGCCAACAGGCGGGAAAGGGTGCCAAATTGTGAGGCCATAATTTGAAGGATTTGATGGATACTAAATATTTACAGCCGCCAATCCACATCAACCACAAATCTTGGGGCCCTGGATCGAATGATGGGCGAAAGGATAACGCCGAGGGGGGTGGCCGGGGGATCGAGGGGGTCAACACCGCCAACGCCAGCCGATGGAGACGGGGATGAGGGAAATGAAACACATCGAAGTGGAATTAGTAGCCACAGATTGGGTGCAGCCGGAAGCAGTCAAATCACGACACCTCCGGTGCAGAAAGAGAAAAAGAAGTTAATATTCAAAAAGGTTTGATGATGGGCCTTGAGGGGTTTAGAATAATGGCCAACGTTTTTAGCAAGAGAATATTCCACCCTACGATGTGGTGCCAACAATGCGCCCTGTGGTGCTGGTGGGCCCTTCATTGAAGGGATACGAAGTGACGGATATGATGCAAAAAGCCGTATTCGATTATTTGAAGCACCGGTTCGAGGGAAGGTATTTCTTGTTTTTTTGGAGGCGAATTGCATTTTATTTTGTGCAGAATTATCATTACCCGGGTTACGGCGGACATTTCACTGGCAAAACGTTCATTGCTCAACAATCCAACAAAACGTGCCCATATGGAAAGGGCCAATTCCCGGTCCAGCAATTCCCTTGGTTCATTTGAATTTGAATATTTTCAAATATTTTGATCCTATTTTTAGTTGAAATTCAAGCGGAAATCGAACGAATTTTTGAATTTTCGCGTTCAATGCAATTGGTTGTGTTGGACTGTGACACAATAAATCATCCAAGCCAATTGGCCAAAACATCCTTGGCTCCCATTCATGTTTTCATTAAAATTAGTTCACCAAAAGTGCTCCAAAGGCTGGTCAAAACGCGCGGCAAAAGCCAAACCCGGAATATGAATGTTCAAATGGTGGCAGCCGAGAAATTGGCTCAATGCCCGCCGGTGGGCAAAATTAGGATTCATTGAATGTTTTTTTTTGTTTGAAGGATGCATTCGATGTAATTTTGGATGAAAATCAATTGGAGGATGCGTGCGAACATTTGGCCGATTATTTGGAATCATATTGGCGTGCCACCCATCCACCAGTCCGTTCACCGCCACGCATCAAAAGAGGCAATAAATAAATTCAATCCAATCAATTTAACCTCCATTTTTAGGGCCAATGGCCAATCGGGGTCCGGTAGCGGCCACATTTTCACCCGCCCAAATGATGCAGGTCAGCAAGTTTTGGCCCATTTTCCCCTTTCTCATATTTTCACTTTGAAGGGTGCCCATTTCGGTTCGCCCTTTGGCTATGGCCAACCACTTGGCCAATTCGATGGAGGTGGCCCAGTGGGGGGAGGGGCATCGACCAGTGATACGCCACCCCAATCCCATCGATTGCCCACAATTGCCGTCCAACAGCCCAGTTTGCCTTATGGCGGAATTGGGGCAGCGACGGCAATTCATGCCGAACAAAATGGGCCAACATTGAATAATGGATATGGGGGAAGGGGCCACGGAAGGGAGGAACATGATTTGGAGGAGGAAGAGGACGAATTATTGGAAGAGGATGAGGAGGAAGAACAAAGGAGGAGGAGAAGAATGGAAGAACAATCGCAGCAGCCACATTATCGCCCCGGGCCATCATCAATGCGGCAACGATTTTAAATTGAACAAAAAAGAATGACGGGTCAAATTATGGTCAAATCACTCAACAATCCACCCACATATTTTACTTAAATTTCTTTTTTTTTTGCCAGTCTATTTTAAATTCCCAATGGTGCAAAAATATTCAGTCAAGGCCAATCCTCCCTAAATTGGCCATTTTGGCTGTTCATTAAATTCCACCTAAAACATATCTTCCCCACCCCCATCCACCGTATGCTCATTGGCATGGTACTTTTTTTCCTTTTTTTTGTGTTGAATTCGCCTATTTTGCTTCAGGCGAATTCAAAAAAATGGAAAGGAATCTCCCACCCAAAAATCGCCTCCATTCATTTCACTCATTCACATCATTTTTCCCTCTTATATTTTTATCCACCAATTTCATTTCTTTAATGCCAATAAAATGAATTTTATACAAAAATGATGAATGAATGAAATGGGAATTATTCATTCGTAGGTATCCTCCCATATTCATTTTGGAAGGCAATAATCCGCTGGCAAAGTCTTTGGCCATTCATTTCATTTGGATGGGCGGCCATTACGGCCAAAACGGCGGATTCTGGGAAAAGTTGGCTGAGATGATATTGGAGACGAAGGCGATCATTTTGTTGGTGGGACGAGGGGGAGGAAATGGATGGATTTGGACTCAATGAAAATTCACAATCACCCCAAATTGGGCTTGGCTTGAACATATGTTGCCCATAATGGTCAATTGAAGGACAATGGACTGGGCTGGATTCAATTCGCAAAATTGGGGAATGTTGTTGAGGGGCAGGGGACTGAACATTTGGATAAATAAATTCAATAGTATTCCTCTCACCATTTTTGGAGGCAAATTCAATGATTTTGTGCGGCCAATATTGGAATGATTTTGTTGGCCCAATGTTGAATGCACTTTTGTTGATGCCAATTCCATTCCGGCAATTAATCGATCGGCGGCCCCAATTCGAATTCCATTTGGTCGTTCCGGATGAAAATATCTTCCAAATAATTAATATTATTTTCAATACCAACTCACTTGCATTTATTCCCATAAGTGCATTTTTTGGCATATGGACATGGTTGGGAATTCATTGGAATTTTGGAAAATGTTAGGAATTGTTCCAAATTTGGCCCTCGACGTCCAAGTGGATCATCGGGCGGCATAAATCTGTGCGGGGGAAGATGTTCATGAGTCAAGGCACAATTGTCTCCCCAAACCAACTTTCCATTCACAAAAGTGTATATCAAAAGGAAATTGTCGACCACCGACTTCCATTCCGCATTTTCCTTCACCAAATCCCGATATTCATCATTGGAGACGATGATTGCTTGTTTTTCGGCTGCCGTCTTCAAAATGTATCGATCGTCGTGGCAAACAATTCGTCGATTTCCACTACAAAAATAATATCATATGAATTAAATTCCATAATTACATTCGTCGACTTGGCGTCCAAATTAATTGCCTTTTGGCCTCCAATTCCATTAAAATATGCTAAAATTGTATTTGAATTTGAATCAATCCATCCATTCAAACTTGATCAACAATTGGCGCATCCGGACGGGATTGTTCCCTTCGAAAATGTGGCACAAAAACGAGAATATCGGAATGGCCTCGGACCTCAAAGAAATTCACACATTGTCGAATGCCTTCACAAGAAAAGACCATTTTATTTCCATGCCTTGAGGGAATATTTATTTATTCAAAAATGTATCCCCCTTCGCCCAACGTCATTGCAATGTTGCTCCCATCCAAAACAATTGGCCTCAATTTTGGCCATTCCCCCATCCTCCTCTCCATTGTTTTTGCCGTATTTTGTACGCCCAATTTGACCAATTCCGAAAGTATTCGATCCTGTTCAATATTTTCTCCTTCTTCCAAATCCAAATTCATCAAAATAGTTCTCAATTTTTCTTCACCGAATCCAAGTCGAATGGCAAATTCCAATATTTTTGGGTCAATTTCCATCCGCCCATCCCCTCCTTCACAAATTTTCATTTTTTGGAAAAATTCTTCCTCATCCAATGATTCCTTTGTGCCATTGAATGGGAATGAAGAGGAAGCATTGCTTCCACCGCTGCATTCCCTGGAAAGGGTCAAATGTTCGACTGGAATGAGAAAATAATAAATTAATTAGAGAAATTGGGGGATTGACCATCGGAGGATGATGATCTGCTGAAATAGGAGGAATCAGCCAATGAAGAGGAATGTGGAGACATTTTTGGTGGGGGCAAATTATTGGGGGAATTTTGTTGAACAATTGGCAACTGAAAATGGGTCAAAAGAATGAAGGGGAAGGATGTTCTCAAACTGACCCCTTTTCCTTCATTGGCTAACATCCTTCGCAGGGGTGGATGTTCTTTTGGATGATTATGTGGATGTGGATTCATTTTAATTGAACATTTTTTGTTGAATTTGAATTGGGGAAATGGGGGGAGGGGGGGTGATTATTGCCTTTGCTTCTGTTGGGATGGCCAATACATATCCAGCTAAAAATTGATAATGAAAGAATATATTTGGGGGAGATGAAGCACGATTTGGTAAAGGTTGGACAATAATAATTTTAAAAATATTCAAAAACAGGAAATTGGCCTTATCAACGGCGGTGAAGGAGAAAGGGGAAATGGAGATAAAAATGGAAGGAAAAAGCGGAAATAAGTCCAAAAGAAGCAGTCATTTCCTGTTCAAATGTTTTTGATATGATGGAATTATTGCAAGGGGAAAAGAAGGAAATATTCCGGTGGGGAAATTTGTGGCAAAAAATGCAAAATGGACGGAGGAGGGAATGGGGGATGGCCGGATGGCCAGCAGACGAAGGAAAAAGGAAAAGGGCAAATGGATTAAAAGATTGGTGAAGCCAGAATATCCTTTTGGGACACAACACCTGCTGGACGCGCAGTCGCCTTATCCAATCCATGGCAATGGCCTCGTTCTCGGCACGAAAATGGATTTTACCAAGTTGACGGCGGCGAGAGGATTGCGAAAAAGAACAGCGCAAAAAAAGACAAAATTCAGGGCCGCCTTCCCAGGAAAGACGAATCAAACGGCAAAGCTGAAAGAAAATTTGGCAAAAATTTTGATAATAAAGGAATTGTGATGAACGGGAATGCATCCAATGGGTTTGAGCCTTTCCTTCTCCATTCCACTTGCTCCCATTTTTTGTTTGGCCAATAATAATCCACGCCCAAAAAGGAAAACCCGACAATGGCGGATTTTTCTTTGCCTTTTCCTCCTCTTTCCCATCAACAATTTTGCCGCCCTTTTATTGGCCTTGAGCCGAAAAACATTGGAAAAATGCAAATCACCAAGTTGCGCCAAAGAGGCAAATCGAATCTGATAAAGGGAATTTTGATAACGGGAATGATTGATGTGAGAGAATTTACCGATTTGGAAGGGAATATTCGGCGGAGATGCAAACGATCATTGGCCAATCTGGGAATTTGGTGCATTTCTAACAATGCTTGATTTCGAACGGCATTGGCCAATAAATCGCCCTTTGGGCATTCAATCCTCTCCAAAAGGGCAGTCAATTGGAAAAGACGCTGAATTGGGCGAATCAGCAGGGAATCCAATGATTGGGCAGGACTGAGTTTAAATTTAGTGGAAATTCCCTGAAGAAGAATTGATCAATGTTTGGAATATTCCATTTTTACATTTGCCCATTTTTGAATTGGTTGACTTTGAATTAGTCGACCAAATTTGGCTCGAGATTCGAGAAAAGGCAAATAAATCCTCCGAATGAATGGGGCCAATTGAAGGAAAAGGTGGATTGTGAAAAAAGGGTTGGATTGGACGATCAAAAGGCGGGGAAGGAGAATTCTGAAATGGGAATACAGTAGGAAGGACTACTAAAAGGCATAGAACTTTCGATGGAATCGACGAATTGATGACAAATTCCCGAATAATTCCACCTCCGTGCATCCCAACATTGTATTAATTTGCCGAAATGCTTTAATATAAATTCGATGGCAAATATCCAATTGGGTAATATAATCGCGTTCCGTGGTCACTAATTCGGCAATGGTGCCATATGCCATTGGAATTTGTCAAAATGGAGGAGGGGAAACTGTGTAAGTTATTTGTGTCGTATGAAAGGGAACGGTAATTGAAGAAGGCCAATTTTGGGGGCTTTTCTAATGGCAATTCCTTGAGTGGCGAAGGATTATTATAATTGGCCAAAAGACGCCTTTTCCTTTTCCAAATCAGTGAAATCAATCCAAATTTACAAGTTTCCAAATTTGTTGCTTTCTTCTCGTTTTTATGATGTTTCTCCGACATTTTTGCTCCTCGAAGAAGTAAAAGACTTTGAAGGATTTCATAGCCCATCTCAAAAAGAAAAATGGTAAAATAAATTTCTTTAAAAAGCAAATGAGAGGAGAAGGATGGCCTTGGCCAATCCGCATGGTGACTATACTTGGATATATTTTCATTCTTTTCTATTCAAAAGCTATATTTATGCGGAATGAGTTTAAGGGGGATTTATGAGGATGAATGAATGAGGAGCCATTCAACTGAATATTGACGCAAAAGGAAGCAATGGAGGAGAGGGAAATTGCGCAAATTAGTGTGAAGTCAGCCAGAAAATGGGAAAACATACTAAATGAATGAGGTAAAAATAAAAATAGAGGATAGGCCAAAAAGAATTAAATGAGTAGGATAGTCGAATATCAAATCTTTTTAACATCCGGAAAAATTTCATTTTGGGGATTAACTATTTATGTAATTGTTTATGAGTAAAAGGCGATTTAATTTAAAGTAGAATTATGATAGTAAAAATTAAATGGAATGTGAAGGGGGGGGGGGGGGGGGAAGAAGGGCGTGAAAGCGGAATGGGGGAATATAATAATAACACAATTTTGACAATTTTTGATGAATGGAATCTCGTTATCGGAGTGAATTCGTTAAAATGAAAAGAAGTCAATGAAATTTAAACACTATACGTACATGTTTAATTACAATTAGCAATTACAATCCAAAACACAATATAATTATAAACCAAAACAAATTTAATTATAATTACAAATCAGAATAGTGCAATTAGAATTACAAATCAGAATAGTGCAATTACAATTACAAATCAGAATGGTGCAATTACAATTATAAATCAGAATAGTGCAATTACAATTACAAATCAGAATGGGGCAATTACAATTACAAATCAGAATGGGGCAATTACAATTACAAATCAGAATGGGGCAATTACAAATCAGAATGGGGCAATTACAATTACAAATCAGAATAGTGCAATTACAATTACAAATCAGAATAGTGCAATTACAATTACAAATCAGAATAGTGCAATTACAATTACAAATCAGAATAGTGCAATTACAATTACAAATCAGAATAGTGCAATTACAATTACAAATCAGAATAGTGCAATTACAATTACAAATCAGAATAGTGCAATTACAATTACAAATCAGAATGGGGCAACAATTACAAATCAGAATGGGGCAATTACAATTACAAATCAGAATGGGGCAATTACAATTACAAATCAGAATGGGGCAATTACAATTACAAATCAGAATGGGGCAATTACAATTACAAATCAGAATAGTGCAATTACAATTACAAATCAGAATAGTGCAATTACAATTACAAATCAGAATGGGGCAACAATTACAAATCAGAATGGGGCAATTACAATTACAATACAAATCAGAATGGGGCAATTACAATTACAAATCAGAATGGGGCAATTACAATTACAAATCAGAATAGTGCAATTATAATTACAAATCAAAATAGTGCAATTACAATTACAAATCAGAATAGTGCAATTATAATTACAAATCAGAATAGTGCAATTACAATTACAAATCAGAATAGTGCAATTACAATTACAAATCAGAATTACAATTACAAATAAGAATTACAATTTTACAAATCAGATTAGAATGAGCAATGAAGTGAAAATTGAATCATCAAATTTTAGCGATATGTTTATGTATACGTATAATTAATAGAAGCTGACGTCCAAAATTGCTATTAATCGAGAATTTATTCATGTAAATATTCATTTAATTTTAATAATTTTAGAGGAACATGGTGGAATTATCACCTACCATAATTTTTCTTGCAATACTTTTCTCGGTTCCCCTACAATTCTACCTATCTAATTCTACTTCCGATACACAATTTTATCTACACAGGTAAAAATAGATGAAATTATCTATAGAGAAAGTTATAGGTTTGCTGGTGAAATTCGTAAAGCTTATGGCCATTTATTGAGCAAATTCCGGGATTTTAATATTTTTAACAATGATGCAAACATACAAGAAGAAGCAATTGAGGCACAAAAAGAGATGGAAATTGACAGTGAAACAATTGATGAAGAGAGCATCAAAAAAGGTGATATGAATGAATTATTTGGAGGTTGTATTCCTTAAAAAAAGTATTCATCTAAATTTAAAAATTTTAGGTTCTGATGAACCCAGACATCCACGTCCACCACACATAAAATATAGAGTAGGCCAAGTAGTAAAACATAAAATCCATGGATATCGCGGAGTTATAATCGGATGGGATGAAAAAGCTCGAGCTCCAGAATGGTGGTTGAAAAAAGTTCGTGGAAATGAACAAATTGATGAGCCGAATTACACAATTATAATCGACACACGTGGTATAATTTGCCTTAAAATATAAATAAATTATTTATTTAATTTCATAGATCGTTTGATTCCTCAAATTGGTTATGTTCTTGAACGCAATATTGTCCTATCAAATGGAGCCGTCGTTCATCCACTTATCAAATATTATTTTGAATCATTCGATGGAAATTGCTACAAATCTCGGCCATGGCATAAGAAAGTATATCCGAATGATTGAAGCAATTAAAGGTGATTTTTATGAAGGAACGGGCTGTATGAAACATTCCAACAATTGTTAAATATTTCCAAATATAAAATCGCTAGTCTCCCTTCATTCATTCAAATTGTTATTTTGTGATTATGCCTCTAGCAAAAAATGATAGTTTTTATAATTTATTTCTTTTATTGTGCCTTCCTCCTTTGTCCTTTCCTCTACCCAAATCAACACCCAAATGAACGAATATTTTGTATTTTTAACGGGTTTTAATTATGTATAAATTCATTTTAAATGGAAAAAACAAAAATATTGGCTCAATTATTTAAATTAGCAGTCTCTTCTAGCCTTTTCAATTTTTCCACCAATTTTTCGTTTTCCGAGCGAGCCTTCCTCAAATCCTCTTTTAATTCCACCATTTCTTCCTGCATTTTTCCAATTAATTCCTCCTTATCCGCCATGGATCTATCAGTTTTTTCTAAAAATTCCTTATTAAAATTTTTTAAAATAAATTCAACCTTTCAATTTCACCAAAAATAATTGCAATTTTTTGAATTCTCGTATAAAATCATCCATAGTGTGAAAAGTGATCAAAATAAGACCAAAATATAATTTTTGGATAATTTCAAATTTGAATGTCTTTCCGGACTTTCTTGCTGCGAATATTTAAGTGACTGACTGACAAATTTTCATTGAATAAAATATTAATGACGGCTCAAAAATTCAACAAGGGAAAATTGTGTTTTTGGCTCAACCACGGAAAAGATTGCATATGAAAGTTGAATTGGGGAAAAGGAGGGAAGGAATGGAGGGGTTATTGGAAAGTAGTGGTGGATGAGTGCAGTGAATGATCGCCGCGCACTCTTACGGACGTTTCCATCATTTGGTGCGCGAATCAAATAATCGAAATCGAAGGGAGGGAAGGTAGTTGGATGCGCTGGATTAGCCGTCCGATCCGAACACTCTGGACTTCTTTCTTTCTGCCCAATAATGTAAACAAAAATGTGAATTAAATGGGGGACGGAATGGCAAAATAATTTAATATCAGCAGAAATTTATTCATATTTTAAATTGAATATATTGGTCATTTTTGTACATTTCCATTTAGCATTTCCCTTTTCTTCCTTTCCTCGAAAGCCTTCATTTTTCTTTCAAGCATTGCCTTCTTCCTTCGTTTCATCAAATCCATTCGCACATAAACAAATGCACTTGCCCCAAGAATGAGAGAGCCGACAATCACGCCCAAGAACTGAATTTTATTGAAATCATAATAACATCTAAAAAAACAATTTACCTGTTTACTTTCTTTGTCCTGAATTGTAGAAATCCATTATTCATAATATTAAAAGACAAAATATCATAATTAATTAATTATTCAATCAAACCTGACTATGAAGCTCTTTGTATTCTCGTTCATATAAATATCGAACTTTTCCTCCTCCAATTTCGCTCTATTAATATATTTTAGGTATACTTTTTATTGCAAAATTCATTAACCTCATCATACATTATTCCTTCAGCTCTTCTTTTGGCCCTTTCTTCGGCTTCTTTCATCCATTTTTCTGCCCTTTTCTCTTGGAGTAAATCCATTCCTTCTAATACTTCCGGATCCATTTCATCCAATTTCAAGAGTCGATAAGATCTTCCTTTGAAGTCCGAAAAGAATTTCTTTCCATCCATGGTCAAAATTTGTGAGAATCTGGTCATCGTACAATTTTTAATGCTGGCGAACATTTTCTCTAAAATTTAATTAAATTATTTTTAAATGTATTTTAATTGTCGATATTTTAATGAAAATTTAACATGGTACATTTTATTTGAGCAAATAATATTAATTTTTATACAATAATATAATTCCAATAAATGATCACAGAATGGAATAAAATTATTGGCAAGGCAAAAAAAAAGAATGAAAAAAAAAGATATAACCGAAGAATAATATTGTAGGAGGATAATGGAAAAAGGACCTAACAATTTAAATATATCAAAGGAGTAAATTCATTAATAGTTGACTAATTTTTTGATGGCATCAAAGCATCGCCATTTACTGGGCAAATAAAATGGCTCATAAACATGCGGAAATGGAGTGTCCCAGCCACAAATTCTTGCGATTGGTGCTTCGAGATTGAGGAAACATTCTTGTTGGATAAAGGCGGCAATTTCTGCAGCAAATCCGGATGTGAGAGGCGCTTCATGAGAAATAAGCAAACGACCGGTTTTCGTAACACTCTGAATTAATACTTATATATTTTATTAGAATATTTTGTCGATTTTACTTTTGCTATTGTTTCCGTGTCCCATGGGATTATGGACTGCAGATCGATGACCTCACTGGATATGCCCAATTTCGTTGCAGCAATTTCGGCGGTTTCCAGCAAAACATGAAATTGGGTGCCCCATCCGACCAAAGTGACATCATTTCCCTCTTTGACCACTTCAGCTTTTCCTAATGGCAGCAAATATTTTCCAATCGGAACATCCTCAACTGCATTTCTGACAAAAATAAATTCATTAAATATAAAATCCATCCATTTTTACCGATAAAGAATTTTGGGCTCAAAGAAAATGCATGGATCTGGATCGTCGATGCAGGAAAGAAAAAGTCCTTTTGCTTGAATTGGTCCTCTTGGGACAACAACCTTCAAATAAAATAGTAAATAAATCTTAAATTTTTGTGATTGTGCGTAAGATGTACTAATGAGAAGCTATATAAAATTAATTATAAGCACTTCTCATCTAATGTCAAACGCCCTTTTTAATATATGCCAATTATAATTCTCATGCAATTTACATTCAAATGCATAAGATATATAAAAATATATTGGCAAAATCTTATTTTTATTATAATATTTTGCAACCTTTAATCCAGGGGTATGCGAGAAATAAGCCTCCGGACTTTGTGAATGATATAGCGCTCCATGTCCGACTGCACCCCAAGTTGCTCGAATTGTTAATTTCCCACAATTAAATTCATTTCCACTTCGATATCGATATTTTGCGGCTTCATTTACTATCTATTAAATATATTTTTATTTGGTTAAATTATTCATGTTATTACTTGATCGAATGCTGGAAAAATATAATCGGCAAATTGAATTTCCGCAATTGCTTTATTGCCAGCAACAGCCAGTCCAATTCCAAAACCAACGATTCCTTGCTCACACAATGGTGTATTGAAAACACGATCTTTTCCTTTAAAATGAAAATGAGTCATTAAATAAAACATTAAAACTACCAAATTTATCTTGGAGACCTAGAGAGCATCTGAAGACGCCGCCAAATGCTACATCCTCACCAAAGCATAATGCGTGAGGATCCTCTTCTAAAGCAATATGTAACGCTTGATTGATTGATTGACAAAGATTCGATTTTTCCGTTTTTCCTACAATTAATTTCATCAAATTAGTAGTTACAAAAAAAGAGAATAACCTTTAGATGCATATCCAACCGTTGGATAAAAGTTAAAATGTGAAATGTATCTTGCTTTGTTTGATGAGCACTTCAATTTTTTTAGAATTAATTTCTGTAGAATATACATAATTTCCTTTTCATTTACTTATTTTGTACATCTATCTAAATATATGCCAAATTAATCAATAAATTTTAGCTTAGCAAAAAACGGTGCTAGCGCGTTTCATCGAAAAGGTCGGAAATGCGCGTTTCATCGAAAAAGGTCGGAAATGTTCATATTTCAATTTAGAGGGGTTAAACCAAAAAACCAATGATGTTTTCGGATTCAGCATGTTTGAAAACCCATAAAACCAGTTTAAAAACATACATTTTTTGCGCAAAAACTTTTAAAACAACAATGTTGTTGATATTTTACATGTATTTCAAACAAACAATGTTTTTGCTAGTTTAACATGTATAAACATATGTTTTTAAACTGGTTTTAGGGGTTTTCCAACATGCTGAATCCGAAAACATCATTGGTTTTTTAGTTTAATCCCTCTAAATTGAAATATGAACATTTCCGACCTTTTTCGATGAAACGCGCATTTCCGACCTTTTCGGTGAAACGCGCAAACATGGCAAAAAACTACCTAATAAGCATACTTCAAACAAATTTCAAACATATTTAATATTTTTTTCAAATTTTAATAAATAAATTTGGTTAATTTTTTCTCTTTTATTTTTTACTAGTTTAATAAAAACAATTTAATTTTCAGGAAAATGGAAGAAGGTGAATATGACGATTTTATTGAAGATGATCTATTCGAGGAAGGACCAGAAGAATATGATGAAAATACAAATAACAATTTAAATGAAGGTTACATTAAAAATTGGTAAGCTATTAAATAATTTTTTTCAAAGAAGGTACCTACGAAGATAAAAAGAAAATATTGCAGTCAGTTTGGGAAAAAATGGATGATGAAGTCAAGGCTAAAATTCGCACAAAAACGAATAAATCACGCCCGAAATTGACTGCTATTGAACTCACAGCTGCTGACAAAGGACTTCCAGCATTAAAGACCTTATTTGACGAGAATCATGATCAAATATTGAAAGGAAATGACCCAGTAAGACTTGAGAAATTCCAATAATAAATATAATATAAAAATTCTAGTATGAAAAATTAGACCTGATGATGGATAAAATCGAATGTTGGGCACACAATCTATATCCAAAAATGAATTTTGATGATTGCTTGGAGAAGATTGAGAAACTTGGACACACGCGAACAGTCAAGGTATTTCTTAAAATACCATAAATTGACTGTCTTAAATTTAAATAAGTTGACTGAAATCCATTTACTACTAATTGTTGAGATCTTTCTTTAACTTATTATTTAGAATATGATGAAGCGATTAAGATTGGGAATATCCTTGGAAAATGATGACGAAGAAGGAGGCAAACAAGAAGATGATGAGGACAAATTGGATAAGGAATATGATGTGAATATGGATGAAGGGGGAATCAAGGACGAGGAAGAAATTAAATTTAGCAATGATGAAGCAACAACAAGCGAGATAATACGGGACTTCGAACATGAAATTTCTGATGAACCTTTGAAACATAACAATTATTCGCAAAAAGATCCAAACGAAAACACTGATAATTCTGATTCCGATGTGGAATTAGCACCAAAGAAGGCAAAGAAAAGGAAAATTTACATAGAAGATGATGAATGATTTTATCCAATTTATAATTTATTTATTACATTACATAAATAATGAAATAGCCATCTTTGAATGTGACATTGAATATTCTCTCATCCATTTCATATCATCCGAATAAAAGTTTAAAGCAGATCACCAGAATGTTTAGAAAGATCAATGGAACTGAAAGTTTATTTCTTTATATCAATTTTTCTGAATTCACTTACATCTCAATACTGTTTGAATGGCAAGAATTAAGTTGATCATTCTTGAAATAAAGTTTTCATCATCAGCAACTTGGAAACTGTGCTGTCTGTTTTTCAAATACTGAAAATCAATTTACTAAAATTAAAAGAAAATAAAAAGATAAGATAACCAACCTTATTAAGAACTCTTTCTTTGTTTAAAATTGCAACTCCATTGAGCATAAGCAAAGAAAATTCGAAAATTTGATAGATTGAAAGCATGATTGATCTGGTTTATTTATTTCTTAATTTCATTATTTTATTTCTTTAAAAAATTCGCTACGTCCCAACAAACATGATCAGTCAGTGGTATATGGTATCAAAAATGATAAATCACCTATACCATACCTGTCACTATCACTACTCACTAGTCACTAGTCAGTCTAATTTTTTAGCATTCATGCATTTTCATTTTTTACAATTAGAGATTAGACTTTTTAAAAGATAAGATGTTTTGATTTTTTTAAGGCGGGAACGAAAAAGTCTAGTCTTCTTTTTTGGAGATGAAGCTTTTTAAAAGCTTTTAGCAGAGTAGCCCCTAGACATAGACTCCACCTCCACTATCTTATAACCCCAATCATCAAATCGTTTTGTTAAAAATATAAAAAACAAACATTACCATTTACAAGGAAAAGGATAGAATAGAATCCCAAAAATTAAATCCTTTTTAATTAATTCATTTTGTTGAATTTTAGAAAATACTTGGTTGAATAATTAGAAATTATGGAGGAGATGGAAATATCATCACCATCAAATAGCAGAAAAAGGCGTGATAATCCTACGGAGAATGATGAAATTGACAATAACAGATCAGTAAAACGGAATCGCACTCGGACTATGCCAGAAGGTTTGATGGATAAAATTATAATTTATATGCAAATTTAGTTGCTGGTAAAATCGCATGCATTGAATTGGAAAACTTTATGTGCCATAAATCATTGAAGGTTTTATTTTATACTATTCTCTTTCACTCTTTCCTATTCACAATTTAAGATGAATTTTGACGTTTATGAGAAAAATTGTTCTTATATTGTTGGGGCCAATGGGAGCGGAAAGAGGTTCAATCTTCAATTAAAAAATATTTTTGTAATTTTGTGATTTTCAGTGCAATTTTTGCTTCAATCAATATTGGCCTTGGAGGGAGTGGCCGTTCAAATGAACGAGGGAAGAATGTCCAAGACTATATAAAAGAGGGAGAAGAAGATGCATTAATTCGAATTCATCTTACAAACGAAGGACCAAATGCCATTCCTGAATACGACAATATGTAAAATATTTATTAGTCCTAAAAATATTAACTGATTATTTCAGAATAATTGTTGAAAGACGCATTAGTCAAAAATCATCACAATTCATTCTGAAATCCCGATCTGGCAACAGAGAGCAAATACTTCATAAAAAGAATATCAAACATGAACTTGACCTGATCCTTCAACAATTTAATATCGAATTGGATAATCCTCTGTCATGGCTTTCTCAGGATCGAGCTCGCCAGTTTTTGCAATCAATGAAACCCGAAAAACTTTATGAAGTAATCTTTACAAATATAAATATTTATTTACTAAAATTCAGTTATATCGTCAAAGTTCTGAAATGGACAGCACCGAACAATTATTCAGTAATATTGATTTGCTCTTTAAAGAATTGACCAAAGTGATCAGCGGAATGGACAACGAGAAGAAAGCCAAAGAAGAGTAAGTAATTTTAAACAATAATTGTATTTTATGATTGTTATTTAAAGAAAATACCATCAAGAAAAGGCACGTTTTGACGCAGTCACAACACTCAAACAAAAGAAGACAATGGTTCAAAAACTTTTATGGTATCAACTCTGGGCTCCGATTCGAGATTGCCAAAATGTATAAATAAAATAGGACAAATAATTGGATAAAACTATTTTTTAGGAAATTGCCGGTATCAATGAAAAGTTAGCAGAAAATACGAATAAAAGGAATGTTAACTTGAAGTTGCGCGACGATTTCACGGTAATGATTATTTACTTCTGATTATTATATGTTTTTTTTTAAATTTTTACAGAAAAGAATTGAGCAAATTGAAAAAGGCCTTACCCAAAAGGGACAAGATCGCGAAAAATTGAACTCAAAAACAAGGGAACACAATGATCGAGTGAATGAAATGAAAAGAAATATTCGAAAATTGGATATGGAGTTAAATGATAATGACACACAAATCAAGATATGGCAAAGTAAAGTTCGGACGGTCGATGCGGAATTAATGCAGGGAAGGAAGGGATTGGAAGAATTATTGGGAAAGTAAGTCAAATATATTAAATTATTGATTGAAATATTTAATAATCTTTATTCTTTAGTACCAATCGGAATCTTGATGCGGAGAAGCAAACCCTTCTAGAACGTCAAAATGAAATAGTCGAACAAATGCAAAAAAAAGGTGAAGAGAAAGAGAAAAATGCGACCGAATTACGAAAGGCTGATGAGGATGTCCAAAATGAACGACAAATTTATCAGGTAAAAATATTAGATAAATAAAATAAAATGATTTTAATTATTTCATCAGAAATTATTTTCGGAATATGTCCAAACAGATAATCAATTGAAGAGAACAATAGATGAGAAGCAAACATTTGAGCGGTCAAAAGTGAACATCCTAAATCTATTTGGTCAAGATATGCCAAAACTGGTCAAATTGATCGACGACAATGCTCATCTTTTCACCAAAAAACCAATTGGGCCAATTGGTAATCATGTCAAATTGCGAGGCCAACGATGGGCTGATCCGGTGGAATACACTTTGAAAGGTGTAATGGGAGTCATTCTGTGCAATTCCGTCGAAGATCGAAAAGTGCTCGATGAAATTTGCACAAACAATCAAATCAGAAAACCGCAAATTGTCACAACAAAGTATTCTTCAATTTTAATTTTAAGAATTAATTTTTTATTTTTTTTTAGTTTTACTCAATCCAAATTTGATGTCTCTGAGAATGAACCCGCACCAATTTACAATACCGTCGCAAGAATGATTGATGTGGACGAGCCAACGGCATTCAATTTTATTGTGGACAGAATGCAAGCGGAATCATTGCTTCTTTTCGATCAAGATGAAATTGCCCGAAAGGAAATGTACCCGAATGTAATTTAAAAAATATTTATTAAATGATTTAATTTTAAAGGCACCAAAAAATGCAACCAAAGCCCTTACTTTGACGTGCAGTGAAGTGAATCCACAACGTGGTCGTCGTCCCTATCAATTTGTCCACAACCAATTTCGTTCACGAATATTTGCGAATCGAGCAATGGCAAATGAAGCACGCGATTTTGATGGGCAAATAAGGGCATTGGAGCAGAGTAAAATTCAGAAGAATTTAGAATGCAAGAAAGTGAGTTAATTTCACATTTTAATATTTATTTAAATTTATAATTTTTTTTTTAGTTTGAATCGACGGCCAAATCCAAAGATAGAGCAGATCAATTGAGACAAAAGCGAATGGAAATTGAAAATAGATTGATGGAATTGAACCAGCAAAGATATGGAATTGAGGAAGATTTGCGAAAATTGGAAGACATTATGACAAGCCAAGACCGGATTGTCAATATGGTAAAAGGGAGGAGGGCGGAAGAATAAATTGATATAAATTTTGATTTATTTAGCAAAATTCAATACAAGAATTCGAAGAAGAGCGTAAAAAATATTTGGCTCAATTAGAAACCAAACGGACGGCATATCGAGAAATTAAGGAGAAAATGACGGAACATCAGGATAAATTGGATGCATCCCAACATACTTCACAGTATTTCAAAAGTCAATTCAATCAAATTCAAGTAATTTTTATATCCAAAAATAATTTAAAATTATTTTTAATAAGAATGAAATTGAAAGTCTTCAATTACAACAACGAAAAATTCAGCAAAGGATGGAAACAATTGAACAAAGTTTGGCAAATCACGACCATCTGGAACGGGATTACAATTCGAAATTAGAAGAGAAAAGGTACAAAAATAAATATTCACTCATATTTAAATATTTAATTTAGAAGTGCAATTGAGAGACAACAAAAAGAGGCTGAATCGAAAGTGGTGGAAATGCAGGAAGAATTGAGAGAAATTCCCGAATATGGTGATGGAGGACAGCCAAATTTCGAAAATATTCCTGAAACCGGGGAATTGAAAAAACAATTGCAAACAATTCAGCGAGAAATCAGAATTTATGAAGAAAAGTTTGTTAAATGAAAATAAATATTTATTTAAATTAATTTAGTCGGGAAGAACCGCTTACGGCAGAACAACTTCGAGAACTTCAGAATGAATATATAAATTTCAAGCGGCAAGTTAAAGAATGGCTGAGACGCTATAAGGTATTTTAATTATATGTTTATTAATTAAATTCAAATTTGTTAGATATTACAAAGAATTATTGACAATCGCAAACTAGCACTTGAAGCAATCACCGCTTCTCTTCCCCGAAAATTGGAAAAATTCTTTAAGGAATATATGAATTATCGCGGTTTCAAAGGATCCATTGTTGTAAATGATCTTGAGGGAACAATCCATATTCACGTAAAAAGCTTAATTTTAATATTTTCTTTTGATTTTGTGTTTTTAGGTTGAAACTCACAAACGGGCTGATGAACCTGATGGAGCCACTCCGAACAGGGTTCCAGATAAAAGAACAAGGGGAAGGAATATTGGCGGCATATTGGATGACGAAAATGAGAAAAGAAATACTCGGGAAAAGCAAATAATGCAGGATCTTCGAGGTAAAATATTCCAACAAATTTTAAATAAATTAATTATTTAAAGGATTGAGTGGTGGTGAACGCTCTTACACAACGGCGGTAAGTGCTTAAAGAGTAATTATTATATTTTTTATTTTAAGTGCTTCATAATGTCATTGTGGAATTGTATGGAATCGCCATTTAGATTGATGGACGAATTTGACGTGTTTATGGATATGTAAGTAAATTAATTATGCAAGATTGAAGAATCTATTTATTTATTTTAGGGTAAATCGACGTGTAATCATGGAATTGTTGGCAGATTTGGCCAAAAATACTAAACAAATTCAATTCTTCTTCTTCACACCTCAACCAATTCATGAATTGAAGAGTAAATTTATTTTTTACAATGACAATAATAAAATCAATTTAAGGAGATGAGTTTGAGGTATTCCAATTGAAGAAAATTCAAGGAAGGATTTTTGGCGAACAAGAAGAACAATGAATATTGGGAATAATTGAATATGGATGGAATATTTAAATTAAGGAATGGATTATGGATATATTATTATTTTATTATTACTTATTTATTTGGCTTTCATCATCAACAGAAAAGATGATCTCCAACCGAAAGACATTTGAATGATCATTCACCATTTCCCCATTATATAAAGGATAAATTTATCAAAAAATTATGATTATTAAAGGTCCATATTTCGATCCTTGAAATTCTTTTATTATTATAAATGTGATTGACAATAATAATATTTTTATAATTTTTTTTGCTTTACATTTATTATATAGCTTACTTAGAGCATGTCTTCAAAAACGACCGATCATTTCTCACAGATCTTCAGTATTACTCTTCCTGCCAATATCACCGAAGATGAAAGCCGAGAGAAGGACGATGAAATTAGGAAGAAATTGTGTAAGTACATTTTAATATTAAAATACTAATTCACCGAATTATGCAATTTAGTGCATCACAAGAAATACTTGCCAGTTGCGAAGGCAGAAGACGAATTGTTTGATGCAAATCTTCATGTGAATGCCGGTCCAGAGTTTGCAAGGAATTATGGCGCACAAAATGATGGGAATATTATTGTCACAATTGACAATAAAAAGGTCAAGAATCCTCCATTTCCAAGGTAAAATCTCCAATTAAAAGTTTGTTTTAATTTTAAACACAATTTTAGTAACTTCCAAGAATGCAATTTTACCAAAGAATTGTTGGCAAATATTCAAAGGAAACGCTACATGGATCCGACACAAGTTCAGAAGGCAATGATTTTATTGATTCAGAAGACAAAAAGTATTATTTATTTTTGTCAATATTTTATATGGTTTGAATCATTTTCACTCAGATGATATTATTGGAAATGCGCAAACTGGAAGTGGAAAGACGGGTGCTGTTCTTCTGCCAATAATTGATGAAATCCACAAAGATTACATCAAAGGAGTTGCTCAATTCAATTCGGATTCACCTTATGCGTAAATAAATTTGAATTAAAATAATTTCAATATTATTTATTTTTTAAAGAATCATAATAGCGTCAACACGGGAATTGGTGGCCCAAATGTATGAAGAATGTCTCTCCTTTTCGATTGGTAATTTTTGAAAAATTTAATTAATCATTTTAATTCACTTTCAAAACAATCAAAGATACACAAATCAAAACTGCGGTTGCTTATGGCGATACTCCAATGGAATATTCAATTAGAGAATTGCATAAAGGTTGCGATGTTTTTTGCACAACGATTGGTCGTCTCTGTCATTACGTTCGGGAACAAATTGTAAATTATAAATTTAATTATTTTAATTAAAGTTGAATTTATTATAGATTTATTTGCATAATGTCCGATATTTCATTATTGATGAAGCGGATTTGTTTTTAAATGGCCAAAGACCTGAGAGATTTGAAAATTTGCAATATATCAAATCACAATTGGTAGGTTTTATTGAATTTTACTAATAATTTATTGAAATTATTAGCCACAAAACCATCGAACTTTTATGATTAGTGCGACATTCGGTGAGCGGGCTGAATTGGCGGCGAAAGAATTTCTTAAGGCAAAATATTTCTTTGTTCGAATTCCACAGACGATCAGCACAATTTCACACAAATTCATTAAGGTAAATTTGAATTCACATTCTTTTAATTAGTCGAATTCAGGTGGAACATTACAATAAAAAGGATTTGCTCATAAAATTGCTGAAAGAAAGATCAACGCTGAACGAAACTGATGGCCGTAAATAATTTATTAATTAAATTTACAATTAATTTCTTTTTTCCAGTTTTTGATACTGAAAAGACAATTGTGTTCAAAAGTGGAAAACGTGAAGCTGATCGGTTTATTTATTTTCGATTAAATAATTTATTTCATTCATTCATTAATTAAGATTGGGCATTGCATTGTGTTATCATGGATTTCGTGCAATAGTCATTCACAAGTAATTATTTATTAATATTTTCGTATTTAAATATTTGTTGAATTCTAGGAATAAAGCACAGCAATTGCGATTTGAATCAGTCGATAATTTTACAAAAGGCAAATATCATATTATTGTGTCCTCTGATAATATCATTGCACGAGGACTTAATTTGCCGAATGTATTATTTTTTTATTAAATTTATTTAATTATTTTTATTTAATTAGGTCGAACATGTCATCAATTTTGATTTGCCTAAAACTGAAGATTACAATCAATATATTCATCGTGTTGGGCGCACAGGGCGGGCGGGTGAGTTTTTTGGTTATTTTATTTAATAAAAATAAATTTATAGGTAATTTTGGTCGTGCCACATCGTTTTTTGATCCCACAAATGTTAATGATATTCAGACGGCACCATTCTATGCAAAGGTATAGAAAAATCATTTTTAATTTAAATTATTATTTTTTATTATTTAGATTTTGGAAGATTTGAACCAGCCTGTCCCCGATTTCTTCAACCCAATTATTAAACTTCAACAACAAATAAGAGAAGCTCATCAAAATGCCCGGGAGCAAGTGAATGGAGTCCAATCGCAAAGTAACACGAATTTGGCTTCGGGATCAGCAGAACTGCAGGATGATGAGAACATATTTTCGTGAATGATGGAATAACAATGAAGGGACGAGATCGATATTAAATATTTTTTCACTTTTGTCAATTTAATCTTTCAATTTGAATTTACCATATACCAAATTTTTGCCAATCAACTTTTTATTCGCATTCTAAATTCTTTTCATCACACGAATAAAAACATAAATATTAATTCATTCATTTAATTGAACATTGCAAAAGTAATAAACCGCTAACTATTTTTATGTCGTCATTTTTTTTTGTCTATTTCGAGTGCCAATTTTGGGCGGGGGCGGGTTTTGCATGTTTTTGACATTTTTATGTCAAGGCAAATCCTCAAAAGTTGATTAAATCCTCATTTACCGGACGCAGCCTCCACCCTAATTTCTTGAATGGATGAGTGGCTATTAAATGATACGAAAAATGTGGGAATAATTCATTCAAAGTGGATTGAATTAGAATGGTTTTTGGTGAAATGTTAAGCGGCCTAAATAAATTTTGTGAGGAGAAAACTCAAAAATTACGGCAGAGTTTTTCAATTTCAAGTAAGTGAATTTTGAAATAAATTTTAATAAATTTTTCATTAGATTCGTCCAATTCCAATCCAATCAAAAAAATTTCACAAGAAAATGCGGCGGCGGTTAATTCCATAGAAGGAAAAAGGAATCAAAAATTGTCCGTTTCATCATGTTCTTCATCGGCCCATACCGCATTCCAATCATCGACGAGTGGTGTTCCAACTTCTAATTTTGTTCCATCATTGCATGGATCAATGGTAAAAAATAATGAAATTAATTTAAAATGATCAAAAAATTCAGGAACCAGAACACCAACAAAGTTACGAAAGTGCAGAGAATATGGCAACCGGTGGCAAGAATGAAGATCAAGAAATTACCAATCAAATGGTTGAAAGATTTGCGAGAATGAATTGTGGGAGCATCAGTGAATTGGCAAGGAGACGGTCAGGAAGCAGTACAGGGGGACGGAGAAGTTCAGAAGATATCAAACATAAAAACGCAGAAGGTTAGCCAATCAATATTCACATATTGAATAAATTAATCATTTAAGCCTCAATTAAAGCAATCAATGGAATGAGTTCGGCTGAATTTAGGAGTCGAGGTCGACAAATGGTCGATTATATTGCCGATTATATGGACAATATTGAGAATAGAAGAGTAAATATTATTAAAAATAAATTCAAAATTTAATTTCATTTTTCAGGTTGTTCCATCCATTGAACCCGGTTATCTTCGCGAATTAATTCCCAACAGTGCTCCACAAAAGGCCGAATCATTTGATAAAGTTTTAAGCGAATTTGAAAGTTATATAATGCCCGGGGTAACTAATTTTATTCTATGTGAATACATTTAATAATTTACACAGGTCACTCATTGGTCACATCCACGTTTTCATGTAAAATAATTAAATTAAAAGACAACTTAATTTCACCCTCCTTCAGGCCTATTTCCCAGCAGGCAATTCATTTCCTTCAATTTTGGCCGATATGCTTTCGGATGCACTCGGCGCCATCGGATTCTCCTGGGTAAAATTAATAATTTAAAAGAACATAAGTAATATTGAATTTTTTAGGCGGCTTGCCCGGCAATGACTGAACTGGAAATGCATATGTTACAATGGTAAAAGAATAATTTACAAAACCATTCTTCAAATAATTTTTTAGGTTTGGTGAAATGATTGGTCTTCCAGCGGAATTTTTGCCATTTACCGAAAATGCAAATGGCGGAGGTGTAATTCAAAGTTCTGCTTCGGAATGCAATTTTGTGGCACTTTTGGCTGCCCGATTCGAAATTATGAAGGAATTAAGGCAACGTTTTCCATTCGTTGAAGAAGGCTTATTAATGTCAAAATTGATTGCTTATTGCTCAAAAGAAGTGAATTAAATTAATTAAAATTATTTATTTTAAAAATAATTAATTTAGGCACATTCATCAGTGGAAAAGGCTGCAATGATTGCAATGGTTAAGCTGCGAATTTTGGAGACTGATTCAAACTTTCGATTGCGAGGAGAAACATTGCAAACTGCAATTACTGAGGATCGAAATTTGGGTTTGACAATTTTATTCAAATATTTTTTTTATATTTTTCAATTTTAGGCCTTATTCCATTTTTTGTGTCGACCACCTTGGGCACCACTTCCTGCTGTTCATTCGATGTTCTCTCGGAAATTGGCTCTGTTTGTACCCGAAATGATCTTTGGCTTCATGTGGACGCTGCTTACGGTTGGAATTATTTTAAATTAATTAAAAATAAAATTCAGCTGGTTCGGCAATGATTTGTCCCGAATTTCGGTTTGGGTTTAAAATCTCAATTTTAGTACACTTAATCCCTTCTTCAAAGTTATTTGATGGCCGGCATCGAACATGCAATGTCATTTAATACAAATCCAAACAAATGGATGTTGGTCAATTATGATTGTTCCACAATGTGGTAAATAAATTAATTTTCGTATATTTTTAATGAATTTTGCACATTTAAAGGGTCAAAGATAGGTTCAAACTGACCCAGGCTTTGGTCGTCGATCCACTTTATTTGCAACACAGTTGGACAGGTAATGAAAATATTTTTGAAATAATTTTAATTTATTTTCATTTCAGATAAAGCAATTGATTATCGCCACTGGGGCATTCCATTAAGTCGACGTTTTCGGGCATTAAAACTTTGGTTTGTGATTCGAATGTACGGAATTGAAGGTAAAATATTCATTTTTAATTTTTTATTATTTTAATTTGAATGAATTTAGGCCTTCAACGTTATATTCGTGAACATGTCCGATTGGCTAAACGATTTGAATCTTTGTTGCTTTCGGATGAGCAATTTGAAATAATTGGTGATGTAATAATGGGTTTGGTTTGCTTCAGAATGAAAGTAGGTTCAAATAATTTAATATAAATTTAATAATTAAATATATTTAAAGGCATCCGATGAAATGAATCAATTATTGCTGACCAAATTGAATAGCAGTGGAAGAATCCATATGGTACCGGCTTCTTTGAATGAACGGTTATATTAAAATAAAAATATTTTTGAATAATATGTTTTTTTTAGATTTGTAATTCGCTTTTGTGTTTGCCACGAAAATGCAACGGAACGTGACATTTATATTGCCTACGATATTATCAAACAAACTGCAATGAGTTTATGTAAATTTAAAAAGATTTTTCAATTAATTTGTTTTATTTTAGTTGAACCAGTGCCGGAGCCAATAGTGGAGAATTATGAATTGGAGGCGGAGGAGGCAAAACAATACGACCAAATGATGCAGGAAAAACATCGGAATCGAAATTCCCCCACATTTACCATTCAAACTGGGCGACAATCCCACGATTCGGCAATATCTCAGCCATCCTATTTGATGGGAACACCGCTCACATCGATTGCTGGATCCGAATCCACTGCCCACCCACCATTTTCAACACAATCACCGTCGATGGCATTGAATAATGATCGACGCCGGGTACATACATTGGCAGAAAAGAGGTCATTCCTTGTTCGAATGGTTTCCGACCCAAAATGTTACAATCCAAAGGTAAAACATGCGAATATTTCTGTCATTTTATTTAATTTAAAGATTGTGCGTCATTTGAATATGCGAACACACAACCAAACATCACAAGACCTTTTTCGTGATAGAACACTCAGGTTAAATGCACGATTCATTAATTAATATAATTTATATTTTAGACAAGCTATTCAACAAGGAAGTTTCCAACAAAAGAATCTTGTACAATCAACTCGATCTTATGGAACAACAAAAGCACCATTTAGCAGTGGAAAATGTAAACGATATTTGGAAAAATAAATTATTTATTTTAATTTAAAGATGCCTGTATGAGCATTGACCATGGATCGGATGAGGATGATCATTTTTTGATGGAACAACCAATTGGAGTTCAAACACCGATGTAAAATTGATTGAATTCATTCATTCATTCATATTGTAATTTTGTACACCATTCATTCCCAAATTTGTATTTGGCGTTTTTACAATTTCTTTTTGACTAAAATAGATAGAAGAGAAGAAGAATAAATGAATGTTTTGTTTGATTCATCCATCGCCACACCCTTCCTTTCCCATTTATTGAATGACCTCATTGGTCAAAAATAATCCGGTTTATTAAATCCGTTTACGAATCATTTTATATATTGTTAAATTCATTCATTCATATTTTACGAATATTTTGCAGCATTAAATTGTGGAGGGCGCAACAATGATTATCCTTGAACAAAATAATAGAATTGTGTCAGAATTGTTGGATTTGAAATTTTCGACAGCCAAAGAAAAGTAAGCTTTAATTTATTTGTGCTAATTAAATTACATCAATTTAGTGGAAAATTTGATGCAATAAATGTGACATTTGCCGACTTTGATGGTGTGCTATATCATGCATCGAATCCGGATGGAAATAGATCAAAATTGATGGTTTCTTTTGGAATAATTTACAAATTTTTAAATGAATATTTTAAGTTGAGTATATCCCTAAAATTCTACAAAGAATTGCAAGAGCATGGTGCGGATGAGGTAATTTAAATAAATTAATAAAATTTAATATTAATTTCAAAAATAGTTGGTCCAACGGGAATACGGAAAATTTTTGAGAAATACACCGGAACCAGGCTACAATGTTTCATTGGAATACGATGTTGCGGATATTCCGGACGATTATTCCAAAATTGTTGAACAAGCATCATTCCTGAAACGAAATTGCTTTGCATCGGTTTTTGAGAAGTATTTTCAATTCCAAGAAGCCGGACAAGAAGGCCAAAAACGAGCAGTGATCCATTATCGGGAAGATGAGACAATGTTTTTTTTTCATTTCAATTAATTTAAATTTTATATTTAAATAGGTTCATTGAGGCAAAAGCCGATCGAGTGACGGTCGTATTCAGCACATTGTTCAAAGACCCGGATGATATTATCATTGGGAAAATATTTTTGCAGGTTAATTTCATAAAAACAATTCGACGTTATTTATACTATACATTAACTTTAGGAATTCCGCGAAGGTCGAAAAGCCAGCCAAACAGCCCCTCAAGTGCTTTACACCGTTGGAGAACCGCCACTCGAGTTGAAAAGTTTTCCGGACGCCAAAGTGGGTGAAAATGTCGGCTATATTACATTCGGTTGGTTGGGATAAAATAATTAAATTTAATCATCAATTATTTTAGTCCTTTTTCCGCGACATACTAACAAGAAGGCCAGGGACAATACAATAAATCTCATTCACACTTTTCGGGACTATCTCCATTATCATATTAAATGTTCCAAGGTAATTTAATATAAACAATTTAATTATAATTTAATGGATAAATTTATACAGGCGTACATGCATTCGCGAATGAGGTCGAAGACAAATGACTTCTTGAAGGTTTTGAACAGAGCAAGGCCAGAAATTAAAGGAGAAAAGAAGACAATCACCGGAAGAACATTTATGCAACATTAATTACTATTAAAAATTTTATTTGCCATTAAATCGCTTTATTATTTATCGATCATTATATTCTTTTTGTTACACAAAACACAACCAACAAGCAAATAAGATATTAGATTATTAGTTTTTAATGGTTGGATGGGTTTATGCCAGAACTGCAAATCAATGGACGGCATATAATGGAGACAGATAAAACCTAATAAGTAAAATTCACTCAAAAAAACCTTAAGATGTGAAATTTTTCTAGACCAAAACCAAAAATGTACACAAAATATATCACAATTTTATTCAACAAATTTATATGAAACGAATATGACAATGAACAATTGAATATAGAGGAGAAGAAATACAAATATGTGTATGGGAATTATGCACAACAGCAAATACAGAGCGATTAGGGGCAAAAACAACAACAAATGATATGTGAATTGAGGAATATGGGTGAACAATTATAGTGGGGGGTAGATCACATTCATCTCAACATTGCACCTCTCATTCTTCTTCGTTGGCGGTTGTTCTTCATCGGCGGCTTCGGGCAGGTCCACGTCCTCGGCGTTGATCGGCTCCTTGGTTGTCGTGCCAACAACAGATGCCAAATCCAGCGCAACAACCACCGGTTCGGATCGTAGCAGGAACAACAACAGCAAAGGATGCCGACGACAACCAAGGAGCCGATCAACGCCGAGGACGTGGACCTGCCCGAAGCCGCCGATGAAGAACAACCGCCAACGAAGAAGAATGAGAGGTGCAATGTTGAGATGAATGTGATCTACCCCCCACTATAATTGTTCACCCATATTCCTCAATTCACATATCATTTGTTGTTGTTTTTGCCCCTAATCGCTCTGTATTTGCTGTTGTGCATAATTCCCATACACATATTTGTATTTCTTCTCCTCTATATTCAATTGTTCATTGTCATATTCGTTTCATATAAATTTGTTGAATAAAATTGTGAAATATTTTATATGTTTGAAAAAGTGAAATGAGCTTTGTATTCGGGGGTTTCGGGGTGGAAATGCAGAATAAGTCATCCAGAAATTTATTTGCTACAATAAAATAAATAAATAAATAAAATTCGATAAATATCAATTAAATATTTCCCGTAATATTCGGGCATTATCTTCCTTTCATTTTGCTGGTCCATTCTGCCTTTGTTATGTCATTCGCTGATTTCCTCTTCCTCCTCCTCTCGACTCTTGCGCAAATGTCTTCTCTCATCCGTGCCGAACATTTCGTCCCCATGTCTTGGTCCCCTTTTCCGGCTGCTGCCTGCCCTGCTTGAAGTCGGCGAATCTCCACTTCCCGTGTATCGAGCGTACGGAGAATGCGAAATGTATTTGCTGCTGTCGTAGTCGGGCAGGGAGACGGAAGTCCGGTCAGCAGGAGATCGACCATTCTCTTCAAAAATTTTAAATTGTTTTTATTGATTCGAGTATTTTACCATTGTCGCTGTAAGTTTGATCATCGAAGTTTAAACGATGGCGGAATGGAGTGCTGCTCAACGGAGTCCTTCGATACGGACTGCCATTTTGCGAGGACGGCGGCATATTGAATTCGGGAGTGCGGTCCTTTAAAACAAAATTGAATTGATGTAAAAAATACTAAGGCTTACTCGATTTTGGCTGAGCAAAGAACTATTCAAATTGCGCCCTTTTGAATAGGGAGTGGCAACTTTTGGCTCAGTGAATCGGTCATAAACGAAGTGGAATAGCCAAATAGAAGGGTAGAGGAGGATGCCGAGAATGGAAGTGACCCAGAAGAAAATGTAGAAAATTGGCCCGGCGATGGCAGAAATCTAAAAATAAAACAATTATTTGTCAAAATGTTTGAAAGATTACCACTCGATGTTTCGTAAGGTAGAGGCAACGAATTCGTTTGTATTTTTTGATGACCGGATCCTTGAGAAGTTCACTGGCCTTTGGTCGATTCAACGGGTTTGGGTCGAGCATCCAAGCGAGCACACGACGAAGGTCGGTCGAAAGAGCTAAATTATTCTTAATTATTTTTGGGTAATTTAATATTTACAAACAATTGATGTATTTCTCGTCGATCATTCGATGACGAATTTCGTGCCAAAAAACTCCATTGTTGGGCAAATCCAAATCGGTGGCCAATTCCAGAATGGTCATCCCAAGGCTGAAAATGTCGGCGGCCTTTGTTGGTTTATCATTCAGCACTTCGGCGGCCAAATATTTGCTGTCCCCTTCCGATGCGTTCCTTGGATCATCCTAAAATAATTAATGATGAAATGATCACACCTCTATTTAATTTCAAACTTTGTTCAAATCGAAAACCAGCCCAAAGTCGCCGAGTTTGCAAATTCCGTCGGAGGTGATGAAAATGTTCGATGGTTTGATGTCAACATGGATGAGGTCATGGGAGTGGATGTGCTCAATGGCCTAAATAAATTCAAATTAATTCGAAAGATTGAATTGGATTTGAACTGACCATCAAAATGTCGATCAAATAGTACCAAATTTCGGGCTCCGGAATTTCATGTCTTTCCCTGGCCATATCATCCAAACTTCGCGCGCACATTTCCGTTTGAATGTAAAGTCGGCCCCGCTCTTCCCAGGCTTTGACGAAATGAATCAAATTTGGGTGAGGAGGAATCAGTTCATGTTTTTGCACTTCTTGGAGTTTTTCGCGTCGATCTGCTGCATTTCGGTAGATTTCCAGCGAACATTTCACCGCATACAACTTCCTATCGTCCTTTGAACGAACACTGACCACCTTAAAATAATATAATTAATTGATTAGTAATTAAATTTAAATTAGTGACCTCCCCAAAGTCTCCCTGCCCAAGACGTCCCTGCACCACGAATGATTGTTGCAAATAGGTCTCCTCCAATTCGGGATGATATCGCGGACTCAATTTTGGTTCTGTCAATGAATAATCATTGTAATCTTTGTTTTTTTATTGCTTACGTTCTTCAAGCTGTTTGAAGGAGACAATCCTCGCAAATGGCTCAATGTGTTCTCGGGCCAAGTAGAATCGTTGCATGGTCGGTGCCGATTTCATCAGTCTGGGTGGAGCTGGCGGAATCCTGAACCGAGTCGGAGTGCCACGGAGTAACTTTAATAAATTCTATTTTATTTTTATATTGGAAAAATTATAAACCTTTTCACGTTTGGTAGAAAGAGGCGGATCAACAATGAACTTGCCATCAGCAGGTGAAGCCCGCGATGGAGTTATAAAGCCACGATTAGGACCAACTGGAGATGATTCCATTTTATTCCAAATTCTTTATTTGTTAAGCTCTCACAAATTGTTGAAATAATCTTCAAATTATTTTTTTTAAAAAGCAATAATAAAAATTAATCAATGAGATGAGACTAAATGATGGAAATTGGAAACGAATTCCTCAAAAAACCTTGAGTTCGGGGAACTTCGGATTCATGAATGAAAAAAGGAAGCGAAATTATTTTTTAAATAAAAAATTGGCGCTAAATATTAAAAAAAATTTAAAATTCAAAATGAACTCTCCTTTTTATTACCATATACCAATGAAATGAAAGTAAAATTTAAGTAAGTAAAAACACCTGAATTTGTTTGCATAGAAATGTTTAATTTAATAATTAAAATAATGATTAATCAACAATAATAATTTATAATACAAAATTGATTAATGAAAGTTGGTATATAAGATCAAATTTTCAAAGGTTCGAGTCCATTCGGGACTGGAAGACCATTGCTCGTTTTACCTAGAAATTTAGAATTTCCTGCTGATCATGACGATCATTATTAATACCTTTCACAAATTCTTCCACTTTTTTCGTCTCTCCATCGTTTTTCCCAATTTCTCCTCCATTTCGGAATCTTCCTTCCGTTGTGATTCGCCCTTGGCCCCTCCAATTTCCTCCTTTTTCTCCATTGGCCGATTTGATCTCACTCCAGGGCATTAATTCCCTTTGACCTTCTTCCAATCCGCCTTCTGTTCCTCTTTCAAATGAGTTCATTTCTTCCTCACTTTTCCAGCCTTCCCCAAAACTTGGAGGAAATTGTTCCTGGCCAATGTTGGTTTGTTGCTGTCCATTCCCCGCCCAATTTGATGCCTGAGGAGGAATTAGTGGTGGCATTTGAATAGGCTCGATTGGATTCTGCACAGGAACTTGGGCCGATTTGGGGGGATTGGGCCAAGTTGGGGATGGGGGAGGAGAGGGACGAATCCCTCCTCCATTAAGCAGCTGATGGACTGGTTGGAAAAGCTGAAAAAAATGATGAAGAAAGTGACGGGAATTGGAACGAACATTCAGAAAATTGCCAAAATCAAATCCACGTCCTTCTTGATAGCCAAGCAATGAGTCCAAACCAAAACGATGGCCGCCCAACAAAAGACCATTATCGCCTAATAGAAGCATTGGGAGGGAAATTATAAATGAGGAAAGGACTTCGGGCTCCAAGACGGCCTGGGCCCAAATTTAGGCCAAAATGTCGATCGCCCCCAAAGCCAAGGATTTCCCCATTTTGACCAACACCAAGTTGAATGTCCCCGGTAAAAGGACTGCGTTGAAGAGTGAATGAGCCCAAATTGATTTGTTGCGCAGAAACCAAAACTGAATTGAATCAAATATAAAATGGAGGAATGAATGAACAAATAATAATCACCGGCGGGGATGATTAGCAGGACAAAAAGAGAGGGAATTGAGCTGGGGAAATACATTTTTTATTATTAATAAAAGAGGGAAAATATTTGGGAGAAGAAGCACCGTCTGGTGGACTTTGAACACCGTCGATTGGTTTCACTTTGGTTCTGAAGCAAAGGAATTGTTTGAATTGGAAGAGTTCATCACATTTGTGGCTGGGAATGCGCGAATAAATTGTTTGGATGGAATTGAAGGGGAATTGGTGGAAATTGATGGGAAAATGAGTCAGAAATGAGGGAAAATAGGAGAGGGAGGCGGATGACATTGACACGAAGAATATTTGGTGGGGTAAATTGCCCAAAATGGTGGTGGAATACACAATTCGAACAATCCATGGAATAATGAAGAATATTTCCCTCAAATTGTTTTGCAACTATATTTGTGGCTTTAATAAATATAAAAATGTTTTATTTTGCAAAATTTCGACTGCTATACAAAAATGAAATAATAATGTGAAGAAATGAGGGAAATAATATGCATTCAATGAAGGAATAATTCCATTCAATATTCGGCCAATTTCCCTCCTCTCTTTGCTCAATAGCCTGGTGCCGTTCTTGGTGCCGGGCAATGGTCCTGTAAGGGAAATGAATTTGTCAAATTAGTGTCAAAAATGTGAACTTACGCATCCGCCTTTTGTGCCAGAATCGCCGGCTGGTCCAGGTTGACCGGGTTGGCCAGGTTGGCCTGGAGGACCGGGTGGCCCTGGTGGTCCATTTCCTCCGGCCTGTCCGGCTCCTCCTCCTTGTCCATCGTTGCCGGGTGCTCCAGGTGGGCCAGGAGGTCCTGAAAATATAATAATTTCCATCCATTTCCAAATTAATAAATTTGCCTGGAGGTCCTCCAGGACCGGGTGGGCCAGGTTGACCAGGAACTTCCTGAAAATGCATCAATCCCCCATCTTTCTCTTCATTTGCCTCTCAATTACCGTGACTTGTCCAGGTTGTCCGGGTTGGCCTGGCTGTCCATTGCTTCCGGGCTGCCCTGGTGGCCCAGGGGGTCCAGGTGGCCCAGCTGGACTTTTACCGACCGATTCACTGAAATATTATTCAATTTTAAGCCAAATTTATGGCCCAAAATCAGTACTATGGAGTTTCTCCTGGCTGTCCTGGTGATCCGGGGGGTCCTTTGGGACCAGCCTCGCCAGCGGGGCCTGGAGGTCCCGGAGGGCAATCTTCAAAAAACAATGAAAATGATGAAATGATGGGAATAATGCGGACCAAAGCAGAATTGGCTTTCGGCAGGTGGTGCCTCTCCATCGGAGCCAGGGGCGCCGGCCTGTCCCGGTTGTCCATCCTGTCCATTATTTCCGTCTTGCCCTGGTGGTCCTGTGATGGAATATTTTGGCCTATTCAATTTTAATTCAATCAAAAAACCAACCGGGTGGTCCGGCAGCGCCCACCCCACAACTGCAGCATGAACCACCGCCGGCGGCGGCTGGCGCATTTGAAACGGCGGCGGATGAGGGGGCAACTGGCGCTTCGCCACCGTATCCGCTCGATTCAGCCGCATATGAGGAGGCGGCCCGGGCAGCGGCACGCCTAACACCTGTTTTCCCTCCTTGTTGTGTTCCTCGGCGATGTTTTGCCTCCCTTTTTATGCGAGCATCGGGTCCGGCCATTCGGCCGAATTCGTCCCAAAGGCCGATGGAACGATGACGGCAAAAATCCAATTCCGAATCGAGGGAACTGCTAATATATTGAGTATAATTGTAGAGCATTGGAACAGCGATGATGGCACTTTAGGGAATGGGAAAAGGGAATTGAATGGAAGGAGGGGGTTGGATTGGATTACGTCAAAGTGGCCACAGTGGATACGGCGATGCCAAGGAAGGCCAACCTTTTGAAATTGTCCGCTTCACGGAGCAATGCCTTCATATGATTTTCATCGGCCATTTTTACAGCTCTGAAAGGAAGGAATTAGTCCCATTGTTGAATGCCACATTTAATAAATGGATAAAAGGGAATAGAAGAATGCTGGAAGGCAATGTCCAGCAACCAAAAATGAAAGTGGACAAATATTTTGGAGAGGGAAATGAGGAAAAGAGAAAGGAACATTGGAGCTAATCATTTTGGCATATTGGTGAAGGGGAATTCTCCCTCCATTTTGTTGGTTGCAATGCAAATTGCAATCGCCGAAAGGCAATGAATGCCCAAAATGTTGTTTTCCTCTGTTGCTGGGTGCATTTTTGGGCCTTCTGCTCATTCCCTTCTCCTTGGACTGCGCATCGTCCGATCAGATTAGGCTTTTTATAGCGAGCATCGCCAAAATGCTTGGGGCGGCAGTCTCAGTCAGAAAACGGACACCCATGGTCCCAGCTTTGCGCTTTTCCCCGCCAAAACAACAACCAAACATGACAGGGATCCACCCATTTTGCTTATCATCATCTTCGCGCACAAAGGAGGCTAACGGCCAGAAAAACGAGGGAAAATTCGGGGCAAACATTAATAAATAAACTTATCAGAGCAAAAAGTTGGGAAAGAGGAAAACAATTTTGATGGATGGGCAGAAGCCGTTTTATTCATTCAAAACAAATTATTATTTCGAATAAAAATGTAAAAATATTGGAAGAGTAAGTCCCCTTTCAAGTAGTTCCATGAATTCAAATCACCAAATATCCCTTTAAAATCCACTTCCTCCCAAATTTCATATTTTTCAGATTCATTCACCCTTTTTCCAATCATAATCCTTTAAAGGGAACATTTGGCTTTTGTGATAGCGGGGCAGTGGTGACCATAAAAACGAAGAAAGGAGACTGGCAGCAAAAACCAGTTACAAACAAAAAAGGTGGCTTTTTATTGTTTCAGCCAGTCAAAAGCAAGTAAATTCATTTTACAGGGCCAAATAAGGGATGCGGCGATCATTTGTAGCTGATTATGCAACTTTATTGGTGAAATGAATGAATAGATATGACATAAATTGACTACTAAACACCCTTTCGATGGTGTTGAACCGTGACGCCCGCCGTTCGCCATCTTTTTTTCATTGCGGAGCACAACGGAAATACCTCTGGAAATTGGCTGGAATCTGGAAACTTTGATAGAAAAATATGAAAACAATTTTATATTGAATAAATTTAATTGAACAACAATTTGAAATATTGAATAGTTTTGTGATTTTTGATTTGATGAATGAATTCAATCAATCAATTTTTACTACGGTCGGCGATTCTTGAAATAAATTTAAATTATTTTTTTTTGGCATTTTATATTTTTTGGGATAAAATATCAGCAAAATTTATTTACAAAATAATTTTCATTTTCATTTATTTTTTGATGCCAATGCGGATGCCAGCGCTCGCTTTTTTTCTTTCATTCCATTTCCAACAAAAAATGAAACGAATGATGATCATCGTATATTAGAGAGAGCTCCTATTAAATTAAAATTCAATTTATTCAATAATAATTAAGACGATGTTAATATTAATTTGATAATCATTTCATTTAGCTCAAACAAAACTAATAAATAAGGCATAAATAACAACCAAACAAATTACTAATCATCAAAATCAAGCAAGGCAGAAGCAAATGAATTCAACATTTTTGAATGGTCAACGCAATTTCTCCTTTTCTTGTCACCATGGCCAGCCTCAATATCAACAACCTCCATTTCAATTCGACCAATACATCAATCCGAAATCAGCGTAAGTTCAATTTGTTTATAAATGAATTTATTCAAATTCCAATCCCACATTTTTTCAGGCAGGCTCGTCATGCTTTGATGGTTCACTACCAAAATGAGCAACAGAACAGCAAACGATTTGAGGACAGCTACAAAACGGTGATGTGCGAAAATTGGCTGGAAAGAGCACATTGTGATTTTGGGAAAAATTGCCGTTTTGCTCATGGATTTGAGGAAATCCGCCCATCAAGGTATTCCACACATTTCCTATCAATTCCAAATTACTACTTTATTATAGGAATCCGCCACCAATCAATTCAAAATACAAGACTCGTCCCTGCGAAAAATACGTCAAACGTGGCATTTGTCCATACGGCGAACGTTGCCTGTTCATCCATCCGGAAAGAGACTCCAATTCATCATTGACTCCATCTTCACCTTCCATTGAACGGCCGTTGATTCCATCTCTCCTTTCTTGGACTCCACCATCCGATTTGTCAAATCTTCCTATGGCACCGGCACCGCCGCCCAATCCACTTTATGATTCGACCATTCCTCCACCTCCGTTCAAAACATCTTCCATCAATCCGTCGGCAACGACCAATTCAAATTCATCATTTGCATTTTCATTTCCAATGGTTCAACCACCGAGGACTGTGCTCGGCAGCATTCAAAATCAACGAATGATGGCCGCAAATTTGCCGAACAAAAGTCAAAATTTATTCCCACAGGTAAAATTAAAATAATTGAAAAATAATTTAATTTCCATTTATTTTAGATATTGGAGGAATTGCAAAGGGAAAAGGAGAATTCGGCGTCGAGCCAAACGAAGAAATGGTCGGATTTGGAGGAGCCAACAGAAATGGACACCTACGAACATCAAAAGGAAATGGAGAGAATTGTGGAGAAATTGGTGGCATCGCCGATGATTTTGGCCAAAAGGGATTGCAATTTGACCTAAACGAATGAATGAATGAATCGACAATGACTTCAAAACAAATAAATAAATTCATTTACAAAAATGGAAAATGATGCCTATGCCTTGTTTTGTCCCAAAAAAGGACATTCCCCCCACCCACCACCCTTCTAATCATTCCTTCCTCCTTTAATTTTATTATTAAATTTATATTTTAACTAATTTCTCATGTCAATCAATCAATATTATTTATTTATTATTATATTTCCTCAATCCCATTCTGTATATTTTCGACGGCAATTTATTTGCAGGGAATATTCCAAATTCATTCACTTTTTAATTTGTTTCCAATTTTAATTTATTAAAATGAATAAAATTGCATTATTTATTTATTCAATTTTGGTCAAAATAATCCAATCAATGAGGCCAATTACGGTAGAAATTTGGGCAGAATGAATGAAATTGAGGCAAATGACCAGTAAATTAATTTCGCCAACTCTTTGGCTAGCCACCATCCAAATTGTCGTTGAAATGGCCAAACAAAATGAATTACGGAGGGAAAGGGGGCAGGGTGGACGATCGGATGAAATGCTTAATTTTATATTGATTGATTTATGGCCAAATTATTGTACTCCAATATTAATTTACCCTCTTAAAGTCAAAATAACGGCCAAGGAATGGGCCAAATATGGAAATGGATGGGTGGGCGGACTCCACAAATTATACCTAAAATTGGAGAATAAAATGAATAAATGAGAATTGGACGAACATTTTTTGGAGTTTTGCGGCCTCCATTTCGCTCAAAATATTCGTCCAATGCATTAACCAGTTTTGGAACTATTTTAAATCAAAAAAATATTTATATGCCATTTCCCCTTTTACCTTATAAAGCCAAACCAATGTTTGACGATTGAATAAAATTTGAGAGAATTGTAAACTCAAAATGGCCGAAATGAGAGCGGAAATAAAAATGGAGGGCGGTGGAAATAAAATTCGCCGAAAAAATGACAAATTTTGGGTGGAAATTTTGAAGAACATTTTTGCGAGGATAAAAATGAGTGGAATTGAGCACATTTTATTGTGATTTTCCTTGAAGGAATGAATTCAGAATGAATGACCTTGACCCACTCCTTTGGATGACCACCAACAAAATATGAGAGGGAATCCCAAAAATGTGCTAATAAAATACAAACAAAAACACAATAATTGTTTGTTGCCATGGAAATAATTTGTTTGGTTGGCATTGGCACTTTTGGCAATGAATTGTGCACTACTTTCTTTTTCCCATTTCATTTTCCTCCAAATTTTGTGCCAAAATGGACCAACATCGGCCAAATCCCAATGTTTTGTCAAAAAATGGTCCAAACCAATTTTCGGCAATTCCATTTGATCCATGGCGTCGAATTTATGCTCCTTGGATGGCTGAATTTATGGGCTCAATGTTTTTAGTGCTTTTTTGTAAGCAAATTGAATCCATTTCATTGAATTCATTCATTCATTCATTCAGCTGATTTATTGGGCACCCTTCTCACCGATGGTGGTGGCGGTTCCCATTCCCATTCATTGGCGGATATTGCCATTTTGGAGGCCGCCCTTCTCCTTGGCCTAATCCTCATTTTTGGCCAATTCAGTGGTGGCCATTTCAATCCAGGTAACCCAAATCCCAATCCAATATCCCCAATTTTCAGCCATCACCATCGGCGCCATCCTTTGTCTCGGCACTCCAATTCTGCTTGGCATTTCCATCATTTTTGCCCAATTTTTCGGTGCCTTCATTGGTGCTCTCCTTTTCCGGGCCATTCTCTCCAATTCCGCATTTCTCGATTCATTTTCCCGTCTCGGCATTCTTCGCACTTTGTCCACTGGCCAAGAGGCAGAGGAGGGGGACACATCAATGCGATTGCCAATTTTGGTGACCAATGGGGGAGTTGGAATGGCCAATAGTCCATTTTCCACTCGATTCCAGGCAAATCCCCTCCCCTTTTTCATTTAATTTAATCATTCCGTAAATAGGTTTTTCTCGTCGAATTATTCCTCTCTTCTATGCTTGTTTTGGCCTTTCTTTTCCCTACCCTCATTCTTCGCCGTCCAAAAATTTTGCCGGCCTCGATTTGTTGCGCCTCTGCCCGTTCCATTGCCTCCTCCATTGGTTCTCGTTCGGCACTTGGCCAAAGTGCCAATTTGTCACGTGCTTTGGCCAATTCTTTGATTGCTGCCATTTTCACTAAGGCTGATGAATTTGCAGTTTGGCGACTTTTCCATTTGCATTTATTCGGCGCTATTTGTTCGGCCATTGTTGGCGCCGCCATTTTTTGGTCAAAGAAATGGGATAAAAATTAATAAAAAGAATAATTTCAGGTTATTTAAATATGCTTTAAATGCGGCTGAAAGGGCCGAAATGGAGGCAAATTTGAGGGCAGAAATGCAAATTAATGTTGGCAATTCGAATACTAGTGGATGAGAATTTGATCAAATTATCATAAATTACCTCAATTTTTAATATATTTTCAATCAAATTGAATAAATAAAGTATTTCTCATCCTCCAAATAAGGTCATCAATTCCATTCCCCCAATTCCCCCCATTCATTCATTCATTCATTCATTTGGTGTTACTCCCAATACCTCCATCGATTGCCCCAACCAATTTCCTCCCAAATATTCTTCTCCACAATTTTCCAATTTATCAGTTTTAATTTTTTCTCAACCGTCCATTTCTCCTCATTTCCATTATTTTAGTATCCCTAATCAAAAATGGCCTCTTCCCAAAATAATTTCAAAAAGCCCAAAGTTTATATTGTTGGTGTTGGAATGACCAAAGTAATTATGGAATATTGCCAATTTGTACATCCAATTCCATCATTTTTAGTTCACTAAACCTCGTTCCTCTGGTAAAGATTATCCAGAATTAGTAAAGGAGGCCGGTTCGTATTTTAATTCATTCTATTCCATTCCATTTCCTTACTATTTTTGTAGTTTTGGAAGCATTGGCCGATGCCGGCGTAAAATATGAACAAATTCAGCAAGGCAAAAAGGGGAAAATGCCCTCAATCCAATTCACTTAAATTTAGCCACTGCCTCATATATGTACGGTGGATCATGCTGCGGGCAAAGGGCCCTTTATGAGATTGGACTGACCGGCATTCCCATTTTTAATGTATTCAAAATGCAAATGACAAATTCGAATTGAATATTTTATATTTTGTGTAGTTGAACAATGCATGTGCCAGTGGGTCCAGTGGCATTTTCCTTTGTAAACAAATAATTGAAAGTGGAAATGTGGATTTGATGTTGGCCGTTGGCTTTGAAAAAGTCCCAAAAAAAAATGCTCATTTCCCTTAATTCAATGCCATTTTCAGATGCAACCAGGAAGCTTGGAGAATTCCCGCGAACATTTGGACGATCGTGTTTTGCCGGTGGACAAACATATTGAAGTGAAAATGACCAAAATTGAGGGAATAAATGGCAAAATGCGGGTTTTTAGTTGATGGCGGACACTTATGGATTGCAAGCAGCCCCAATAACTTCGCAAATGTTTGGCAATGCCGGCAGAGAACATATGGAAAAATATGGTGGGAATTGGGGGTAGAAAATTGAGGAAAATTGGATACAGGAACAACACGGGAACATTTTGCAAAAATTGCTTGGAAGAATCATTTACATTCGGTGAACAATCCAAAAAGTCAATTCCAGAAGGAATTTTCACTGGATGAAGTGGTGAATGCACGAAAAATATACGATTATATGGGATTATTGGAGTAATTAATTGGGGGAAGAGGCATAAAATTGGAATATTCCATCCAAAAGATGTTCACCAACGAGTGATGGGGCAGCGGCAGTGGTCATTTGTAGTGAACAATTTTTGGAGAGGAATCCACATTTGAAGGGGCAGGCCATCGAAATTGTGGGCATCGAATTGGGAACAGGTTGGCAATAAAGAATGGAAATATTTGGATTTGAATTGAATAAGTATTATACAACAAAAGGGAAATGTTTTCCTTTCCTTTTATAATGATGCCTCTGGCATTAATCATTGAGAGGGATTGGTTAGATAGATTAATGTGAGTAGGGTACTGTATCAAAAAATAATAGCAAGGAAAACACATTTTGGCGAACATTTTCCGGAAAGGAAAAACAAATTTTGGCTTTTCCGGAAAGGGAAAACACATTTTGGCGAACATTTTCCGGAAAGGGAAAACACATTTTGGCGAACATTTTCCGGAAAGGAAAAACACATTTTGGCGAACATTTTCCGGAAAGGGAAAACACATTTTGGCGAACATTTTCCGGAAAGGGAAAACACATTTTGGCGAACATTTTCCGGAAAGGAAAAACACATTTTGGCGAACATTTTCCGGAAAGGAAAAACACATTTTGGCGAACATTTTCCGGAAAGAAAAAACACATTTTGGCGAACATTTTCCGGAAAGAGAAACACATTTTGGCGAACATTTTCCGGAAAGAGAAACACATTTTGGCGAACATTTTCCGGCACATTTTGGCGAACATTTTCCGGAAAGAGAAACACATTTTGGCGAACATTTTCCGGAAAGAGAAACACATTTTGACGAACATTTTCCGGCACATTTTGGCGAACATTTTCCGGAAAGGAAAAACATATTTTCATGAATATTTAAATAAAAACACATTAAAATAGATTTATATAATTAGTCCACCTACCCTCATTAAATCAAATGGATTATTTATTATTTTTTGTATTTTTTACTAAAGATGAGCCATCGGTGTTTGCAGAAAAAAGCAACATTAAAATGGTTGGATTCGATCTAATTCGGCGCATTTCTGAAAGACTTTATTCGAAAACGGGTGTAGGGCCGGATCAAGTGCAGGTAAATTGGAAGTTTGGATATGGCCATAATTTTTTTTTTTTATAATAAATTAGGTAATTGAATTGCATGATTGCTTTGCGCCAAATGAATTGATAACCTATGAAGCACTTGGATTATGTCCAATTGGTTTGGGAGAGGATATTTGAGAGAATGAATGAATGTATTGATTTGCAGGAAGGGCTGGCGAAATTGTGGATAAAGGGGACAATACATATGGAGGGAAATGGGTGATCAATCCAAGCGGAGGATTAATAAGCAAAGGACATCCAATTGGGGCAACTGGTAGGCTAATTGGGACGGAATGAATGAATGGAATTGGCCAAAATTCATTCATTCAGGCATTGCACAGGCAGTGGAATTGTCCAATCAATTGAGAGGTCGATGTGGGCCAAGACAAGTGCCAAATGCCCTTTATGCCCTCCAACATAACATTGGTGAGGGGGAATATTCCACAATTTTCATTTAATTATCTGATCAATCAACGACAGGCTCTAAATATATTTTGGGGTAGTATCCAATTTTGGGTGTCTATTTTGTCTTCACATAAATTTGGCACAATTTTTGTTCGTTTTTTGTAGGCTCGCGGATCGTAATCCGACCGGATCGTCAGCCTTCCTCTGAGAACGGTAAACCCCCATCAATTCGCCCCATTTCCTATTCCAAATTCATCAAAATCTCCACTTAAATTATCCACATTTTCCTCCCTTTTTAGGAATTGGCGGTGCCGGAGTGGTTGCACTCTATAAATTGGCATTCCCGGAAGTGGCAAAAAGAGGAGGGGAAATGCCAATGAATGTGAGAAATGGACGATTCAAAAGTGATGCAATTTTCGAAGAAATTAAAGAAAGGGCAGCCAAGGTAGGCTGAAAAGGAATGTTAAAAAATATTTACATTTTTTAAAAGGAATCGGATATGGCCAAACAAATTGGTGCCTCTTACAAATTTGTTATTAATTCGGCAAATGGGGAAAAGAGGGAATGGACAGTGGATTTGAAATGTTCGCCACCATTTGTGGGGATTGGAGAGGGAAAGACAAAACCGGAAGTGGAAATAATGCTCAGCGATGAAATGATGATGGAATTGGCCAAAGGGACGATGAAACCAGATCAGGTTAAGGCAATTAATGAATATTAGTGAATATTCATTCATTTTAGGCATTCATGAAAGGCAAAATGAAAATTCGAGGCAATATTATGAAGGCAATGAAGTTGAAACAAGTGTTGGACCCAAGCAAATTGAAAGCTAGGATTTGAATGAAATGAAAGAAAAAGATAAATTATTCAATTATGATTTATTTGGCATTTATTATTTATAATAGAATCAAAAATATTCTGATAAATCCATTCAATTAATTAATTAATTTCTTCTTGCCGTCCATCTGTTATTTTGCATTTGTTTGACTCCATTCAATTCAGTTTGGATTGTCTCCAAATTTTGCAATATTTGCGCATCCCTCACATTCATTTCCACCTGCCAATTTAAAGAAAGATCCACCCATAATCCTTCCCATTCAATTCTCACAATTTCCCGCCTCAAATATTGGAAAAGTTCATTCCAATTTGCAAATCTTTTTTTGCCATTTCCATTTGACATTTTCCCATCAAATTCTGCCGATGGCGTATTGGCTGTCGTTGACTGTTCTGATGATGGTGAACCGCCCAACGCTGAATCCGGTGATGAAGCAAATTTGTTTGATTTTTGCATTCCTGCTGATTGTGTGGAAGACTAAACGAAATTGACGTGTTATTATTTAAATATTGAATATAATTAAAACAAATAAAATATAAATTCAATTTGATTTGATTTTAAATTGATTAAAGGACCAAATTGTTGGCTGCCAATTGGCTCAATCCATTACTGGATGAAGTACGGGCTGATGAAGAGGAAGATGATGTTGAAGATGAGGAGAGGGAGGAGGAAAATGAAAATGGCGATGAAATATTATTGTTGTTGGCCTCCTCAGCCAAATGATGATGGCCATTGGCCATTTCCTCATTTTGATGCTTTATCCGGCCAATTGTTGTTTGCCCCTTTATTCCTCCTTCATCCAATCCCTCATCTTCATCCTCTTCTGAATCATCCGCCGATGAGCATTGGGACGGCGAATCGACGGCAAAATGAATATTATAGGGGAGAAGGGGCAATTCTTCAGCACAAGGCCTCCTATAAATAATTACTTTTAATTGTTCTTTAGGGCATATTCATTCCACCTGAATTCAAAAAATGGTCCAATTGCTGAAGAATACATCAATGCCCCATCCCCCTTTGCCATCATTTGTGTTTCTTCTTTTCGTTTTTTCCTATTTGCCAATGAAGATGCGTAGAATCGTCGAAAGAATTGTTTTGCCTGGTCCAATCGGGAATGGCCAATTTCATTCGCATTTTTGCCATCTTTAACCATTTCCCCTTTCCTTTCTTCCTCTTTATTTTGCCTTTGCCTTCCATCCAGCGAGAATTTCAGTCCATTGTCCAAACTTTTTGTCCGGTTTCTCATTCCTCCACAATTTTGTTGCTGTTTAATATTCATTGGCCCATTCGCCTTCAATGGATCGACGATGAATGCAAAACGATGGCGTCGAGTTGGGGGACAGGAAATGCGACTGGGCACCGGGGATGAGCAACTTGGATGATTATTTGTGGGATTATTATGATGATTGAGGAAATGGAGGGTTTCAAGGGAACGATGATTGGAATTGGAGGAGGATGGAGAGGAAATGGAGCAAAGGGCCAACGGGGATTGGGGCAATGAAGCTGCCGGAGGAATTGCTGAAAAATTGGGAATTAGGTGAATGTGGGATGATTGAGTAAGTTTGGATTGAAAGCAGTTGTTTACCATTATTATTGTGTTGAACATATTCATTTGAGGAATATAAGTCTGAATTTTTAGCATTGGCATTAATATTCATCATTGGCAATGTTGTGCCCAATTGTTGATGCCGAATATCGCCCATTGAATGGCTCATCATCAATTTGGATGGCGATTCCAAGGATGGCCTCTCAGATTCGTCGATTTGCACTTTTTTTGAATTGGAGGATTCTCTGAATTATTTGGAAATATTTTTTATTTTTATTGGAAGGGAATTATTTTTTGGGGCCCAGCTGGCAAAATGAATGAACCCAAAATTGTCTTGGCCCAATTTTGCAATTGTTTCCTTCAACCCAAATAATGCCTGCTGAGGATTCAATTGGGCTTTGGGCCAAAACATGAAAAATAGTAAAAAAGTTGGAGAATACAGAGGAGGAGGAAAATATTAAGGTTGAGGAGAGCTGGAGGGGCTGATTTGGGGGCAGCTGACACCAAAAGACCCCCGGGGATCTGGTTGAGGTGAGTGAGGGTGGGTGAGGGATTGGTTGGCCGAGGAATGGATGGGATGAATGAATTTGGGATGGATAAATGTGGGAATGCGGGGGTGGGTGCAGGCAACAACGATCAATTTCCCTCCAGCTGCTACTGATGAAAGCGGATTCCATCCAAATCTTTTGTTATTATTATTATTGTGGTCGAGGCTGGATTGGATTTGGATGGGCGACCAAAATTGGCCATATTATGGAAATGGAATGGAGGGGGAATAATTGGTGAATTTATGGAATTGTTTTGGGAGTTGAGGGAGAATGTTGAATATCCGGAATCGAAGAAAATGATCTTTGAAAGGAATGAACTTTGAGGAGATTTGGCCAATTGAAAAGGAGGGGAGGGGATTCAATGGATTCAATTTCAACAAAAAAATGGAAATGAAAAAATGATGTTCCCCCGGGGATTGATCAGATTTTAAGAGAGGAAATGAAATTGAGAATGCAGAGGGAGAACAAATTGAATGGATAAATTTATTGGCCAATTTGATTGAATAAGGCCAATAAATTCATTCAAGAAGAATTGATTATTTGGGGTTGGTTCTCCAAATTCCATTCCCAAATAAGGGATTGTCCCATTGGTTTTAGCCTCACCCCATCATCATTTCCGCATTCCCATCATTTTGGAGTCTTCTCCTCATTTCTCCGGCTCCACTCGATCTGCCCCTTTTTCGATCCTCAAAATGGCGAGAAGCATCGCCGACGGCCCAAGTGCCAAACGCAATCTTAATAAAATAGGAAAATTCGTGGATTGGCCAAATTGGCCACTACTCACGGATCGATATGCTGTTCCTTTGTATGGGGAATTTGGTGGTGGATGCCTTTGCCTTCCTCCTTCATTATTTAACATTTTTTTATTAGCTTAAAATTAATAAATGTCAAAATCAATTTGAAAAATGATGAAAGGGGCATTTGAAAAAATAAAAAGCACAAAAAGGTTGCCAGCCATTCCCTTTGGAACATGCAAAAGAACAATTCCCCTCAAATCCATTCATTCATTTAACCTGCCAATCACTTTTTGCCTGGGGAATGGCCAATTGCTGGCAAATGTTACCCTCAAATGTGGCCAAAAGGTGCAAAAAAAAGTAGGCGAATTAATAAAAACATGGAATGGATTGGCGATTAATCCATCCATTCATTCATTGATGGTTGAGGTGGGGAAGTACTATAATATATATAGAATGGAGGGGGATTGGCCAGATTGGTCAATGGCAAGAAGGAGGAATGGGGCCAATGCAAACATTTTGGGAGGAAATGGGAAGGATGGACTGATTTGGGTGGGGGTTCACGCGGATTTATGACTCAAAGTGGGCAAAATAGAGTGGAGGATGAGCCCAAAAATTAATATACATTAAAAGGGGACCATCCATCTATTTTTGGACAAATATATTTATATATAATGGACTTGTTAAACTCTTATTTTTCTCCATTGGAACTCGATTTGTTCTTTTCCTTCGTTTTTTTGTCCCATTCTTCATTCCCCCCTCCCAATATTTCCCAATTCAACAACCAAAATCGGCCTATTTTTGGGGATTTGACCAAAGGAAAGTGGGTGGAAAGGAGGGGGCGCATGCTGGAGGCCGAATGACCGCACAAAACATTTTCCTTTTTGCTGCCAGTCGCCCACCCCAACCCCAAACATCCTTCCATCCACTCGTCCTCTTTACGATTTTGGGCAAAGGTTGGCGGGAATAAATATGGAAATTCGACTTGAAAAGGAAGCGAGGGAGGGGAAATATTGACCATTGGAATTATTGGAAATAAATGAATTGGATGGATTAAATTGGTTTGTGGCCACATTATATTGATTTGGAGGATGTGTTTCCCAGAAAGGCAAAAAATATAAAGGAATGGCCAAGCTTCCGAATGGGAAAATGATGGAAAGGGGGAAATGGTCATTTTGAAAAAGAGAAAAGCAGATTTGCTTATTTCGAATTGAAGGAAGGACAAAATTGTTGATGGAAAGGGGAATGAAGCATTTGGTCAAAGAAAGGACAAATTGGAAGAAATTGTGGAGAATATTTTGGGAGGCAAAAATAAAAGGATGAAATTATTTGGAAGAGGGGAAATGGCCACCATTTTATTTTTGTTTTTTCCCATCGCAAAAGCATCTTTCCCACTTTTCCAACCAGTTTTTGAATGGGAAAATTGGCATTAATTTGGGGGAGGGCAAAGTTGGTTGATTAACTCAAATTGAGCACAGGGAAATGAATTGAATTGAGGAGAATGTTTTTTTGCTTATTAAACAAGTCAAAAAACAGAATCCTCAAAAAGTGGAAACAGATGTGAAGAATTTATTAGGATCTTTTTGGATATTGGCCAAAGACAGATTTTGGAAAGCAGCGGTAAAGGAAGGAAACAAAAACGCCGTGAGGGTGTATTTTTATTTTGTGCATTTGCAGATGCTTCTTCTCCCCCCCCCCCCCCCAATTTCCACCCTCACTAAAAATCCTCCTCCCCCACATTTCGCCGCCTTTCATCCCCCACACATGATCTTCTCCCCCGCCGCTGCGTGAAATGGGATCCGGCTTTTTGCGGGTGAAATGATGGGCAAATGCTTTCCGGATGGATGAACAACCGAAAAGCATCGCGCATTGGAGGGGGGGGGGGGCAAAGGGAAATCCGTTTGTGGGGATGATGGGCAAATCCTGGGGAGGAGGATTTATAAATATTTTTATATTGTTGTATACATATTTGCGCAGCAATTCCCACGCCGACGGCGAAATTGAAGATTCGCGCAAACAAAAATCCTCTCCCAAATGTTGTTTTCTTCTTGTTAAGCAAAAGTGGCTCAAAAGTCCGCCGTTCTTTCCCCTACGCCCCTCCAACCCAATCCATTCAGCAAAGCAATCGAATTGAAGAAAAAATGGGTAAAAAGAGGGAATAAAGAAGCCAGTCTACTTTTTTCACGTTTTTACTTGGGACAATTTGGCTAAAAGAAATTGGAATGCACTTTGTCCAAATAAATTTTTGGTTTTGGCAATGAAAATGAGTCGGGATTTGGGGTAGGAAGGGGATTGAGTCAATTTCCAAATTGGATTTACATTGGAGGAATTGGAAAGAAGGAAAAGCGAAACCGAAAGAAAGAATTAAGGAAAAGGAAAATTGAGGGAAAGGAGCAAAGGAGGCAAAATGGAGTGGGCTTGGGGCACTTTTCAACAATGGCATTCAAAGGAGGAGTTTGCAAATAAAAATAAATAAATAAATAAAAAGGAGGATGGGATGGGGGAATTAGTGGAACTGAAAATGTTCAATTGGAGGAATGGAAGTGGGTGAAGGGTTTTGGGTAAAGAAGAATGAACGGAGGGGAATAATGGCCTGCAAATTGGGTCAAGGAAGGCACAAAAATGGATTGAAGGAGTGGATTTATTCAAATTAACTGGAAGTGTTCAAAAAACAAAAACAAATAAAAATGAAATATTTAAGCGACGATTGAATTCAATGGGTTCACTTCTTCTTCATCATCGTCTATTTCCAATTGTTTTTCCTTTCTTCCACCACCGCCTCCATCCTCCAATTCGGGAATTTGAATGCCAATGAAAAATTGATAAAGCCAAGTGCCAATTAGGGCGCCAGGGAATGGGGCAATGAGAGGAATCCACAAATAGTAATCATGCCAATAAATTGCCTCTTTGTAGCCTGCGAATGCAAGGAAAACGCGGGGGCCAAAATCACGAGCTGGGTTAATTGGACTGCCAACATTCTGAAATGATTATAAAAGTGATTAGAAATGGGGGGAATATACTGACCATTCCAAATGAGGAACTGATCATGAAAATGGCTGCCCCAAAGCCGATTGGATGCAAATATTGGGGCACTCGATTACGGGGATCAATCAGAGCACAAATGGCGAAAAGGAGAAGGCCAGTGCCAAAAATTTGGTCGAAAAATGCTGAAAATAAATAAAGCGGATTTGAGGGGAAGAATGGGAAGGAATACTGCTGACCTGTTAAATGGCTAACATGAGGCTGAGGAAATGAGCAGAAGATGTTGCCAGTACCAGTTGGGCCGTCAACAGAATGGATGCCACCATCGAATTTATGAATTTGATCCGCGTAAATGAGAAAGCAAAGGGCGGCACCAAAGAAGGCGCCCAATGTTTGGACCAACAAATAGAGAGGGAAATGGGCAAGGGGCAATTTGCCAAGGGAATACATGGCCAGAGAAACGGCCGGATTCATGTGGCCACCTTCAACAAAATGGGAAAGAAAATGAATTGTTTTGATTTTGATTGTAGGCTGACCGGAAGTGTGATAGGTGGCAAAAACGCACAATGAAATGAGGACGCCCCAGGCAAGGCTGACCTGCAAAAATAATAAATTATTTCGAATAATATTTATAAATGGCTCAACCTGGGTTAAATTATTCAATTTGCCTTCAGACAAAACAAATTGAGCAATTGCTCCAGTTCCAATGAAAAGGAGGAGAAAAGTGGCAAAGAATTCAGAAAGCAAATTGACGAGAAGACGATTTCGCGTTCGACAACAGGATTGGCGAAGTCGTTCAATTGGTGACAAATTTGTGGACATTGATGACATAATCTAAAATAAATAAATTGAAATTATTAATATTTTGTAATTGTTTTTTTTGATTGAATGAATTATTTAACGAATGATTAATTTAAATTAATTTAATAATGTTGGAAAATTGACAATTTGGAATTTTAAATTGGAATATTTGGTTTCTACATTTGTATTTGCTGAAATGAGGAAATGGTAAAAAAATATATACCGTAAAACCTCTATTTGAAGCCCCCCTCCTATTTGAGGGCAATTACAATTACAAATCAGAATGGTGCAATTACAATTACAAATCAGAATTACAATTACAAATCAGAATAGTGCAATTACAATTACAAATCAGAATTGGGGCATTACAGTTACAAATCAGAATGGGGCAATTACAATTACAAATCAGAATGGGGCAATTACAATTACAAATCAGAATAGTACAATTACAATTACAAATCAGAATGGGGCAATTACAATTACAAATCAGAATGGGGCAATTACAATTACAAATCAGAATGGGGCAATTACAATTCAGAATAGTACAATTACAATTACAAATCAGAATGGGGCAATTACAATTACAAATCAGAATGGGGCAATTACAATTACAAATCAGAATGGGGCAATTACAATTCAGAATAGTACAATTACAATTACAAATCAGAATGGGGCAATTACAATTACAAATCAGAATAGTGCAATTACAATTACAAATCAGAATAGTGCAATTACAATTACAAATCAGAATAGTGCAATTACAATTACAAATCAGAATGGGGCAATTACAATTACAAATCAGAATGGGGCAACAATTACAAATCAGAATGGGGCAATTACAATTACAAATCAGAATGGGGCAATTACAATTACAAATCAGAATGGGGCAATTACAATTACAAATCAGAATAGTGCAATTACAATTACAAATCAGAATAGTGCAATTACAATTACAAATCAGAATGGGGCAACAATTACAAATCAGAATGGGGCAATTACAATAACAAATCAGAATAGTGCAGTTACAATTACAAATCAGAATAGTGCAATTACAATTACAAATCAGAATGGGGCAATTACAATTACAAATCAGAATGGGGCAATTACAATTACAAATCAGAATAGTGCAGTTACAATTACAAATCAGAATAGTGCAATTACAATTACAAATCAGAATAGTGCAATTACAATTACAAATAAGAATGGGGCAACAATTACAAATCAGAATGGGGCAATTACAATTACAAATCAGAATAGTGCAATTACAATTACAAATCAGAATAGTGCAATTACAATTACAAATCAGAATGGGGCAATTACAATTACAAATCAGAATGGGGCAACAATTACAAATCAGAATGGGGCAATTACAATAACAAATCAGAATGGGGCAATTACAATTACAAATCAGAATAGTGCAATTACAATTACAAATCAGAATAGTGCAATTACAATTACAAATCAGAATGGGGCAATTACAATTATAAACAGAAAATTTAATTGTCTGATTGTGAGTTATTTTGCTGAAAAGTTGTCGGATAATTTCGAAAATTTGAGGAAGGAATAAAAATTCGTCTATCCTAGAAGACTGGCCATTGGCCAACAACTCTTTTTATCCTTTTATATGCCACCGGCGGTTGGTTCTTTGTGCGCGTACTTTGGGGTTTAGGAAATTCGCCCTTATCCATTTAATGCAAAAAAAAACTATTTGGAATTTTTTTGTTTGGGGAAAAGACAGTTGCCGAGGAAATCCAATTCAAATTCCCAAACTACTTTTTCCCAACAATGATTTCATGCGAAAATGGAAGAAACAGGATGGAAAGGGATATATTTCCGCATGGCCATATATTAATAGTTGTAAAAATGGAAAAAGGAAGGAGAAACTGACTCGTCGATTGTTGGTCCGCCTCAATGCCGGCCGATTGCTGATTCTTCCAATTGTTGGTTCCATTTCATCTGCGGAGGAGGAAGAGGAAGAAATGTTGGCCATTTCAATTTGATGATAATCGGGGGATTAATCGCGCGGTAAATTTGCACAATTTGTGGGGAAAATACTGCGGGGAATGAGGACAAGGCAAAGGTCGTCGAAAATATGGGAGGGGGGCGGCTGGCTGAACCGAAAGAAAGTGGGGGAAATCGATTTGATGGATTGGGGAAATGAAGGTCGAGAGTGAGACTCGAGAGCAAAAAAGAATTGCAGATAAATGGATGGAAAACGGGGGCCTTTAAATTTGACAAATATGGGAAAAAATTAATGCAAATTTATTCATAAATAAAAGGAATGAATACTAATTATTTCTCGCCATTATTGTGTCAATTAATATCTATCATTCATTGAGTTATTCATTTTCGATTGCGGCGTCCTTGGCCCATTTTCTTTCGTTTGTTCTTTTCAATTAAATTGGACAAATCCCCGATGAATGTGTTCTCCTTGCCCAATCCCCCGTGCAATGTTTGACCTTCGCCAACATTCAAATCTGTGTTGGCGGTCAATCCCTGCTCTTTGTCCACCCCCAATGTTGAATTTGAGCCAAATTTGTTTCCTCCAACAAGAACACCGCCTCCGGCTACAAAAATAATTAAAAATATTCACATTTTTGCGCACTTTGGGTTTGGAATGATCCGTTTTTGGAAGTGAATGTCATTCCAGATTCGGCCCCATGTCCGTTGATATTCAGCCCAGAATTGATACCAAATTGTGAGGTCCCATCCGGCGTCTTAGTGAAGCCAATATTGCCAAATGGGATTGGAATGTTGAAGGAGAAAGCTGGCAGAAAATTAGCAAAAATTTCGATGCAAATATTTATAGGCTAACCAGTGGCAAAATAAAAGCCGAACAAAAAGAGGAGGGAAGCAAATTGTGCCATTATTAAACAAGGGGAATAAATATCAGAAAATATTCTCTGAATAGTAAAATTGACCAAATGAATGGGCGATGGGGAATGAATTTGACCTTTTTGAGATGGACTAAACTACAGTAAAGTTTATTTTGATGACTTATCAATCAGTCCCTTCAGATTCCGATGAATATTTCCTTGGGCACATTTATTTATTAGTCAGTGTCAGTGATGGGAAATGTTGAATATTGAGAAAGGGAGAGAAATGCCATGGGGCGAATTCACTCACTCACTCATGTCAGTTTCAGATAATATGAATGATTGAATGAGAAGATCAATTTTGGATATAATTGTTAATTGGGAATAGACTTTAATGGGGAAATATCTTCATAATAATATAATTTAGCCCCCAATATAATTCTAATTCTCATTCAAATTCATCCAAATTGCACTATTTTTGATTTTTCATTTTAATATTTTATTGTTCAAAAATGATTTCAGGAGATCATCAATCAATCAATTTGGGGGGGGGGGGGGAATATAATCAATGCCAACACATAAATTGTATAATTAATTTATGGAATATTTGCTGTCATCCATTCACGGCATTTTTGTCCTTCAATTTCTTTTTCATTTTCTCCAAAATTGGCCTCCATCATTTTGGCCACCATTTCCACCCTCTTCCAATGCCCTTTTGCCTCCATTCCATCTCGATGATTTGGTCAATCTTCTCAACGCTTCATTCCGATGCCAATAATCGCGAAGTCGATTCAAACGTTGAAAATTGAATGCCCGGGCCGGGCGGGCAAAAAGAACGGGGCCAGCTGGGCCATGGAAATGGACAAGTGGAATTTGATGGCCAGAAGGGAAGGCCATTGAATCGGAGTCACGGGTGCTTCGGTAAAGGGGCAATTCCTGTGGAAAAATGAAATTAATATGAGGTGAAAAAAGAGGAACCTGAAGGATAAAAGCCTGGCCAAAAGTTGTGCCGAAAAGAAGGAGGCAAAAAAAGATGGGCAAAAATGAAGAAATTGGCAGGGAGGATTTTCGCCTTCTGCTGGAATTGGCGAATGAAGAAGAAGAAATTGGGATGAGAAGAATGGACGAAAGGAAATGAATGGATGAGAATGCCATTTTGATTGTAATTTTGGGATATTCAATTTTGAATGAATGCTGAAAATATTGGGATGGAAAAAATGAAAGAATTACGACTAATTTTATATAACAATTTTGTGGCCAAATTGAGCATATGAAAGGGATTAATTGAGGATAAAAACACTCGAAAATAGACAGAAACAGTCGACGGCGGACAAATTGGTCACGCCAGCCAAAACCGCCTTCCTTTTTTTTGAATGAATGACGCAAAGGAGAAAAACAGGAAATGGCAATAAAGTTTGAGGAGGGAGGCGACTTTTTTGATGATGGCCAATTTTATGGGCCTTTCCAAAAATAAATGACCAAAAAATCCGAGGATGGGGGAGATTAGAGGGTTTAAAGAGGCACGAGGGAAAAGCTAATATTGAAATGGGGCATTTTTGAAATGAAAATGAAAAAATTAATGGATAATAAAAATGAGTGGGGGGAAAATGGCAGGAAATGAGCAAAATGGATGGCGCAATTCGATGGGAGGACATTGAATTGTGCCGGAAACACTTTGCACAGGGAATTTGAGCACAAAATGGATGGATGGTTTGGGGAGGAGATTGAGTGAATGGAATGAACAATGAAACAATGGAACATCCCACAAAATTGACGAATTATTCGCACGAAGACAATATTACCCCATAAAATGTCCTAATGAATGAATGAATTAATTCATTCATTTTTGAGTTGATTTAAATGATGGAATTTGTGGGTAATTCATTCAAAGAATTGGCCAAATATTTCCTTCCAATCCAGACAATAAAATTGCGGAATTGAAAGGGGGTGGGTGGATAAAGGTGCATTTGGCAGTACTTTTTATTGTCAGCCAATAAATAATTAGTTGTCGCCGCCCCCTTCCCTTTTGGGGTTGATTGGCATTGGCATTGGCATGCGCAGAATTTGCGTCAAGAATATTCGGGAAAAGTGAGAGTTATTTATTTAGGAAGGAGAGGGTTTGAGTGAAATTGGGGTTGTGACGTGCGGTGGAAAATAAAGGAAGTATTTTTGTTGGATTTGAGTAGTTATTCATCATTGGGACACAAAATTGAATTGGCCAATTTTGATGAATTTTGGGGATATTTTGCAAAATTGAATTGTGCTTTTTTGGTTACAAAAAGGGGAAAAAGGCCATTATATTATTATTATAAGTCCATTTTTGTGCCGATAATTATCCACCAAAAAGAGAATTTTAATTGGTGAATGCAAAAATGATTAAAATAATTGAAATTAAAATTGAATGGATTCTTCCTTCCATTTTGATCAGTGATCAGTTCATTTTCTGCTGTTCTCCTTGTTTTTCCACTCCAAAAATATAAATATTTCATTGAAAGGCCAACAATATATTGCATTTTTTGCAAGGGAAAATGTGGGTTTGGTGGTTTTGCTGATGGAAGAATGAATGAATAGAATATTTTTGTTTGTTTTTGATTGTTTCTTCGCCAAATCCCAAATATTCCCTTATCATTATTATCAATGAAACCATATGGCCTCTCCCCTTCATTTGTCCAGCAATTTTCCGAGTGACACTCCTTTTTCTTGGCCATAATTTGGACGGAAATTGAGGCAAAGGAAAGGGGGAAGGGAATTGCCCCATATGGAAAAGAAGGAAATAAAATTTCAATTTTTATATTTACAGTAGGGAATATTTTTGTGTTTTTGTCTGAAAAAGTGTCTAGCCCCAATTTATGTGCAAAATTTGGATATTTTCTTGGAAAATGCCATCAACCGTATTGGTCAAATAAAAAGTTGGCGAATAAATTTGGGGGGAAAGGAACCGGATTTGTTTTGGTAATAGGAAAAAAGGACAACCAAAAACAAAATGAATCCAGAAAAAACAAGAAAATGGGCGGAAAATGAAAAAGAATGAATTGGAATGAAAAATTGGGGCTTCAAATTTTGTTGTCCATTTCAATGAGAAGGGCGAATGGAAAATACGCCTTTTGGCCAAGGAAGGAAATGCCAATTTTATAAAATGGCCAATTTAGGAAAAGGAAACCTATTTTTGGATGAAATAAAAAACAAAAATAGAAAATGACGAAAAATAAAATGGACCAAAATGGAATGAATGAATGGATTATTCCCTTCCAAATGTGTAAATCAAATTTGCTGATCAAATTAGCAAAGGTAGAATTAATTGGTTTGCTGCTGGTCTTCCCTCTGCTGCATTTGCGCATTCCCTTTCAAATCAGCCAATCGGCCACAATTATTCCATCCAATGCAATGTTTTATATTGTTTATTCCTCACTTTTTGATCATTCCTTCCATTTTTGGACAAGAACCTTTTTGGATTGATTCGCCAGCAAAGGCAGAATTGGCCGGACTAAAATTGGAATTGGTCAAGGACCAAATATGCCGTGGGGAGAAGGTCAAAATGAGTCGAATTGGCCAAAACATTCCATTCAATTCAGAGGGATTTGTTGCCTCGTTTTGAACAACTTGATCAACTTTTCGAGATGGAAAGGGCCAACAAAGTGTTGGAATCATTTTCCCTCATTGGAATCGAAACGGCAAAACTTTGTGACCATTTGGAGGCGAGGGAGGAAATGGAAAAGGCCAAAGGAAGGTTGGAATTGGCAAGATGAATGAATTAATTATTTGATTTTGATTAGTTTTGAGGATGAATTCGAATTGTTGGATGGAATGGTGGAACAAATTGTTACAAAAAATGTGCATTCTGATGTTGAAATGGAACAGAAAAAGACAACCCCGACAACAACGCCAGCACCAATGGGAATAGATGAAAGGGCATTGAGTGCCGAAGGGAGGGAAAGCCTTCGAAAAATGTTGGCACAAGAAGAGGACAAAGATTTGGACGAAATGCTTCGCCGAATTGAGGCAATGGGACGGCAAGGAGGGGGTCAGATTGAATGAATGGATATTGGCACTTGATGGGGGGAATTTCAGTGAAACCATTGCCATCCGGGGTACTGGAACCAATGTTGAATCGAAGCAATTATGACCCAAGGAGTGCGCCCTCCTTCGTCCAAGGCCATCCGGTCCAAGTTCGAGTTGGCATTTTGGTTCAGTCGATTGCAAATTTCCAATTGGCAACAATGGTTTTGGAGGGTTTGGGGGCCAATTTGAATCAAAATTTGAGTTTAGGATTATGACATGGATTGTTGGCTTCGGATGAGTTGGCGCGACCCCCGGTTGGCCCTCAATTTGAGCACCCCAATTCTCATCAATGATGAATTATTTCTCAAGTATCCTCCTAAATCCAAAGAAAATTCCAATTTGATCAAAGGAAAATTTGGCGCCCCGATGTGCATTTTGTGAATGCCAGGGATGCCCTCTTCCATCGGGTCACTCGCCTCAATTTCTATGCTTTCATCTTTCCTCGGGGCGGCGAAGTATTCCTCGAAGCGCGACTTTATGTGAAGCCAAAAAGCCAATTAATCCTTTGCAAATATCCGCACGACAGCCAAACACTCCAACTTCGAATCAGTTCCAGTCAGTCCTTCACCTCCTCCCACCGCTTTTGATCATTTTTCCACCCCATATTCAGTCGCTTCAACCAATGATTCAGTCCGGTATATTCACTCGCCCATCACCACCATCTTTTCTTATTCATTTTCATTCAGTTTCCATTGGTTTTCACGCCCTTCGGATGCAATCAGGTTACATTGGTAAGAATTCTTTTAAATATTCCACATTAAGGTTGCATGGAAAATTACAATTGCCCGAATTGTATATTGCTGGGTTGAAAAATCGGGAATGCCAAAGTCAAAGGAAAACGGGTAAAAATCGGTTAAATATGTGAGAAATATGGGAAGTGGCCTTTTTAATAAAGGAAATTTTTCCTGTCTGGAAGCTCGTTTCTTGATGAAGCGAAGTATTGGATATCATCTTTGGCAAACTTATGTGCCAACGGCAACATGTTTGCAACAAAAATGAGAAATGTGAATTTTTGTAGCTTTGAAGGTGTTCTTTTCTCTTGGATTAGTGTTTGGTTGCCAGAAGAATTCGTTGAAGGCCGTGTTTTTGTTGCCCTTACCGTATTTTTGACATTAAGCGCCGAAAGCAGTTCGGCCAAAGAAACACTGCCAAAAGTGAGGAAAGGGCAAGAAATGAACATATATTTATAATTTTCGGTTTCCTATGTGAAAGCCATCGATGTTTGGTTTGGTTTCACGGCCGTTTTCGTCTTTGTGAATTCATTTGAAATATAAATTAATTCCTCTCATTTTGCAGTGCACAATGCTCCAAGCATTATTAGTTATAGGATTGGAATACAGAAGCCAATTGCTGGTAACAATCATCGAACTCCAATTACTCATTCCCATTGTTTAACATTCACATTTCACAGAAGAAAACAATTATTCAAGAGGCTGGCCAAATTAGTGCATATAAAGTTGCCTCATTATTATTCAATAGTCGAAGATATCACCGAATTGCCCGAGGGTTGGACACTTTTTTCAAAGTATCGTAAACATATTTCAACTAAATTATGCAATTTTTTCTGACATTTATAGGTGATGTATCCCGTCATTTTCACAATTTTCCTCTTCATTTACATTTTTGTGGTAATCGAAGGAGATGAAAATAAATGGGTACTTGTATACTTTGTATCCGCCAGAACCCTTAAAAAATTTCGATTTTTTTTTTCGCTTTAAAATCAATTTTAAATGTTTATTAATGCATTTTTATAACAAAAAAAAAAACAACAAAGTGAATTAAATGGGGTATATTTGTGAAACTTGAGACCAAAAATGGAAAAAAAAATCGGGTCCTCCAAATTCTTTTCGCCACATAAATTCATGCACATAGCTTATAACTGCTGATCGGTGTGTGCCAAAGCGTTTCTTATGCCCATGTTTGAATCCAGTAATATGTAAATTCAAAAACCTGAAGTAGAAAATTATTAATTTTTGATCCCTTTTTCTCACCTGTTTGATTGATAAGTGACTATCAGCAAAAAAAGTTCCCTTGTAAAATCCTTTTGATGGTTGTTTTCCGTTATGATTTTTCCGCCAATTGCAAATCTATAGTGGATTCCGACGATTTTTAATCCATTTGTAGCACATTGCCTTGCAACATTCGCAAACTCTTTGTGTGTGAAGTAAATTTAATTCTTTGAACCAATTTTCAAATTCCTTGTCAGAAAGGCGTAATTTGTCGAATAAATCGCGTAATTTGAACTCTTTTAATTCTTCCTTAGCTAAAAAAAAAAAATTAAACATTTAAAAATGATTTTAAAGCGAAAAAAAAATTCGCAATTTTTTAAGGGTTCTGGCGGATACAAAGTATACAAGAAATGTTTACAAAACGAAAGAAACCACCAAACAATAACCAATTTGTCACATTTCGACTTTTGAAATGCAAAATGTTGAAAAAAAAAGTGTGATTATGATTATAATTGTACTTTTCATTCGGAAAGGGATTGTAATTGTAATTTCTAAGTTCGTTCCGGAAAAGGAGTGTAAATAATCAAAGTTTGTCTAAAAATTTATTCACAATTATTTTAATCAAATTTTTAATTTTTAAATTTTTTGGAAAATTTTTTTGCACTTTTTAATACAAGTACATTAAAAATGGAATAATATTGTATGAATGAATATTTATTCAGATTAAATATTACAATACACAATTTATTATCACATTTTCAAAATTTTTCCTAATTTAATATTAATTGACGGAGGCACAAAAAGAAAGAGGGATAATTTTAATATTTATTAATATCATTTTATTTATTTTTGGAGCAATCACCGGTGTTGAATTAAATTCATAATATCTTCTTCATTTTCTATTTCAATTAATATACGGTCAAGGAACTAAAAAATAAAATATTTAAAATAAATTGAATTTGTTTTTCCCACCTCTCATATATTGAGGCAACCGAATCGAAGTCAATTTCGCGTGGTGAAATTGGATTTGAACGGAATGAATTGAGCGCGGCATTTGCCAATTTGTCAACTCCCGTTCGATCAAAACCCATTTGCTTGAGGCCATTTGGACAGCCAAAATCGGAAATAAATGAGCGCAATTGGTCGGCCAATGAATTGCCAATAATTTCGGGTTTTGCAGTGCTCTGAAATGGAAAATTAATTATTTATAAAAGAATATCAAATATTCTCACCGCCAAATCGGATCCCAGCAATTGGCTGGCTTCAAGATGTCTTTTCGGGTCGGCAATTGTTGTGAAAAGGAAATCGGCCGGTGCAGTGCAAACGACCGAAAGGCCATGCGGAATGAGGGCATGATCGGCACAATAATCCGGATCGAAATAGGATTTGCCCTGCGAGCTGATTGGATAGGAAAGTCCATGGCATAAATGCACTCCCTGATGGATGGATTAATGGCATAAAATGTGTTGGAATGGAATCTCACCGCATTGCCAAATCCCATTCCGGCAAATGAACTGGCCATCAACATTTGTGTCCTGGCTTCCTCATCTTCTGGGTCAAAAATGGAACGGCGGAAATATTTTCGGATTATTCGCAATGCTTCCCTGCACCAAACATCGCTGACCTAAAAATAATTTATACATTAAAAGAAGGAATTAATACCGGATTTGAGCCTTGATAGACTGGTCGAACATCGGGACGAGGTGGACGGGGCGAACGTTGGGTGAATGGTTTTGCCGTGTAGGACTCAAGTGCATGGCAGAGAACATCAAATCCACTGTAAATTGCCACATTCCGGGGCATTGAAATTACATTCAATGGATCAATTATGGCCTAAAAATATTTCATTTATATTTTAATGAGTTGAAATTATTACCAAATTTGGTTTAATGCATCGAAGACGAATTCCAGTTTTGCATTGTTTTTCGGGAATATCCTTATTAAAATATTAAATATAAAAAATATAAAATAATTTACAATGATGGAAACACCGGTAGTTTCACTTCCAGTGCCGGCGGTCGTTGGAATGGCAATGAGAGGAAGCATTGATTTTTTTGGGATTAATGCTTTGCCGAATGGTTTTTGAACAAAATCAAAGAATTCTGCTTCCGGATTATTCGCATATAATGCAGCCGCCTTAAAATGATAAAATAAATATTGATTAAAAAATAATATTTCAACTTTGCATGTATCGATTACGGAACCGCCTCCAACTGCCAAAAAACAATCAAATTGTTTTGATCGGGCGAAATCAATTGCTTCTTGCATACCTAAAAATAAAGCAAAATTAATTACATTTAAAATAATTTGCCTACTTTTCTGCGATGGTTCACAACGGATTTTGTCAAAAACATCATATTTTATGCCCAATCGACCCAATGAGCCGGCAACTTCCCTAAAATGATTTATTAAATATTAATTTATTTTTAATTAATTTAACTTGAATGCCCTCGTATTGATCACATTTTTGTCGGTCACAATCAGAGGACATTTTGAGCCCAAATTCTGCACATCATAGCCAACTTCAGCGGTGACCCCTTTCCCGAATCGTAATGTTGAACTGATCATTTCGAATGCATATTCCGTGTCATTGGCTGAAATTTTATTTAAATTTTTAGTAATTTATTTTTAATTTTCTGGTTAAAATTTTCATCTTATTGTGTAAATTAGAGTGATAAAAGATTTATGATTCATTATACTAGAAATGCTTTGTAAAATTTTAATATTATTTTGTGGATGCAATCAAATTTTAAAATTCGCAAAATTTATTCAATTATTTAAATAACCTGGTGGTAAGGCACAGCTTCCATGGCTTCGATTTCCCCAAATTCGTGGAATTCCATAATTCGTCCTTTTAAAAATTTTCAATGAAATGCCGTTCATTTTTTAAAATAATTTTGCTGAAATTATTTAAACAAAATTATTATTATTAAACATTTAAATATTATTTTCATAATTAAATATATTATTCATCAACAATAATAAACAATTATTATATATTTTTATACGGAAAACAAAAAAATGCAACAAATAGAAGAGCAACAATAATCCACAATTTCACATCATATTAAAACTTTTCTGGTCATTCTTTTTTGATCGTTTTTTCTGTCCTCCAAATCCATATTTCTTATCGCGCATTGTTCTGCTCATTTTGCGTTTTCCTCCAATCTGCTTTTTGCCTTTCCTTGGCCCAAATTTGTTGATTTTCTGAATATTTTTTTATGGTAATATTCCATTTTATTTTCCACCAACCTCCTCCTCAAAATCATCATCCCCGTCCGTTCGCTGCATTCTTTTTGCATTTTTCAACATGTCTTCCAATTGTCCTTTCATTCCTTTTCTGTGCTTTTTTGTTGCTTCCATCAGTTTTTTCTTCTCTTTTTGTTTCCTTTCCTCTCGTGAACGCTAAATTCGAAAATTTAAATTAATTTTTAGCAATTCATTTACCTGCACTTTCACAGCAAATTTCTTCTCTTCTCGAAGTCTTTAAAAATCATTTTTGGTAAATTTAATTTGACCAAAACTTTGCAAACCTTTGTGCCTTTTCCTTTCGTTCTTTCCTCTTTTGGAAATCCATTAATTTCCTTCGGACTCGTCCCATTTGATCATCACTTTTTGCCATTTCTGCAAAATAATCTGCCGGTCGATTTGTTTGAACATTCATTGATTCTAGCCGAGGCAATGCAATTTGAACAGAATTTAATGCTTGCTTATAGCTAATAAATTAAAGAAATATTATTTAATTTATAAATTCTTCATCTTACAATGTCGCTTCCCGATCAAAATCCCTGTTCACTGAATTTGTGTAGCAAAGTTCTGGTGAAAATTTGACGTGAAGTGTACTCAACCATTCTTGCTTTTTATGTAAATTTGCCAATTTTCGGACCAAATCCTCCTTAATAAAATGGAATATTTTCAACATTACAGAGAGAGTACATACATTTTTATAAATGGGAATTCTCTTCTTGACCTGTGGAATATTCAAACCATGTTTTTGTAGTAATCCTTCCTTGAATGCAATTTGCAACTATAAATAAAATCATTAATAAATGAAATGAATTTGATCACTTACTTCATCATCCTCCGTGTCCAAATCCGTGCTTTCATCGGCCACATTATTCTCATCATCATCATCAGCGGAAGACATTGTGCCGGTTGTGCCTCAAACAAATTTTTTTAATATAAAAGTATTAATGTTTAATATAAAAAAATGATAAATTAATGAATGAATTTTACAATCCAATTTAAAATACGGAATGTGAAAGCAATATGCCAATTTTATTTCAAGCAAAAAAGCAACAATAAATAATCAAAAATGAATTTGTGGCATCGGCATCAATAAATGAATAAATAAATGATAAATTGGAGAAAGAAAATAAAATAATTGGTTGCTTGAAATTTCTAAAATATTTAATCATTTTCCTCCTCTTTTCTTCTCATTCCAAGCCAAACATCTTCTCAAATTCCTTGCGCATTCGACGTGAAATTGGCCTGTCGTAATCGCTCATCGTTTTGGACTTCTCACGAATGCGTTTACCTTAAATAATAAAAAATAATTATTTATTGATTAATTTAATATTTACGCTTAATGGCAGGGTGCTCAAGAAAACGCTAAAAAATTAATCAATTTTAATATTTAATTTTAAAAATATTTTAACCTTAATATTGCCCAACTTCAACATATCCTCCGTGATAAGTGTAATCTGTGGATTCTTTTCGTCTTTCTCTTCCTCCTTCTTTTCTTCTTCGCTCTTCTTCACTTCATCTTCCAATTTCTTCCCATCTTCTTTTGCTTCCTTCATCTTCCATTCATCATCTTCTTTGTTTCCTTCTTCCATGTTCATTGCATTGCTATTGTCCATGATAAGGTTTTCGGGCTCCGGAGCTCCATTGTCCGTTGAATGTGAGGCATTGATTTGATTTGCAACTGGCGACATTGAAGTTTGAAGCAAATTGACATTCCCTTCTCGTTGGATTGGTTCCACCAGTGCGAATGGATCGGGTTTCTTCTTCTCTTTGCGTGGATCAACAGGGTTTCCATTGTAGTTATACTTAATAAACATTTCTAAATTCACAATAAAGGCATTTAAAATAACAAACCCGGACTCGAAGATCTGCTCTAAGTGGCAACATTTCTCCATTCAAAGCTGACACATAAGAAAGTCCATCGAAACGATAAATTGCACGTCCATTCCGAATTCCGCCGGGTGGATCCTCCATCCTTTTCCAAATTACCTTCGTGTATTCATCCGTGAATGACATTGAAGATTTAAAAAAAAAAAACAAAGTGATCTATTAATGTGTAATATTTATGAAAATTTTGATTTGAAATCTCGGCCGATAATCAAAAAAGAGGTCTCCCCTCAATTAAAATGATTAATCAAATACAAAATTGAAAACAAATCAAATATATTTTTGGCCAAAGCATCAAAAGAATTCTTGTATTATTTATTCGAAAATATAATACAAATAATATAGGTAAGAAGGGAACAATCGATAATGACAGAAAATAATCACAAATGTAGAATAAATTAGGGTGAATTCCAACTCTCTTCACTTCTTTTGATCAATTAATGCTCAATATCATCATTTGAAGCTGAAGCTTCCTTCCCTTAACTTTTGATAGCCGCCTCCACTACCACGACTGCCACGGCCAATGTTGGTGTAATCCTGAAGTTGAGCATGGAGCAAACCTAAATTTAAATAATAATTTCCAAAAAATTGATTAAAATTTGCCATTAAGCTGTCGATATTGATCCAATGAGTTGACTGTTCCATAGCGTTGCAAACGCACATTGATCACAGTTTCTTTAAGTCCAACCTATAAAATATTATTGTAAAATTTCAATTTAATTAAATTTACCAATTGTTTGTCGATAACTCGATTCATGATGATGTCAAACACGCAATAATTTCCATTCTTCGTCACGCCATCTCCGCAGACCAACAAAATATTGTCATTTGCCTTCATATGGTGTTTCTTTGGTTTGTTTTTGTTCACTTCTTTCCGCAGTCTCGACAGCTAAAAAACATCAAATAATATGTTAATTTTTATTAAAATACTTACCTCTGCGCGCAATTGTGGGAAGTATCCAGGAACTGGCGAATTCTCGGCCCTCATCACATATAAAATTGTCTCAACTCTTGTTTTTTCCTCAGCACGGAATTTAATCAGCGTCAAGCGATATTTTTGAAAGCTCCCATCTGGTGCCTGATAAAAAAAATATTTAAAATAAATTCTGTAAAGCAACCTCTCCAAGTCGTTCATTGTTTATCACTGTCATCGATCGAATTTGATCCTTCGAATAATCATATTCACTTGATGGAGCCGGCCAAAATTCCTGCTGGTTTTGCACATCATTCATCACAACAATTGTGACGGGCATAACCGAAAGAGTCATCGCCCAGAAATCCTCAGTCTTCTGCTTTGTGTGTGGAGCGGTTGCCAGGAGATATTGTCCTGAAAAGAATGTTCAAAATCATCAACAAATTAAGCTAAAAAGAACGAACTTTTTATGGAGTATCCGTCAACCCAGTTTGCGTGGTAGAATTTGTTTTCGTCAGCAGGATATATGAACCGAGTTTCATCGTAGCAAACAATGTGCGGGTATTGATGGCTGCGGTGGGGTTGCTGCAAGTAAACATCGATGGTTGGACGATCAGTCTTCAATTTTGTCAGCAGCGTCATAACCTAGCAGTAAATTAATTAATAACGAGCTTTGATAATCAATTAATCACTTACTTTATTTATGTTCTGTTCATCACTTCGTTTAGCTGATGCGATTTCACGATGAAGTGGTTGTTTGGAATCAGCAGCCATTTCTTGAGTTTGTGATACACTGCGTTTCTTTCCTTTCTTCTTTGGAAATGAAATATTTTTGCTTCTCTTCTCTTATTACCTGTCTTCTTAAATAAAATATTGATTTTCTTGAAGTAAAATTTTTTTTCATATTCATGTTCGTATTAAGAAAAAATTGCGAAAAAATAATATTTGAAAAATACCATTACAGTACAGTGAATAAAATAAACTAACCGATTTTGGAATTTGGATCAAGCAAATCATATATAAAACATTGCTAATCTCATCAAAATGCCTTGATTCAATATTATTGTTTGTATTTGATTCATCATCAAAAGAATTAAACCATTTAAACCGTTTTTTTATTCTTTAAACCACCCCTTAAATGTTGAAGTAACATTGTAATAAATTCTCCATCATTCCATTAATTAGACTATTAAACAATATTCAATGTTAGAGTTTATGAAACTCATTTATGCTTTTGCCGATACTCGATGATGAATCCATCTATTCGTGCTGCATTGGCAGAATGGACTGCTTTTGGCCTCTGGATTCATAAAGGCGAAATGGACAGCACAGCTGCCTGTGCCCTCACTTCTTGCAAAAGCAGAGGACAACGAATGGGTTTTTGCCCTTTCCCTTTGAGGGCCAGAAAAAGCCAATGGGCTAACTGGGAATGGCAGATTTATCTTTTTCCATCCTCTATCATTTCCTTCTTTACAGGCCAATTGGCCCTGGGGCATTCACCCCATTTATTCCACTAAAATTGTCCAAAGCAGTCGGCGTCAATTTCCCAACCCAAACTTTGGCCTTCTTCCTTTCCTACTGCTTTCTCCATTTAATGGCCAAATATCGAAAAGTCCAAACGGAAGACGATGAATTCCCGGGAGAATTTTTCTTTTGCCAATCTCGAAATCGTGGAAGCGTGGCATTTTAAAGATTGAAAGTTTAGAAAATTGTGGTTTCGAGATTGCGATTTACAACTTCCTTCAAATAAAAATTATTTTATCCATTTTTATTCAATCAATTTTCCCACTCAATTTTGATATCCAAATTTACTCTTCCATTTCATCCCATTTCCCATCCACATATCCCTCATGCCCAATTAACAATTTTGCGCACATTTTATACATTAAAAAAAAAACAAAAACAGAATTTATTGCCCAGGTGGGAGAAATATCCCTCTACGGCCATTCCGCGCAATTTTCGGAATAATTCGGAATGCTCCTTTTCCTTTTTGCATTGTTCCATTTCCAATATTCCCTTTTAGAGCAAATCAATCTGCCAAAATGACCTTGAAGGAAGAATCCATCCATTTCCCTTTCTTTCCGTTCGTTACTTTCCAGAAAAATTGTTCAAATGAAACGAAGAAAATGCATATTTTCCTTTGGCCTATTTTCAACAGAATTGGCTAAATATTGAACCGATCTACAATCCACCTAATCCAAATCCAATTTTTCGTCCTCTCCAGCTGCGCAAAGTGCACCAATAGATTGGGCTGGCAGAGTAAAAATAAAATAATGAGAGGAGGGATGTTGGAGTGGAGGCAAAGCCGTTGGTTGCCCCCGGAGATTTGGCTCAAACCATCCATCCATCCATTTTACATCCCCCTCTCCATTCGCGCGTCTCATTTGGCCATTCACTCATCTCAACCATCCAGTCAGTCAGTCAATTTCCCCAATATAATTGATGGTTTCCCAGGCACTGGTGTCGGCAAGCCCAAATGGACATTGGCACTTCTTATTAGCCTGTTTTGAGTGTAGCCTAATTCCCGCCTCTATATTCCCACTTTATGGCCATAATTTCCACCATAATTCATTCATATTTATTCGGCCATTTCCCATTAATAAATATCGTGCTAACTAAGCAGCCGGCCTTTCACTCGATTTTATTTCACATTTACTTTGTTTATCTCGATACTAATTGTCGTGAATTTGTCGCACATTTCCCCTCCTTTCTTTTTTCCCTAGATTGGCCACTTGTCACGCTAAACCCAATAACATTTCCCCAAATCGCGTGCTCTTTTGTGTATTTTCCCTTCGCTTGTTTGATTTCAACATTTAAGAAGGAAGTTTAGAAGTGGAGGAGGGAAACAATCAAGTCAGAAAAATATCAAAGCTTTGGCCAAAGGAAATGGGCCAACAATTTGAGTCATTCGATCGGCCAGAGTTAGTCGACAACTGCTCCCCCTTTCCTAATCAAAATGGAGGAAATGGGATGATGAATAAGCCAAATTCACCCCCAGTACTGGCCATTCGAATTCATCCATCCATTCCATTCTCATCACATTCACATCCATTTTCCCATTCATCAATTCTTTTTGGATTCTGATTCTGGATTCGACCTCAGGGTCATCGCCACCCATTCCATTCCCCATCCTCCCTGTCGTTGGTCCATTAATGAGTGCGCGAAAATAATCCCATCCTCCTTTGTCCATTGGCCTTTCCTTCTATTCTTCCATTCATTCCCTCCACACTCATTTTGTGGATGAGGCTGCCAAAAGGCGTGAAGATGTCCGCTCATTTTTCACCGGCGGCTAAATTAAAAGCGTGGTGGAATTTATGAGTAAAACAGAGTGAATGGGTCGATTGTTGGGCCAGCAACCTTCATTCATTTATTTATTTCATTCATACCCCCAACAGAGAGCATTTCATTCCCCAACCAAACAATATGATCCACCTTCTTCCCTTTATCACTAAATTCCATCAAAATTGCTTCATCAATGGCCAAACAAATGAATATTCTTTGCTCTTTTCCATTTCAAATTGGAAACATATGTATTTCCTCCTCAATTCCTTTCCCACTAATTTGGTCCATTTTTCGAGTCGGCCATAAATCTTTTTGGTGGAATGAATGCTGCTCTCTTTTGAATTGCTTTAAAGCGGCCCATCACCCTCATCCATATTATTATTTTTGTCGGCTTTTAAAATAATATTCGGGACCATTTTTCGATCGATTCCCACTATTTTCCCCTCTCTCCGGATTAACCATTTTTGCTGGGAAAATGCAAATTCTCGACAAATTTGTCCCCAAAATTGGCCTTCAAAGCAGCGCAGATAATCCCCATTTCCTCTTTCCATTCCCTTTTCATGCTCTTTGGCTCCTTTCCCTCCTCCCGATCGATGTCCTCCACCAAAAACTCAAAACATTCTTTTGACATTTCCATTCATTTTTTTCGGGAATTTATTTTCCTCTTGACCCGCTAATCTTTCTTTCTAAACCTACATTTTTTGTAGCAGATTGGTCCATTCCCCCAATTCTAATTCCCCGAATAAATTTATTGCATTGTCTTCAAAACATTTCATCTTGATCAGCAAATCAATGGAGAAGGTCAAAACAATTCATTCATTAATAAATATCCAATTTCTCTTCAGATTCAAGCAAAAGTTCGAGTGAGAAATGAATTGGGCCGTGCCCTTCTAGGCGAATTCCTCGGCACTTTTGTGCTTGTTTTGATAATTGCCTGCGTTTGTGTGCAGGCAATTGTGCCAAAACCAACAATGAATGAGACCATTGGGATTAATTTAGGCGTTGGATTGGGCATCGCTTTTGGTGTGGCCGTTTGTGCCAAAGTGTCAGGTCAACAAAGGGATAATATGTTATAATTTTAATTGAATTGATTCCATCATAGGCGGTCATATTAACCCTGCGGTCTCATTGATGTTTGTCACATTCAAACAATTGGCTCCAATTCGTTTTCTCCTTTATTTTCTCGTCCAATTGGCTGGCGCCTTTTTCGGTGCCGCTGTTGCTTTATTTAGTCTATTACGGTGGGCGAATATAGAATTGCTTTGAATGGATCAAATTGTTCTATTTCAGATGCCATCAATAAATTTGATGGTGGCACTCGCCAAGTTTACGGGGTCAAAGCAACTGCCCATGTTTTTGCGTCATATTCAAACCAGTATGTGGGCATTGTCAACGGATTCTTCGATCAAATGGTGGCCACAGCCGTGTTTTGCCTCATGATTGCCCATATCACGGATAAACGTAACCATTACCCCACTTGGGTCCAACCATTCCTTGTGGGCACTTCATTTGTGATGGTTGGAACTGCATTTTGCTTCAATGCCGGGTAAATATTTAAAATGATGCCTCATACGGTAATTCAAATTCCCATTCATCAGCTATCCTTGCAATCCTGCCCGTGATCTTGGCCCACGTTTGTTCACATTGATTGTTGGATACGGATGGGAAGTTTTCTCGTAAGTATTTCCTCATTTTCCATTCAATTTAAATTAATTCCCTCATTTCTTAGTTATAAGAATTATGGTTGGTTTTGGATTCCGATTGTGGCTCCATTGGTGGGAGGTGTTCTGGGTGGATGGATTTACCAATTTGTAATTGGGATTCACATTCCGGCTGAAGATACCTATGAAATAGTGACAACAACTATCACCACAACCCAACAGCAACGTGAAATGCAGCCATTGGCCCCGAGCAAAGAGTAAGAAAATGAATTTGGTTTGAGGAAAAATAATTGCATATTTAGGGCTGGCCATAATGAGGCATAAAACTGGATTCATTGTTGCCAATTTGAATAAAGAGAGTTATTCACCATTTTCTGCTTTCTTTGCCGTCCATTTTAACAAAAAACCTCCCTGCTAAAATCTGTTATCAATCTCGAACCAAAGATCAAAGTGGACAGTGAAAATACACCCTTTTTCAACAATTTCATTTATTTATCAAAAATAGTTCGCTTTTGTGTTCCAAGGAGAATTGCCAGAGCTAATATTTATTCATATGTTGGTACAATGCTTTTTATATACCAACTTGTTGAAGTATATAATATGATTGTACCAAATTGTCTTTCTCCTTTTCATTTTTGGCCCGATTCTCCTTCATCAAAAGCCAAAACACTGCCCCTTCTTCCATATTTGGCCCTAATCATCAAATTGTTCATCCCTCAATTTCTTTCTACATACTATCATTTTTGCAAATGAAATTAGGCAATTATCCTAAGAAATTAAAATTAGCCAATTACCAATACCATTTCAAATTCGCATTGTTTTATGGATTTTTCCTGAATGTTTGCTCGCCAGTATTAAAAAGCTCTTGATCAAAAGTCTGAATAAATTTTTTGGAACATAAAGGGAAAGAACAGATTTATAAATCAGAATAAGGGGAATACAATTACAAATCAGAATAGTACAATTACAATTACAAATCAGAATAGTGCAATTACAATTACAAATCAGAATGGGGCAATTACAATTACAAATCAGAATGGGGCAATTACAATTTCAAATCAGAATAGTGCAATTACAATTACAAATCAGAATAGTGCAATTACAATTACAAATCAGAATAGTGCAATTACAATTACAAATCAAAATGGAGCAATTACAATTACAAATCAGAATTACAATTACATTTCAGAATTATAATTATTAATTACAAATCAGCAGATGGTGAGAATGAGAATATTCATTTGGAAAACATGAATTGGAATGACGACCCAAAAAATCTTCCAATTTCAAAAAGTGGATCAACTTGGATTGATGCGCTGTTGGAAAAATAATTTTCCACCTCACCGTCACTGCTGGGTTATTCCAATTTATTTTATAAGAAAGCATTCTTCGACCTAAATAAAATTCTCAAATAAAAAATACAACAAAAATATATTAAATTCTGGATAAAAATGTTGACTGCATCATCCTTCCTAATATCTTTATGCCTCATTTTCACCGTAATCCATTCTACACACTCCGGCCTTAATCATCATTACCTTCGTCATTATTATCATCAACACCAATATTATCGAAATTATTATTGGCCAACTGCTGAGGGATATTATCAAATGATGCCATCTAACGGAAATATTGGATGGGGAAATGGATTCGCCACATTTTATCTAACATGCCACACATGTAATCGAGCAGGCGGATAAAATAAAAAATGAATTAAAAACACACGTAAATGAATAAATTTGTTTACTTTTCTACAATATATTTTATTATTGAGCGGATCGAAAAAAATATTGGCATATGGCAGGAAAATGGAAATGTAACCGGCGAAACAATGAGGAGTTTTGTGGAAATGGTTGAAAACAAGAGAATATAAAAATCAAATTGAATATATCACATTAAAATTAAAAAGGCATTTGCTGATTGATTAACGAAGTTGGGCTAACATTGTCCATGGATTTTCCAAAAATTGTTTAAATCGATTGCTGAACCGTGCCATTGTGGCGCCGTCAATAACCTACATAAAATAGGAAGGAATAACCGTAATAAATCAAAAGAGACTCACCCGATGATCGGCAGCCCAGAAAATGTTCATCACATTTTGGCTTTCAATTGATGGCTCATATTCCTCGTCTTCATCCTCCAATTTGGGAATTTTTCGAATTTTTCCAATCGCTCCAATGGCAACTTGAGGGGGCAAAATTACTGGGCTCATGTAAATTCCGCCAATCTAAAAATAAATTTTTTAAATTTATTTTAAAATTATTGACCGATCCAATATTGGAAAGTGTAAATGTTCCATCGTTTAAATCTTCTCGTGTGAATCTTTTTGTCTTGCCTCTTTCCATCAATTTGTTCATTTCAATTGCAATTTCCCAAATATTCTTCAATTGGCAATTTTTGATGTTGGGCACGGCTAAACCATCCGGAGTGTCCATTGCAAATGAAATATTATGGGAACCCTAAAATACAATAAAATGATATTAAAACTATTTCAAATAATTTATAAAGAATTAATGCTTTTTTGCGAACCTTATAGATTAGATTCTCCTTGTTTTGGTCCAAACTAGAATTCAGAATTGGAAATTCGCTAAGTGCCATTGAAGTTGCCTTGATTATGAATGGCATGTAACTGAGTTTGACACCTTTCTTTTTTCCAATTTTCGACAATTGTTCTCTGGCTTTGACCAATTCATCCGCCACAATTTCATCTCCTTTATTTATTAGAAAAATAAATGTATAACATAATTTTTATTGATTTTAAAACGTACCATAACCAAAATGAGGAATTTCCAATGCCTCGGTCATTGTTTTGATCATCGCACGAGAATATCCCCGAATGGGCACAATTTTATCAACCAAACTTTTCTCCATGACATCTTCATCATCAGAAGAGGAGGAAGAAGTTTCTTCATCCATCATTAACTATTTTTTAAAAATTCTTTATTAATTGATTTAATTTTAAATTTGCGAACTTTTTCAGATTTTGTTGATTTTAAAGGAGCTGCTCCTTTGACCAGTTTGTAAATGTCTTCTTTCAAAATTCGCCCATTCGGTCCACTTCCATTAATTGTTGATGAATTCAATCCATGCATTCGAATTAATCGACGAACAGCTGGAGATGCCAAAATTTTTTCATTTTGATTCGTTCCCTCGATTTGGGCTATTTTTATGGATTGTTCATCTGTCAAATGAAAAATTAAAAAGACATTTTCATCAAACTATTTGAACCTTTCATTGTATCTGTCTTCGTCTCTGGAGTATTCTTTTCATTCTCCTCTTCTGGTATTTCAATTTCCACCAATGGTTGGCCAACTTTTGCAATATCATCGGGTTGAAAATATCTTATTAAATTATTTCCATTCATATATTATTTGACTTACAATTTTTTAATTATTCCGTGATAACGACTTGTAATAGTTACGGAGGCTTTGTCACTTTGAACAGCGCAAATTTCATCAAATTCATTTACTTCATCTCCCACTTTGACATGCCTGTAAACCGTTTTTTATTTGAGACAAATTAACTTTTAAAATATTAAACCATTCTTTCACTTGCACTTCAGCTATTCCTTCTCCAATATCTGATAAATTGAATTGCACTAACTTCTTCCATGATACTGAATTATGCAGAAAATTTATTCTCTGGTGAATAAATGTAGCATTTGTTGGAAAAAAGCGCCGGCGTATTAAATTCATAATAACAATTTTACAATATTCTAAAATGATGAATATTATTATTCATTCAAACATGCTAAATGCGGATTCATCATTGCAAAGTTTTTTTTGGTTTAGTGAAATCCTGAAAACGAAAAGCGAAAAGGCGAAACGCGAAATGCGAAAGCGAAAAGCGAAAACCGGTTTGGATAAAATGTCTTTAAATTATTATAACATTTTTCGTTTCGGTTTTTTCCGGAAATGAAATGAAAAGCTCCGCTCCGTTCCGCGCTAGCACCAAAAATGACTATCGAAACTGACTCTTTTCATTCTTTTTTTTTTATTGCTCATTCATGCCCGGATGACTTTGGCTTAACTTTAAATTAGATAAGATCAGATCCATGTGATATCTATTTAATCTGTTTTTTATTTTTTGTTTTTACAATAAATCACAATTTTGATATGATTTTTTCAGCATCTGATACATTGTAAAAGTGAAACAAAATTGTGGTTGTGGTTATGAGATATGAAGGATGAATATTGCTCACTAATAACAGAACCAATCTCAACATTTACAACGGATCGTCAATTTCAAGGCCGAAAACATCATCCAATTCCAATCTACAGTTCAAATGCAGATGAGCGCGACCAAGTGATGGAAAATTTACAAAAATTGCTTGATACACACCAGCAGCGGAGAGCCTTAAATTTGGATTCACTACCGGGATGCAGCAATAACAACCCATTAGAAGATGTGGGCGATATTCCAAGTACCAGCAGTGGCAATAATAATAAACAGAATATTCCATTGTTTTTATCATTGGATGCCAGATCATCAATACTGAAAAATACAATGATTGACGGTTGTTTAAATAAAAATATATGTGTTTTGAATTTAATCACTTCAGGGCAAATATTGTCATGTTTCGTGATTGGCGGAGAATGCCGTCTTTGTTTCCCACAAATGAGGGCCCTTTGCTTAGGAAATATTTCTACCCAAAAAATTGATGAAACAATGAAAGCATTGGCCATAATAAATCCTCATGCAAGCGAAGAACAGCTCAATATTCTCAAGAAAAATAATGTGGTCCCTCAATATTTGTCAAAGTTTGTTTTAAACATTTTCTAACACGTTTTTTTTGTTTAGATGCGAATTGATTACAAAAACTAATGCACAGAGATTGGCTGCCATACTCAAATTTAATGGATCACCTCAACCAGCTGAATTGCAAAATAATGATTTTCGTCAACAATTACATTCAATCAAAGTTGCCCACGATTGTTTTGGTGGTTGTAAAGGTAAAATAAAATGAACAAATAATCAATTAATTAATTATTTTCTTATAGGTGTTATATATCCCGCGATGGTGCCAAATCCATGTTTGGAATGTGCGAATTGCCATCTTATGTTCAAACCAGAGGATTTCTGCCGACATAGTCATCAACCGATTGCGGACAAAAACACATGCTTTTGGGGATTTGATGCCGCAAATTGGCCATATTATATTAGAATTGATGATGAAGATATTGCTATCACAAATGGATATGGAGATTCCGAAAATCAATTGGCCAATTTCATTCAAAATTATCCAGCAACCCAAACCACTTTAGGCTAGTCAAAATCATCAAATGCACCCAATTTTTATTATTAAACATTTCATTTGCACAAATATATCCTCTGCCCATTTTTTTGTTCCCCGGTGTTTTACTACCCTTTCATTCAATGTTAGATTCCCTCATTAAATATATCCCTGAAAAAATCTCATTTACACATAAATCATTGGCATTCATTTTGTAATATAATATATAAATGTGAAGATAAAATGTTTTTTTTATTGGCAAATGAAAACAAAATTCAATTTCAAAATCAGAAATCCTCATTTGAATCTCAAAATTTCTTCGCCCTCAATATCTTCAATTAAATTGTCCTCTTCCGCTGCCATTGGCAATGTTTGAATTTCCATCTTTTCTGTGGCCAATTCTTCATCACTTTCGGTCGCTTCCTCCTCCTTTTTGGTTTTTTCATCTCGAAGTTTCATTTTATTCAGAATTTCTAAATTTAATCATTATTCATGAATAATTTTGTGGGGAAAACCTCTGGCAACATTGAAAACCCCGTCGGTCTTTTCTCCACAAACGGCGCATTTTTTGGATTTTTGGTAATGTTTCAAAGCGCATGATTCGCAGAAATAATGTTTGCATCTGAAAATTGTGGAGAATTTTAATTTTTTAACATAAAATCCATTTTACTTTGTGACGACCGGTTGTTTGAAATGTTCTCTGCAAATGTGGCAACTATGCGGCAATTTACCGCCATCTTCATCCGAATCCCCTTCTCCCTCTTCGCTGTTGATCAAATATTCATCATCTTTTGCCTCTTTCATCTTCCCTTCTTGCCAATCTCGCTCAATCTCCCATCCATGTTTATAATCCGTTCTGTCGTGCATAAATTTGCAAGAGTCTGTTTTTAAATAATATCCATAAAAATATTTTAAAATGAATTTTAACCTCCAAATGTGCAATAGCCCGTTTCCTTGTAATCCTTGCAAATATCTGGCGCATAATCCCAACGGACACTGGCTCTCATATATTGGGTTGCCCTGATTGGTCCAAGTCGATTTAGGCCACTTGATGCATTCCCTTTTATTGTGTCCTCCTTCTCTTTTGCCCCATATAAGGCCATTCCTCTGTAAACTTTCGGCTAAATTCATTGAATTTGAATTTATTTTTGATTTAATTTTAATTTACCTGTTGTGATGTGCCCGCTTCTTGTGCTTCTCTCAACTTTTTTGCCTTTTCTCCATATTTCTTCCTTTCCTCCTCTTCAATTGCCAATTTCTTCTCATGTTCTTCCCTTTCCTTCTTCAATATTGTTTGGACTCGTTCAAATTGCGATTGTGCGTCTCGTCCATATTCCGTATCCACTTCCGTTCTCGCCGTTGCCCCTTGGTCATTTGGCCCTATTCGTCCGGCTCCACTTGAAGCAAATTTCACATCCGGATCAAATTTGGATGGTTCCGGCTCATCTTCTTCTTCATTGGTGGAACTTTCTTCGGCCAATTCGTCCAATTCTTTTCGCCGTTTTTTGCTTGTCTTTAAATGGAAATTAAATAAATGATAAAATTATTCTTTTTACCGTTTGTATGAGATTCCGACCTCTCAATTTTTTCCTCTTTTCTGCCAATTTAATGCGAACTTTGTGTGGTTTTTGTGCTGAATCAGATAAATCATCGTCCGATGAGGAATCACTATCATTATTGCTACTTTCATTATTTTTGTCCTTTAAATTAATAGATATTGAATAAAATAAATGGAATTAATTAACCTCATCATTTCCGTCCTTTTCTTTCTTTTCAATTTCATTGTCCATTTCTCGTTTTCTTAATGAAGCATTGACCGTCTTTTTCGGCCTGAAAAATGGTACCCGCGTTGTCAAATTTGATGAATTTGCTGTATTTTCTTCGGACATTCTCGATAAATTAAGCTAAGCTAAGCTAATAAATTAAAACAAATTAATTGTTGAATGTTGATGATGAATCGAGAAAAATTGGAATAAATAAAAATAAAAACATAATGCCAGCGGGATATAATATCCCGATAAAAAATTTAATATCAATGAATTCCTCTTTTTTCTTTCACTTTAAAGGGAAGAAGGAATTGAAATTGTTATCGGATATCAATTATCATTTTTGTTATTTTTTTCTGCCCTCTCTGATCCACCATCCAATTCATCCGAAATCAAAAAGTCCAAATCATTCAATACTTGGTGGATTTGTGAAGGGGAAGCCTGAATTTTTATTCGAGAAATTTCAAATTCAATCAAAAGACTTTAAATTCGTGTGCCACCGCTTCAAGTACACTAGATAGCCGCATTTGTTTTCGACCAAAATTGACTTGAATATCCCTGGCATGCTGAAAACGGCGTCGTTTAAAGCGAAAAAGGCGTTGGATCCATTCTCGCGCAATTTGGAACCAAATGCCCCAAAAAATCATTCCCAGGCATAAATTGGAAAGAATGACTAATAAATTAATAATGTTCCCCTTGGTATTTGGATAAAAATCACCAAAACCTAAAAAAACAAAAAAAAATACTTATAAAATTAAAAATTCGGACCAATTGTTGTGAAGCTGATTACGGTAAAGTAAAAATGATCCAAACAAAAAATTGAAGGAATTGGAGAGAAAAATGCCGACCCAAGAAGGCATAAAGAAATGAAAAGGATTAAAATTGGCCACGGCAATCGGGAAGGCCCAATTGGACGGCTGACTTTCTGAATTAATCCTCATTTCCCTCCTTCATTTTCCCTTCAAAAAATATCACCAATTCTCGATGTTTTCGCCATAGTTTTAATGTTCTGACCAAAGTTGCATATAATTTTGTAATATGTTTGCCTAAATTCACCTTAATTAGATTTAAAATTATTATTTTTTGTTAAATAGTGTCAGACTAAAGTGAGCATGCAAAGGGGAATGCCCAATAGGGAATAGACAACGGTGAATAAACGGGCAATTGGCGAATTAGGACAAATATTGCCATAACCTTTTTTGGAAAGAATTTGTAAAATAAATCAAGTATAAATTGACCTATTGTGGCCAATGCTTCAAAGCAGAAAAGGACCAATTCAGTGAAATGAAATTTGGAAAATTTTGGTTCAAATTGACGAAAACAAAATGCTCCAAAGAGAAGATAGAGGATGAATAATGAAATGACAGCAAATTGTGGGCCAATGAGACGAAGAATCTTAAAATTGGTTCAATCATTCAAATTTTGGTTGGATTCACTCGTTCGGCAATTCTTTTAGTCTCATTTTCCCTGCAGCTTTCATCATTCTTTTTTGAATTTATTTGAATGGAATTTTTAAGCAAATTTTTGGAACAATCAGCTTCATTCTCATCAGCAGAAAGAATAATATTTTCATTAATTGAATTCATTTATTTATTTTTATGGAAGGGAATTGAGGGGAACAACAACCTAAATTCATTCCCAAATTTGCGCAAATCAATTGGAACAAATTGATTGGTCCATTTTCGTCGATGATGATTGGGACTAATTATTGGGCAATTTACTCCAAATTTATTTAAAAAGGACAAAATTTGATATTGATGAATGAGAAATGGGAAAGATGAAATATTTATGAGATCCAAAAATGTTCATATTATTGTTTTTTTTTCACATAATTGCGCAACATTTCCTTTTATGTACGGCGACTTCGCCCGATGTATCCGAAGTGCCTACTGCTGTTGATGGTGCCAATGGAGCTGCGGTGGCCCCTCCAGTTCCATTTACTGTTTTTTCTTCCCCCAAATTCTGCTGTTGGGCACTTTGAGGCCTTTCCCCTTGCTGCCCTTCTCCGCCTCCATTTTGATTGCCTTTCGCCGTCGATGGCCTCCTTGTCTGATTCAACCGTACCTTCAATCAACATTCATAGAATATTCATTAAGCATATTCATCAATACCTGTTCCAAAAGGACTTCCACATCTGGCCAATCACTGGAATCAGTGCATAAATAGGAATAGAGGATTCGGCCTTGTCGATCCAGCAAAATGCATCCACTTTGTTGTTGTCGATTATTCCCTTCTCCTCCTCCATCTTTCATTGAATTTGAGGGGCCGCCTTCTTCTCTTGCCGATTCGCCAGCAGATTTTGAGGCAATTTCCAGCGGTTGATCATTGCATAGAAATTCGGTGTACTATTAAAAATTTGATCAATGTTTTTCTCCAGATTTTTCCCTCTCCCAATCCCCGTCCTTTTTTTCACATTTGGTGCCAGCGGATATTTTGACTGGGACATCAAAAAAAATAGTCGCGAGGATGGTCCCAAAAAATTTATGGGCCAACATTATGACTTTTGGGGAAAGGGGAGAAAGGCGGAAATGCGCCATCGGCGAGACAAAAAGGACGGGGAAAAATAAATGAGGAAAAAAGAACGAAACGGAGGGAATTTGTTGGGTAAAAGATTCACCCAAAAAATAATACATTCTCCGTCATGGCAATTCCCTTCATTCCCTCAGTCAAAATATTCCCATGATCATTTCCCCAATGCTTACAATATGAAGTGCCCGGAGGCCGGCCATGGATTGGGCCGATTGTCGGTGCATTAAAATGTGCCGCATCGATTCAGTCTCATTCAGTAGCATTCGAAATGGCATTCCAATCAATTTCAAGAATCCACTTCCACCTTCAATTTTGTCCATTCATTTATTGTCCCCAAAAAATATCCCATTTTTACCGCTTGCCGGTCTCCGGGTCAAAAGAAGAATGTCGCATCCCAATTTGTTGAATTCTGGCAAAGAATCGAACATTCTTTTCACATGTTCATAGCATTCTTGGACTGCAAATGAGGCAACAATTTCCAAAAACATTAGTGAATAGGTGGATGATTGGACATAGGAGAGGAGGGAACCATTTTGGGCCAATCGACCTTGTTGGCTGATCAATTGAATTTCTGAATATTTTGGGTGAATTCATTCGGCCATTTTGATGAAGCAAAAATACCCTTTCCTGATTTCCCCAATTCCGTTTGGGTCTCTGGGCCAGCCACTCTCTCCAATTCCTGATCCAATCCGGCCAAGAATTCTTCCCATTCTTTGAATGCTTTTCTCAATTCATTGACGGATTCCACTGAAAATAAAGAATAATTAGAATTCATTTTTGATTAATTTGACCTGTTTCTTGATTCCCTCCTTCGACCAATTGATCCAATTTTTGTTCAAATTCATCGGCCCTTTTCACTTCCAATGCTTCGTATAATTTTGCGAGTCGAGCGCCCAATTCTGTGCTGACCACCCGGGATTGAAGGTAATTGGCCGTAAATGAGACTGCTGACGAAGATTGGACCAACTAAAAAATGCAGGGTTTCCATTTCTTCCTCCACCCATTATTTTTCATTGGACTTTGGCCCAGACAAACAGCGGAAAGGGAAGATCTTTTTGAGTTGCGCGTGAACCACCACCCTAAATCCTAGTGTCGGTTTTCACCTTTGTCCCATGTCCTATTCCTCTGTTCCCCAAATCCATTCAGCCATCTTAGTTTCTACGGATTAATCCATTTAGTCTAAGATTTTTTCACCTTCAATGATTGGCCTACTTTTCCTCTTAATTCATCATTTATCATCAATTTTTTTTGGCAATTGCCTGGAGGCAAGTCAATTCTCTTTCATTGTCCTCAATTTTACCCTTTATTCCAGCTATATTGGGCTGTCCCCAGTCAACCATGTCTGAATCGAACCAATCCCGCCCTTGATCCAACTCTTTTCGGGATTCGAACAAATCGAGGCCAAAAATTCCATGGATCCGAGGTATCCTCACAAAAAATAAACAATTTCCCCTTTATGTATTAGATTGTCATCTTCTACGAATCCCAACTTGGCCTTTACCCTTATATTGGAGAAGGAAATGAGGAGGAAACAATGGAAGGAAGCGAAAAGGAAGCCACGTTGGGAATGAAGGGGGAGAATGGGACTAGAAGCAACGGCAGGAGGGTGAACGGTGGATTGCCCCAAAATGCCGACCTTCACGCCCATTTGGAAAAGGCCAGGACTGACATTTTGACGGCAATTCCCGATCCAGACTTTGCTGGCCCAGTCGTAATCGACTACGAACGATGGAGGCCAGAATGGTCGCTGAATTGGGCGGCAAGACGAATTTATCAAGTGGAATCTACGCGCGATGCACTCGACCGATTCCCGGGAATTAGTGAAAAAGCGGCCATCGAAATTGGCCGAGAAATGTTTAATAAAAGGGCAAGGCAAGTTAAAAGAGGGAAACAATCAAATTCAATTTTTTATTTGATTCTCCACCCCAAAAAACAACAAAAAAATAGATAAAAGGGACAAAAGTAAAGTGGAATTGATTGGTTTGATAGAACTACGTTATACAAGATGATTATTATAAATTAGAATTGAATTTCTTCTGGAATACAATCCAAAACATATTTACATTTTAAATTCGGCCAATTTATATTTTGGAATGGAAACCATTTATTAGGAAATTCATTGTTCAAACAATTCGACTGGGTCGTCGACTTAGGCCAAAGGCAATTTGGGGATTTTATGATACGCCATTGTGCAATTATGATGCCGGTGAACGGTGGGGAATTGGATGCCGTGAACAATTCAAAAAACACAATGATAAGTTGGTTTTGGGTCAAAATGGACATTTGATTCGGTTTTGCCCCTTTGGATTGTGGTGGCTTTATGCCGAAGTGGGCGCCCTTTATTCCTCAATTTATTTGCATCCGGCCGATCGAAAGAGGAAATCCATTGGAATTTGCGAAAGGCACATGCATGCGAAAATGGCCGAAGCCGAGTGGATATGGTGGCGCCAATTTCACAAAAACCAAATTTAAATCCTTCCAAAGGTCTCTTCGGCGAAAAGACCGGCCGATCATTTTGTTCACCAAAATGGAATTGAATCCATATTTGGTCGAGGGGGAGGAGGATATTTTCTATTCAAAGGAGGAATTGGTTTGTAGCTATGAATGGACGGCCCAATTGGGGGTGGATGCCCTAGTTATTTGGTCAACTTCTCATAAAATGAGGCAAAGATGCCAGCCAATTGCCGAATATCTCCATCAAATATTTGGCCCATTTGTGTTGGAATTGAGGGAAAGGGCCGAAGAGTGGGTTTGAATTGTGAGATTCTTTCATTCATTTTTAGTTGTTCCCAGCGAATTTGCCATGGAAGGGGTCGATGCGTTTTGAGGGATCGGCGCCGCCAACGAAAACCTTGGCCCGATGCGGAACCGTGGCCTCGCCATAAATTCACTTGTATTTGTCCAAGGGATGCTAATTTTTACGGGGAATATTGCGATTTGCCAGGCCCAGTCCAATGAATGGTGCAAATTTAATTTTAGATGATATTTTTTTTAGTTTTCCATTGGAATTAATGTATAAATAAAGTCATTCAATCCAATCATTATCATTCTTAAAATATTCTCTCCCATCCAATTATCCGTCCATTCCACAAATTTGGCCATCGTCCCCAGCCCTTCGTCTGGACTGCCTTCGCCCTCATATTCCACCACCTCCGGTGCCGGCAAAACAACAATTTCGCGTATTTTCTGCTCCGCCTTTGTCCCATTCCCCTCATCATTTCCTTTTTCCATTATTTCCGTTTCGCTCATCACACTGATTTGGGTCGATGGATCCGGTGGCCCAATTCGCATATTTTTGGGCTAATTAAAATGTGAAAAATGCACCGGCCAGGGGAAAATGGCCAAAATTGACGGACTGGAATGAAAGTTTAAATTTTAAGGGGGATTTTGTGCTTTATTTAGAGAATTTAAATGAAAATTTGGCCAATTCGAATAAAAATCTGTTTTAATTTCACAAAGCCTATTGGCGAAAAAGAGCAATTTGGCCATTGGCGAGAAAGGGAGAATTGGTTTTGGGGCCGGCAGCCCATCAAAACCAATCCGTGCGCCAAAAAAGGGGAGAAAATGGGAAAAGGGGGGTGGAAGGGGGGCAACACGCAAAGGAGAATTAATTTGACGGGTCTGCTGGGAAGGAAGGAAGGAAAAATTAAATAAAATAAATGAATGAATAAAATTCAGGAAAGGAATGGGAAATGATTCCAATTGATGTGTGCCGCAATAAATATTCCACTTCAATTCTCGTCTGACCCAAAATGAAGTCCTCCAAATTGGCCAAGGATTTGGCCACTTCGTTGATTGGCATTTTCCTGTGGATTTTTGTGCCAATGCCGGAGGGGAGGAAGCCTTTGAAAATTATTCGTTCTTTTGTGCCGTAAAAGACGACCAAAGACCAAAAAAGGAAAATTAATTCATAAAATTGAAGGGAAAAGAAAAAGAAAAAATTTGAATTTTTGGTTAATTAATTGCCTTTCAAGGTAGGACAATTAAATTGGCTGGAAATAATTGAGAAATCGATTTAGGAAAAAATTAAATTTGCCCATGAAAGAAGGAAATGATGCGGAATTTGCCAAAAATATTCAAAATTCGTGAAAAATTGAAGAGGGAAATTAAAACCAAAAATGGAAATATATTCATGGAGAAGGGCACCAAAAATTGGATGAAAAGAAGGAATAATGAATGAATGTTGAGCATAAAACAATTTGTACAAAGTCCTCAGTCAGGGCCAACCACCCCCCCCCCCCCCCTTCTCCCCTCATTCGAGATTGGATTTTCCCAGAGACAAATATGAAGGAGGGAGGGGGAATGGGACCAAAGTTGGTTATGAGAAGAGGAAAAAAGGGGCCTTGGGGTGCGCGGCATTGGCCGATTGTGTCCAATGGCAAAATTGATTTTCAGTTTCGCACGCAAAGAATGTGAAGGGCCGTAAATGGAGGAAAAGCAAAAAAATTGGAGGGAAACCGAAGTGAAATAAAGTAAAGTGGAAATGGAAATGACGAATTTGAATGAATTTAGGGAAATTAACATTGGCATTGGCATTGGCCATTCCCCTTTTGCCTTTTCACCTGCTTTTTATGCAAATGATCAAAATGGAAGGAAGGAAGGGGAGGATTATTTAAAGCAACATTGTATGTAAATCAATCCAAAATATTATAATAAATTCATTCCTCCTTCAATCCTTCTTTGCCCCGTCCATTTCCATATTTTCTTTTTCCAATTCCCAAAATTGTGGCCTTCACCGTCATTATTGCCGTAAATTTGGCCAAAATGGTGGATATAGGCCAGCAAAAACAAAGGAGCACTAATTTGAGTGCGGCACAACCAATTCCATAAAAAAGTGTCACAAAAATGATGAAAATGAGGAAAATGTCAATGTTGAGCCGAAATATGAATGAAAGCGTGGGCGAAGATTTTCTTTCTTTAGAATTGGCTGGATTCAATCGTTGCCGGCGAACAATTGACTCGAAAGCATGTAAAATGTTTTGCATTGGACTGGATGGCCGGGAACGTATTTCCCTGCCTAAATCCTTGGCATTTCGAGTGAATCTGAAAATTCTGATGAATTTGGCATATTTTCCCCTTCAAATCCTCGCCTCGAATTGCCCAAAACCATTTTGATTGCGCCAATCAACTTTTCGCCATCCTTCGCCTCATTTTTGCCTATCCAGGTGCCAAAACCTTTCATTTTTACCTTAAATCGCCGAATATCCTGCCAATCATTTTGCCCTTTAAACTTTTTCTAAATTTGCCAAATTTTGTCCATAAAGTGGAATGCCAAGGACCGGCACTCCCCAATGCATGGCTTCCATCAAAGAATGAATGCCACCATTTGTGATGAGAAGTTGGGTTCGAGGATGGGCTAAAATGTTTGAAATAAATATTTTTGGCTGACTCAGAATGGAATGGACCAAGTAATTCATTTTGTGGGAAAAAGGTGGTAATATTCAAATTGGGCAATTCCATTGCTAATTTGTCAATTTGGGTGGAATTAAATCCGGATAATGTTAATTTTGGTGAAATTCGCCAAAATATTCGATAATTGGCCAAATGGCGAAAAGCATAAAGAAATGCACGGACCAACTGAAAAGGGGGAGAGGTGGAGAGAATTTAGGGAAATTGAGAAACTTTTTCCGGCATTGAATTTGTATTGGCCTGGGTGCCCAATGAAACGAGGATTGTTCCAAATTGGGAATTGGCAATTGATTCATTCCATGGCTAAAAATTGGTTGAAATTTGTTTAAAATAAAAGACAAACGGCAAAAAGTGGCCGAATTGAATCAATGTGAATGCCACCAATTGGAAGGAGACGAGATGGACAAAATGAAAAGGAGGGGGATTCAAGCAGAGGATCAGTATTGGCCAACAACAATTCGGCATTGCCCTAAAGGAATATATTCATGGAATTCAGGATTCAAAAAAGGGGCAAAGACCAAATTGAGTTGAGGAAAGCCATTTCGGAATTTGCGTCGGAATTCCGGATTTGATTGGAATTGAAGCCAAATTGGATACTCCAATTGACGATAACGTTCGGAAATGGACAAAGCAATTGAGGGAATTCCACTTTGGGCCAATGATTCACGGGCAAGGGAAAATGAGCGAATGAATCGCCGAAAAATAAAATTGGGAATGGACTGAAATGGACGATTGAGTGAATTTTGGATTATTTTAACCAAAAATGATGGAGGAGGGAATATAATTTCTTTCGGTAAATTATCCCACGCAGCACCAGCAGCCACCAAAGTTTGGTCGGTTAATCCATCCAAATCCACAACAACAAATGGAATGCCCAATGCCATGGCAATTCCCTGTTGGCAGGGATTGCCCGAATAGAGGATGGCCAATTCCAATTGTTCTTGGGCCAAAATATTCATTAAATTGCTGTTCAACATCTAATTAAAAAATGATTTTCCCTATATAATTGGGATATTACCCTTTGACATGCGAATACGTGTGCCGCCCAATATGGCTTCATATAAGCTTCCACTTCATAATTTTCTCTCCAAGGAACATCCTCTCCAACCCTCTCCAATGGAACAAAAAGCCTTTGGGGCAAAACATCCTTCAGCACTTTTTCATGAACCAAATGAAGAAGGGGTTTGACCAATTGAGGCTCTTCCGGAATCAAAATTGATTTCACTGTCACAACTTTATGGCCTCGACGTGCCAATTCTTGGGCCAAAAATTCAAATGTGTTTCTTTCGAATTGATTGGTGCCAATGAGGAAAAGGAGGAAATTTATTGAACAAATTGGACAGGCAAAAATGAAAAGAAACAAAAATGGAATAACATTTTTAGGATTTTTGTTCATCATTTAGTCCTAAAAGTGGGCAGTGTGATCGCTCCGATTGGTCACGTCTAGAGTATAGTCCACAAAATCAATATAAAAAGAGGTAAAATAAATAAATGCATTCGCGCAAAAAGGTCAAATAGTCGACAAAGGAGGCTGGGAATGAGAAATAAAAAATTGACACACTTTAATGGTATATTTTCCACAAAAATATTCAATAAAATAAATAATAAATAATTGCTTATTAAAAACTAATCGATAATTTTTTCCTACTGTACCTTGAATATTTCAAATAAATGACAATTCGCATTTTTGGCATTTTATTAATATCAAAAAATGACATAAAATTCCATTACAGACTCACTCGTCATCGCTCATCGTCAGTCGTCATCGTCACTCCCATTCCCATCTCCCATTCCCATTTCTAAATTTCATTTTCATTCCGAAATTTCAATCTACTATTCATTTGCCCCGATCCCAACAAAAACACTCAACAAATATATCGACATTATAATAAACTAGCCTATAAATTAAGTACACTTATTATTAGAAAACTTAAGGTCATTTTTTCCTGATTTTTGTGAATGCTATTTTTCATCAACTTCCAATTTTTCAGCGAAACATAAGATAAAACGATTTATCAGCTCTCTAAAAGCACTTCAATCTTCTCTATTATAATCAAAAATGTTCGAAGTTGCACAACGCAAAGGAGTACGTCGACCGCGCCAAAAGCCTAATCGTCGCAATGGAAGAAGGAGCAACAATAACAGATCGGAGATGTCTCATTCGCCAGCTCGTCATCAACCGTCGATGCACGTTCCGACAATTAAACAGGTTTGGTTCTTTGAAGATTAACCTCTCATCAGTCTAGGATCCAGTAAATAGAGAATAGAGCTCAATTTGCACAACTTTTATTAGATAGAATAGACCATTGAATGAAGTTCCTAAAACACGCCATAACTAATTTCTTTAAATTTAAAGAATCAACTCGGCAGTTGCAGTGCAAGCAGTCAATGTGGTATCGTCTCGAACCCGGATCAACAGCAACAACTGAATCCACTTGTCGCCAAACTTCTGCGCGGAGAGTCACTTACACCACAGCGGAGCCCAAATTCAGTTAGTTTCGGAGAATTTTCAAATAAAAGATATTTAATTTTGCAGCTTGATCGCATCTTCAATGAAACCAAAGGGCCGGATCATTACCGAGAGCAAATTCAGGTTTAAGGATTTAAAATTAATCAATAAAATGTTATTTGATTCTTTTAGATTTGCGTGGCCAATCCCGGTCGTTTCCTGGCCAGTTGGAATTTGTTGGTCACACTCTTTGGCGAGGTTCCATAATTATTAATTCATTTTATTCACGAATTATTTTGACCAATCATCTTCAGGTTCGTCTCTACGACTATATTCACAAATGTTCGTGGACTGAGCACGAACTGAAGCAATTTGTCATCAAGGAGGAACTGCTGGAGGACGAAATGATGAACGGCAATAATCATCACAAAAGATTTGCCATGGACTCATGAAGGAAGGAGAAAGAAGATGGATGGATGTGTTCTGCAGCGAAGAAATATTTTTTTATGAAAGGACATTCAGTCCAGTTATATTCCCTCCTAAACAATTTTTTTTCTATTTATTTTTGTTGACCTCCCTCAATTTTTTTTGTTGTTTTCTTATTTAAATTTAAAAAAAACATTCAAGACAATTTATTTTATGGTTAAAAAATAGATTTTGTTGGAAATAAATTATTAAAAATGAATTTTTGTCATCTTTTATTCTACTAAATTACTTTTCAAATTTTGTGATTTGTACTTGATATTTAAATCATTTCAGCAAAGGCCAGCAGTATCCAACCAATATAATACATTTGCTTGTAACATTTTGATTACAAATGAATCAATATTTAAAAAGCCAAAATGAAGAATGCGAGTTAAAACAATCATCAAGTAAAGCGGAGGATGTGGATATGGAGGATGCATCAGCCGAACTTGAATTTGTATATTTTGACCAAATAAATAATTATTATAAAAAATATACATTAAGGGAGATGAGGGATTTATTGTTCCAATTAATGCGGTGATCAAAATTTTTTGTTATATCCGAGAAGATGATTTGGAAAATTGCAAACTTGTTTGCAAAACATGGAAAAATGTGATCGATTATGCGGACAAGCAATTGCCAAAACGGAGAATTGATGCATTAATTCTTTCCACGGCACGAGAATATTCCATGTGCATTTATAATGAAGATAAAAAGAGACGTTTCTGCTATAAGAAATATTTTCCTGAACGGTAAAATAAATATCATAATTTATTTTATAATTATTTTTTAATTTAAAGTGACATTGAAGAAATTGAAAAGAAGAAACATGGCAAAGAAACTTTCGATGTAATGCAATTCCGGTTTCCATGTGGGGCTCCATATCCTCGTATTTCGGCTAGAATGAACTTTGAAGCACCGGATAATTTACATCATGATATTTGCAAAAGTAATTTATTTAATTATAATTTGAATTAATTTATTAAAAATATTTTAAAGATATCCATCCAATGACCTATCGCCGTAATGTGAATTATTGCAAGAAATTATTTACCCCTCCTCTCATTTACTATGAAAGACTCAAAAAGATGCTTCATAGAAGTGGTAAATTAATAAATTATTTTTTTAATTATATTTTTGTGATTATTTTAGAAATTAAACGATTAATATTCCATGGATTCACATTCACAAGTTTATTTGTTGAGAAAATATTCGAATATGTGAATGAGCCTTTCTCCAAAATTGATGAACTTATTCTACATGGTATATTCGTTTCATTTTTATTTAAATCCATTTTAGGCTGCAATCTTCGTTATTTGACCCCTCAAACTTTTCATTCTCTTTTGGATGGATTTCATGCAAATGCTTATTTCATCCAAAAATCCCGTTTTTGTTTGCCAGCTCATATTAGCCCATCTTTATTCGAAAAACCATCCATTTTATTGTAAGTCAATTTATTGTTTAAAATATGAAATATTTTATTCATTCATTCATTGTCAGAGCAAGGATTATTTGCGTGGACTATGCATTTGAACGCCACACCGGTGCACCAATTATATTTCCATTCGACGATGAATTCATTTTGAAATATGCAAAATTGATTTTAAATGTCGGCCAAGTAGAGCGACAATTTTTGGGCATTGGCCTTTCTCGGGTGACACAAAAGGCCGTTGCACCGTATGAACGGGTCAGTTCTTTTTTTATAATTAATTATTTAAATTTATTTTAAATTTAGTTGGCTTTACAATCAAATTCGCAATTTCATCAAAAACCATTTATGATGATGGAAACAAACCAAAATAAGCACCGCCAAGAAGAAGAACATTTGAATATGCGATGGCTCTATAAAATATTACTTTTTGGTGAAATCCGTTGTATTTTGCCTAATTAAATTGGCCACATTTAATTTATGAATTATGCTTAATTAATGATATTTCATTTCATAATTTTGCTCAATTCAATAAATATTATTTTAATTTAATTAATAATAAATTGGCTTATTAAAATGCCCAATTATATTTGATATTATTTAATTGTTCATTAAATTTGTTGCCTTAATTTTTTCAGAACATTTATTTTGGCTTTGATGAGCGTTTTTGGAATTGTAAGTTTTATAAATAAAATAAAATGAGGAAATAATTATTAAAAATATAAATTAAATTAATCAAAAAAGTGATTGAAATTAATTTTTTCAATTTTAATGGACTAATAATATTTATTTTTCAAGGAGGACATTTACGAAGGAGTAATCAAAGATGTTTTGGAACAGACGCGGGAAATATTTTTGGACGAAGGCGTCGATATTGATGTGATGAAAACGCTGAAAGAAGTTAAAAATAATAATTAAAAATAACCGAAAAATACTTTTTAGTCGTGGGAGGAGAAGATAACTGAAAGTGGAGTCTTAAAAGTTGAACAACCACAAAAAGTGAAAAAATCGAAGCCAAAAGTTTCTATTTAAATATTTAAATAATTAAATATTTTTTGAAGGTTCCCTCAATTCCCATTGAACTTCCACCTTTGCCTGCACAAATTCAGCCAATTGACCATTCTTCACAGAATCAAAAGGTGGTCTCGGTTGGTTATAAAAATTGAAAATAAATTTAATTTAAAATTTATAGCAAATTGATGGAAATAAATTGCCATTGCCATCCTATCATCGAATTTCGGGTGTTCCGTAAGCTAAAAATTGAATTAAAATGTCGTAAAATATTTATTTAAGATATATTGTGAAAGTCAATCAACAAGAAAATGAAGAAGATATTCATTCTGGTTTATAATTAAATATTTACAAATTAAAATATAATATTTAGGGGAAACCCAAAAGAAGAGCAGAGTGAGGAAACGTCGAATCCCACAATTGGATGGCGGCGGAGTTGGAATGACGGACAGGTTGGGTGGTCTCCTGTCTCCTCTCCTCAAATAATTTATAAATTACATTTTTAGTTCATCAGAAGAAGAAGAGGAAGAAGAACAAACCGAGAAAATTCCAATAAAAAAGGAAGAGGTGGAGGAGGAAAATGATCATCCAAATGGAAATGAAGAGGAGGAACCGCTGAATTCGGATGATGATCTTCAAAGTGAAGATGAGGGAGAGGAGACGGTTTTTGAATCGGAAAATGTATATTAAATTATAAATATTTAATTAATTAAAATTTTAGGTGGTCGTTTGCCAATACCAGAAGGCAAGTTTTTTAAATATTTATTCCATGGATTAAATTTACAAGAGGATTATTAGGATAAAGTGGATTATTATTAAATTATAATTTATTTTAGATCCTTCGAAAACGCCCGAATAAATGGAAATTCGAATTCAAAGATGGGGTTTGATGATAAATCCAATTATTTTTATTTATTAATTATTTTTAGATAATGCATATTAATGGCAAGGATCATTGCTTCCATAAATTGGTTGGAGAGGCAGAATTTTAGAGGATAAATAATTTTGACCTGATGAGAATATGAGCCTTAAAATACAATTTGCATCTCAATCAATATATTTTATTTTGAATTTTGGATCTCTTCATTCAATTTTGATTAAATAAATAAATTATATAAAATTATTGATTTATTAAAAATAATGATTAATGTGGTCAAATTATATTTTATTTATTTTTTTTTTTTGAATTAATTCATTTTATTTTACGTCATTATTAAATTTTAGATGGAAGAAATTCATTTAGAGGGTTGCAACTTTTTCCGTCAAAATATTATTTATTCATTGTTGAGCGGATGCACAATTAAAATCGAAAATATTCGTAAATATGACGAACCACCCGGACTTAGGGGTTTCGAACGCAAATTCCTTTCCGCAATTGACCAAATCACAAATGGAACAACCGAAATTCGAATTAATAAATCAGGTTGAAATAATAAAATTAAAATTATTTTAAATTTATTTTAAGGTACTCATTTACAAATGAAGCCAGGAATATTGAATGGAAATGAAATTGAAGTGGATTGTGGCATCGAACGATGCATTAGTTATTTTATGGAACCATTAATGTTGATTGCACCATTTTGCAAATATCCACTGAATTTACGGCTAAAAGGAATTACAAATGCGCCAAATGAATTGAGTGTGGATGCGTTGAATACAATTTGGCTTCCTTTATTCTCTCGTTTTGTTTTGGCCGACATTAACCCATCAATTAAGGTAAAATGACAAATTTAATTTTTGTTTTAAAATTTAGATCAATGCCAGAGGATTTTTCCCTGATGGCGGTGGAAATGTCACATTTACAAGTCCAATTAAGAGGAATTTACGCGCAGTCCAGTGCATTAAACCAGGGAAAATATGTAAAATTCGTGGTTTTGCATATGTCAGTAAAGTGTCCCCGTCAATTGCTTCCAGAATGGTTTAAATTTATTTAAATAAAATAATATTAAATATTGATTTAAAGATTGAAGGTGCAAAGAAAATGTTACATGGCTATATAGCCGATGTTTATATAACAATTGACCAAAGGAAGGGACAACAAGGCGGACTGTGAGTATCAATTAATAAATGTTCAATTAATAATTTTATTTATTTAGCTCACCTGGTTTTGGAATATTTATTTTTGCCGAAACAACCGAAGGTGTTTTCTATCATGGAGAGGCGATGTCTCACCCGAAAGGATCAAATGAACAAAAAATACCGGAAGAAGTTGGACAAATGGCGGCAAAGAGGCTATTATCAGAAATTTATAAGGTTTCAAAAATTGGATGAAAGCCAAAATTAATTTAATTCAAATAGGGTGGATGCACTGATTCTTCGGCACAATCATTGGCCGCAACATTTATGACTTTATGCGACAAAGATGTCTCTAAATTCCTTCTCGGACCTCTGACAATTTATTGGTTTATTTTTTTAAAATTTAATTCAATTTTGATCAATTTCATTCACAGTGTTCACACTTTACGAAATTTGAAATTATTTTTCAATCATTCATTCAAATTGGACGAATTTTGGAAAATTGAAAATGAAGTGAATGGAGGAAAAAAGAAATTGCAGACAGGAAGTGAAGATAAATGCTTGTTGACTTGTACCGGAATTGGATATTATAATATTAACAAAAATATACTCTAAAATTAAAATGTATTAATTGTTTTTTGTTGTTGTTTTAAAATATTTTAAAATATGAAATTAAAATTTGAATGTGCAAAAATTATTGGTTAACCAATCCAAATTAATCTATTTTATTTGTTTCATTATTCGTATTATTTAATTAATTATTATAGAAATGGATTCTTCTAAGCCAATACCAATAGCACCAACAGCAGCAACACCGATTGCTTCCATTCAAAATGAATCACAAATTCCACCTTCTGCTGATCAAAATATCAGCCAATCCTCTTTCCATTTAATGCCTTGCCACATCCATTACACCGGACCGGCTCAATTATCCGCTTTTTTCAAATCCGAAATTATCAATAAAGATCTCACGAAAATTGCTGCCTTTCAAGGTTATCCACTTTTGGGAAACAAAATACAACTGCCAAATGAATATCAATTTTACGCAATAAGTGAAGAAGAGAAATTGAAGGAAAATGAAACCAATGAAGGTTAAAATAAAAATTTATATACAAATTAAATAAAATAAATTTTAGATAAATCGAATAAAATGTTCAAAATCAAATCGGCCAGTTCTTCATTGGATGTTTGGGAATATGATGAATTGGATGAAATTAACAAAAAGCATTTCAAAGATGCATTGAATATTTTACAAATCACTCATGATCTTGCCTCATAATTTTTGAATAAAATATGATTTAATTATTTGTGTTTTGAGATTATTTGTTTTTGTTGTAATATTTTACAATTATATATCATTGAATAATTCTTAACCAATTATTTATATTTCTATTCAGAGAAAATGTTTAAAAAAAGAAAATATTTTTTATTGGCTTCCTTAATTTTTATCTTCCGAATTAATGCCGAAATAATTTCTTTAACTGTTGGTGCCGGTGCATTTGGAGCTCTCGGATTTTTTCTTGGCGATATTGGTGGCATTTTCAGCTACGCCAAATGCAAATGTATTTTTAATTTATTTAATTGAATATTTTCTCATTTAAGTTTATGAATGTTGCAGAGATCCTTGGCTCAACAAAGACATTGCATTGAGTATAAATTTTTAATTTATTCTCCACTAATTTTAATTAAGAATTGGAACTTGATATGAATGAACGACTCTACGGCCAACATATAGCACAAAAGACTGTCATAAATGCAATAAGGGCGCACATCACAAAAGAGTAAAATTTAATTAAAATATTCGAATAATATTTAAATAATTTATTAAAGCAATCCGAATAAAGCATTAGTCCTATCTTTCCATGGATGGAGTGGTTCTGGCAAAAATTATTTGACAAAAATGATCGCCAAAGCAATTTATAAGAAAGAAATGAGAAGTAAATTTGTGCATTTTTTCATCTCCACTTTGCATTTTCCCAATCCTGATGAAATACAAAAATATAAAGTTTGTCCAAATTTTTTAATTTCAATTTTCTATTTTTTTATGATCTTTTGCCCAAATGGATTCAGGGGAATTTAACCAAATGTGAGCGATCTTTGTTTATATTTGATGAAATTGACAAACTTCCAATTCAATTGATTGATACAATTGTCCCATTTGTTGATTTTTATGACCAAATTAATGGAGTCGATTCAAGGAACAGCATTTTTATATTTTTGAGGTACAACCAACAACCATATCAATAGAGAATTTAAATAATTAATTATTTTAGTAATGGTGGATCAAATATGATTGCCCAACGAACATTGGAATATTACAATAGAGGTCAAACGAGGGAGGAAATTACACTCAAAGAATTGGAAGAATTGACGCAATTAAGTGCATTTAATGAAGGTAAAATAAATATTAATTAATAATTTAATTATTATTTTAAGGTGAAGGCGGTTTAAAATCAAGTCGGTTGATTAGCAAACATTTGGTCGACTATTTTGTGCCATTCCTTCCAATGGAAAGAAAACATGTGATGTTGTGTTTCAAGGATTATCTTCGCTCAAGAAATTTCAATAATTATACACCCGAACAATTGGAGCGTTTGGTCGACTCACTTCAGGTCATTATTTAATTATGGATAAAATTAAAATGATTTAATTTTCTAGTATTTCCCAAAAAATACGCCAATTTTCTCCACTTCCGGATGCAAACAAGTTGAAAAGAAAGCCGACTTTTTACTCGCTGATATTATCCGAGAATCGCATCTTCACCAATTAGATGATGAATTATAAAAGTACAACTATTCTTATTTTTGATTTTTCATATTTTTGCGGGTTTTTTTTCTTATTTTTCCTAATATTCGATAAATTAAACAGGCAGGAAACTAAAATGACAAATATATTGAAAAAATTGTTTAATTGTATAAAATTGAATGAATTTGATGTTCTTTTGATTTAGAGAAGAGGAGCCCAAAAAATAGTGGAATAAATAAGATAGGATTGTTTGGGGTGGGGATGTGGGATGATTTTCATTTTGCAAAATTAAAAAATGGAGGAAAATAAAAAGCAGAGGAAACTTCATTTCTTTTTAACTTTTCTTCTTCATTGTTCATTTATGAGTTTGAGTCGACAGTGAAGTCAACATTCATCGGCTCGCCAGCCGCCGGCATTCCATTTACGTTCAGACTGTCCAATTGTCCGGCGTTGATCTATTCAAAATAATCATGATTAACCAAATCCGAATTTACCTTTTCACGGAGCACCATATAAATTGCGCCCAAAACATTCTTGCCCTAGAATTTAAAATTCGAATCATCAATTATTTGTATTCATTTTTAATACCTTGCCGACCACTGGAACATATTTGACGTTTGCTTCGGTCAGCGGGAAAATAATTGGGAACTAAATAAATTACAATTTTTTTTGTTTCAAAATAGAAAATAATAGACCTTCAGGGATGCCTTTTTCTCCCCAAGACCGGAGCACCAATCCTTGACAAATTTAGCCGGAACCCCAGCCCCGTAAAAATCATCGCCGGCAAAACTCTGAACAATCATCTTTTGGCCAGTGCTGGTAATTGCATTTCGAAGATCATAGCATTGACGGACCTTCTCGAGCAGCGCTTTCTGAATGACCAAAAGTCCTTGACTGGTGCGCCAATTTTCCACGTCCGAACGTTTGATCTAAATTAAATTGAATTAATTTGAAAAGTGAATTAAAAAAAAACTAACCGATGACTGCTTCAGCAATTCGCGAGCCAATGTACTGTAATCTCGAGTCGAACCATCGGTGAACTTGGCGGAAATTATGCCGGTCAAATCTTTCACTTTGCGCAGCTGATAGTATTGATCGACACTCTTGAAAGTCTCGCCCTCAATGATGAAGTCAAACTAAAAATGACAAAAATGATTGGTTAATATTTGTTCCTTACGCGATGCTGAAGAGTGAAAATGCTCTGATATCCATGGAAGCAGAATGGGCTATTCGCATCCACTTGAATCAATTTGAACTCGATATTGTCTGGAACAGTCGCATACTGAAATTTATATTTAATTTTATTGAATAATTAATTAATTAATTAACCGCTAACCGGATATTGAATATGCTCACGGCGACGGACAATCTTCTTCTTGGGTTGCATTTGCTGCGGGAATCTTCCCTCGGATCGATAACCTCCTTTGCGATTTCCACGACCACCGCCGGTATTCGCATCCGCATCGAAACGTGAAAGTGGTTGCACTGGTCCAATTCGTCCGGCCATGCCCGTTGCTCCGGCAGTTGAAAAGTCGTTATAAGGATTTTTGAAGGCATAAGAATTGACATCGTGCCATGGAGCACCACCGCCACCACCAACTGCAGCAGCAGAACGAGAATTTGCCACACTTTGATTCATTGCGGAAGGCTCATAACCATATTGGGCATTTGTGTAATCAGCAAAATCACGAATCACTCGAAAACCGTCCATTTGACTATTGAGATTTGATTGACTGATTGATAAATTGATGAGAGTTGACCGAATCAATTTAATTAAGTGAAAATTAAAATTTCTTTATCTGAAAATTTTGTAAAATTTTTATTATCAATTAAGAATCTTCCATTATTCATTGGGATAGAAAATTTTATTTGTGTTTTGCATTGTGCGCGACTCGAAAGGTCGAAAGTCGATAAACAATGGAGGGTGGAGATGGAGGGGTTGACATGGAGCATGGACCATGGACTTTTTTCCTCTCCACTGCCATTGCATTGTCTTTTTTTCTTTGTTTTGTTGTCTAATACCTCTCTAAATTATGTACTATTTCTTTTCTTGTTCCACATGTCAAGATTTTTTTGGCCCAGTAAAATTGCCAAATTTGGACTGTGAATTTTGGGATTGAGACGATCCACTCATCAATGGCTTTTATGAAAAAATGTCAACAACATTTACTTTGATTGGTAGGCCAAATAAATTTATGAGACTTGAAATTTCTTAAATTTTAAGGAATATCAGCAATAAGTGTAATTTTTATCGGTTATTATGCACAAAAATATGGATTACCGCCCCCACCTCCACGGATTGCTGGCGTCGATTTGGGAACAACCTATTCATCAATTGCCATTTTCCAATCCGCAACTGGCGAAACAACCGTTATGGAAGATAAACTTGGAAAAAAGAGCATTCCAAGTGTGGTTGGCTTCATGTGAGTAAAAAATTATCAAAAAAAATATAATTTTTTATTTTAAGCGATAATGGCGAAATTATTGTTGGAACAAAAGCAGTAGAACAGCAAGAAATGAATCCTTCAAACACAATCTATGATGCCAAAAGATTTATTGGAAAAAAATTTTCCTTAAATGATCCAAATTTCGAGGTAAAATTTTTAAAAAAATATATTTTAAAATATTAATTAGTTGGACAGAAAACGATATCCATTCACAATAAAATTGGATGCTAATGGTTTTGCATATTTTGAAGTGGAACAACAAGGAAGGACAAGGTAATTTTTATCAATTAAAGAAACATTTAAGAATAACATTGTTTAACCAACTTTCAAAAATTATCTTTTTCTAAAACAAGGCCAGAAAAACAAAAATAAAATGAAATTTGCAGGAAAATACGACCAGAAGAAATTGGATCAATAATAATCAATTATCTCCGAACGATGGCCAAAGAATTCTACAATTCCGATATTTCTGAAGTGGTCATTTCAGTTCCAGCAGAATTTGATCAAATTCAAAGGAATTTCACTTCAAAGGCAGTTGAATTGATCAAAATGGGTGTTCGACGAATAATTAGTGAACCAACAGCGGCGGCATTGGCCTATGGATTACACACGAAGAATGGAGTGGAATATATTGTTGTGGTCGACGTTGGTGGGTTTTTTGATTTATTAAAAAAATAATTTCCACCATCCAAACCCGAAGTGCACTCAAAAATGCATTCTGGGTATTTCACAGTGGAAAAAGTGAAAAATGCTTTTAGAAAATACCATAATTAAAATTTGTTTTAATTTTTGGTAGATCGAAAGCAAACATTCAACATTCAATCAAAAATAATAATAATTAATTAAATTTATTCAGGTGGTGGCACAATGGATGTTTCAATCCTTTGGCTCAACAATGCAGTTTGTTTTTATTCACAATTTATTCATCATTCTTTTATTTAGGTGTTTGTGACGCAGGCAATGGCCGGGAATAATCGACTCGGTGGACAGGACTTCAATGAAAGAATACAAAAAATGCTTTTAAAGGCAGGGAAAGGAAATTGAATTTTAATTTATTTTTTTAATATTTAGAGAATATTTGAGAGAACTTCCCGCGAATTAACAAATCGAGAAGATCTTCAACAATTAAGATTGACTGTGGAAGAGGCCAAATTAAATTTAACAATTTTGCCCGAAACTTGGATTCGACTCAATTTTCGTTCAATTGGCCATTTTGAATATTTGGTATAAAATTATTATGCTTAATTTTCATTCCAATTTATTACAGTTAACCCGACATGAATTTGAACAAGAAAATTGGGATTTATTCGAGAGCATTGTTGAACCAATCAAGGCTGCCCTTGAGGATTGCCAATTGGAGCCGGCAGACATTGATGAAATTGTTTTGGTCGGCGGATCCACTCGAATGCCCAGAATTCGTCAAATTGTCGGCACATTTTTTGGGTATTCATTCAATCAAAATCATTCAATTTTAATTCATAATTATTTTCAGAAAAGTTCCAAATTACGGCGTTTCACCAGAATTGGCCGTCGTCATTGGAGTTGCGGTCCAAGCTGGAGTCGTCGTTAATGGGTGGCCTTTACAAGTTGCAGCGATGGAATTGCCTTTTTCAAAACAAAAAAAGCATATTTATAGGCCACAAAATTCCCAGATTCCAACGTGAAATTGTTATTCCAAATTGTTGTTATTTTTATTTTTCTTCTTTCCATCCATATCATTCCATTCGGATTTTAGATTCACAAATATAAAAAATGTGATTTTGTTTGTTCTACATATAAAAAATTGATATATAATTTTTTTTTGCATTTATTGCTGTTTCCTGATTTGTAAATCCTCCACCACATTCTGATTTGTAATTGTAATTGCCCCATTCTGATTTGTAATTGTAATTGCAATATTCTGATTTGTAATTATAATTCCCCCATTCTGATTTGTAATTGTAATTGCACTATTCTGATTTGTAATTGTAATTGCCCCATTCTGATTTGTAATTGTAATTGCAATATTCTGATTTGTAATTGAAATTGCCCCATTCTGATTTGTAATTGTAATTGCAATATTCTGATTTGTAATTGTAATTGCCCCATTCTGATTTGTAATTGTAATTGCACTATTCTGATTTGTAATTGTAATTGCCCCATTCTGATTTGTAATTGTAATTGCCCCATTCTGATTTGTAATTGTAATTGCCTCATTCTGATTTGTAATTGTAATTGCACTATTCTGATTTGTAATTGTAATTGCCCCATTCTGATTTGTAATTGTAATTGCCCCATTCTGATTTGTAATTGTAATTGCCCCATTCTGATTTGTAATTGTAATTGCCCCATTCTGATTTGTAATTGTAATTGCCCCATTCTGATTTGTAATTGTAATTGCCCCATTCTGATTTGTAATTGTAATTGCCCCATTCTGATTTGTAATTGTAATTGCCTCATTCTGATTTGTAATTGTAATTGCCCCATTCTGATTTGTAATTGTAATTGCCCCATTCTGATTTGTAATTGTAATTGCCCCATTCTGATTTGTAATTGTAATTGCCCCATTCTGATTTGTAATTGTAATTGCACTATTCTGATTTGTAATTGTAATTGCCCCATTCTGATTTGTAATTGTAATTGCACTATTCTGATTTGTAATTGTAATTGCCCCATTCTGATTTGTAATTGTAATTGCCCCATTCTGATTTGTAATTGTAATTGCCCCATTCTGATTTGTAATTGTAATTGCAATATTCTGATTTGTAATTGTAATTGCCCCATTCTGATTTGTAATTGTAATTGCCCCATTCTGATTTGTAATTGTAATTGCCCCATTCTGATTTGTAATTGTAATTGCCCCATTCTGATTTGTAATTGTAATTGCCCCATTCTGATTTGTAATTGTAATTGCCTCATTCTGATTTGTAATTGTAATTGCCCCATTCTGATTTGTAATTGTAATTGCCCCATTCTGATTTGTAATTGTAATTGCCCCATTCTGATTTGTAATTGTAATTGCCCCATTCTGATTTGTAATTGTAATTGCCCCATTCTGATTTGTAATTGTAATTGCCCCATTCTGATTTGTAATTGTAATTGCACTATTCTGATTTGTAATTGTAATTGCCCCATTCTGATTTGTAATTGTAATTGCCCCATTCTGATTTGTAATTGTAATTGCCCCATTCTGATTTGTAATTGTAATTGCCCCATTCTGATTTGCCTAATTGTGAATTCCGCCTGTTTCTGGGTATAAAAAAGGCCAATTCACTGGAAAGGAATAAAATGAAATATCCCCCAAATTTTAGACATAAAATAAATTCCAAATTTTCTGATTCACACTTGTATGAATAAATGAACAATGGATTGGTCTATTTGATTCCCCAAATTCAATCAGTTTTTTCCCCAATTTCCCTTCAATGATTCTCAAAAAGTTCCCCTTTTTATTAACTTTGCCTTTTTTATTATTTTTATTCATTTTATTAAATTTTGTTGTTACGGTTTGTATTTTTTTGGCTGCTGATTTTTATGAAAAAACTTGAAGAGTCCAACAAATACCCAAACTCAGCAACAGGAAATGTTGCGCAAAAGATTATTAAAAGAACATCCAGAAATGTTCCCAAATGAGGTATTTTATTGTAGTTGATGAGAATGAGGAATGAATACTAGTTGAATTGATTAAAGGAATCGTTGGACACATATTTGGCCACAATGAACCAATTAAGCCAAATCCAACTTCGCTTGATTAATTTGGATCAAGGAGTGGTTTAAAAACAATTCATTCCTTCCATTCATTCCCTATTCCACAGAATCCTTCAATCCAACAGGATAATAATGGTGGGGATGCGAATTTTGAGCAACTTTCGGCTTCAACCCTTGCAAAACGACCCGACCAATTACCGTATTTATTCGAAGGGGACATTGTTCTGACAAATGAACAAGCCCAGGAATTGCTAAAGTAGGGAATATGGAATTAGGGAAGAAGTAATCCAATTATTCACATTGAAAGGGACGCACAAAAACAATTGGCGGAGGCTGAACGATGTAACAAAATCACTGCCAAATCATCGAATTGTCCCCCCAAGGGTAGAAGGAGGAAACGCACTTTGACTTCAGTTTTAAGCCAAAGATGGACTCAATTTCCCATTCCCTTTGTGATTCTTCCCACTAATAAAAATAACCTCTCAATTTTCTCCTTTTAATGTCATCAACCCCGGGGTGAATCGAACTGCAGTTTTGCTTGGCATCCAGAATTGGCAAAGGGCAACTTGTTTGAGTTTTCAAGAATTTAGCCGATTGGCCGTTGGCTCTTCAGGCCTTCAATTTGTCTTCGGCTCAGGGCATAATAACCCCTCCCCATAAAAGTCCCTCAAAATCCAAATTTTTCAGTTGCTTTTCGACCGTTGGCCGCATCAATGGTCGAAGCCAACAAGTCAGCCTTGGTCGGGGATGCGATAATCCATTTGTTGTTAGGTTTGATAAAAGCATTCAATTTTTATTTCGATTTTATATTTCAGCCATGAAATTGGTCTCCCATTTTCTCATTATTGTCCATTCCCATTATTCCCAATAGCACATGCCCTTGGCTTCTTCCATGAACAATCTCGTTGGGATCGAGATTCATTTGTGCAAATTCAAACCCAAAATGTGCTCAACGGCTTTCTCAATCAATTCCTCAGACTTTCCCAATCCTCAACCACCTCATTTGGCATTCAAGTTATTAAAAAGAAATTGTGAATCATTCTGTTGAATTCCATATAGTATGACCTTGGCTCCGTAATGCACTATGATGCTTTCGGCTTTTCCCGTCCTGGGTTTCCTTCCATTCGGACAATTGACCAAAATTACCAGGAAACAATTGGTCAACGATTTCAGCTCTCATTCAACGATGTGAAGAAAATGAATTTTGCCTACTGCAATTGTTCGCATTTCCAATTTAATTCCCCCATAATATTTCCCCTCCATCCGTCCAGCAACTTGTCGATTCCGTCTTCCTTGCCTTCGTTCTGGCTACACCGATCCCCGGGATTGCAGCAGATGTCGATGTCCTGATGGATTGATTGGCCAATTGTGCGAAAGAGTGGACAGTACGGCAACAAATTGTGGCCAATTGATTTTGAGGACAACCGGACAGGATCAAAGATTGAGCCAACAAGGGGCGGGGAGATGTAATTTCATTATAATCGTAAGAAAATTTTTGGATTCATTTTTTGGGATTATTCACAGGCTCCAGCCAATTCCCGAATTGTAATTTCCATGGACACAATCCAATTTAATGGGGCCAGTCCATGCCAACGAGAATCATATGCGAGTTTATTTAACAAACATTTTTTTAAATTCAAATATCAAAGCAGGTGGAAATTCGATATCGAACCGATTTGGGGAGTGTGGGAGCACGGTGAATTTTTTTGGCAGGAATAATTCATTAAATATTTTTAAAGTTTTTGTATGGCATCCCAGCGGAGAATATTCATTAGTGAAGGCTCTGAAGTGCTCGTCCTTTTCCGTTCTGCCTCAATTCGAAATTCATTCTCACTTCGTTACCGGACATGTTCAATAAAATTGTTGAGAATAATTTTGAATAATTTCATTTTAGGGGCATTTCGAGGTCGAAGAAGAAGTGAAAGGATGGCAACAAAATGTATTGAAAATAAAAATGATACAAATATTTCACAAAATTAGCATAAATGGCAATTTTGATTTGATTGAGGCAAAATAAAAATTAATAGCAAATTGGTGAATATTCGATTATTCCCCAATTGATTGTTGGATTGATGAACAATTGAGGAATGGTCTACCGGCTTTGACCAACAATCTCAACTCGCATAAAGTTGCCTTTCCACCGCCAATGACCACACTTCCATCCGAAAATCCAACGCAAGAATTCAATTCAACCGGAATTGTTTCCGTCCAAACACATCCTTCGAAGGAAGGGGAAATTGCTTTGGGGAATCCTCAAAAAAGGGAACTCACTTCCACTGTTCATGTCCCAAAGTTTTGCAGTCCGATCGGCGCTGACACTTTATAAAGCATAAAGGGTGGAATTGGTACAATATTCCATGACATTCATTCACCTGAGTATTAGCCTTTTCCAAGTGACTTGTTGTTGATGAAGAAAAATGGCAGAACGAATATCGGATTCATGGCCCCGCAATTGTTGGACCAATTTTCGTTGTCGAATATCCCAAAGCTGGCATAAAATTGTGTTAATTTTAAACCCAATCATTTTGCCCACCCCAATTTCGCATCCGTCACCCAAATTGCCACCACCGGCAGTCATAACCAACGATGGAAAAAATGGGGAAATGCTACAGTGCCATTGAGCATGATTTGAACCTGAAGGCAATTGGTCGATGGGCGACAAATTTTTTGAATCCCAAATTCTCAATGAACCGTCTTCTGCGGTTTGATAAAGGATTTTTCCTTCTTGGTCCGTTTCAATGTGGGTCACCTAGGCCAAAATAATATTAGACTATTTTATTCATGGAAAAACCAAATTTTGAGAGGATCCAACTGTTCGGGTTGGCCTATTCCTTTCCAAATCCCAAATCGACATTTTACCATCCCTTCCTCCAGAAACAAATCTGGCTTCTTAAAAAATAGAATATTTAACTTAAAAAACAATCCGAAATGACCATCCAAAGCTGCCAATCCAGTTACGGGCATTTGATGAGCCATAAATACTTGGCAACATTCCGATGAATTGAAATGCCAAAGTCGAACAGCTAAAATGCCAAAATTGAATCCAACATTGAAATAATTCAAAATGAACTGCAATCTTTTGAGCCACTAAGCAGGAAATGTCGGCATTCAACATGTTTATAAACCACCTTGGTCACTTCCCTTTCATGACCTCTCCAACGAGTCAAACATGCCCCGGTGTCATAAAATGGATTGAATTCATTTCAATTTCCTCGCTTTTTTCCTGACTGACCATATTATTCAATGCGATTGTTTTGTCCGAACTTCCACTAATTACCATTTCCGGACGAACCGAACACAGCCAATTGATGGATTCGGTGTGAACGGCTGGTCGTATTATTGGTTGTTTCCGAGGAGAGAAAAGCCGGGAAGAGTTTAGATTACTTAAGAGGAGAATTTTGGGTTATGGATGGGAAAAATTCGATCGTAGAATGGCCACTCACTCGGTTTGGGCCAAAATGGCATCATCTTCGTCCAAATTGGGTAATGCCGAATAATTACTGCCCATGACAAGAATAAAATGTGATCTAATCGTTGTTAATCAATCCATTGATTTAGATTTAGTGAACTTTCAAGAATTCAATCGACAGTGAAATTAATTTTTAAAGGAAAATGACTTTTTCCTTCTTCAATAGCTGCTAACTCCCTCCCTGCCCTGCTGCTTTTTTATTTTGAAAAACAAACATTGGTTTTAGCTTGTTTTTAAAATTGTGAGTGAATGTTTTATTATTCTATTAGCAAAGACGTTTCCACGGGAACGAATAAGCGATTCGCGGATATGGTATAGGAATGAGAGAAAATGCTCAGTGTGAAAGGGATATTCGAACAATTTTTTTTCCTTTTATTTTATAAAATTTATGGATAAAATGTCATTATCCTATTCCTCATTTTTTTCCTTTTTCCTCTTACCTCAGTCAGAATCGGATCCCGAGTCCCGACCAATTAAGATTCGATCTCGATTCCCGATTTGGCACGAGATCGATGCTCAGCACAATCAAGATTATAATATCAATTTGATGCTAAATTTCTTTTAAGTTTGTACCATGATTTTATGATGAGAAAACCCTGTTTTTATGACCGAGATCTGACATTGACTGATTATGAATTATGTTTACAAGTTGTCAACATAATTATCATTTAGATCAGTCTGAAATATGCTTGAAAATACGGCTAGTAGCTATGATCCAACCAACACAGAAGAAGCAATACAAAAAACAATTGCCGATGAGCCAACAAAATATCCACAAAAACGGTTTTATCGTCAACGAGCTCATTCGAATCCAATGTCAGACCATGACCTCGATTATCCATTATCTCCAGAAAAGTAAAATATTTTTATTCAATTTAATTAATAATTGATAAAATTTGCAGAATGAGTTGGAATGAATTATTTGGAACATCAGTCAATGGCCAAATTCCAGAATTTGCGGATATTGGTTGTGGATATGGCGGCTTATTGGTCAGACTTTCCACAATTTATCCCGAAAAAACCATGGTCGGAATGGAAATCCGCGTTAAAGTAATTTAAAATAAAATTAAAAATTTAAAATAAATTTAGGTTTCAGATTTTGTCCAAGAAAGAATCAAGGCATTGAGAACGCAAAATGTGGGCCAATATGATAATATTTGCTGTATTAGAAGCAATGCCATGAAAAATTTGCCCAATTTTTTCATCAAAGGCCAACTTAGCAAAATGTTCTTTTTATTTCCTGATCCTCATTTCAAAAAACCAAAACATAAATGGAGGATTATTTCCACCAATTTACTTGCTGAATATGCATATGTCCTCAGGCCAGAAGGTTAATATTTAAATATTTTTGGAAAATATGTACTTGCTATATCAAGCATTGTCGGTGAATTTTAAATAGGCAATGTTCAAGAAGCAAGAAAATAGAATGGATTATTTGACAATGGCAAATTCCCAATTTTGGAATTGTTGTTGTACCCAAATCCAACATAAATTAAACATAGATTAATTTATTAATAAAAATATTAATTTTAGGTCGAATTTATACAATTACGGATGTGGAAGAATTGCATAATTGGATGGTTGACCATATTGGAGGGCATCCATTATTTTGCCAATTAACAGAAGAAGAAAAAGCCGAAGACCCAATTATTCCATTATTATATGAAAGTACGGAAGAAGGACAAAAAGTGACCAGAAATGAAGGCCAAAAATGGTCGGCTGTATTTCGACGAATTCAAAATCCTTGTTAAAATAATGCTAAATTGTTGTGATTAATTGTTTTTAAATAATAAATTAATAAATTTTAACATTTTTTTTTCAATGTTTCCATTTCATTGATTAATATTTTTAAATTTATTCAAATTAAATTACTTTAATATATATTTTAGTAAAAAAAATAATGTCAGAACAAAGCAGCGGTGGTGGAAATATGGATGATTATGAATCATTGGCGCCAAATTATTCCCTTTCGGTGCATATGGCAGCCGGTGCGATGGCCGGAATGGCCGAACATTGTGTCATGTTCCCATTGGACAGGTACAATTCTAACTAGATGATATTAAAAATAATGTTTGTTTTAAAGTGTCAAAACTCGACTCCAATCATTATGTCCGTGTCCGGAAAGAATTTGTCCAACTCCAATCCATGGAATTGCTTCAATCGCCAAAAGGGAAGGATTTTGGAGGCCATTTCGTGGAGTGAATGCGGTCGCCGTTGGATCAGTCCCAGCACATGCTTTGTATTTCAGTGTTTACGAAAAAGCAAAGGTTTAGAAATAATAAAATTTAATAATTTTAATTTCCTTTTTTAGTCATTATTGACCGGAAATACCCACGGCCATGTCAATACCCTTTCATATGGGTTGGCCGGTGTTGGTGCAACCGTAGTGCATGATCTCGTCATGAATCCGGCCGAAGTGGTCAAACAACGAATGCAAATGCAATTTAGTCCATACGGCGGCTCATTGGAATGTGCTCGATGCATTTATAGGACAGAAGGGATTGGCGCATTCTACCGATCATATTCCACTCAATTATTCATGAATATTCCATTTCAAGCCGTGCACTTTATGGCCTATGAATTTTTCCAAGAAATGCTCAATCCTGAACATAAATATGATCCAAAAACGCATTTAATATCCGGCGGATTGGCCGGTGGATTGGCAGCGGCGGTCACAAATCCATTGGATTGCATAAAAACAGTTAAACCAAATTAAATATTAATTTAATCATTTACAGATGAATTTAAGGTTCTTAATACTCAACAAGTTCCTCGGGCAGTTGTGGTTGAAAATAGGAATTTATTCTACATCAAAGGATCATATCGAGGTTAAATTGCGAATTAATTAAATTAAATTAATTAAAATAAATTAAAGGAATTTTTGACGCTGTTTCAACAATAAAAGCAAATCGTGGCCTCCCCGGATTCTTTTATGGTCTTCAAGCTCGAATCCTCTATCAAATTCCATCGGCCGCCCTCAGCTGGAGTGTTTATGAATTATTCAAATATTTACTTGGAGAACGAAATCCAAGGTTGACATTAAATTGTTGCCCGCATTGTTGAATGAATTACCACATATATTTTAATTAATTTTGCTTTTGTTTTGTTTCAAAAATAATTTGGAGTAAATTTCTTTTAATAAAATAAATATAATGCATATACTAACATGTTAATAACAAATTAATTCATATTTTTATATTTAATTTAATTTATATATTTATTAATAAAGAAATTATTTTAGGATGGATTCACAACCACTATCATCACCGATAAATGCAGCACAAAACCACAATTCTGGCTCACCAAACAGGATGGATGAAATATCAAAAACAATTCCAAAGACGGCGCCAATTCCATCAGCCTTTATCGAGTCTCCACCAATTTGAATCATTTCTTCCATCAATTATTTTATTTGTCATCAGCCACACCCATTTTCCTATTTTCATTTGAATTGTCATAAATATTTTGTTACATTATATTTTCAAAGTTTATTTGTTGCGGTAAAATGAATAAAATAAAAAATTATATTAAAATTAATCATTTATTTATTTATCTGGTTGACAATCCAATCAATATATTTAAAAAGAATTTTCAAAATTCTTATAAATAATTTAGTTTAAGATCTATGTCTTCTACCTGCAACGACGATGCTTCAGGTTTTTATTTTAAATAGTCGAATATTCCAAATAAAATTAAGAAAAATCAAATTCAGCCCTGCTCAATCGCAACATCGCTTTGGCCGTCACAATTTTGGCTGGTGGTTTGGCCGTTGGCTACATTCTAGGGAAACGTTCTGCTTCATTGGCCCGTGTTGCTCGGCTCAACACAAAAATTCAATTGCAAAAGGACAAAGTTGCCGACGAAATCCAAATTGAAGACATTGGCCAAAAGAAGGTGTTCTGTCGATGCTGGAAATCCTCCAAGGTTAAATTAATTTCGAATCAAGTAAGTAAATTCATTTGAATAGTTCCCATATTGCGATGGTACCCACAATACGCACAACAAAGAGACGGGTGACAATGTTGGACCGCTGATAATTAAGAAAGGCGGTTAATTGAATGGAATGGAAAAATGAATTGAGAAATTAAATTGGTGATGTCTTAAATGATGATTTAATTATATCCTCTAAAATAATAATATTGATTGTATTTGCTTATTCTTTTAGGCTATATTATATAATATTGAATTGATAAATAAATAAATAAATGGGTATTATTATTAATATTTTATTCATTCATAAACCATAAAGATAACTTTTTATCATTTTATCTTAAATAATTGAAAGAACATATAAAATTTTCAAGTAAATAATTAACAAGAAAATGCGATTTACAGCAACAATTGGTGATTCAAAAGCTGTTGAAATTTTTATTAGTAAGAAAATATTCAATTTTTTTGTTAATTTTTTATTTTAGAAATTGTTGGAATTTTTTCAAAATTGAGCAAAAAGCGGACCGTAATCCGAATCACTGCAAATGAATTTTCGTAAGTTTCCAATCATATAATATTAATAAATCAAATTAATTTAAGTTTTGTGAATGCCTATAATCTTCGAGAAGGATATTCCGCCGATTTTCGAATATTAAAGGTTTAATCCAAAATTGAATTAAAATATGCCATTCACAAAGGACCAACTATTTTCCGGATGGATTTATGATGGAATTTCGGCAGATAATAATGCAATCTTTTTTGAGCTTTCCACCGACGATTTACTTCATTCAATGCAAACAAAAGAAAATCAAATGAAGCTGAAATTAATGAAAAAGGACAATGTTCCACATTTACGGATTGAGCTGACCGCAAATAGTTTAGTGAATGAAATTCCAATTACATTAATTTTGGTCCGGAATTGGCCCGATTATAATCCACCGGACATGGGCCATCCATCGGTGGCCGTAACATTGCCTCCGGTTCGAACATTGGCAAAAATACTTTCGGCAATTAAAAATATGGGAGCAAAAAATGTGGTAATAAATTTTGAACATTTCTTGTAAAATGAATTTTATATAATTTTTTTTGAAGGTATTTCGCATTAATAATGTTGGTGAATTCAGTATTTGTGCAATGACAGGTAAGTAAAATTATTTAAAATAAAATTAATTGAATATTTAAAGATTTGGCCAAAGTGGATGTTTATGCAAGGGATTTGACCAATTTGTCAACAAGTGGCCAAAACATTAATTGTATGCCCAAAATTAAAATATTTTTTTAAATTTAAGTTCCACATTTTTCAGCTCAAACCAATCAATCTTCCATTGAGGAATATTCCTCCGTTGTGTTGGATGTCCGTAACCTTTATCCATTCATCAACAGCCTTTTCCCGTATATTGCTCGATTGGCAATGAGTATAAAATTTATTAATTATTTAATTATAATTTAATTTTTATTTTTTAGAAATAGTCAATGGCCGTGCCTGCATTTTCTGTGCCAATGAACCGGAATGCCAACTTAGTTTGTATATGGCTGGCAAAATTCAAGACTAGATGGATTTGATTGAATTGATTGATTCCATTGTTGAATTGATCTCATTTTAATCACTTTAATTTGACTCACTTTGCCAATTCTCTTATATTAATGGTATGAATATTTATTTATTATCAATTGTAAAATTATTATATCTTCAAAAAAGGATAAAATGGAAAGCTGAAAAGTCAAATATAAATGAAGTCTGGGGAAAATTAATAGAAAATAATAAGTAAGAAATAATATTGATTATTATGATTAATGGCATCTGGTCAATTGATTGTCCAAAATGAGCTTATTTTGCTGATTTAAATTGGGGCACGCCATCCGGGCGGCTGATTATGAGGATTTTGATTGGTGCCTGGATTTGTAGGACCGGATCCTGGGGCTGGCAAATTAGAAGTTATCCGTTCCCCTTCGATGATCTAAAAATAAATGAATTTGAATGGAATTAATTCAGTTTTATTATTTTTACCAATGATGGAAGATAACGAAATTGGCCATTTGGAATTTCCCGATAAACACGAATGGCAAAATAGCCAAATGCGGCACCAGAAATGAGGCAAAAGATCTAATTTGTTTAATTTTATAAAATAATTAAATATAATAATTAACCGTGGCAAAAAGATATGTGAAGGCAACGGTTGCTCGATAGCTGAGGCTGTCCACCAGGGAAATAATGCAAATTAATGAACTAATTCCAAAAAGCAAAACAGCCAGGCATGCGACAATGAAATCCTGAATTTATATTAAAAATGAATTTAAAAATAATTAAAAATACAATAAGGGCAAATGGAATGAACATAAAGCCGCCGCCAAATTGGAAATTCATTCGATGAACTCCGAAAGTGTAGCAAATGAAGGAAATAAGGCTAATCACGAAGGTGTTCCATGCGGTAAAGAGCACAAATCCAACACTATTGTACGTGTACGGACCAAGCCAGATGGTAATTATTGTGGCGAAAGGAGCAAGCTTGGATTAAAAATATATTTTTAAAAAACTCCTTTAAAATTTACCCAATGAATGGTTTTCAAGACGCCATATGGCCAAGCTTTAAAAAAGTTCTTGTCCGGTTCGACGGTCATTTTTTAGTTTTATTATATTAATGCTAAAAATATTCTGAATTGTAAAATTTAGAACAAAAGGAGTAAAAAATTTTATAAAATTATTAATTTCGAATTTTGGGGATTGGTAAACTGTTGAGAATGAGAATGTGACTCATCAATCATCTGTTCAATAAATAGTATTTTGGCCATTGGTAAAAAACGAAGAGAGTACATCAGAATAGAATGGATGGCCATGGCCGACAACTCCCACTATTTCCCTCCACTCGTGATGGAAGAATGGATTGGTTTTGGTGGTTAGAATTAGAATGGGTGGATGGATGTTTCGCGCAATCGAAATGCAATTTTGAATCGATAGAAATAGAAAAATATTTGGACGGATAGGAATAAAAAAAATCGAATTTTGCTCTAGTGAAGATGTTATCGGCGGGTGGTTGGATGGGCATAAAATGGAAAATGGATGTGTCGAACTGCTGCTGATGAGCAAATCCTCCTAAAGCCGCTTTCATCCACTCAATTCTTTTACCTCTCATCCTTTTCAATTCCTTCCTCTGTCCATTTTCTTTCCCTTACATCCAATGACATCTTCTCCGGTCAGTTGGTCTTCAGCGATGAGCATAATATACTTATTATAATTTTTCAGAGAAATGTAGAAAAAAACGGCTGCTGGATATATGGATTATGGAATAAAAAAATTTTCTACTTATTTTATTAACCACCTTTTTATGAATTTGCATAATTAATTTTAATTATTATGAAGGAAAGAAAGAAATGGGTTTTGGGAAGAACATTGATACAAAATTTGCGTTATTCTCAATTTCTAAGAAAGTAAAATATTGTATCTGTATTCTATCATTTATAGCCGCAGGGAGGGGGAATTATTTATAACAGTGCGATTTCCTAAATGTTAAATGATTGAACATTGAATTGATTTTCGAAAACTACTCTAATTAAATCTTTCCGAAATATCCCTTTCCGGAAAGAAAAGTGCAATTACAATTCCGGAAAGAAACGTGCAATTACAATTCCGGAAAGAAAAGTGCAATTACAATTCCGGAATGAAAAGTGCAATTACAATTCCGGAAAGAAAAGTGCAATTACAATTCCGGAAAGAAAAGTGCAATTACAATTCCGGAATGAAAAGTGCAATTACAATTCCGGAAAGAAAAGTGCAATTACAATTCCGGAAAGAAAAGTGCAATTACAATTCCGGAATGAAAAGTGCAATTACAATTCCGGAAAGAAAAGTGCAATTACAATTCCGGAAAGAAAAATGCAATTACAATTCCGGAAAGAAAAGTGCAATTACAATTCCGGAAAGAAAAGTGCAATTACAATTCCGGAAAGAAAAATGCAATTACAATACAATTCCGGAAAGAAAAATGCAATTACAATTCCGGAAAGAAAAGTGCAATTACAATTCCGGAATGAATAGTGCAATTACAATTACAATCCCTTTCCGGAATGAAAAGTGTTTTTAGGAAGGAAATAGGACATATCTTTCCAACAAGTGATACCATATTGCATATTTCTCTCTTCTTTTGATTATAGCCAGAGGGATGGCAATTTGTTCCCTCCATTTCCAAAAGTGAAATACCATAAACATATTCCCTTCTCTCTTCTCATTTCCTTTCTGCTGATTGGATGATTGCGAATTGAGAGAGGCTTATTTGGATATCTATAGAAGGAATTTAAATTTTTAACATATTAATATTATTATCTTTTTATGCACCATTTTTATTGGTTTAATATATGGACAAATATCCAATTGAATGGCAATTCAACCACCAAAGTTTGTCCTCAATTCCTGTGCCGAATCTGTCATCTATTCATTCATCCATTTTGGATGTCAATGTCAATCAACATCAATTTTGGTTGCGCTAGGAAACGGCAAGGACAAAATGCAACTTTTAGTCCGTTTGTGGAGACCCAGCGCGGATGAATAATTCGGATTAGGGTCAACCGAATGCAGCAGCATGGGGGTGGATATAGTTAATATGGGATATGCGGGATTCATGGAATGGCTGGGCTATGTCAATTTTTAGCATTCAAAATTGTTACTGAATGGAAATGAAGGAAGCAATGAGGTCCGAATGAGGAATAGGAGGAATTATGCATGGAAGCGGAAACTTCGACCATTTATTCTTTGCTTTATTCTTTCCCAAAGACCCATTTTTCTTCACGCTTTGGACTTACACATTCATTGAATTCCACAAATTTTGTCATATTAGAGCAGTACAATCTTGGCTATATGGCCAATTTAGTAAAAGAATATTGGACAATTGACGGCTGACAGAATTATTCTGAGCTAGTCCTCTTTGCCCCATCTTTTCCTTCCAACCAATCCATCCCATCCCAAATAATAATCCAGTAAATCATAAGAATGGATTGGCCAAGAGGGAGGGAGGGAGGGGGAATTTATGGGCTTGTCACTCCATCCATTCCCTCAAATTAATGGGAGGCGGAATTGGGGTCGAGTGTGGCCCATCATTTGGGAACAGCCGCTCTCGACAACCCTTCCTCCCTCCTCCTCCTTAGAGCATTATTTATTGGTTACTATTCCCCAAGGCCGTTTGTTATGCCGGTCCAATGGCTTCCGCCTCTCTCCCCCCGGGGCGGTCTATTAGCTCCTCATTACTCATTTATGGCTGATGGATGGACCCTCATTTCATTTTCTCCTCTAAATCATTTTCTTGCCGATTGCATTGGAATTGGCCGTACCCGCAAAACTTTTTTTCACTCTTCCCAATTGAAGGTGCCAAAAATTATTTGTTCCAAAATTTTGATGCCATTGATTTTCCCTTGAATTCATTTTGACCCAATCCTTTTGGCCACCTTCATTTTCCTTGGGATAATCCGAAAATTGATACTTTCAAAAGAATGGTGACTGTTTTGATGCCGCCAATTTCCCTTTTGGCTTCATTCCCTTTCCATAATACTAAATCATTTATTTTTTCTTCCCTTTTCAGATTTATTCCTCCAATATATTTGAATAATTTTGCTTGACTATGGCACATTTTGGTATGCAATTTTAATTATTAAAAATAAATACAATATTCCCTCATTCAATGTCCCATTTTTACCTATTCTTTTCCTTACCCCCAACGAAAGGTCGAACGACGCAAATTTTCGCGCGGTCGAGCACAAAAATGCACTAATTCGATCAAAATTCCTGCATTTAGATTCCACCCTATGTTCCAATGCATGTTCCCTTTATTTTATTCCCTTTTCCATGCCCATCATGTTCACCCACAAAATGAACATTTTTTGTACACTCCACCCCCCTCCAGCAACGAATAATGTTCCTCATTCGCCTATTTTTGTGCCCCAATTTGCCATTTTTGGGGGCAAATGTGGGGTTGGGGGTGGATAATTGCGAAGTCCCCTTTTTTTGGATGTGAGGAACAACTAATGGGGGTGGGGAATAATTTGAGTCGATTCGAAACCATCGGAACCCATCTTCCCCTTCCTTCCTTCCTTTCTTCCATTCTTCGTTCTTCTCGCCCCCTCCAAGGGTCACATCCCATTGAATGGATGTGCCCTTCCTTGGCATCCACTTGGCCATTGTTTCGACCTAATTTGACCCTTCACCAAACAAAATGGCCATTCTTCTCGCATTTTTAATTGCGTCATTCCATTCTCATTCCGATTTCATTTCTGCCTAATTTTTAATAAAAATTAATTCTCATTTTTGCTTTTAAAACACAAAAATGTTGAGAATTGTCGGAATTCGACCCATCCCAATTCCCAATCCAGCGGGGGCCAAATGGCCAAATTCGCAGGCAACAGGGGAGGGGAAATGGAGGATTGCCTCGAGTAGAGTCCGCCGACTAAAATCACGGGCCATCCTCTCAAATTTCCACCGAATCCACCCAAAAATGTTGAAAGGCACTTCTTCTTTGCCCCAAAGGCCATCCTCAGTCAACCAACCAAAATATCCCCCAACCACCATTTCCCGTTGCCCAGTTTTGCCCATATACACCCACCCAAACCCTCATTCACCCAAAATCTCAACCAACCTTCCTTTCCAATGTGCCGATGTCCATTTCCCATTCTTTTCACCTTCTTTTGTTCGGTTTGCCCAATTTTGTCCCTTCCTTTGTCCATCCATCGGCACCGGATGGTCACAACCCAATTCCCAGCAGGTCAACCAACCTTCTATTTGGCCCATGAATTCATTAATATACCTTCACCTTTTTGGGTCTGGAGAATTTGTCCAAAATTGAATGAATTCCATTTTCCTAACATCCTATGAATGGAAAACCTCTCAACAATGTTTGGGTTTTAGATTTGAAAAGTATTTTTGGTTCCCCCAAAACATGTCCAATGCAAATGCACTCTCAATTCTTCACGCGATGAGGGCCCACTCCATTCTTCCCCCACCCCAAATGCCGAACCCATTTTGCCCCTCCAAATATTCAGCAAACAATGTCCCATCCCCCACCCCCCCCCCCCCCATCCTCAACTCCTTCGATTCTTCAATTGGACCGATCCAATCCAGTCGGTCGGTCGGCTGCGCAGGATGGACACAAAACAAGGGGAAGAACAACCCAACAACCACCGAACAATCCATTAAATTCCGTCCATTTGGCCCTCCATCCCCTTGCCTTTTGTTCATTTTGGCCCAATCCGCGCGCTTCTTCCTTTTTCAATTGGCCAATCCTCCCTTCCCCTTCCCTTTCCCATTCATTCATTCATTTTCGCAACCTTCTTTCCCCATCTTTCTTCATTTTTGCTTCCATTTCGGCTAATTAGCAACATTTTCGATGCAAATGACCAAACAATGTCTCCCCAATTCTTCAAATTTGGCACCAAAATTGGCCAAATAAATGCCATAAAAAGTCATTTTTGGCCATCATAATCCTCCCCTTCCCATTGCATTTTGCCATTTTCCTTTGGGCATTTTCTCGCCATTTTTGCCCATCAAAAGTGTTTATTTTTTGTCATCCCCAAAAATGGGCATAAGCCGTCAAATTCTTCCCTCTTTTGGCAAATCCAATTTTTCGTCCCCGCGGAGATAAACATTTTTACGGCGCCCGGGGATTTATGAGGAGTGAAAAGTGGGGACGCCGGCTTTTGGCTGCTCCTTTCTTTCTGTCCTCTTAAACTTTTCGGCAGCTGACAGCCAAGATTGGAGCCCCTGAATCCGTGCCCCTGTGGATGATGATACTTTTGCGGCATTTTAAAAAGAAAGGGATAAAGGAGATCATCATTTCCTCGGGCAGTGGCTTCTGCTCCCGTCGACCGCATTCCAATCCAACCACCCCCCCCCCTCATTCATTCGTTCTTTCCTCACTCACTCAATCATCGTAAAGTTGTCCCCCTTCCTTCCATAAATTCAACCCAAAATTGTCCTCCTTTTCCTTTGCTTTTTCTTCTTATTCGGATTAGCCGCCAATTCCCCTCCCAAAATGACCACAAAAACATTCATTCATCCACCCGGATAATTGTCCTCCACGCACTCTTCCAATTGTCATTTTCCATTCATTTCAACCGGCTTTTCCCCTTTCAAATTGGTGAATTTCAATTTACTTTACGCTTTTTCCACCAAATTTTTGTCAATCTCGAATCCATCTTTCTTAATAAACCAACTTTCGCGTCGATTCGCCTCTAATTTCCACAGTCCTTCACCCCTTCCATTCATTCGCCCACTTTCCCCCTTGTCTCGCCCAAAACCTCAATTTGTCCACCTAATTCTGCCAAAAGGGGATCATCTTCTTCCTCTTCTCCTCTTCCAACCAAAACCTACTTCCTTCCGTTCGGCCCAACCCAAACAATCTCGAATGATGTTTTCGCTTATCCCCCTCCCCCCACCTGCCCATTCTGGGGCAACAATAATAATCATCATTTGGCCTCCATTCATTCATTCATTCATTCGACCCTGGGCCATCTGCGTCGGCTAGAATTGGGCAATGGAAGGAGGAAACCAGGAGAGAGGAATGCCATTTTCGGCAAATGCCATTTTTGTCCAACTTTGATTGCATTTTAATTGACCAAAAATAAATTCAGCCAAAAATATGCTCATTTTTCATTGCCAAATAATTCACCCAAAATCAATCTCCCCTCTTCCATTTTGACCTCCAAACCAAACACAAAAATGTTGCTATCGGACGGTGAATGACCCGATAGAAGCAGCCAAGCGTGAACATCAATTGGGCACCCAATTCCCATTGCTTTTCGCGCACAAAAACACCCAAATGTACTTTTTTCCCATCTTCTCCCTGTTCTCCTTCCCTTTTTCCCATTTTCCTCGCATTCTCGGCTTTCCCTCCAATTTTTCGCCATTAACCAAAACCAGGCATTTTGTCCGGCCATTCGCCTCCATTTCCTCCTTTTTTGGCCAATTCCTCATTACCATTTTTCTCCCCAAAAATATCTCCACGCCCAAATGGCCATTTCCCCCATTTTTCTTGTTTTCCCCTCAAACCAACGCAATTATGTTTTTGTAGTACTGCTTTCATTTCAACTCACTCCCTCCTTCTCCTTTTTCAATTCATTCCTTCACAAGATGGAGCCAATTCAATGGTCATTTCCGCCCCAAACAATTTCAATAAAATATTTTCAATATTCTCGTCTTTGCCATTTTATTCTCTGCTGGATGTCCCCCAATCCCCCCCCCCCCCCATCAAATTATGTTGCAAATTTGCCCAACAATTTGTTGTTGTCCTCCCTCTCTCCTTCCACCATCATTCCCCCTCAACATTAGCAAAAAGCCTTTTTTGCCCATTTTTGTTGTTCAAAAGGCCTCGAATTTCCGTTGGAATTGGCCATTTCCCCTCAAAGTCAGCCCATCATTCCCCCTCCCCTCCGCGTGCCCATATAAAATTCTGTTGGTCGGCGGCACATTTGCCCCTTTTCCTTTCATTTTCCCTTTGGCGCACTCAAAAACATAGCAAAATGCGCTTTTTTAGTCCAAATTTGGGCCAAAAGGATGATGCCAAAAATTAAAATAAATTGGCCATTTTTGATGGATTTCCTCCTCTAATTCGAATGGCCAAATGGCCAGTCACCCATCCAGCATTAGCACAAAAATACATAATCCAATTAACGAATCTTCTGCCGGACAAAACCAAAATTGAATTTGCCTTGGCCGAACGGGTTGGGAATGGGAGTGGGTCAAATTGAGAATGGCCAATTTGGCATTGGATGAAGACAGGCAAATGGGCCTTCTGCTGAGGAGGAAGGATTTGGCCAAAAGAGGATGGGAAAAAGCGGTGAATTTATTTGGTCGAGGATTTCATCTCCAATTGCTTCTTCCCTCCTTTTATTTCTATTCCCGTGTCGGCATTTATCGAATGAAGAAAGAATGAGGGAAGGGAAGGGGGAGAATGGGTGGAGTGGCCTTGACAACGCGCATTTCCACCCAAATGAATTCCAGCGGAAATTATGCAAAAATGTGGAGAATTGGCATAAAGTTGCCAACAATGTCCCCTACAATCATTCATATCATTTCATCGATTCATTTGAATAATTTAGGATCAATTCCTCCCATATTCCCCCTTTTGATTAATATTATTTTGCCCATTTCTTTATTCCGGCCATTTTCAATATAAAACCTCTTCGCGCACTTTTCGCCTCAATCAACCGTCCATTTGTCCATTTCGAGTGGCCCCCACTTATCCATTGGCCCATGCCAAATTTGCCCCTCCTCTCTTTATTGGTTGCCCCTTTCTTTGGCCACATTTTCTTCCACCCTCCTTTTATATATCGTGTTAAAAACAAGGAAAAGCATTAAAACCGAAACCATTTTCATTTAAATTGAATTTATTCCCTTTTCAGTTTCTTCCGGCAGTGAACTTCAAATTGAATCTGAGGACGAAGAAGGGGAAGAAGAAGAAGAAGAGGACCAAGGGAGTGGTCGGCTCAAAAATAACCAAAAGGATTCATCAACAAAAAACAACAATAATAATAAAAATAACACAATTGGCATAATGAGTCCTCGACCATACGATGATGGATTATTCATTGAACCTGCCGGCGATTATGATGTCGTTTATGGCGATTACAATGCAACGTGAGCATCAAATTGGGGGAAATTATTAATGAATTGATCAGAGTTTGAGAATATTCCATTCGTCTCCAATATTCAGCTGTGAAAGGAATTTAGGGCCATATCATAATTCAATCATACCTCATTTTTGGTTTAGTCTTGCTTTGGCGAAGAGTAGGATTATGGGCCAAAGTCGGATTAGGGCCATTCAAATTATAATTATAAATAAAGTATTTTCATTTATCATTAATTCATTTTCTTCCCTCCGGGTACATACAACTCATTTTCTACAATATGGGCACCAACACAATAGTACAAAATACAAATATAAAAAATTCATTTTAGATTTGAAATTAGGAATGAAAATATTAAAAATATATAAAATAAATGAATTTTAAGGGAAAAGTTAAACAGATAAAGGGACATTCTTTCCGGAAAGAAAAATACATTTTGGCGAACATTTTCCAGAAAGGAAAAACACATTTTGGCGAACATTTTCCGGAAAAAAAAACAAATTTTGGCGAACATTTTCCGGAAAAGAAAAATACAAGAGAAAATACATTTTGGCGATGCAATCAAGGATCAAAAATGATTAATTTAATAATATTTTATTATTTTCAAATAATTCCAAATTTAAAATAAATTTTTTGTACCATTGTGGAGTGGTTAGCAGCACCATTTTCTCCATTCCACTAATAAAGAAAAGACTTTATGGATAATTTATAACTTTAATTAAAAAACATTGTAAGAGGTATGGATAATGAATGGATTTGTCAAATCAAATAAAAATACGCGAAATTGTATGAACAAAAAATTATTAAAAAATGAAAAAAGCGAGCAAATTATTTTGGAAATATTTGATAAATGGATTCGGGGAAATGAAGGCAAAAAATGCAGTTGATTTTACCTTCAGCAGAATCCTTCCCTTCTTTCCATTCATTTATTCCTATTAAATTCGCCTAAAGGCTCAATCACATTTCGGCCTTTCCACTTCTTCCCTTCTTTGAAGAATTGTTTCCAAATTTGTTCCCGATTAATGGGAGACAACTTAAAAAATAATAAGTTTAATAATGGTTGGACCGAGCAAGGCTATAAATTTTGTGAAGGTCATTTACAATTTTTTATTTTTTTTTATCAAAATTACATTCCATAATTTTGCTATCCCACATAGATTTTCCTCTTTTCATCGGCCCCATTCCCTTCAACATCAAAAATGAAAGATGGACTACGGCGATAAGCCACTCAATTCCCCAAAAGTCAAAGAAAATGTGGAGAAGGGGGATCGACGAGGGAAATGGACAAGAGAGGAGGGGAAAATGGCCGAGTCTCGAGAGTCGAGAATGGGCAAAAGGAGGGAAGGGAGGGGAAAAAGACCATCCAACCACCAAACCAACTAACTATTCTCCAATGCAGCAGCTATTCCTCTTCCCTTACGGCGTTATATTGGTTGGGGTAGTGGTCATTCCCCCCCCCCCCCCAATCCATTCTCTACGAATTTCGTGTCCGCTACTTTTACAGAGGGAGTGGCCCCCATTTTCGTCCTCATCACATCCCCTGCATCGCCGGTGGCGGTCACCGTCCTTCCTTCCTTCCATCTACTTCTCCTCCGTCGTCCACTCGCCGCCCTAATTTATTGCCTGTCCCGAAACCTTCTTCTCTTCTCTTCTTCCTCAACAATTCATCCTCTCGTCCACCGCCTCCGAGAATTTATGAGCTGCAAATTGCGTCCGCCTCTCGCCAACAATCCATTTTGGCAGCTCATAAATAACCCCGAAAAATAATTAAATTGGCGAGAGTGGTGGCAGAACGTGAATTTAAGCATAATTGAATTTTGATTGGGTCAACCGAATATTGTATTGATGCGCAATTCACCTCTAAAATATACCCCAAATTTGTCCATCACTGTCACCAGAAACCATTTTCATTGCAAATTGCCCTGCGGGATATTCATTTTTCCTTCCCTTCCATTTTCCCTTCTTTTCCTTTGTTCCCCCTTCAATCCGAATCCGACTTTCTGTCCGGACGAATTGCCTGGGGCCAATGTGAGATTATCCCCCATTCCTTAGGCCCATGGCTAATTTGGGTGGTGGCCCATGCAAAGGAGTTGGTCGGTTTGGATTTTGTTTGGTCCATTTTTCCATCCACTCAAATGCCCCTTTCTCATTCCATTTTGGGCATTCCCTCAATGGCAAACATTGCCTCACATTGTGCCAATGCTCTGAATATCCATTTCCCTTTTTATTGAATGAATATTTCTAAAACAAAATTTGCAGAATGGGCGACGGCACCCCTTCCGGCAAAAGGCCATATATTCGGCTAACAAATGCCCTCAAAAATATGAGCAGGCCGATTGGAGGCGAAGTTCGAATGCGTTGCGAGGCTGCCGGCTCCCCATTGCCAATTGTGTTCACGTTAGTGTCCACTTTTGAATTTTGTTTGGATCCAAATAATTGATTAAAGTTGGCTCAAAAATTTGGCCCCAGTAGAGAAGGACAGACGAATTCGAATTCGGCACCGAGATATGACATCAAAATTGGTCATTGTTGAATTGGACGTACTCGATTCCGGATATTATCAATGTACGGCAACAAATGCAGCCGGAAGTGTGAACAGCACAGCCGTCCTTAGGGTCAGAATATTCATTTTTAAATATTGAAATAAAAAGAATTAACTCATTTCATTATATTCTTTCATCACATTTTTTGCCATTTAGTCAAAATTAGGAGAGGGGGGATGGCGTGGCTTTTTCCTCCATTAATCCCCCTCATCAAAATGGCCCATTTTCCCTTCTCATTCGGCCATCAATTGTTGCATTCCCCTGGGAAATTAGGCCAAAAATATATTTGGGAAAATGATTGCGCACAAAATTGTGCAATTCTCATATAAAAATATTTGGAAAAATAAATCAATGAAAATATTTGATTATTTGATTGAGACCAATCATTCCTCCATTTTTATTTAATCATTTCCCTTATCAATCAACAATTATATTGCCATTTGGCCTTTGCATAATTTGTGGTTCGCCCATTCTTTCCCTTTCAAAATTAATATATTCAAAACAATTCCACATCGATGGCCATTGACTGATGGATGAATGGGGGCAATGGCCCGATGAGCATTCAACCGACCATTCCAAACCATTTCAGTGGCCATCCCCTGATGGAATAGGATGGGAAGGAAGGAATTGATCGCCTCCATCCATATTTGATATTTATTTCCCCCAATTCAGTAATTCCTTTTATTCCCCTTTAAAAACAACAATAAAATAAAATAAAAACATTATTTTAACGCCCATCCATTTCCCCTCCGGGGCTTTTCTATCCATCCCTCCGTATTGTGTCCTCCTCCTCCCTCTGTCCATCTTTTGCCCATCCGTGTCCCATACTCATTTATCATTTCCCGTCCATTGACCCACCCTCAAGGCAATCGATGCAGAACGAAGCCATCTTCCAAAGAGGAGGATGAAAGGAAGAAGAACGAAGAATGAAGAGGAAGAGTGGGTTTTGCCCCGGGGAAGGTCGGTGTCAGTAGTGTCAATGTCGGCCGTAGCAGAAGGACATTCATTCCAATTCATTCATTTATTCATTCATTTCGTCCATTTCTCTTCATTTTCCAATTTTGCCACACAAATCGACGGCCACTCCATCCAATTATTCCCCCAACCCACTTTTCATCTCATTATTTTAAGATTATTTTTTACGATTCATTGAATATTCCTATTTTCTCCTTTTTTTTGTCCAATTGGCTCAATTTTCCATATGAAAATCAATTTTTCTTCTCGCCCTCTATTCCCTGTTTTGGATGGGCCAGAACAATTAATCAATGGCCTTGGCCAAGGGGCAATATGGCCAATGGCCTATTCCCCTCCCCCTTCTCCCAACCAAATCCAATCCAAATGAAATTGTCTCGCCGGCTGACCATTCCCTCCTCCTCCACAAAAAAAAAACACATTTATTTGACACTGCTTCCAATTTATTCACTCACAATTGACAGCTAAATTTGTTGCCATTTTTATTCTCTCTCAAATTTATATTTGCCAATTAGTCAGTCAATTATTGAATGCTTTTTTTTGCCCAACTCAATTTCCATTTTTCTGATTTCATTGCCAACTGTTTGGGTGGCATTAACAAAGGAAAAAGGGGCAAAAACGCGCGGAAGCAATTCCACTTTTTTTGCCTCCTTTTTGCCATTTGGCCTTTTTTGCCGATTCCTTTATCTGGGACCGACCCATCATTTCCCCCTCTTTTTTTTTCTTAATCCACCGACCACTTTTGCCCCTTCACAAAAATTCAAAATTGCCTCTGTTCCCAAATGGGCCCAATCCATCCCACTTTATTTATTTATTCCCTTCATTTCCATAGGTTTCCCCTTCACTTCCATCCTCTTCTTCATCCACTCATCACAAAAAGAGGCCAACAACTGGTGAGGGAAGGCGAATTCACGGTAGTGGCCATCAAAATCATAACCAAAAAGAGGAGGACGAAGATTACGACATTTACGATAATTATTTGGACGAAGAAGTTTGTGGCCTTTTTGCCCCCATTCCCACAAAGGAAATGAACAAATTTAGATGAAATCAGGCACAGAAGATACAGAGGATTTGTGGAGAGTGCCAAATTCCGCAGCCGGACCCGGATATGTGCCAATGAGAAGGGCGGGGGGCACAGGTGGTGGGGTGGCATCATCGAATTCTGATGGTCGTTGGTTGGATGGACAAATTGTGCGAAAAGGCGATTGTATTGGATATAGAGGCGAAGCATGCGCACAATTCCTCAATGGAAAACATATAAAAGTGTTGGTGGACAGAGAGCGAATTTATGATGCCGAAAAGGATTTGTTGGCCGCATTAATGACGGTTGGCACAAACAATTCCCTTTTTAAAATGTGAATTGATTTCCCACAGGTCCGTGCACTGCCCGGTGTTTCGGAACAATGCCGTCAATATTCTCATCAGGTTGCCTGCTATCATATGTTCAAAGTGTGCGACCCAACTGTTTCATCGATGGCCGCATTGGCATCCCCTTCTGGCACTGATATTTTGTCAATTTGTCACGAAGATTGCAACAATTTGAAGGCAATTTCCTTCATTCCAAATCAAAATTAGTATTTTTTTAGACTTCGGTTTGTCCCAATGAATTTGCGATGGCCGCACAACATGATTTGGTCGGTGATGCCCCAAAGGCATTGTTGCCAAATTGTGATGCACTTCATCCTGGAGCCCAACGTTGTTTAAGTGTTTTGGACAAGGTCCACCCCTCCCCTTTAATTAGCCATCATTTTTACCCATTTTAGGCCCCATCTCAATCCCAATCTCCTTCCCCCACTTCTGGCCCTTCTCATTGGTGTTTTGTTGGTTTTGGCACCAAATATCAGGGCACGGCCTCAACCACTCGAAGCAATCGGCCCTGCATTTATTGGCCAAGTTCCACAAATTCCGAATTCAACACGGATGCCCATCCCCAACTTCGAAATGCCAAAAACCATTGCCGAAATCCTTCGCAACGGTCACAATTCACTGAACCTTGGTGCTATACTGTCTCACCTGGCAGTCAAACATTAATGGCCGAACCATGCAATGTAAATTAAAGGAGGGAATACCCATTTTAATGCCCTTCCATTTTCAACAGGTTCCCCGTTGTCCGCCAAATCTTTACCCTGAATTGGATGATTCCATTCATTCCCCCTCCTCTCCCAATGACCCTTCTGGCACTGTTTTCAAATCTCTTAGCCAATTTTGGCATGCTCTTTCGGCCCAATCCCAAGTGTTGGCTTTCACCACTGCCCTTGGCTCATTGGCACTTCTCCTCTTTTTGTTGGCCATTTGTTGTGTTTGTTGCCGTCGAAATGGGAATAGACGGAGGAAAGGAAGTCGAAATGGGGGAATGATGAGAGGACAACAACAACAGGAAAGTGCCAGTTCAATGCTTTCGGGCAGTTTGGGCCAACAACAGAAATTGGCCACAATGAATGGCCAATTGGCCAATTCCCATCCTCCTCCCCCACATTCACATATGCTCGTCCAAAGTTGCAATGGAGGATCAACAATCACCGGAAGTGATTTGAACAGTGCATTCTATAGAAAAGTGAGGGAGGAAAGAATGCGAATGGCAGGAGGGGCAGCTGGTGGAGATGAAATGTTGAATCCACTTTTGCCATATTCCACCGCTGCCTCACAACAAATTGACCCACAAATTCATCAGCAACAAATGCAAATGGCCGCCGCATTCCATCATCAACAACAAATGTTCGAAATGCAAAAATCCTCCCAACAAAGCCAACCACAACCGCCCCAATATCATCGACCATATTGGGAGGCCAGTGGCACATTGAATTCCGCCTCAGCCGCCGCCTATCCCCCATATTATGCCCCTCAATGCCAACAATCATCCCAACAAGCATATAGCAGTCCTCACACAAGCACTGAACCACCCCCGGCCGAACCATACCAAATTGCCCATATCCAAGAAAATCAACTGAAATTTATGGATCGAATTTTGGGCGAAGATGCGCACACCCAATTGATTTTGGGCGATTGGATTGGTGGAATGATCAGTGGGGCCGCACTTCAGGTTGACCACAGAAGGTCAACAAACAATATTGACTCTTTATTTAGGTTGCATTGAAAACATTAAAAGGGAATATGCCGCACATTGCCGCCGACCAATTTCGGGAGGAAATTCAGGCCATCGGATTTTTCGAGCATCCAAATGTGCTTCGACTTTTTGGTGTCAGTTTCTTGAATGGTCGCGATATTTGCGCCGTTTTTGATTATATGGTGCACGGAGATTTGGTGGAATTCCTCAAAGTGAGGGAACCAAGAGGAGGAAATGGGGCCGAAAATGATGAACAAGAAAGGCAAAGAAATGCGGAGGATTTCCTTCGAATTGGGACACAAATCACAGCTGGGATGGAATATTTGGCATCAAATGGATTTGTACATCGTGATTTGGCCGCAAGGAATTGTCTTGTTGGCGACCAACAAATCATCAAAATATCAAATTTTGCCAGAATGAAACCACAATATGAGAGGGATTATTATAGGGTAAAATAATGGATTAATGAATGAAACATTTAATTGTTAGATGAATTCAAATTGCCGAGGAGTTCCATTGCGTTGGATGGCCAAGGAGGCATTGAATGAGGGAAAATACAGCCAATCAAGTGATATTTACGCATTCGGCGTTACCCTTTGGGAAATTTACACATATGCACGTGAGTGAATTGGATTTATATTTATATTTAAATTAATATTCTTAAATGAATATATAGAATATATTTTAATATTTTTAAATATTTTTATGAGAATATATTTTTATATTTTTTTTATGCGAATATATTTTTAATATTTTTATGAGAATATATTTTTATATTTTTATGAGAATATATTTTTATATTTTTATGAGAATATATTTTTAATATTTTTATGAGAATTTAATATTTTTATATTTTTATGAGAATATATTTTTATATTTTTATGAGAATATATTTTTATATTTTTATATTTTTATGAGAATATATTTTTATATTTTTATGAGAATTTAATATATTTTTATGAGAATATATTTTTATATTTTTATGAGAATTTAATATTTTTATATTTTTATGAGAATATATTTTTATATTTTTATGAGAATATATTTTTATATTTTTATGAGAATTTAATATTTTTATATTTTTATGAGAATATATTTTATATTTTTATGAGAATATATTTTTAATATTTTTATGAGAATTTTATATATTTTTATGAGAATATATTTTTATATTTTTATGAGAATATATTTTTAATATTTTTATGAGAATATATTTTTATATTTTTATGAGAATATATTTTTATATTTTTATGAGAATTTAATATTTTTATATTTTTATGAGAATATATTTTTATATTTTTATGAGAATATATTTTTATATTTTTTTTATGCGAATATATTTTTATATTTTTATGAGAATATATTTTTAATATTTTTATGAGAATATATTTTTATATTTTTATGAGAATATATTTTTAATATTTTTATGAGAATATATTTTTATATTTTTATGAGAATATATTTTTAATATTTTTATGAGAATATATTTTTATATTTTTATGAGAATATATTTTTATATTTTTATGCGAATATATTTTTATATTTTTATGAGAATATATTTTTAATATTTTTATGAGAATATATTTTTAATATTTTTATGAGAATATATTTTTTATATTTTTATGAGAATATATTTTTATATTTTTATGAGAATATATTTTTATATTTTTTTTATGCGAATATATTTTTAATATTTTTATGAGAATATATTTTTATATTTTTATGAGAATATATTTTTATATTTTTATGAGAATATATTTTTAATATTTTTATGAGAATATATTTTTATATTTTTATGAGAATATATTTTTAATATTTTTATGAGAATATATTTTTTATATTTTTATGAGAATATATTTTTAATATTTTTATGAGAATATATTTTTTATATTTTTATGAGAATATATTTTTATATTTTTTTTATGAGAATATATTTTTTATATTTTTATGAGAATATATTTTTATATTTTTTTTATGAGAATATATTTTTTATATTTTTATGAGAATATATTTTTTATATTTTTATGAGAATATATTTTTATATTTTTATGAGAATATATTTTTATATTTTTTTTATGCGAATATATTTTTAATATTTTTATGAGAATATATTTTTTATATTTTTATGAGAATATATTTTTTATATTTTTATGAGAATATATTTTTATATTTTTATGAGAATATATTTTTATATTTTTTTTATGCGAATATATTTTTTATATTTTTATGAGAATATATTTTTAATATTTTTATGAGAATATATTTTTAATATTTTTATGAGAATATATTTTTAATATTTTTATGAGAATATATTTTTATATTTTTATGAGAATATATTTTTAATATTTTTATGAGAATATATTTTTATATTTTTATGAGAATATATTTTTAATATTTTTATGAGAATATATTTTTATATTTTTATGAGAATATATTTTTATATTTTTATGAGAATATATTTTTAATATTTTTATGCGAATATATTTTTATATTTTTATGAGAATATATTTTTAATATTTTTATGAGAATATATTTTTATATTTTTATGAGAATATATTTTTAATATTTTTATGAGAATATATTTTTAATATTTTTATGAGAATATATTTTTAATATTTTTATGAGAATATATTTTTTATATTTTTATGAGAATATATTTTTATATTTTTATGAGAATATATTTTTATATTTTTTTTATGCGAATATATTTTTAATATTTTTATGAGAATATATTTTTAATATTTTTATGAGAATATATTTTTTATATTTTTATGAGAATATATTTTTATATTTTTATGAGAATATATTTTTATATTTTTTTTATGCGAATATATTTTTAATATTTTTATGAGAATATATTTTTATATTTTTATGAGAATATATTTTTATATTTTTATGAGAATATATTTTTAATATTTTTATGAGAATATATTTTTATATTTTTATGAGAATATATTTTTAATATTTTTATGAGAATATATTTTTAATATTTTTATGAGAATATATTTTTAATATTTTTATGAGAATATATTTTTTATATTTTTATGAGAATATATTTTTATATTTTTATGAGAATATATTTTTAATATTTTTATGAGAATATATTTTTATATTTTTATGAGAATATATTTTTAATATTTTTATGAGAATATATTTTTATATTTTTATGAGAATATATTTTTAATATTTTTATGAGAATATATTTTTAATATTTTTATGAGAATATATTTTTAATATTTTTATGAGAATATATTTTTTATATTTTTATGAGAATATATTTTTATATTTTTATGCGAATATATTTTTATATTTTTATGAGAATATATTTTTAATATTTTTATGAGAATATATTTTTAATATTTTTATGAGAATATATTTTTTATATTTTTATGAGAATATATTTTTATATTTTTATGAGAATATATTTTTATATTTTTTTTATGCGAATATATTTTTAATATTTTTATGAGAATATATTTTTATATTTTTATGAGAATATATTTTTATATTTTTATGAGAATATATTTTTAATATTTTTATGAGAATATATTTTTATATTTTTATGAGAATATATTTTTAATATTTTTATGAGAATATATTTTTTATATTTTTATGAGAATATATTTTTAATATTTTTATGAGAATATATTTTTTATATTTTTATGAGAATATATTTTTATATTTTTTTTATGAGAATATATTTTTTATATTTTTATGAGAATATATTTTTATATTTTTTTTATGAGAATATATTTTTTATATTTTTATGAGAATATATTTTTTATATTTTTATGAGAATATATTTTTATATTTTTATGAGAATATATTTTTATATTTTTTTTATGCGAATATATTTTTAATATTTTTATGAGAATATATTTTTTATATTTTTATGAGAATATATTTTTTATATTTTTATGAGAATATATTTTTATATTTTTATGAGAATATATTTTTATATTTTTTTTATGCGAATATATTTTTTATATTTTTATGAGAATATATTTTTAATATTTTTATGAGAATATATTTTTAATATTTTTATGAGAATATATTTTTATATTTTTATGAGAATATATTTTTAATATTTTTATGAGAATATATTTTTATATTTTTATGAGAATATATTTTTAATATTTTTATGAGAATATATTTTTATATTTTTATGAGAATATATTTTTATATTTTTATGAGAATATATTTTTAATATTTTTATGAGAATATATTTTTATATTTTTATGAGAATATATTTTTAATATTTTTATGAGAATATATTTTTTATATTTTTATGAGAATATATTTTTAATATTTTTATGAGAATATATTTTTTATATTTTTATGAGAATATATTTTTATATTTTTATGAGAATATATTTTTAATATTTTTATGCGAATATATTTTTATATTTTTATGAGAATATATTTTTAATATTTTTATGAGAATATATTTTTAATATTTTTATGAGAATATATTTTTATATTTTTATGAGAATATATTTTTAATATTTTTATGAGAATATATTTTTATATTTTTATGAGAATATATTTTATATATTTTTATGAGAATATATTTTTAATATTTTTATGAGAATATATTTTTATATTTTTATGAGAATATATTTTTATATTTTTATGAGAATATATTTTTATATTTTTATGCGAATATATTTTTATATTTTTATGAGAATATATTTTTAATATTTTTATGAGAATATATTTTTAATATTTTTATGAGAATATATTTTTTATATTTTTATGAGAATATATTTTTATATTTTTATGAGAATATATTTTTATATTTTTTTTATGCGAATATATTTTTAATATTTTTATGAGAATATATTTTTATATTTTTATGAGAATATATTTTTATATTTTTATGAGAATATATTTTTAATATTTTTATGAGAATATATTTTTATATTTTTATGAGAATATATTTTTAATATTTTTATGAGAATATATTTTTTATATTTTTATGAGAATATATTTTTAATATTTTTATGAGAATATATTTTTTATATTTTTATGAGAATATATTTTTTATATTTTTATGAGAATATATTTTTTATATTTTTATGAGAATATATTTTTATATTTTTATGAGAATATATTTTTATATTTTTTTTATGCGAATATATTTTTTATATTTTTATGAGAATATATTTTTTATATTTTTATGAGAATATATTTTTTATATTTTTATGAGAATATATTTTTATATTTTTATGAGAATATATTTTTATATTTTTTTTATGCGAATATATTTTTAATATTTTTATGAGAATATATTTTTATATTTTTATGAGAATATATTTTTAATATTTTTATGAGAATATATTTTTAATATTTTTATGAGAATATATTTTTATATTTTTATGAGAATATATTTTTATATTTTTTTTATGAGAATATATTTTTTATATTTTTATGAGAATATATTTTTTATATTTTTATGAGAATATATTTTTTATATTTTTATGAGAATATATTTTTATATTTTTATGAGAATATATTTTTATATTTTTTTTATGCGAATATATTTTTAATATTTTTATGAGAATATATTTTTTATATTTTTATGAGAATATATTTTTATATTTTTATGAGAATATATTTTTATATTTTTTTTATGCGAATATATTTTTAATATTTTTATGAGAATATATTTTTATATTTTTATGAGAATATATTTTTATATTTTTATGAGAATTTAATATTTTTATATTTTTATGAGAATATATTTTTATATTTTTATGAGAATATATTTTTATATTTTTTTTATGCGAATATATTTTTATATTTTTATGAGAATATATTTTTAATATTTTTATGAGAATATATTTTTATATTTTTATGAGAATATATTTTTAATATTTTTATGAGAATATATTTTTATATTTTTATGAGAATATATTTTTAATATTTTTATGAGAATATATTTTTAATATTTTTATGAGAATATATTTTTATATTTTTATGCGAATATATTTTTATATTTTTATGAGAATATATTTTTAATATTTTTATGAGAATATATTTTTATATTTTTATGCGAATATATTTTTAATATTTTTATGAGAATATATTTTTAATATTTTTATGAGAATATATTTTTAATATTTTTATGAGAATTTTATATTTTTATGAGAATTTAATATTTTTATATTTTTAAGAAAATTTAATATTTTTTTATGAGAATTTTATATTTTTATGAGAATTTAATATTTTTATATTTTATGTAAATATTTTATTATGAGAATATATTTATGAGAATTTTATATTTTTATGAGAATTTAATATTTTTTTATGATAATTTTATATTTTTAAGAAAATTTAATATTTTTTTATGAGAATTTTATATTTTTAAGAAAATTTAATATTTTTTTATGAGAATTTTATATTTTTAAGAAAATTTAATATTTTTTTATGAGAATATATTTTTAAGAAAATTTAATATTTTTTTATGAGCATTTTATATTTTTAAGAAAATTTAATATTTTTTTATGAGAATTTTATATTTTTAAGAAAATTTAATATTTTTTTATGAGAATTTTATATTTTTAAGAAAATTTAATATTTTTATGAATATATTTGTATTTGTAGGACAACCATATGAAGGATGCACGGATGAGCAGGTGATCCAAATGGTTCAAGAGGAAAATTATTTGGAAATACCCGAATTCTGCCCACCCGCCGTTTATGCCCAAATGGTGGAATGTTTCAATGCAAATCCGGGAAGGAGGCCAAATTTTGGGGAATTGCATTCAAAATTCCAGGCAATTTTTTCATCCAACCAATTAAAAATGTTTATTCCCCCAAATCATTTAGAAATGGTGCCAATCTGGCCAACCATCGGCCCTTCATATGCAACAACATCGAGCAAGTTCAGTGCATTCCGGTGGATCGAGTAGTGGAATAAATGGATTGGGAATGATGCAAAATGGACGAATTGGAAGTAGACAACAAATTATTGGAGGCACCAATGGCAGCGGGAATTCATCAGTGCCATCGCCGGCACCGAATGCAAGCAGTACAATTTTGGCAGGTGGAGGGAGGAGGATGGGCGGCGCAAAAGGCCAATTGGCCAAATTGGCATTCCTTGGCAATGGGGCGGCATCAATTTTGCATAGCACACCAATTGGTGAGGGAAAATGGAATAATTTTAATAAATGAGGCATTTTATTAGGCCAAAATTCGACGGAAGAGGAGAAAAAGGGACAAAGGCCAGTGCCATTGGCGAGGAGAAGACAAAGACAGGCATTTACGGATGCGGAGGATGGGGAATTGGATGATGATGAGGAAGAGGAGGAGGAAGATTATAGCAGTGATGAAAGCTGAGAAAGTTGAATGAATACTGGGAAATGTGCCGGCAGAAGAATGAGCTTCAAATAATATTCATTTTTCCATTTTACCTCAAACCAATTTTGAATTACCACAAAGCGCCCTTGAAGGGTTGAAATTTGTATTGAATTGAGCTAACAAAAATGAGCTTAACAAAAATATTATTAGGGCAAAAATCAAATATGTTGGCACAAATTAAAAAACAATTAAAATATTCATTTCATTCATTTTGAATCTCTCCATTTTTATTTTAAATATTAATATTTCCATCATCAACCCCCAAACAGGGTCTTCGATGTTTTTTTACCTGAAAGCCCAGCAATTCCTCCCCTATCCAATTTTGTTCGATTCGGCACCAATGCCCCTCCCCCATTCTCATTTTTTCTTAATTAACTTTAAAATTGTTTCCTTCCAATCAAAGTTCTTTCTTTTTTATCCAAATTTTCTCTGCATTTTTTTGTGATTCCTTTATTTTAATTTTCTTTATCATTTTGTATTCAAATAATTGAAGAATAAATAAATTAATAATAAATATGAAAATGAATTCAAGTATTTTGGCAATTAACTTCGGTGATCACCCTCGAAATGCCACCTTGTTGATAAACCCATTGGCCATTGACACAATCCAATGTGGCGGTCACTACGGTGCCAGTTGGATTTATTGGTCCTCCTTGATTCACATTGAACTGTGATTAATTCAATTAAAATTTCCTCATGAAAATGCCAAAATTGCCTGCATAAATGTCATTCCCCCGGCCAATGCAGTGCAGGTGACCATAATATGTTGGCATCCATTTGCATCAATTGTAATGCCCGAAACTGTCTAAAATGGGGAAAATAGACAAACAATGGAAAAAATGGGTACCGGAGTAGTGGAAGTTGTCCCATCCCCGGGCGTTAATGTCAATTGATTTGCCATGCACATGGCACAATCTAATTAATTATTTATTAATTTGAATTTAATGGACAACATTAATTCAATTTACCTTGCCTTGGCACATTCGGTGTGGAAGTACAGGCCCAGGCATTCCCGAAAAGAAGGCACAAAAAGTGAAATGCAAAATTAATGAAAGAAATGCAATGGTGGGCTGCCTTCATTCTCCTTTCATGCATTTTCATTATTCGGTTTTGATTCAGGAATAATGGAAGGAGGAAATTGCCGGAATTCCACAATTGGATTTACTCTCCGCATTCGCCTTATTATTTCTCCCTCATCATTATATTACCCAACAAAAACCCAAAAAGGTGGACGGCTAATTTTGTGGCGCAACAATTTGTGGAAATGTGAGAATGAAAAGAAAGTAAAAGTTGGATTAGAATGATCCTTTTATTTTTCTAATTAATTCAATTCATTATTTCTAGGCCAATCCCCCCATCTAATTCTCATTTATCTTTCATTATAATTTTGAGGATTTTAAATGATTAAATTGAATTGAATTGGTGAGGCCATCCACCTTCCAATTCCAATCATTTTTTGTGAATAGTTCTCGAATTATTTGGTAAATTTAATTATAATTATCAAGATATAAAGAATTTTCCTCCCTTTAAAATGATATCAAAACCATTAAAATTGGTTCAATTTGAGCAAAGTTATTTTACTTTTTAAAAATGGATGAATATTGGAAAATAATTAAAGGAAACACAAATCACAAATTTTCCCTAGTTGCAGCCATAAGAGAGAAACGGTAAGTATTTCATTTGTTGAAATGGACCTGCGGCTAAATCACAAATTGATTCCCTCGTTTATAGTTTTAGCTATAAGATAAAAGAGAATACGATATTTCACAAAAAGAAATGGACTCTGCGGCTATACAGTAAATTAAAAGAAGAGAAAAGGAGGATATGTAAAATGTTTCCTAAAAAGTGCAAAAATAAAAGAAAAGGCGAATATTTTTTATTAGAGATGGCAAAAAACTATTATTTTTATTTAAATTTAATTTTAATTAAAAGTACTCCGGAGGGATTGTTTTCTTTCCGGAATTGTAATTGCACTTTTTTCCGGAATTGTAATTGCACTTTTCTTTCCGGAATTGTAATTGCACTTTTCTTTCCGGAATTGGAATTGCACTTTTCTTTCCGGAATTGTAATTGCACTTTTCTTTCCGGAATTGGAATTGCACTTTTCTTTCCGGAATTGTAATTGCACTTTTCTTTCCGGAATTGGAATTGCACTTTTCTTTCCGGAATTGTAATTGCACTTTTCATTCCGGAATTGTAATTGCACTTTTCATTCCGGAATTGCACTTTTCATTCCGGAATTGTAATTGCACTTTTCATTCCGGAATTGTAATTGCACTTTTCATTCCGGAATTGTAATTGCACTTTTCATTCCGGAATTGTAATTGCACTTTTCATTCCGGAATTGCACTTTTCATTCCGGAATTGTAATTGCACTTTTCATTCCGGAATTGCACTTTTCATTCCGGAATTGTAATTGCACTTTTCATTCCGGAATTGTAATTGCACTTTTCATTCCGGAATTGTAATTGCACTTTTCATTCCGGAATTGTAATTGCACTTTTCATTCCGGAATTGCACTTTTCATTCCGGAATTGTAATTGCACTTTTCATTCCGGAATTGCACTTTTCATTCCGGAATTGTAATTGCACTTTTCATTCCGGAATTGTAATTGCACTTTTCTTTCCGGAATTGTAATTGCACTTTTCATTCCGGAATTGTAATTGCACTTTTCTTTCCGGAATTGTAATTGCACTTTTCTTTCCGGAATTGTAATTGCACTTTTCTTTCCGGAATTGTAATTGCACTTTTCTTTCCGGAATTGTAATTGCACTTTTCTTTCCGGAATTGTAATCGCACTTTTCTTTCCGGAAAGGTATTGTAATTGTAACCCTCATTCATTCACTCATTTCATTTCATTCAATACATTTTTCAATGAATTCATTCATAAATATTTCCGCTGGCATTCTGCCCTTCCCAATTCCAATTCACTCATTTCCTCAAATTCGCTTATCATTTGGCCATACTCCTTCCATCCATTCTCAGCCCAATTCAATTTTCATCCTTCATTTTTTATAAATAATTTTGGCATTAAACTATAATAATTTTCCCATCATTTTCGGTCAAAATGGGAATAATTGGAAATGAACCGAGAAAGGAGGAGGAGAAAAGGGGGGAAGGGAGGGGAATTGTTGGGGGCGGCAGTACTCATCAAAATGAACAACAATTGCAATCATCCTCCCAAAATATTTCAATTATTTCATCGATGATGTTGGTTGAACAACCCACAAAAATGTTGATCAGCAGAAATGCAAGTGGAGGAGGAGGGGAAAAGGCCGAAATGAGGGAATTGTTCCTGCGGATGGATCCGTCCATTCGAGTTTCGAGGTGAATTTTGGATTGGGCCAAAAATTGCCATTTTTATTTGGAATTGGCCACCAAATTCAGATCAGTTCGCGCAGAATGGATTTTGGACCATTTGAATTGTCCAATCGATTTGGCCGCAGAAAGGTCGGCCAAACAGAAGGTTTTTTGGCAATTTTAATTCATTTCGATTGAAAATGCCCACATTTTAAAAGGGCCTTTCACTTTTCGGTTTTGTGCCTGGTCCAGTAAAATTGGCCAAGGAGGAACGTTTTCGGGTTGGACAAAACACAGGCATAACATTTTTGGCCGATTGCTATCGAATTGCATTTGTGCTCGATTTAAGTCCATCCTCATTTGTTATTGTTCGTTTTTGAACCATTCTTTGGATACTATTTCCCAATTTAGGATGATTTTGGCTGTGTCCTTTACATCCGGCTCATTCAAAATTTAATAAAATGCCTTCGAAGTGTCGTTTCCAAGGTTTTCCCCCTCCAAATTCATCTCAATCCACATTTTTTTATCCCTCCAAGGCCTCAATTCCCGGTTCCCAATCTGAATTTCGTCCCCGAATTTGTGTTTCCATTTGTGCCTTTAGTCCATTTCTTTGTTTTGTGGAGGAAAATGTTTATTCCAAATCATTTTAATTCCTTTCAAAATTAGCCCCATTCACAGATTTTGATGCATGGAATTTTGTTGAGTCCGGAAACAATCGATTCAATTGTTAGCCAATTGTTGGATCGGCTCAAAATGTTCATTGATAAACTCATTCAATTCTCCCAACCGCATATGAGGGAATGGAGCAGTGAAAGAAGGCGAAATAGAAAGAATGGAAGCAAAATGGCCGAAAATGATACCCAAAATTCGGCAATTGGAATTGGCACTGACCGAGGATTCATTCAATCCGATTGGGCCTTAATTTTCATGTTGAGAATGGGACTAATGGCCGTTCAAATGATGGGCCAAGCCGGGAAAAGTTTGGCCAAAATTGGTAACCCAAAAATTGTGTGCCATTCAATAAATTTGCCACAGTTTTGGTCACCGACGGTGTTTGTGGTGTTTTGGACCAAAAGGCATTGCAGGGAATTCTCAGCCAACTTCGCCTCAATTCCATTTCCTGTTCATTTTTGCAAATGCCAATTGGCTCATTGCGTGGTCCGGTGCTTGGCCATGTTGGATTCCCGGAATTATTCAATTTTATTGCCACAGCCACTTTTGGCTCATTTCTCCTTGAAATTGATTTGGACGGGCCAAAAGGATCGGATGGACTCAATCCCGTTCAAAGGGCCCTTTTGACATGGAATTTTCGAAAGGGAATTGCGGGTGGCCAAATGTTGATGGGAAAAAGTCCATCGCCCCAAATGGTGGAAAGCAGTGGGCAACATTTTCGGACAAAGTTTCTTTTTAATAAGGAATATAATTAATGAATGAATGAATTATTCCAGCCATGTTCGGAATAAATGCATTTCTCGGCAATATGAAACATTGTTGGGCCGATTATTGGCCATTCGATTGAGGGAAGGATTTTCGATTCGGCAAATTGATGAATTGCAAGGGAATAATAAAGGATGGGGTGGCGAATTATTGGATGAACAACAACAATCAGTGAATTTAATGATTCGTTTGAGTTTGTGTTGGCGGCCACAAATCAACATTGAATATTGCATTTGTGGGCCAAAACCGAGGATTGGCCAAAAGAAGGCAAAATTCCATGTTGACATTTTTGTTGAGGCCCAATTACATTCGCCGATGGCAAATTTATTGGGCGAAAAGCAGGACCCAACTTCGCTTCGATCCGCCTTAATTGGGTACAAAAATGAATGGAAATTAATTAATTTATTTTGGCAATAAGATTGCAAGAAGGGGACACACTTTTGATGCATTTGAATTCATTCAATTCCGACTTGAATTATTGGGAATTGCCAAAAGAGGTGGACAGATCGGTGGCCATTTTTGAATATAAAAGGGCCATACAAAAATTGGCATTGGCCGAAAGATATGAGTAGGAATTAGCATTGAATGGCAAATTAATTAATTAATTGAATTATTAGGGCATTGGCCAAATCAAGATTCATTTCCTATTGGCAACCATTGTCCACAATTGATGAAGGATTATGGTATTGAGAATTAATTATTCCATTTATTTTTGTAATATTATCACAAAATAAAGGCAAAAATGGATGCATACTCATTCAATTCGACTCATTTTGGCCCATGACCAGCCATTGCCGGAGAGAATATTCACTCCACAAAGCAAAGGCCGTTTTGTGCAATGTTCGGCCGAAATGGCCTTCAATGAATTACACAACCATTTGAGGAAATGGGCCACTTTTGCGTTGGTCAAAGAGCAAATTTATGTTTGCCTAATCCACGAGGAGCCAAATGAAAAGTTACAAACAATGATTGGGGGGGGGGGGGGGGGAATTAATATTTTTGTTATTTAAATTGAAGTCGCGCCAAAAAGAGCAGCGGAATGAAGGCACCGGACCAATTTTGTTTGATTCGGACATCGTTGGATATTCCTTGCGTTGTAATTCGAATTTGCTTTCCACCGGGTGTGGCTGCCCAAACTCGCGATGAGGTTGCCAAAACAGGAATTTTAGTGGATTAATTGGTCTGTTGAAGGTTTTGGCACAATTCCGGGAATCTTTGGGAAAACTTCGAATTATTCGAGAAACGCAAACATTTTTATTGAATGGAGAGGAAATGGCGATGGACGGACAAATTCGACATTTTCATTCAAAAACAATGGTTTTAAATATTTTTGTATATTTTGAATTAATTCTTTAAAAAGGAAGTGCCATCAGTTTATTTAGTCCAAAAGCCATTTGAGCGAGTGCTAATTCGATATAGGGAAATGCCCCAAAAATTGGATCAAATAATTTGCCTAAAATGGACCGAATCAATGCAAGAAGTAAACAAAACAATGGAATGGGGGAGAATATTCCCATTTTAGGCGGCACAGATGATTTTACACAATGCGGTTTCCAAATTTTTGGCCTGTAAACGGCAAGTCTGGCGAATTCGTGGCATTTTCCTCAAAAATGTTGTCCCTTCACTTCCGTCCATTGAATTCATTTTGCAAACATTATTACGGTCAACAATCCCCTCCCCCCTCCAATATAATTGCCCTTTAGACTTCGATTGAATCAAGGATTCAAATTGGCTTGGAATAAAAATGGAATTGTCAATGTCCGTTCCCCCTTCACCCCCCCCCCCCCCCTCATTCAGAATTTCATTTCATTTAAGCTAATCCGGCAAGTGTCACCCCAAAAAGTGAATTCTGATGGGCAGCAGCCAATTTTGGAACAATGTGTCATTTTTGGGCCAACAATGGGTGGGGAAAATCAAATCAACGAAAAGCAGGCATTAATGATGGCCAACACTGGGACAAAACAACAAAGGCAATAAAAATTGGATAAATGGAATGTGATTTTGAGCAAATTACAGGAAAAGTTCATTGGGGGAAGAGGAAGACAAATTTGGGACATTGGAATCGGCAAAATGCACACAAATTGGATGCATTTGGCCACAAATTGTTACCGAAATTTGGAGTGAACCAATCAAACAACAAAGTGGAATTGAAGAACACCAAAATGGCATTGAAATGTCCAGAAAGGCGGTCGGTCCAATTATTCTATAAATGGGAAAATGTGGCCCTTTATCATTGGTATTGTAAAAATATTCCCCCCAAGCAACCAACTTTCCATAATAGGAAGAAGGAATTTGTTACTGCGATTATGCTCCATTTTCCCCTTCATTCATTTCCTATCAATTTCTTTTTACAGTCGCCGTCTGTCAGTCTCGTCCCAATCCCCCCCCCCCTTTCCATCCATTTATTTCCATTCCATTCTTGCCCATATTTGTCCCCTTCCTTTCGTCCATATTGAGCGGCTGGCCCAAACAGTTTTTAAAAGGGATGGGCGCCGGCTGGGCAATTCCCCCCCCCCCCCCCCCCCCCCCCCCCCTCAAATCGTACTAATCGCCTCGTTTTGATTGGGGCGAATGGAAATGGAGTAGTCCATGGGGGGAATATTAGGACACCGCAATATGGATGGATGGTTGGTTGGATGAATGTTTGGCTGGTGCTTGGGTGGATCAGCCCCCGAAGCCCAAAAAGGGACAACCGTCGACTGGCCCATTCCTCCTAGCGCCGCAAGCCACGCAGCACTGAATGATGAATGAATACCACCAAAAATGCACTCCTTCATTTTTTTGTCCTTTTTGGGAGGAAATCGCTGAAATGGACTTCCTTCCTTTATTATTTGTACTTTTCAGAAAAATATTATTTCTTCTATTTTGGATCAATTGTAAAAATTCACAAATTCTTTTATTTTGAATTGCCTTTGAAAAAAGACCACTTTCTCTTTTCCTGGGCGATGCTTTTCACGCCATTTTTTCATCCAAACTCAAAAAACATATTTGTGCTTCTTTCCACAATTCATTTTCCTCAACTTTTCCCATTCTCGGGAAATTTTGAATGTTTTCATCGTCTCTCAATATCAATATATTCTCAATTAAAAATGCAAAATCTAAAATGGTGATTAGGGAGGAGGATTCCCTCCAATTCATCCCAAAATGTTGTATTCCACTTCCAACCAAAACCAAACTATCATTCATTCATTCATTCCCCATTCCTCCATATATTCCAATTTCACCTCCATTTCCGTATTAGATGCTTATCAGTCCATCCATCCAATTCCATTTTAATTCACTTTTTTGCTTGTCCAGCCGATCATCCACTCATTCCCATTTTGCTGCTGTTCTCATTCCCATTCAATTTCATTTCGAGGAAATCTCGTCAATCTCGGCATGGAAATTATTCTCGGCTATTTTAAAGGCGTTGATTCCATTTAAACGGAATCATTTTTTATTATTCAACCAGCCAACATTTGTAATTCTCCAGCCGATTGACAGTCTCAAAACATTCATTTATGAATGTCAGTATACATTTTAGTATATTGCTGATAAGGCGAGTGGGGCACTCCCAAATTCCATCCAGCCAACCAACCGTTTTGGTTGACTCAGCCAGCCAAAACCATCCAATTTTGTGCCTTCCATCCATCCATCCAGTCACTCATTCATTCATCCACCAATCCACAAAAAAACCCCCAAAAAAATGCTTTGGCCCAATTAAATATATTTTATTCCACCAATCAAATTACAATTTATTTCGCCATAATTCGTTCTATCAATCAACAAATTCATTCGACTAAAAAAATATTAAATTTTTGACTGTGGCTCAAGTGGAGAAATGAATATCACTGTCCTTCTAAAAACCCCAAAAATGCCCAGTGAGATTCTTTTTCTCCATTTGCCTCATGGCCAACCCCAAATGGCATATTCCCTCCATTCCTATTCCCGAATTAATTCCAGCTTTTGGATGAGAATGGCATCCTCATTCGAACATTCTTCACATTCGACCAAATGATGGCCGTTTGCAATTCAAGGCTTTGGGCAGAAAAACCATTTTTATTGGACCAAATTGGCCAACAAAATGAGGAAATCATCGAAATTGAGGACAATTCAGCTGTCCAATTTTTCAATGGAGCATTCGATTTGGCAACCCTCCTTCAGAATGCAACACAACGGTAAAAAATAATTGATTGATGACGCCTGGGGACATCTAATTAAAAGAAAATACAAATATGGGAATGGGAATTTCGTAGTTTGTACCTCCACATACAGTAATACTAGTATAAATAAAAAATTAACTTACTAGTATATAAACAATTAAAAATTTTAATTAAAATATAAAAAATGAAAATAAATTTTGGCCTTTATTAATGAGGTCAATTTTATTTGAAAAAACTGGAGAAATTTCCGGAAAGAGAAAACACATTTTGGCGAACATTTTCCGGAAAAGGAAAACACATTTTGGCGAACATTTTCCGGAAAAGGAAAACACATTTTGGCGAACATTTTCCGGAAAGGGAAAACACATTTTGGCGAACATTTTCCGGAAAGGGAAAACACATTTTGGCGAACATTTTCCGGAAAGGGAAAACACATTTTGGCGAACTCCGGAAAGGGAAAACACATTTTGGCGAACATTTTCCGGAAAGGAAAAACACATTTTGGCGAACATTTTCCGGAAAGGGAAAACACATTTTGGCGAACATTTTCCGGAAAGGGAAAACACATTTTGGCGAACATTTTCCGGAAAGGGAAAACACATTTTGGCGAACATTTTCCGGAAAGAAAAAACACGTTTTGGTGAAAATTTTACAGAAATTTTTGTTTCAATGATCAAAATGATTAATTTAATAAATATTTTATTTTCACTTCCTAATAATTTAAAATGATTTTTTACTGTTGTGACTTGTGAAGTGTCCAAATTTGTATTTTTGTAGAGATGACCATTGAATAGTGATTTCTGATTTGTGATATTCCCTCGAACCAATTGATTAATGTAATTTTTATTAAATTTTTCCCTCGTTGTCAGAGAGCTGATGCTGCTGCCGGCCATGGGATACGGTATGGAAAGGGGGAAAGAAAATATAAGCAAACAAATGAATGAATAGATTTGATTTTTTGATTGATTTAGCTGAAAATGATCCACATTCATTGACACGGCTTTCATTCCTTCTGAAGGGACTTCAGCAAGAATTGACCGAATTTTGTGATTTTTGCATGGAATTTTCAGACGATGAATTCTTTGGGGGCATTTTGGCTGAATTGGAAATGTGTTTAGGAATTCAGGAACATTTTAGGAATGATGACATGGATTTGTATGATGAAAATGATGATAATGAGGGAGGAATGGAAGAGGAGGAAAGGGAACAAGCAATTGAGGCAAGGGATTAATGCTATTTATGATGGGATTAATGGATGATTTATAGGCAGAATTGGAACAATTGTGGCGAATGAATTTGCCGCCAGAAAAGGAGCCACCACCCGAAAGATTGACATTGCCGGCGAGGCCACCACCGGCATCATCCCCTCCTTCACCACTTCCTTTGGGCCGGCATTTCTCCACAGGGCAACACATTTACCCTTATAGTTATCAACAAAAGGAGGTGGCCAATTCAATTCCAAATTCGCCAACCCCGAAAAATGCAATGAAAACTACATTCATTTTGCCAAAGAATTCGGAAAGGGAAGAGGACGAAGACAAGTGCCAATCCAGGAATTTATTTTCGGAATCGGCAGATTCCCGCGGGGGAATGAGGAAAAAGAAAGGACAAAAACAACAACAAAATGTGATGATTGGTGAAGAAAAACAACAAATATTGTCGATGATTTCGGCCGCCAATCAAAGGTCAACATCGGTGCCATTGCTTTGGGCAAATGAAATGAAAGTAAAAATGGGAAAAATGAATAATAATAATCGGCCACAACAAATGATGGGCCATAAAAGATTGGAGCAGAAAAGGGCCAGCATTGGGGGTCAAAAATCGGCAAAAATATTTGGTGAATTGTTGGCAATTGAGTGAGTGGACATTTTATTGGAATGAAGGGAATATTCATTCATTTTAGGGAACCAAAAAAGAAATTATCGGCCCCATCCACCTCAATGATGAATGAATCAAATTCAATTTGTTCCCCACGGGATTCCGGCCAACAAAAATGTCAACAACAAAAAATAATGCAAAAAACCCTTCGAATTTATGCAAAAAGACTGAATGAATGGGGAATTGTGATTTACGTGATGGCAAAGGATGCCAGGGTTTGTCGAACATTGATGTCAAAAACAATGCCGAATACATTCCCTGTGATGGCATTCTTCTGCGATAAACCAAAAATGGCAAAACATTTTGTGGAAAATATGGCCGACGGTCAATTGAGGCCGATGGAACCGTGGATTGTGGAAAATTTTGGCATAAAATCCGAATTGAGTACATTGGCAAATTTGCAGAGACAAATTCAGAAAAGGGAAAATTTGGGAGAACGAAGAAGTGGATTTGGAGGGGACAAAGGAGAATTGGACGCTTTTTACCTGATTGGATGTTTTGCGGCCGCAAATGCCAGAATAATTGAAATGGATTTGGAGGAATTGGCCTCACAATATTTGCCCCAATTTGATTTGGTCGATCATTGTGAAAATGTTTTTGAGGAATTTTTGTTCACAAAAGCCTTCATTGGCACAATTTACACATGCCTAGGGCAACAATTATTTGTGCCCTCCGGCGTATTGTCGGAAGCATTGGATTATCGTTGCGAACATACGAATATTGAAATTGGCCCAATCAATGAAATTCTCAAGGACACTTGTTCACATTTGGGAGGCAATAATAAGGAGGAGGATGAAGTAATTAAATTAAATTAAAACATTTAATTTATTCCATTAGCATCAGCAAATGATTCTGCCCAGCAAAAGGCATCATCGCCATTCCTCTGCCTCATCAATTTCTTCCTTTACATCATCTTCTTCTTCTTCTTCTTCCTCTTCTTCATCTTCAAATATTTCACCTTCAAAAAGGTTTATTATTTTATTTGGTTATTTCCATCTTTTCCTCAATCAGATCATTGGGTTTTGGTGTTTCCTCGTCGATGGGTGGTCGAAGCAGTGGAGAGGACACCCTTGTAATGGCCGAAACACCAATTGATGCCAAATCACCATTTCTTGGCCAAAATTGTGCCAATCAATTGGAGGATTTTCGAAATGCTTTTGAGCAACTTCTTCGCCGTCACAATTTCCACCGAATTCCTGGCCTCCCCGACTATTTTTTCTATTGGCCTCAAAATCAGCAGGAACATTCGCTCAGTTCATTCAATTTGCCAGGCCTTGAGGATTACATCCAAAGTTGAATTCCCTCCTCATTTCATTAATTTCGTCCTTTTTGTTTAGTCACCCTTCCCACCGAATTTTCGCCACCTCAATCCGCGCATTTTAGCCAAATTGAACCAAAAATGAGTGCATTTTCAAGGCACAGTTCAGCAAGGAATACGGGCAAAGAAAGGAGGACAAGAAAGGTATCGACTTCGGCCGGATCAATCGCCGGAGGCAAAAAACAAAATTCGACGGAAACAATGAGAAGGGAAACGGAGGAACAAACCGAAATGGGATGTGAGTGCGGGTTTGGGATAAAAGATAGGCAAAAATGATTCAACAAAATTGGTGGGAATGATCATTGGAAATATTCCCCTATATCCTCATTTAAACTTTATTTCCTTAATTCATTCTTTTAGCCATCCAAAGTCGTTGTTCTGGTTCAAGTTCGACTTCATGGGAACAAAGGGATGAGGAGGATGAGGCGGACAGTGAAAAAAGCAGTTTAGCCGGTGAACTCCTTTCCGAACATTGGCCTTTGTTCATCCAGGCAATCCAATCAAATTAAATTGAATTAATTTATATCCAATTTCCACTTCAGTTTTATGTGTCCATTCAGCAACAATCCTCTGACCAAAAGGAGAATTGCCCAATTGAATTCATTCCAAATTGTTTAAAGCAAATTTTTGATCGAAATTCCAATTTGAGGAGAATAAATTTGGGCGAAAGAAGCAAACATTTCAGATTGGGACAACTCAAAATTAGCATTGATATGTTCGATTTTAATTAATGGAAATATTTGAATATTTGTTTTGAATGAAGGTACATTTTGACGTGGCCACTTCCCTCGCATTGTCCATTTGAGGAACAACAAAATCAATTGGGGGATGAGGATTCAATGGGGGCGACGGTGGCCGAACATTCTGCTGGGCCATTGGAGGAGGAAAGGGAGAGGGGAAATGTGGCCGAATTGGAGGAATTATTCGGGGGAAGTGATGGGGCCGAATGGATCCAAAAAAGGGCAAAAGGGATTAATCAGCAACAATCGGGCGATGAAATATTCGAAAGGAAGGTGGAAATGTTGAGACAAATTCCCACTGAGGAAAGACGAATGCTTCGAAGGTTGCAGCGAAATGTGCAGAAAATGCTGAAAACTGAGTTAGTAAAACAATGCAAATTATGCTCAAATTCCCCATTTAAAGGCACATTTTAATCACTTCGCGGGCATTTGCATCCAAACAGGACATTGGAACCCTTTTACGGGTTGTCCAATTCATTCGGGAGGAAGTGGATGGCCGAGGGGCGGCAAATGCCCGAACGGGCACGGAACAGACGGTGGCACGATTTGAAATGTGCAACAAAGAATTGGTTTTTGTGACTGAACCGGAGGATGGATTGAGAAGATTAGCGGCAAAATTGGATGGAATTCAAGTGGAATATTGCGAATTGAGGCAAATGCCAAAAGATGTCGGGGAATGCCAATTTGAATTGGAATCATTGATGGACTCAACAAAAATGCTCTTCTACAGTTGTGGGGTGGAAAATATGGAGGGTTTTGTACGAACGAGGCATGAATCGATCAAACAAATTGGAAAAACATTTAAGGTAATTATTTATGTTATTGGGGATTAGGCCAATTTTGTGTTTTTAATAGCGAAACAATCGAAATGAACAAAAACGAAGAATGGAAGGAGAGGAGGAAGAAGAAGAAAATGGAGAAGAAATCATCAATTCCGGCGATGGTGGTGGAGGATTAATTGAGGAAGAAGAAGAGGAGGAGGAAGAGGAAAAGGAGGAAGCATTCTGTAATAGTAGTACAACGGTGGAGGAAGGTGGCACAATTGCGGAATTGACAATGCCATTGAATGATTTGGATGAGGAAAATATTTTGCATCCAAATGATTTGACCCTAAGGCATATTCAAGAGGCGATTGATGTGGGAAAAGGTGGAAGAAACCGTAATTGGACTGTCAACTGGGCGACGTCCCAATTGGGCGACAGCGCTTGTAGCTAATTAAGGTCTAAACCGATATTGATGCTTTTGGTATTGAATTAAAGAGCTCACTTCCGGCTATCGATAGATATAAAATTTATTTGGATTGGTTAAGATTTGATGGAATTGTGTTTCAAAAACTGCGAAAAATTCGCAAATTAGTAGTCTTATATAATGGTTTTTAAGTACAACTCTGCTAATTCTGAACCAAACTAAATAAATTTTATATCTATCGATAGCCATAAGTTCGCTTTTTAATTTCCTTAATGAATTACAAGTGCCGTCGCCCAGCTGGACATCGCCCAGTTGTAGCGTACCATAATAATTTATATGAAGGAATGGAGAATAATATTAAATTAAGATAATTTAATTGGCAATGGTGGAACATCATTGGTTGAACGAAAACAACTTTTACATGATTTTTGGTTGATTATTCAAATTGAGGCCGGAGGAGGCGATTCATTGTTGGCTGTGAATATTTATTTTTGTCAAAGGCATTCCATTTTTTGTTCCTTTTTTTATTGTATTTTTTGGTTGAAGGACTTTTCTATTGCACGACCAATTATTCGAAAATGCTTGCCGAATTGTGGATGAACAAATTCGATTGGTTAATCAAGAATTATTGCTGGAGAAAATGCATCAAACGGAGGAATGCGACCAACTCCTTTTGGACCATGATAATCGACAAATTGGCGGAATTGGATTGGATTCAGTGCGTCAAAGCAATGCGGCGACTCGATCAGCACAAAATGTTCCCGGGGAGGCTTTGTCCCGTCCTTCATCCAAATTCGCACAAAATAGGCCAAGTTCATTACTGTTGGAAGGAGAGCAGCCGCCGGAGGCAGTCAAATTCCGGCAAATGGCCGCCCCCAACCATGCACGGAATAATAGTTTAACATGTAAGTAATGAAATGATGGGAATGAAATGAACCAAAATAATTCATTCATTTAGTTTCGGATGAGGATGAACATTCGGAAGTGAGCGAATTGGCCAGGTACAAATTTAGGCCAGGACATTTTGCCTGCCAAATGGTTTGGCATCAATGGTTCCCAATCCATCCTCGCCTCAAAAGTTGCGACATTGGTTTGTAAAAAAAGAGGAGGAATGTGCCAATTATTTTCATCCAACCATTTATTAGGCTTCAAAGCCCTTCGCCTCGGTCTCGAGGGTTTGGCAGTTCGGAATCGATCGAATATGTACGTTTATAAGGAGCAAAATGGAAATGTAGTTTATATGCGTTTGCATTGCACCGAAGAATCGGTGTTGGCCAATATTCCGGCCAATGGTGGTCCATGGGAGGAAGAAGTGCGCCAACATTGTCCACAATGTATCCTTTTGGCCGTTCATGGAGTTCGCAGTCCAGGAGAGGAAATCACCGTTCAACTTCGATCAGTGCTGCAAAGGCGACTGAATTCGAGGACATTGGAGGAAATTCAGAATGCATTGTTGAAGAATGCCCACATCAGACTTGAATGGAACGATATAAGATTCATTCAAAAGGATCCGGCAAAGCCCTTCTCGATCTTCTTCTTCACAATTCCCCAAATTGCCCAAAGACATTTGGGTTCTGTCAAATATTATTTGAGCCAACAAATGCTCACTTTTTGCATTTCGTTCGTCGCCCTTTATTTTCAAATAGTCTTTTCATCCATTTTGCTAAATTTTAGGCCAAAATTCCGGGAACAAAGTGGCGTCCATCACAATTCCCATGGTCGTGCCAAATATTCGGGTGGTGGAAATAGTAGTCGATACTTCAGCGGTGGTGGCACATCGCTGGCCCTTTCATTAGCTGGAACCCCAACAATTGAGCAACAACCGCCGCCGCCCTCCTCACAACAATTCAGAATGGATTCACGCGAAATGGTCAACAATTTTTCATCTTTTAAATTCTGATTTATAATTGTAATTGCGAATAGTAAATTTGTGTTTTCTATTTTAATTTATAATTTTAGTTTATTTTTTAATCATTTGAAGGTGCCTTTGCATTCCTTTGTGCCATATGCTATTCCGGATATAGCTCAAAATCCGCCAAATTATTTGCCAACTTTCTATTTGGTCAACAAACCGCCTGGCGAAGGCAAAAGGGATACAGGTGTGCCCAGCAGCAGAAAGGGGAATATGAAGTAAATTTAAATAAATAGGAATTGCTTGCTTGGAGGTTAAATTGATTGATTGGGAGGGAAAATTGGTGGAACAAACGGAAGAAGGCCGATTGGATGCGGAAAGCCATTCACTGCTTTATCCGGGTGTTCCCTCCGCTATTGACACTTTACAAAAAATGGCCAGATTGCATGAATTGAGCAGATGCATTCAAGTGGAAAATCCATTTGAATGCTCACAAATGCCTGGAATATGCGCTCTTTTTCAATTCAATATGTGGCAAAATGGGAATGTTGGCGTCGAGGAGTTGCAAGCTCGATTGAAAATGTAAAAAAATTGATACCGATTCATACCTAATTAATTTTATAGGTGTGTTCAACAGGCAGTCTGCGATTTGGTCACCGAATTTGGCCTCCTTTCCAGCACTTTATTCGACAATTGTCCAAGCCCAATTCGATCCAAGGCACAATTCTCCCATTCATTCGTCCTTTTAATTGCCCATTTTTAGGCAGGTTCATTCAGTGTTGCCAGCTCCTCTTTGGGGGTTGTTCAGCAACAATCAAACATTAAACCTTGTCCATCTGAATTGCCAATTCCCCATTCTTTGATTGATGCTCCTTCCTCCAATCCTCCACCAATTCAATCATCCCCCGTCAAAGCATTCCAACAATCATTGGGTAATTCCCAATTCATGTTAATTTCCAATATTCCATTAATTTTATCAGTAAAATCCGATGCCATTTTCCATCCTCAACCCCTTCGTCATCCGGTCACCGTTCCATTGCTCAATCGCACCAATCAAAGGCCACTTCAATCGCCCATTCAATTTGCCAATGCACCTCCACCTCCACAACAACAAAAAGTGCTATTCCATCAAGAGAGTACCGGCGAATTATTACGTGCCGATTTTGTGATTGCTGCCGACGATTGGTTCAGCCATGTAATTAATGAGACAAAGGGTTCACCTGAAATGAGCCATTCCGTCCGAAAATATCAATTCCGTTTGGATTGTGATGCATCAGCAAAAAAAGTGAATTAAGTAATTCCCATTTATAAAAATTATGTTCCCCAAAAGATCATTCAAATTGTCCATGATCGACTCAAAATGGTGTTGAAGACGGAAAGGGTGGTGATTTGTCGGAGTACAATGAATGAGGCAACATTGACCAATCGAAAAAGACTCCAAACAATTCGTTCATTCACCTCACTTTTGGAACCAACAGAAAGGGATTTGGGCAGAAAGGTGGCCAACAATGGGGAAGAGGAACAACTTGAAATGGCATTATTGGCATTCAATGAACAATTTGACCAGAGAATGGCCCCAATTGGGACACAACAACAACAAATTGACCCTGTCGGAATGGTGCCGGCAGCGAAAATTGCTGAACAAAGTGAGTGCAAAAATTATAATTAATTCTGCCAAATTTGTTTTTGTGTGAATTGTTTTCGGTATTTTTTGGTTTATTTAAATATTTGTTTTTTATCCACTTTTGTGTTCCCTTCTCACCCTTCATTTGTTCTCATTCAATGCAGCTTCCCCGGAACGTGGAAGGCTGTCGAATAATCATCAAAATAATAAAACGGTGATGGATGGGAATGGGCCGGAAGTGGGGCGAAGGGCCACAATGATGAGCCAACAACAAAGGGAAACAGTAATAAAGGGTGAAAGAATGGATGAGGAGGAGGAAATGCGAATTTGGCGCAATTCAATGGAGCCAATGCAGGCATTTGCCCGTCGAATGTCCTGTGTCAGTTCATTGGGCTGTTGGCGTTCCGGGGCTGGAGCCAACCATCATTTGATGCTTCGTTCCACCACCCCAACCCAAAATGACCATCCAATGGCCGGCGGAGGTGGTCCACCATCCCCGACGGCAACAAGTAAGCCAAAAATGCCAACAACTTTTTTGCTTGCCCTTTGCACTTGGCCATTGTATTTTATTCTGCTTGGTCCTTTTCTGTGTTTTTGTTTTTTTCTTTTCCTTTTCCAATTTTCAAATCGCTTTTTCAATTCAAATATTCTTCATATTTTTTCTCTTCAATTTTGAAGGTAGCCTCAGCAAATTTCTTCCCTGCCTGAAGCCATTTATTCCTCGTCAACGACTTCTGTATTTGACCATCCGCGGGGAAACAGTCAATTTATTTCTCTACAATTACACAAATGAAGTTGTGTCAAAAACACGCGAAATTGTCGAAAGGGCAACACTTTGGCACAATGCACGGTCACGTTTATTGAGGGAAATTGGCCTTCACAAAATGGGAATAACACATTTGTCAACATTGAAAAGCGAAGATGCAAAATATAATTCATATTTATTGTTGACTTGGATGGATCCGGAAACATTGATTAATAATGATTATCCGGTGGATTCATTGACGACACCGGATTTTTCAAATATTCCACGAATTTATGCCCAATTATTGTTAAAATTGTATCAATTTGCAGGTGAATTTGATGAATGCCCGAATATATTCTATTCATTTATGTTTAGACCCAGCATTTGTGGCCAAACATATTTCAGTGAATCCATTCGAAGACCAAACCCAACAAATGTTGGCCCTTCGAGAGGATATTCGCTCTATGTTGAATGATCATCGACTTTATATGGAAGTACATCAAGAATTAATTGGTAAAAAGGAATTGAATATGTCCGAAGAAATGCTCAATCGATTGATCAGTCATTGCCATTTAGTTTGTTCCTCTCATCTCTAAACATTTATGCAAATTTTGTGCAGGTTCATTTTGTGCAAAGTCCATTGTTAGTTTTGCCAAGTTGGCGACGAAAAGTGGCCACAATCCGAGGAGGCATTGCTGATTTTGATATTCCTTGCCGAAAGCACAGTTTCCAATCAATTCCGGCTAATGGAAAGACCAAAACCAACAAAAAGTTGTCCAATCCTCCTTTCAATAATTCAATCCATTTTATAGCCCAACCAATAATAATTCTTCACCTCATCGTTGTTCTTCCTCAAAAATTGGTGCAAATTCCATTGAGGATGAGCCGTGTTCAGGCAGAATTCAGCAAATGTTATTGGAGGATTATACAAATTATTTACGGTCAATTGGCCTTTGCCTTCTTCAAATCGAGTCCAAACAAATGAATTCCTCTTTAATTATTCCAATTTGTTTTTAACAGAAAAATGGCCGAATCTTCGTCTCATTTATTCACTCCAATCGCCGCCACCAGACATCCAAGTGGCATCCCAAATGTGGCTCCTCCCCATTCTCAATCCCCACCGGAACAATGGCTTTATTTTGCCTTGGACGGTGGCATCATTTTCATTCATTTGTGCTTCATTGCCCCATATTTTTGTATTCGGGTCCTTCAATGGAATGCTCAGCCTCAATTGGATGAACATTTACGGCCAAGTCAACAGAAAAGGGGCAGTGGAACACATTTGGACCAACAACACAGTCTTCGCCTTTTGGAGAATCAAAAGAATGAATTGGTCCGTCGATGCCATTTGCATTCATTTGTTTATGATTTTCATTTGCGAATGGTCGCCCGCTATTTGGTCGGTGAACCCCATTTTGTGCTTTTCAATCCTGGCTACAACACAAATGCATTCCTCGTTGATTTCCTTCAATATTACGGATGTAGGCCACCAAATGCTCGGAATTGTGTTTATGAAGGTCCAATTCAGTTTTGGCCCATTAAATTCCCGAATTTGCAGAGACAATTTGTTGTGCGGATTTGAAAAGTAGTCAAAATTCAATTTGGGAACATTTTTTGAACAATGAACAAATATTCGGTTGGAAAGTGATTCGATTGAAGGGACAAGAGGGAGGAGGAGATGAATTCATGTTGGTGGCAAAAGAAAGGAGGAAAGCATTTGGATTGGATTATGAATTGGTTCGGGTGATCATCAAAGGGGGGAATATGCAACAACAAAAAGAACATCAAATCACATTGAAATATTATGTACTTTTGGTCACCGAAATGATGGCACCATTCGAATCAATGTCAACAAAAACAACAATTGATTACGAAAAGAAGGCATTATTTGCACCGGACGGCGGCGAATTTACACAAATTTTGGTGCCAAACAATGGAATGGGCAGAGGAATTGGGGACACACAAATTGGTGAAAATAATTCCAGTCAAATTGAATTGGAATCATTTGGGGAAGAGGAGGAGGAGGAGGAAGATGATGATGAAAATGAAGGGAATGAAGCAGAAGAATGCAGAGTGGTTGACCATGATGAAGAGGGGATGGGGACACAAAGGCAAGAATGGAAGGGAATTGTCAATGACATTTCATTTATTTAGCCTTTTTCCCTCATCAATATTTGGGCCAATCCATCATCGACAACATTCGGCCTCCTCATCCACCACTTCACAAAAGCCACAACCAAATAATTGTTATGAATGTGTGATTGCGGCCGAATTAGACGAAAATCATCAAAAGGCAAAAAGCCGAAAACGATTTTGCTCCGGGGGATTATTGCTAAATGGCGGGGGCGGGGGTGGATTGGGACGAAGAAATGTGGCCGCCAGAATGTCATTGCCACCAAGCAGAACGAGCACAAATTCATCGTCAACATCAACAAGATTGAGACAAAGTGAGGGGACAAAATAAATATTGTATTCCCTACATTAGTGCCCCCTGAGGGGCTACTATTTTTCCGAGACCCTCTAAGTGGGGCTTCTTTAGAGGTAGTGTAGATTTCTATTAGAGGGAAGGGGGCTACGGTAACTCAAAAATTATTGGATACCGTAATCCACATTAAAATTGTAGGAAGTGATTCATCGCAACTTTCCATTGGCTCTTTGCTGATGAATTCTCCAACAAAAAGGGGAGAAGGAGGATCAACGGCAACGAAAACATTGACACCGGCGAACAGTTTGAAGGGACTTTCGGAATGGAGGGCAAATCAACCAAAAGAGGAGGAGGATGGAATTGTGGATTGGAGTAAATTGGCAGATGTGGAAATGGAAAGGAAAAATTTGGCAATTCAAAGGAATCCGCCGAGAAGACATCGAAAGGGAGGACAATCCCAGGGGAATTCATTTTGTTTGGCAGCCGCTGGAATGGCCGATGGAATTGGCCGCGAAAAGGGGGCAATTGTGCCACCGGAACAGGTCACCTATTTGCATTATTTGAGCAGCCATCAACGACGATTGCAACATTTATTGGAGGATGAGGTCCGGACAAATCAATTGGCCCAATTTGTGAAGGAGGCAGATCGATTCTGCTATGTGGATTCGGTTGCAAAACCAATTTTTAATTTAAATATATTTTTTTTTTGTAAAGTTATGGAAATGCCTTTTGACCTCTCGTTCATTCCAAATTCCCTCCCAAAAGGCCCAATCTTTGTTTTTGTCCTCGACCAGTTCAAAAAGGTTCCCAATTCCTGCCAAAAAATGTTTATTATTTATTCCTCCTCCAGCGATATTCTTTCGGAGGCAACATTCTTTGGTCGTCCATCAATTCCCTCAACAGATTTGGAACATTTCGATTTTGAGGCACTTCTCCGCGTAATTGGCGTTGAATCGGCTGTGGAAAAGGAACCAAAATTGAGGGAATTATTGGATCGAGTAAATTGGCCAAAATTGTGCCGTTTCCTCGTTCAATTCTATGAACCCGAAAGACGGTGCCGTTTCTTTGAATGTCAACCATATTCGGTCAATTCATTTAAATTGTGTTTAATTTTATTTTTTTATTTAGTATTTGGTCATCACAAATCCACAATTCCTTGATTCGGCCGCAATGTTTCGGCACAATTTGCCCAATGATTGCATTGAATTATTCCTCCTTTTCAAACAATCTTCCCATAAATTCGATGCCCAAAATGATTCATTTTCGTCAAATTCAGTCAGAAAACTTTTTGAAGAGGTTTTTCGGCCAAAAATTTATTTTATTTAAATAATCAAAAATTCAGGTGATCTCGTGCCTTTGCGCATTCCAATGGTCAAATTTGCTACAAAATCCCCCAAATTTAATGTGAAAATTACAAAAATATATTTTTATTCTTTTTATATACCTCAATTCACACATTTCTTATCGAATTTGATAAATATTTATTTTTTATAATAATACAAATCAAACAATGATCATTATTCACTCAATGAAAATATTTGACAATAATTTAATCCACCATAATTCAATCATTATTATTTTTGATTGAGAGGGCATTGTACCGGTGCCGTGCAGCATCACAAAAGGGTCATCCATTCATTCCCTCAATTCCTAATTTTCATTCTACAAATTTCCAATTCTCAATTTCCAAATTTCATTCATTTTAATTTAACCCTCAAAAATGTCCCAAAATGACCAAAAATATTCGGCAATTTTGGTTGAACTTTTCTCGAGTCCCTATTCCGAATCATATTGGAGCAGAAAGGCGAGAATACGAGTGCTGGAATGGGAATTGAGTCCGTTGGATCATAAAGTTTGAATGGATGGATGAATGAATTAATTAATCAATTAATTAATTAATTTTACAGTTACTCGAATTCGATGTTTCCTTCAAATATAGCCATGCGAAGGATTTGGCAGACAGTGCAAAAAGAATGTTCGTTGATAATTCAAATAAATTTAGAATAAATATTTGGCAGATTTGAGGCGGACAAATCCAATGAAAAAGTGCGCCAAAGAATTGTGCAATTCTTTTCGGTTTTGTTGAATACTTTGGACAAACAATTCTCAATGGGTAGGGGAATGGGGGTTATGGCCAAAATGAATGGAAAATATTTTAAAAAGAATTGGTCAACGAATTGGGAATGGAAATTTTGCATGAAATGTTCTTTTATGCCTTCCCGGAACAACGAAATTCGACAAAGGGCAGTTTACAGGTTGGACCAATTGAATTCCAATTAAAATTCCAATTTCTCCATTTAAAGGTTTATTTGCTTTGTGCCAATAATCAGCCACAAAGCCTTTCGACCATCGCTGTTCGTTCTACCTTAATTCCCATCTTTCTAATTCTAATTAATTCATTTAAATTCATAGACTAAATTATTTGCCTATTATTTGGGGGCCAGTGCCGAATTCCAAATGGGTCAAAAGGGCAAAAAGGAGGAAATCACTCCAATGGATGCTGTCATTTGTGAGTATTCCCTGGGGGCATATTCATTTCATATCCAATCTACCGTTTTCATTTTCAGTTTATCTTTTTGACAGTTTGGTTCAGGCCAATTTTGGTGATTTATCCGAGCATAATATTTCCCAATTATTCCAAATTATTTTGGCCAATTGTTTTGCCGATTCTTTGGGCCGATTAGCCGAGGACTTTTATAGGCAATTAGTATTAAATTCCCTAAATTTATCATCTTTACTTTAGCCAATCTGGCATTCCATGTCTTTCTGGAATTGGCCATCCCTCCGAATGTTGGCATTTTTGTTTCCCTGTCCTCGCCCAACTCTTTCAAAAACGTCAAAAACCACATTTGGCTAAATCCATGGAACCATTCCCATTTTCCAATGCCAAAATTACCCAATCATTGGAAAGAATACTGACCACTGATTCGGCTCCAGAATTATTGAAAAATGCTGAATTTGTGCGATTTGCCCTTTGTTGGGCCATGGCCTCGCCCATTCGGAACACCCAAATTGGTTGGTTTCAAATGAATAGTACACAATTTATTTATTGTTTTATTATATTATATAAAAAATAAGAGGAAAAAAAAGAAATTAGTTTAATTAATGAGAGAAGGGGGACAGTATATATTCCGGAATGCAAAAACACATTTTGGCGAACATTTTCCGGAAAGGGAAAACACATTTTTACGAACATTTTCCGGAAAGAGAAAACACATTTTGGCGAACATTTTCCGGAAAGGGAAAACACATTTTGGCGAACATTTTCCGGAAAGGGAAAACACATTTTGGCGAACATTTTCCGGAAAGGGAAAACACATTTTGGCGAACATTTTCCGGAAAGGGAAAACACATTTTGGCGAACATTTTCCGGAAAGGGAAAACACATTTTGGCCAACTCCGGAAAGGGAAAACACATTTTGGCGAACATTTTCCGGAAAGGAAAAACACATTTTGGCGAACATTTTTCGGAAAGAGAAAAAACACATTTTGGCGCACATTTTCCGGAAAGGGAAAACACATTTTGGCGAACATTTTCCGTAAAGAAAAAATACATTTTTATTCTCTCAAAAACAGATCCTTTCCATCAATTTGTTTGTGTTCCGGCGAATATCTTTTGGGTTGATCCAAGCGGATTGGAATATTTTTGGGTTTACAATTTGGACGCAGAAGAGGAAGATTCACCAGCAGAAATTGAAATGGAGGACGAGGCCAAAAAAACTATTCGGGTTAGTTTTGGGAACTAAATGGCAATGAATTCCAACTTTGAGCAATATTACTTATTCATCAAATACATTCTCATTTTATTCATCATCAATTTAATAACAAATTAGCTACAATTATTTGATCAGATCGATGCCCATCTTTTGCAACCAATTCGTCTTCTCAATTCCATTTTTTCCTCTGGGCCAGAGGCTGAAAGAGAATTGGCCAATTTGGGAATGGCCAATGCTCATTCCATCATTTTGTTGGCATTGATGGCCTCACAAAATTGGAAAAGGGCAGCCGAATTGGTCAATGTATGTCCTCCCAATCATTCATTCTCATTATGTTAAATTTCCAGCGTATTGAATCTCAAAAAATTGCTGAATCCCAATTGTTAATTCTTCATCTCCAAAAATTGCAAATTCAAATTGGCCTTCGCCAACTTAGCCAATCCTTTAAATTATGCTTGAATTTGCTGGCAAATTCCGAAATTCACAAAGACGATGACAATTTTGGTGAATTTCCAGCTCAAATCGTTTCCCAGGTGAACAATGCCCATTCAATGAATCCATTCCATTATTAAAGGAACCGCATTGGGTCAAATTCAATTCCCAACGCGATGTTCCACTTTTCCTTCGTCTTCTACTTTTTCACATTTGCTGGCTTGCCTTTGCCAAATGCAAATCCTCCAATAAAATACCAGAAAAGGATTCTGAATTGTTTTTCCAATCATTGATCCTTTTGGCCCAATCGTGTTGGCCACAATTCGGTTTTGGTCTTTTCCAACAAATTGCCGAACATATTTCGAATAAAGTAAATAAATTAACAAAATATTCCTCACATTAATTCATTTAAAGGAACAATTTCGATGTGCTGGCCTCCTTTCCCGCTTGAGTAATCCAATTTTGATTAGCCATTTACTTGGAATGGAACATGTCAAAATGCGTGTTTGCGCGTTTCACTTAATTGGTCGGAAATGCGCGTTTCACTTAAATTGGTCGTTTATTCTTATATTTCAATTTAGAAGGATTAAACCAAAAAAACCAATGATATTTTCAGATTCAGCGTGTTGCAAAACCCCTAAAACCAGTTTAAAAACATAAATTATCTTTGCTAAAACATCTAAAACATCAATGTTTTTGATTTAACATCTATTTTCAAACAATCAATGTTTTTGCTGGTTTAACATGTATAAATATATGTTTTTAAACTAGTTTTAAGGGTTTTGCAACACGCTGAATTCGAAAACATCATCGGTTTTTTGGTTTAAGCCCTCTAAATTGAAATATAAGAATAAACGACCAATTTAAGTGAAACGCGCATTTTCGACCTTTTAAGTGAAACGCACTAGCACCGTCAAAATGAATTTCAATTCTCAATCTGAGTATTCAATAATTTATTATTTATTTTTAAATTAATTTATTCAGTGAAATTTATCAAAATCCGGCCGAAATTTTTGAACAAATTATTGCCGAAAAGGAGAAATTGCCATTTGAGAAATCAGCGAATACAATTTTGATGGAATTTTTGAAAGAAAATGAGGAAAAAATGAAAGAAATTCTCGACAAACTTTGAATATAATTAATTAATTAATATTTTTTAATAATTAACTAATCTATTTTTTTATATAATTTCCTTCTTTGTACAATCAATTCGTCGAATAAAATGATGAATAAAAGTATAAATTGGAAATGAATCACACATTGTTGTGAACAGAGTCCACAAATTGGATAGATTACAATAACATTTTCTCACACAATTTTCCCCATTTCATTTCCCACATTTTAGCGATCGTCTTCCATAATAATTTCCTTTATTACAATTTCCCTTTAGCAATTTCTCATCGGATTTGCCCATCCATTCACTTCATTCAGACAATCTTTTTCTCGACATTTTTTAGTTTGTTCATTTCATTCATTTTCTTCGAGCCATATTAGGCTCGTTTTGCCTTTTAGCATTAAATTGCCATTTCATTTGTAATTGTATTTTTGTACATTTTCATTCTTTTTGAATGGTTTAATTACCCAAGTTTGAGGCTTTACAGATAATAAAGAATTTATTTGTATTTCATTGGCCTTGAATTTGATTTTAAACCAAAGAGGGAAACAACAGAGTCAAACAACGAATCTTAAGAATTTTGTTTGTGTTTCCCTCACGTGGCGACCCTGCTAATAAGCCTTTTTGCCGAGTGCCTCTAATTGGTTGGAGCAAATTGGCCATCTTCATTCGCATTTCGTCATTGCCTTTTGCCGAGTACCTCATTAGTAGGAGCAATTGGCCATTTTCAATTCGTTCATTGTGCCTTTTTGCCGAGTGACCTTCGGTTGGAGCAAAATTGGCCATTTCTTTTGTCCTCATCAAAAAGAAGGTGTGGTTAAAAGAAAAATTGGGAAATAAAAATTCCAAAAAGCAATTTCTAATAAATTGCCATTTATTCCAAAAAGAAATTTTTAAAAAATTGCCATATAGAATATTAAAAATGAGCCAATGTTTCAAGAATAGAATACAGGACGCACTAGCGACCTTGAACGACATTATGGGTACCCCAGTAAGGGCGCCCTTAGGCAACGATCCAATCACTATTAATGAGCTTAATGAAGCTCAGGGTGAAGTGGAATTCGAAATTAGAGAAATTCAAATGGCAATTGAAGAAATTGCCCATGTCAGGGACCAATGGTCCAAACTTGTGGAGAGAGCTTCAGCCCACGAAAGGCCGGCTATGATCCAAGACCAAGACCAATTTGAAAATACTCAAAATGCTGCAGCTACAATTCGATTGGCCACTACAAGGGCGAGAACTTTGAGGCAAAGATTTGTCCAAATAAGGGCAAGATTGGACGCAATTGTTCCAAATGAGGAACAAAATCGTCAAGAACAACAAAATTTATTGATGCAGCAACTAGAAGAGGCAAGAAATGCCGCCATTGAGCAAACCAATGCTCTAAGGGCAGCCACAGAGAATATGGCAGCTCCGGCTAGACAGGGATTATCCCTCAAGCCGATTAAACTCCAGTTATTTTCTGGGAGTAAAACAGAATGGGCAGAATGGTGGCCATTGTTCAAAGTGGCCATACATGACAATGCATCAATCACAAAAATCGAGAAGTTAATTGAGCTTAAAGGTCTTGTTAAAGACCAAGCAAAACTGCTTTTGGCAGGCATCAGAACAATTGATGATGACAATTATGATGCAGCAATTGAGATCCTCAAAAACCAATTTGATGATGACCAATCTGTCATCAGACAATTAAATTTAGATTTAATCAATCTAAAAATAAGTAAATCATTTGAAGAGGATCAAAAGCTTTTAGTTGAATTGGAAAGAATAGTCCAATTGTTGAAAGCAAATGGTCAAGAGGTAAATGTACCTTCGAATTGGCTAATGGTTGAACAGAAATTAACCAAGCCCATTTTACGACAAATTCTCATTAAGAAAGAAGAGATTGGTACACTGAATTGGAACATGGACCAATTCATTACCCATTTCAGGACAATTGTCCGAAAAGAAGAAATTGTCCAAGAAATTTATTCCCAATCCCATCCTAAAGAAAGAAAGGAAGAAGGGAAGGGAAAAGAAGGGCATAATGGAAAAAAGCCCACAATTCAGGCTTCCACACAGAAAGTGGCAGCCACGATCAAGAAAAAGCCATCAAGGCCATGCAAATTCTGTAAAGATTTAAAAAATCTTCATTGGAATTCAGAATGCAAAAAATTCCCTACCGCACAGGCGAGAGTGGAATGCATTAAAAAACAAAATCTTTGTTTAGATTGTTTTGGGGAGGGACACTCAAAGAGTGATTGTCCTAATCCGCCTAAAGATTGCCGATTTTGTAAAAAATCAGGTCATAATCAGGCCTTATGTTTTTTCCAATTTGGAGAAAATAAAGTGGCCAAAGAAGAAACTTCCGACAATTCCGAAAATGAGGAAGAGGAAGAAGAAGACCATCAATCAGAAGAAGAAGAGGGAGAAGACAAGGCTGAAGTGCAAACCACAGCCCATACTCATACATCTTTGATTCGTGCCATTAGAAGGCCAAATGAAAGCGAATCGAAAAACTCATCAGAAATTGAGAAAGGAAGAGTCATTAGAAATCAGAAAAAGCTCTTCTATAGTAAAATTATTCAGGTTTTTAATCCTGAACATCCTCATATAAGTGCGTTCGCACTTGCAAGCTTCGACAATATGAGTGAAAGGACTTATATTGGAGAAAAATTAGCACAGAAACTAGAATTAGAATCAAGAATCCCAGCTCAAGTTGCCTTATCTGGCTTCGCTGGTAAAAATTTAGGAATATTTACAATGGCATTAACAAAAATTGGCATCAAAACAAAGAAAGAAGGGGACAAAATAATGTACCCAGAAAGGACAAGCAAAATTTTGCGTCCCATAAATACGGTAGAATTGGATGAGAGAAGTGCAAGCGAATTAAAACGCAACAAGCTCAATCCACCAGAATGCCGAGTTCCGGATTTGTTAATCGGAATTGACTATTACAACGAATTCAATATAATTCGAGAAAAACAATTGCCAAGTGGCTTTTGGATCTCCAAATCAATAGTTGGTAAAATATTGAGTGGAGCGGGTAATTTTTCCCGCACTCAAAAAACGAATCCCATTATTTCACAAATAATGTCTTCAACAATTGAAGAAAAAATTGTAGTGGAAACCCAAAAGGAATTCCCACAGAAAGTAGGGACCGTAAAAAATTTAAACATTAAATTGGACAAATCAAAAGAAGAATTGGAAATTTTGCATGAAATGGCAATGGCTACAATTGAAGCCAAATCATTTCATATTGATATTAGAAAATTGTCATTATGGAAAAGGCTTAAATACATTATAGCCCATAGTTTGAAAACAAATTCAACAAAGTTGAATCGAGAAAAAGCAAAATTGCTTAAATTGAAAAGCAATAATAGAATTGAAAAGAAGAAGAGAGCCAAAACTGTCAAATCGATGGTTGCAACATTAACAGCTGAAGAAGTAGATAAGAATGAGAAAAGGCTTTCAAAATATGAGCAAAAAGAAAGTCTGCCTAATGAGGCGACATTAATAAATCCAAATATTAATTTGGACCAAGAAGGCATCCTTGGATGTAATGGAAGAATTGAAGAGGGAATTGACTATAGGCAAAGGCAACAACCGGCGGATAGGCGGCCTCATGCATTGCAGCGACCATGGCGTCAACTGAGTGGCACAATGAACGGACGAAGACGATGGAACAATCCGTCACCAATCTTCATGGATGATTCAATGGATTGATGAAGAGGGCCAACAAATCGTTTTTGGGGAGTGTTGTGAACAGAGTCCACAAATTGGATAGATTACAATAACATTTTCTCACACAATTTTCCCCATTTCATTTCCCACATTTTAGCGATCGTCTTCCATAATAATTTCCTTTATTACAATTTCCCTTTAGCAATTTCTCATCGGATTTGCCCATCCATTCACTTCATTCAGACAATCTTTTTCTCGACATTTTTTAGTTTGTTCATTTCATTCATTTTCTTCGAGCCATATTAGGCTCGTTTTGCCTTTTAGCATTAAATTGCCATTTCATTTGTAATTGTATTTTTGTACATTTTCATTCTTTTTGAATGGTTTAATTACCCAAGTTTGAGGCTTTACAGATAATAAAGAATTTATTTGTATTTCATTGGCCTTGAATTTGATTTTAAACCAAAGAGGGAAACAACAGAGTCAAACAACGAGTCATAAGAATTTTGTTTGTGTTTCCCTCAACATTTCATTACCGCAATCCATCTTCTGAATTCATTGCTGCCGTCAAACTTCATCAATTCATTTTCCACCCTCCAGCCAGCATCAATTTCTTTCTTTAAAATGTGAACAAATTACTCCTCCTCCCAATTAACCCCCAATCCATTTCATTCCCCCCATCAACCCGTTCAAGGTTTTCTTCCATTTTTTCCAAACTAAAACAAAACCAATTCTCGCCTTCCATTCTTTTGAAATGTTTTCTTCATTAACTCTTCTCCTCTTTTCCTCCATTCTCATTTCCTCAATTCATGCCGGCATTCTCGGCAATGTTCAGGTTGTTTTCTAATTCATTTTGACAATGACCATCCCATCCCTTCATAGTCGGCTGCCGTTCGTGGCATTTTATTGTGCAATGGAAAGCCAAGTGTTGGCACAAAAGTAAAACTTTATGATCATGATAGTGAGTGGGGGGGAGGGGGATTAACCCAGGGTAATTTGACATTATTCATCAGCACTTCCGGACATTGATGATTTAATGGATGAAGGGGTCACCGATGAGGAAGGCCATTTTGAATTGCAGGGAAAGGAGACGGAGATCACCAACATTGACCCAAAATTGAATGTTTATCACGTAAAAATGGGAATTTAAACGTTTAATATTGAATTTGAATGAAGGATTGCAATGATGAGAATATTCCATGCTTGAAGAAGTTTTCCATTGTGGTCAGTTTAATCCAAATATTCAACATTCATATTTACATTTTTATATATTTAGATTCCGGATGATTATATCACCCAAGGTGAAGTACCAAAGAAAACATTCGATGCGGGAACAATCAATTTGGCCGGCAGTTTCTCTGGTGAAAGTCGAGATTGCATTAATTAAAGAGGAAATTTCAACAAATATTATTAATAAATATTTTCCAATTATTTCCGTGAATTCATTCAATCAAAACTGCCATAAAATATTGTTCAAAAATCAAAATTCATTCATTTTATTCAATTTCAAATATTTTCTTTAATAAAAATGGGAAAATCCAAACATTTTTTTTGTATTTGATGAAAATGTGAAAACCGAATTGATGGAAAAATAATTTTGTATTGAATGATGAAGGAATGTTACGGATTTTGTATTGAATAAAATTGGTTTTAAAATGCAAGAAAATGTGCTGAAATTGAAGGATTTGGGATATTTAGTGGTTGGGGAGGATTGGGGAATATCACGAAAAAGTAAAATTATGGAGAGAAGGGGATTCGATTTTGGGGAGATCGGCAAAGTTAAAATTCAACCAAATTTGACGGAATTCATTTCATCTTCAATTTGTTCCGGTGGCTCCATCCTGCCCGGTGAATTGACGCAAAAATGGGACGAAGAAGGGGAAGGCATTTAATGGGGGAATTTGAGGATTGGTTAATTGAAATTGGAGTGGAATATAATTATTATTCTGATTATTGGGGGATTGAGGGGAAGCATCAGTGATGGGCGATTGATGGCCAATTTGTTGTTGAATTGCCGGCGAATTGGCCAAATGAATTTGGGTAGGTGATTTTGGTGTGCCATTCTTTCCATTCTCCTCAATTGTTTCGGCTTCCACCCTTCTTCTTATTACTTGTTCGGCAGAATCCCTAATAAATTCACTTATTTATTTTGTAAATTCATTTCCCTTTTTCCCAATCTCACTTTTTTCTCCATTTTGTTCGTCGATTTTGGAACCAAACCTGAATAAATTAATTTGTTCAAATATTTTGCCAATCCCCCATTCCCCCAAATTCAATTCAATTTGCGCCATCAATTCCCTCCCAAAATGTGAATTCATTAATCGGACTTTGTGGGGGCCGGATGATGGAATATTTTGAATGGATGGAAAAAGATGGTCAAAATTAATTTGAATTACAAAAGATTGGACGGAGGAGAAGGTCAAAATGGGGGGAAGTTTTTTAGTTGGACAAAAAATGCAAACCAAATTTTGATTGGTTGTTTTTTTGGCATTTAATGGAAAAAGGAAAGTAAAGAAGGAAGGAAATGAATTGGATTTGGGCCAAATTTTGGTTGGGAACAATTGGCGGCATAATTTGTTCTCATTCAAATGCCCAATTTTGCCCTTTATTCATTTTGCCATTTCCTTCCCCCCAAATTTGTCAATTCCATCTGCCCCCAATTTCATTCCATTCTTTCCTCGAATTTTTGCATAAATTTGCTCTTCTTCTTCTTTGATTGTCCGCCTATCCATCCCTCTCGAATTTGTTGCATTCAATTTATTGCTTCTTTTGGGACAAATGGACTCATTCAAATTAATCATCCAAGGGGAAAATGAACCAAAAATGGAATACATCTGCCAGTCCCCCCCCCCCTTCCCCCCAAATATAATTCTAAATTTGTCATTTTTTCTGCTCATTTCCGCCACTTTTTTGCCCTTCATTTCCCTCTTCCCCAAAATCATTCCAACTTGAATATCTTTTTCCCTTTGATCTTCCCGCCTTACAAAAATGCTTCGTCATTTCTGCCTCATTCGCAACATTTCAACCAATTATTTGGCCATAAATATTTGGGGGAAATGGCAAAAGGATAGTTGTGAAATTGACAAATATTCTCTTTTTTTGTAATATTATTTTGTGAATATTCCCACGGTTTTGGTTTTGCATTGTTCCCCCCCCCCCCCCATTCCTTCCTTCATCAAATAAAATCAAATCGAATGGGACAAAATTGCCCAAAATGCAACATTCATTCATTCCCTTGTCCAATTCAATTCAATCTCCTTTCTTTGTTGCCCTTAAATTCTTTCTTCCTTCCTTCCCCCTTTTCACACCTCGGCGGGATGCCCAAAACGGCAAAGGGAAGATGAAACCCCTTTAAATCCTTTGTGGGAATGAAATTTGGAATGGGAAAATGCGCAAATGAACAAAAAGTGCCCCTCCCCCCTTATTTCCATTTATTATGCGAAAATTAGCTTAAATGGATGGATTGGAGGCGGCAATCGAATGAAAGGCGGAAATGAGGAAAATGCCGGAAATAAAGTAGGAATTAATTGGATCCATAAAAACATTTTAAATTCCCTTCGAATTTATTCCAATTCCCGCCAATTTCCATATTCCCCCCCCCCCCCCTTTAGGCAATAAATTTTATGGAATTATGTTTTTGGAAAATGGATGGACAAATTTGGGGAATTGGGTTGAGGGATGATGAGTTTTGCATTAAAAATTAAAACAAAATGGGAAGGAAGAAGCCCCTTGGGAAGTGAATGTGGCACAAAAATGGATGGGAACACGCGAATAAATGTGGACATTTTATTTGAATTCATTGACATTCATTCATTCATTTTTGGGTGGCAGGCGGAAGGAAGGAAGGAAATGGAATAATGGGCCAAAAATGGGGCAGATGTGCCATTTCCCCCTTTCCCTTCCATTGACGATAATCCCTTCTCTTTCTTCCCTTCCTTCTGGCCAAATAATATCCACCCAAAAACATCAAAAATTCTCCTCACTAAAACATTTTTGGTTGTAAATTCGCCAAACGGTTCCTTCCTCCTAATCTTTTTGTGTTTTTGTCCCCCTTTTTATTCTTCCTCTTTTCCCATAAAATCTCGCCTCGCCTTTTCGGCATCATCAGCCAAAAGCACAAATGGATGAATGACCCACCCCCTCCCCCCTCCCCCATCCCAGCCAATGGGCTATTTAGATGATAGAGCCAGAGGCAATTGTGGATGAATGGAATGGAATGGAAGGGCGAACAAATGGATGGAAAGGGAAGGAAAGAGGGAAGGGGCGATGGGATACTGTACTCCAAATGACCCCAATTGAATTCATTACAGAGAATTGGAATGAAAGTTTATTTAATATGAAGAGATTGGGAAATTTAATTTTATATACTAAAATTTTGACTTTTTTTCAGAGAATATTTGTTGGCTTCATCTCTTCCCCTTCTCTCTCGCCTAAATAAATATGTAATCTTCTCTTCCATTTCGCTTCCTTTTTGCCCATTTTATAGCTTAAAATTGCGCCTTTTTCTCGCCGCTAAACATTGCTTTTTCCTTCTCCTATATACATATTTGAGTAAATAATCAAAATGTTGATTGCTTTTTTGGTGACAAAATGATGGAATGAATTGGACCAAATTGAGTGGAATTTAATTATTTTCCCCTTTCAAATTTATGCCCAATTTCCACCTTCACTTGACTTTCGGTCATTGACAATTCCTTGGCCAAATTTGCTCGATCTGTTCCGGCCAAATATTTTGTTTGGCTGAATTTGTTTTCCAACATGTAAATCTGCAATTTTTTATTTAATTCCAAATATTTGTCGATTTGCCACTGACTTGATGTCCACTGAATGTTGGCCTCGATTGTTTTTTGCCGGCGTTGATGGATCCGGCAGGGGAATGTTGGGAATTATTGAATGAAAATGGATGATGGCCATTTTGGGATTCCATTTGTTGGGAAAGAGGTGGAGTTGGCGAAGATTGTGGAATATTATTGGGACAAAATGGGAAGAAAATGGACGAAGCTGACTGCTGATTAGGGAGAATTGGCAATAATGAAGTAGGAATAGGAGGTAGAGGAGGTGGGGCAGGAGGGATGGATGATGGCGAATTTGTTCCTGAATAAAAAAAATGAATTAAAATATACAAAGCAATGCTCAATTCAACTAAAATGTGCATCCCTCAAATTGGCCATTGACTCATAAAATTTTAAAAGCCAATCAGAATCAATCATTTCTCATTTCCCGCTCATCCTTCCCTCTCTCCTCCCTTCATTTATTCTACCGTATTCTTCCCCCAATCATTTCCAAGAAACTCTTCCCCATTTCATTTCATATTTATTTGGGTCTCCATCTATCCAAAAAGGGGAATTATTGCTGAATGAATTCCATCCTTCTTCCTATTTTGGATGTACCCTAATAATATGTACATTATTCTTCAACCAAACCCATCCAATCCCCTTGCCTGAATTGAGCAAATATTGGTTAAAGGAAATTGGGTGGAATAATTAAATTTGATTGGAAACAAAGTTTGCTTATGGAAATGGAAATGGGCCTACGTGTTTGATGTTCATCGGCAATAATTCCATTTGGCATTAAATTTGATGGAAACAATGTTGATGGAGGAGGCCAATTCACCTAAATGAATTTGAATTAATTTAATTGGATTAAAATTGATTATTCCAACATTGTTTTCTTGTTGATTAATTGAAGGTAATTGGAAGCCAGAACATGGCAAAAATGGCTTGAGGAATAAATTTGCCAATGCAGAAGGAGACAATCCACCATTTGGAAATGGTACTGAAGGTGGTGGAGGCGATGAAAAGTTGGCGGCTTTTTGGCCGAGAAAATTTTGAATGAATGTTTGCAATAGAATGTTTTGAACATTTTGCGAGGAAATTGGTGCGTTAAGATGATTTTGAATGGATGGGGAAAATGATGAATTGATGGAATTTGTGGATGCCGTCGAATTTTGGCCCATTTCATTTTGTTGTTTTTGTTGGTCCTCTTCGCTGTTTTCCTCTCTTTGTCCATCCTCTTTTGACCCCTCCTCCTCCTCCTCTTCTTGTTCGGAACACTTTTCATTGGCCAAAATGTCCTTGATTGAATGTTGTTTTGTTTGTTTGAATGTTGTGCCATTTTCCTCCCCCATTTCGGCATTTATTGAACACATTTTTGAATTATTTTGAATTGAGGCGGGCGAAGAAGGCTGCAATTTTGGTTTTAATTTTTGGAAAAAAAAACATTGGAAAACACCTGCGGTTGATAATGTTGGAATGATGGTTGGCCAGAATCCGTCATTCCCTCCTCAATTTATGCACAAATTCCCCTTTTTTAATTAGCTAAAAATTATTATTAAATTGTGCAAAAAACAATAAAATGATGGCCAAAAATAGGATTTATTTTATATATTTAGAATGAATTCGGCATCAAAAGGCCAATGGATTTGGATTTGATGATACTACAAAATTATTATAACCAAAACAAATGGAAAAGGGGGGAGGGACAATTAATTTGGCACCATTTTTGTCATCCAAAAGTGGGCGAATGAATGAATGAATGAATGGAATTATTGTATAATTTTGGGGCATTGATGATGTGCCCTCCAATTCCAATTCAAAATGGAATGAATGAACTCTGATTTTGAGGGGAGTGGTCGGCGGTGGAATTGGGAATAATTTGGCTGATTTGTTACGGTTTTGGATGGAGTCATAAAATTGGATGGATGGAGGGGAATAAATAAATGTTGAAATGAATTTGTTCAGTCAACAATCATAAAATTGGTTTAAATATTTTTGCCGGCCAAAAGGCACAATTAAAGTTGGAAATATTAAAAATAATAATATTGGAGGATTGGGCCAATAAAATTGTAGCCTATTTATTTTCATCTGCCATCATTTTTTGGTACATAATTAGCATTTTGTAATAATAACAAAAAGGGGGGAATAAATGTGCAAAAATGTATTTAATAAAATGGCAACGTAAAATGTTGAATTTGCTGCAGGGAAAGAGGTTTATTTTTATTTCTTTCGCAAATTTGACACTTGTTGTTCATCATTTCATTTTGTTGGCTCAATTAGAGGCCATTGAGAGGAAAATGAGGAGGAAGTAAGCCCCACCCCCTAAAGGACAATTGGGGTCGAAATTGAGCGGCGAACATTGCAGAATTGGGGAAGGGGGAATTGCCCCGCCCAAGTGAATGGATGGAATTGGGGAATTGACCGCACCCAAAATGCCAATTAAATTTCCTCTCGAGAAGGAGAAGAAGGCGAATTGCCTGCACTGATGAATGAAATGATTTGCCCAACCAATGAATGAATGAATGGAATTGAATTAAATGATAAAAGGGAAGGGGGAGAGAATACGGTAATGGAAATGGGGGAGATGGGAATGAGGGAGGGAATATGAGGTGGATGGGTAATTGGCCTCAAAAAAATGAAGGAAATTGGAGAAGAAGGAAAAACTTTATTTTGCCGAAATGTGTAAAGCTTCTCAATTTTATTGTTGTGCCGAAAAGGATGGATTGGATATAATAATCCATCCAAAATGAGGAAGGGAGAAAGGGGATTTGGGGGGAAGCCAAAAAAAGAGGAGAAGAGAAAATGCCCAAGAAGAAGAAAAAGGGAGGGAGGGAGGAAGAGGGGTCATTGTAATATAAATGTTAGAAAGGGGCCATAATGTTGTTTTTGACAAGTAAAAAGGGGTCCAAAATTGAATCAACAAAAAAGGCGGCAATAATAAAAAAAGTGGCCATTATATTTTATTGAAGGAAGGGGGAAGACATTTTGGCCAATTGGAATTGGCATAAAATGAAATGAATAAATCCAAAGCCAATTTTATTTAATCAAAAAATGCGGGAACCAAAAATGCCATTGACATCCATTTCCATATAGCCTGATGTTGGGGGAAGGTGGAATTTAAACTAATCTGGGCGAGGTGGGGGCGGAAATGCGCGGACTGGCAATTGACAGGAAAAATTGTTGGGGAGAAGGGAATTGAATGAAGGAAGGGAAAGGGCTTCATTTTCATTTGGGAAAAGCAATTAAAATGGAAAAAGTTGGGGACAAATGTGGCGGCACTTTTGGTTGGTGAAGCATTGAAAATGAATAAATGAATGATGGAAAAGAATGAATCAATTTTGGGGACATTTTTGGGCGATTAAACTAAAATTGGAAATGGAATGCATTTCAATTTCAATTCATTCCATTCAATCCTCTCGATTGGATCATCCCCACCCAATACCGTATTCCCAATTATTATTATTATTATTTCCTTCGTTTCGGCTGATGATTTGGCTGCTTCTCTCCCACCGGAGGCGGCTTTGCCTTTTTTCAAAATGTTGAATGGGCAAATGGGAATGGGAAGGCCATAGAAGGAGGAGGAGGAGGGCAAACATCAGCACATCCCCACTCACCAGTCACCACCCAAAAAAGCCCCCAAAAATTGTTCAAAAATGTCCCCCTCCCCCCATCCAATGCCATTCTGTACTTTTTTTTGTCCATTTCCTTCCCCCAAATTTGCTCCGATTAATTTCCTTATTCCTCTTCGTTCCGGCACATTTCCGGCACCTTTGCCCATTCGCGCGTGGCCGGCAAAAACGATCATCATCCATCGTTTTGGGCATAAAAAATAGCTGGTTTTGTCCATTCAACAACAACAAAAATAATTAATCCTCCTCCGCCGAATGCCCGCCTTCCTTCATGGATCAATGCCCTCAAATATTATTTTGACTCATTCAATTCAATTCATTGATTTCCGCTTCATCTTTTCCATTTTCATTTCCACCTTTTCTTTTCATCCACCAATTTTCAATCAGCCTAAAATGGGAATGAAATGTGGCGGCAACCCAAAAAAGGGATGGAGTGGTTGAGTTTGCCTCCAGCTGGGCCAATTCCCAATTCCACCTTCACTCAATTCCATTGCCGAAACACAACGAAAATTGACTTTTTTTTGTGCGCAGTTGGAAAAGGAGGAAATTGGTGGAGGGAAATGGATATGAATGAGGAGAATTTTAATTAATTCTGATTGAGGAGGGAGGGAACAATTTGATTGGATTGACTCAAATTGGTTTGGAAATTGGATGAATTAATTTATGTGGTAGATGGGGGTGGGGGGGGGGTGGAGTGATCGGAAGGAATTTGGGAATAATTTTGGTTATGGAAATAATAAAAAGTTTGCATACCAAAAAGGGGATGATTTAGGGAGTGCCATCGAAAATGATGAAGTCAGGGAATGGTTGGTTTATGACCGATTTTTGGGTGCTGGCATCGTAAATTGTTGGCGGCACCGTTTTTGGGTGGATATTCAGCCGGATGGATTATATTGAAGGCGGCAACAAAAATTGAAGATGGACAATTTTTATTAATTGTGTGGGAATTTGGGCAGAGGATGAGCACAAAATGGAAATATATATGTGGAATGGGGATGAGGCTAATGGAATATATTGGCGGTGGGGTGGGGGATTTCCCACTTTTGGCACAAAAAATGGGGTAAAATTTGGTTGGTTATTAATGATGTGGGAAATTGAATTAAAAATTGAAGAATTAATTATTAATCAAAAAACATTAATAAATGAAAATATACTGTATTATTGCCGGAGGGCATTCAGCTGACATTAAATGGAGGAGTCAATTTGGGAGGGGGGTGGGTTTATTTTATTTGTGCGCGCGGATGCCCCGGACAATCTCATAAAGTTAAAAAAGGGAGGAGAAGGGAAAGAATGATTGGATGGATCTGGGGCCAATCCAAATTAAAAAAGACAATTGACAGAGACTGAGATAAAATTGTCATTTATCGTTTGTCTTTTTGGCAATTGTCTTAAAACCAATCCAAATTATTTTTTTTGTCGTTTGTCAATTGTCTTCACGTATTTGGCGTTTGTCCTCCGATTTGTCGTCTACCTAATACAAATTAAAAAAGACAAACGATAAATCGCTGATTTCCAACGACAAACGCCTAATATTTGAGGGTCCGCTATGAGCGGCCCCTCAAATTTGTCTCCGGCTATTTTCTACTAAAATAAGACAAAAATATCGACAATTGCCAAATGGTTTTTAAGACAAAGACAAAATATGGATGACAAATCTGTAGATTTTAACGACAAAACGATAAAATTCAACTTTATCTCTGTCTTTGTCGTTTGTCTCGGTAATTTGGATTGACCCCTGAAGTAAAAGGGCATTTTACGAGCGGCTGGCAGATTTGTTGGATTGAAGAAAGGCGGCGTGGAAAGGGGATTTGGCGGTGAATACAAAAAAGACGAATTTGTGAAGAAGGTCAAAAAGATGGACATTCGGAGAAAGGCAAAAAGGGCAAAAAGGGTGGCAATTAGGCAAATGAAGAGGATGGACACGGGAATGGGGGAAATGGGCCATAAAAAAGGGAAAAAGTTGCCAAAATTGAATGAATGGATTTTATGGGCGATTCTGGAGGATCAAAGAGGGAAAAACAAATTTGAAGGTTGAATTTGTGAAATGAAAAAGAGGATTTTTGGTTGGCCTCCTCAATCATAGCCCCATTTCCATTCATCCTTTTCCCATCCTTCCATCATTATTAAACTATGCATTATTTGGCCCTTCTGCTCCTTCTTTCCCATATGTTTGGCCATCCATTTCCAGTGCCGCTAATTACATATTTATTCCTTGTCCCGGCCGCACATAATCGGCCAGATGCGAAGGAGGGGGAGGGGGGAAGGGGTTAAAAGTATGGGAAGGAAGGGATTGGATTGCACCGGAAAAGAGGGGTAAAGCACATTTGTGGCTAGTCGGGAATGGGGGAGGAGGGGATATTCCCCATTCCCAATCATCAGCCGAGGGTGCAAAAAGAGGCCAATTAGCCTTGGCCTTCCCATCAAAATTGGAGGATGGAATTACGGATTATGAATGATGGCCCAGCCAGCAAAGCACAAAAGAAAACATTTGGATATATTTAATGGCATTCATTCGTTGAATTGGATTTGGGTCAAGTCCATATTTAAGAATGATGAGATTAGGGCCAAAAATGAATGAACGAATTAACATATTTGGACATATTTTCAATTGGAATATGGTCAATGCCGCATTAAATAAAATATCATCATTTTAAATTGCAAAAAAGGATTCATTTCCCATTTTTGGCATCATCAAATTCATTTTTAATTTAAATCCGCCATAAATGTGAATCCAACAAAATGCATTTATTACGTAAATATAATTTCCATTTTAGAATGAAGCCATAAAAAATGATTTATGGTCTTTTGGCATTGAATGAATTGGAATGTAGGGAAAACAATGAGTTAAATTGGAATTGGCAAATTTAAATTAAATATGTAAATTTCCTCTCCATTGTGTTCATTGTTCATTTTCTTTTCATGTCCAAGGTCAAATTGTTGGATTTCATCCAGTCAATTCCCTTCTTTCCAATCTTCCCCCAAAATCCCACTCATCGATGCAATTGACACCCCCCCCCCCTTCCCTCCTTCAAATCCATCCAACTTTTTCCCTTCTTCTTCTTCTTTTCGCGCAATTGTTGTTGAACCTTGCGGGGGCGCCGTGAAGGCAGGGGAAAATGGGGAGAAGGGCAGCAACTGACTGAAGGAGGGAAGGATGAGCAATTCATCCAAAATCCAATCCATCCATTGCCCATTTGCAATTTTCCACTTTCTGCCTATATTCTGTGCAATTTGGGAATGTACTTTTCATTCATGTTCGATTGAATAATCAACCAAAGTGCCAATTTATTCACGGATTAGATTCCCATTGCCTTTTACAATGGCCTTGCCAAAATGGGCGATTAGATGGTAAAAAGAGGGAATATTGGCTTAAATGGCAATGAACATCCAAAATCATTCCATTCATTCACTCAATCCATTTCCATTCATTTTCCTCAATTTCTTCATAAATTACCGGCAATCGAGAATTCTCCCCTTCCCTCGGCGGTTGACCTTGTTCATTTTCCGTTCCTCTTCCTCTAAACTGTTCATTTTTGTCCATTTTCCTCATTTTCCTTCCAACCCAATTTTTTCTAATTATTCTCCAACAATTCCAATTTTCCCTCATCCAATCGCTGTAACAGAAGTTGGCCAAAATTAATCCTCTTTTTTTGCTCTCCAATCTGCGCAAACATTGATGATGGCTGACTTTGACCGATGAATAAATGACCAACCGGTCATTCCCCTCCCTCCCCTCCCTTTCCCCCATGCGGCTTTAACCGGCTGGCCACTGATGAATGAATGCAATGGAAAGGCCCAGAAATGCAATTTTAGCGGACATTTCCATCCATCCAGCCATTTCCCCTTCTTTCCTTTCGGCCAAATCCATTTTATTTCGCGCAAAATTTCTTCCCTTCGATTTTTCCCTTTTATTTGGCAAATTTCGAAAAGGTCAATGGGAATTGATTTTTTCTCCTTCAGCCACTCCAGAAGAGTAAATCGGCCCATTGTCCTCACTCCAAATGGTCGTCCTTTGTGTCAGCCGATGGTCATTCGGGCCCAAGGTGGTTGAATTGTGGATAGATGGCTGAATTCTCTCTGTATTTTTGCTGGGTTTTGATGTGTTCATCCCTCAAACACTGTCCATCCTTCACCCAAATTCCCTCATCGTTTTATTTTTTCGGCCGTCCCAGCGCATCCTCCCAAGGTGCGCGGATTTGAGCCAATTTTGGGTTGGCGATTTTGGACTCAACCGAAAATAGCTCGTACGACGCCTCAGTCAGCGGCCCAATGGATGAATTTATGCAATTTGCATCCATCAAAGCATTCATCGAACACAACCAAAAGCCATCGTTTTTCTGAATCAAAATGCCTCAAAAAATATTCAATCTATCAATTTTGATGACGTTTTTTTCGCCATTTTTCCTCGACCCCATTGTTGTGTTTGGTAGATAATCCCCTCCTTCTCTTATTCATCCCCATCCCCTTTCATTTAATGCGTGCAAAGCTGATTGTTGTGAATGATGCGCCGAAATATGTTTTATTTATTATGAATTGAATTTGGTTGACAAATTTCCACCAATGGCCATCTGAATCATTCACTTTTATTTTCCCTCATTTTCAGATGCCTTCCTTCCGGCAACAAAAAAGTGCCTTCTTTTCCCTTCCATCCATTTCCCACTTTTTCCCCTTTATTCTCCATGCATTCCTCTCATTGTTCTTAATTTCTTTCACAAATGGCCAAGCACCTTTCCAATCGCCGGAATGCAAAAAAGCAGCAGAGGAATGTGAAAATGCCACAGATTGTGTCCATAGATTGGCCGTTCTCCAGTCAGCTTGGTCAGTCAAAATATCACAATTAATTTTGAATATTCCCAAAAGTGTGACCAACACATGTCAGCCACAATGCCGTGAGGCAGCCCTGAATCTATATCAAAATAGGGAAGGGAGGGCATTGTTGCGAACGGATGCGAGTTGTGTGCCAGGAAGATATGAATTGGAAAAATGTGGATTTTTGCCGAATAAATCGCCAAAACATTGTTCGCTGGCAAAATTAATTTGCGAGACAGATTTACAGGCAAGAAAGGGACAAAAACATAAAAACATTGTGTAAAAATAGTGCAATGCAAAATGGGAAGTGTTCATGTCGGAATGTGAGGCGGACACAAATTCGAATGATTTGCGTCGATGCCCGGACAAATGCCGCCGCCATTTGAATGCAACATTGGCAACACAGCATGGGGCCGCATTTGGCACATGTTTGTGTTTAATATTAATTTAAAATGAATTCATATTTTATTGAATGTGAAGGCACATGTACGGACAAGGAGGATGGCCGATGCACCCAATTGCGCGATTTGACCATCCACTCTTGCCTTGGCCAAGGTCTACCAGAGGATGAGGTTAATTGCCCTAATGAATTCCATTCCCTTTTATGAATTCGAATTCAGGAAGGTCCATTGCCTCGACCAGGCACAATCGGCGGTGAGGCAAGTCGAGAAGAGGGCGACGACTTGGATTTGAATGGAATTGGCCAACCATCGGCCAATCCACCGGTCCATTCCCAGAGTGATGTGCCAGATGGGGCCATTGGCCAAGGAAACTCGTTGGGATGGATGGTTTTGGTGCCATCAATCTTGTTGGCAATCATTGCCGCATTGGCACTTCGATGAAAGAATAAAATGGATTAATTGAATATAATAACATGTAAAAAGGAATGCAATATGGGCAAATTAATCATTCTTTTATGGACATTTCTTTCTTTAATAAACTTTTTATGATTATTTGTTGGTTGAATCGTTGAAAATGATGGCATTTGATTGGATTTTGGGACACTGTAATTGGTGACAGACAATTTCATCGGAGAATGAAATTTTTGAATGGGAAAATGAGAAACATGATATTGGCGAACATTCCTCAATTTCAATTTGGGCAAAATCTAATTTAAATTCTTTTGTTCGACGAATGGCAAATTCAGATATCCGAGGATTTAATTGGAATTGGCTTTGGAATATTTCATTCAAATCCATCCAGATTACATTTAAATTGGCAACCAATAAATTCATTTTTATTTCCAATTTATTTTTGAGTTTTCCCATTTCAGCCCAAATCAACACAAATATGCGCAAAAATATTCAACCCAGAAAATGTTTGTATTAAAGGGCAGCCTTTTAATCATGAAAAAAGTCGTAAAATTCCATCACGAGTCCAACATTTTGGGTAAATGGCAATATCAAAACTCAAAATGAACTTTTTTCTTCATTCCTTTTTTGATGGTTGGCCTTTTCCCTTCTGTTTAATCCAACATTTTGTCCCCTTTTTCTTGCGCATTGGCAAAAATGGTAATGTACTATGTTCGAAGCCATGGCCGTGGTCGCCTATTCCTTAATGACGTCCTTTCTATCCCCTGTAGGGGATTCATTCTCCTCCCTCCTTCTCAAATAAATTCATCCTTTTTTAACATTTTTAGTCGCCCACCCCCTTTTTACGAATTTAAAAGGAAGCCAATTTTTCTAAAATAATGACCTTCAAATTCGAATTCTTTAGGCCAATTTTGTTTGGATACGGTTAAATAAACCAATGCCCACCATCCCAAATTCATTCGTCCTTCGACACTAAATAAATGACCCAGAAAAATGGAAAATTACTCACAAAATGAACGATCAAAATTGCTGTTGGGAAATAAATCAGCGGTCACAAAAATAACCCAAAAAATTTAATAATAAATGGAATTACTCACAACCACAAATTTAATATCAAACATCCTCCAATTTGGGCCCAATTCATCAATTGTCTAAAATTAACCTTCCTCCCCTCTCTCCGTTCAAAATTTGCCACATTTCCTGTGGCCATTTCTCCTCCCCCACCAATTATTCATCAATCATATTTTCCACCTTCCTCCCATATTTTATTGAAAAATTCCATTCATTTTTGTCCCCCAAATTTGCGCATTTTCCATTCCAATCCAACAATTCGGCCCTTCCCCTCAATCCCCTATATCAATTCACATTCATTTCACATTGTCCGTCCCCCAAATAAATCCAATCCCCTTTGTTCCCAGCCTCAATCCTCATTTCATTCACAATTCATTTCATTCATTCATTCATTTTTGGTCGTTTGTCGACGAACTTTTTATGGGGGGCGGGGGCATCCAATACCCATTTTTGTTTCGCGCACGGAGATGGATGGGCGAATTGGGGGAACGGGAAGTTTGACGAAAATAAATGAATGATAGGATCGCCGCCGCCAGCCGCCGTTCTCCCTCACTTTCGCCCCACCTTTTTCATATTTGACCGAACACAACAAACCAATCTAAACTTCCTCTTTATTATTAGACATTTTTGTCCATAAATTACGTACGAATGGCACTGCCAATGCCAACTCCCATTGTAGCAATCAAACCCCTGGAAAAAGGCCCTTTGGCCAGTCGAACTCGTTTCATGCTTTTGGTTTTGGTCGTCCTTTGCCTGATGATCAATTGGGCCAACATTTTGGCATTCAATTTTACAATTGTATGGCAAAAAAAATAAATAAATGGATTATTATTCGGTTGGCATTTGTAGATTTGTATGCATCCAAAAGGGGCAATAAATGTGAGTGGCGAAGAAATTGACGATGAAATGGAATTCTCAATGAATTCATCCATCGCAAATGAAAATGCATATTTGACGAGGGAATTCACCAATTATGAAAAAGTGGGGACATTCATTTTGATTTAAAATAGATAGTTGATAATCCATTCCAGAGTCAAGCAATGGCAGTTGTGGCCGCCGGTGCCCTAATCACCAATATTCCAATTGTCACTTTGATCAATGTTTGTATTTGGCATCAAAATATGAATTTATTTATTTTCCAGTGGTATGGACCTCGGTATTTATTCACTGCTGTCGGCCTTTTTGGCGCATTTGCCACCGCCCTAATCCCATATGCAATGAAAATGGGATGGGGATGGTCTGCTTTTTGGGCTATTTTGATTGATCTTTGATGATTTTGTGTTCAGGTTTTTGGCTGCCCGTGTCCTCCAAGGAATGGCATTTGCCGGGGATATGGCCACATTTGGCCATTTTGTCACATATTGGACATATCATAAACAATATGCATTCTTCACGGCAACACTCTGTGTTTATGTCCAATTGGCCCCAATCTTCACGAATCCTGTCTCCGGCATCCTTTGCGAATCCTCAGTCGGTTGGCCAGGCGTTTACTATTTCCATGCGGCCGTTTCCACTTTTCTCTTCATTGCCTTCTATTTTTGCTACCGTAATAATCCAAATAAACATCCATTCGTAAATCAAATGGAAAAGGAAAAAATTGCCAGAGGAAGGGATTCTTTGGATTCAAAGGCCCAAAAATATGTCCCATATTTGTTTGTTTTTTTTTGCCAACAAATTTTGAATTCAAATGTATTTCAGGGAAATTCTCAAATCGCCGGCTGCTTGGGCCGTTTTCATTGGTGGCATTGGCAATTTCACTGGAATTAATCTTCTTTATCAATTCACCCCAACCTATTTGTATAAGGTAAATTTGGGAGAATATTAAATTTGATTGTTTGCGGATTATTTTTTCCCAATTTTTCATTTCCACTTTCCATCCCATTTTCGTTCAAACTCCAATAAAACTGGTTTCAATTTCTTTCGTCAGCCTTTTTCCGATTCAAAGGGCCAAAAGGTGGAAATGAACGGATGAATGAATGAAAGGGACAAATTTGGAGCTGAAGATTGGATGAAAGTTCAAAGATAAATTGCTGATGATGATAATGATGAGGGTGGGGGGGGGGGGGGGGGGGTGGTGAATGATTTACGATAAATGAATGGAGAATTGGGCGAATTGAACGAAAATTGGGTGTCGATAAATGTGGAAAAATGGGGGAAATATCCAATTAAAATGATCCAAAAAAGGAATATATTGGATTAAATGAGGGAATATTAAAATTGATTGAGTTTTTATTCAATTTTAGGTTCAAGGTTTCCAAGTGGTGAAGACCGGCTTTATGGCTGCCCTTCCACCATTGGGCCAAGCAATAATGAAAGAAATTGCCGGATTAATCAATGATCGAATCCCGAAAAGATTGATGAGTGAGAACACAAAAACCAAAGTGTTCAATTCCATCGCATTCTGCTCAATGGCATTGGTTTTGGTCGCCGTTTCATTTGTTCCTTCTGGAAATGGCACATTGGCATTGTTCCTTTTGACCACAGCCGCATTCACCCTTGGCTTTAACATTGGTGGATTCTACAAAAGTGGTCAGTCATCACTTTTTTGATTATTTATGTATTTTATTCATTTTAGGTTCAATGATTGCTGGTCCGTATTCCCCTTTTGTGATGGGCCAAATTTCCACTGCAATGACATTCACAATGTTTTTTTGCTAATATTTCTACATAATCAAATATACCCTTTCCCAATAGGCTAATGGTTCCGGTCATCGTGAATCCGTTGACCCCGAATAATACTCAACAGGAATGGGCAATAGCCTTTTATGTGATGGGGGCAATTATGGTTGGATGCAATGTTTTCTATTGCCTTTTTGCCTCCGCAGAATTGCAGCCTTGGGCAACTCCTCAAGTACCGTATATTCCCTCTTCTTCTTAAATTATTTTTTTTAGCATTTCCGTCAACGAATGGAAAAAAAAGGATTGGCTGGAATGGTTGGGGGAAAAGGTAGTCAAATTTATGCAGTTGAAAGCGGATTTGGAGCAATGAATGGAAAGGAAACGGCACAAAGACCGAATTCAGGGCCGCCGGTGTTAGCGGCTTAAATGGGAAAATATTTTTTTGTTGATGAGAATGATCGAATCCGAACGAAATATTCTAGTCCATCCATCCATATTCCCTCAAATGTTTACCCAATAATTCTAATTTTTCCCTCCCTTTCTTCCTATTCATTCATATTTATGATCTTTTTTGCGTTTTTTCCTCCAATTCAAAATTCAATTTTGAAACACAATTCCCAAAAAATCAAATATAATTTTATTCTCTTTCGATTGTCTCAATCCAAGACAACAAAAAATCTCCATATAAATTAAAGAATTCTCATCATTTTAATTCATTTATCCATTTGTATTTTCTCCAACATTTTTGTTATCTTCATAATCGAATAAATGGCGATTTTGAGCATAAAAAACGCGGGGATCGCTGGGAAATCCACAACGAAGAACAAATTTGATTGTTGTTGAAATGCAATCGCCCGTACGCCAAATATACCTTTTGGAAATAATTATTTGATGGAATGAAAAACACAAACCAATCTCGACGCCTTCTTTCCAAATTGTAGGTGTGATATGCGGAACAAATGTGATTATTTGGTGGTTCCTTCCTGAGAACGGTGGCCTCATCCGATTCCTCACAATTCAGCCGGCAATAAACCCTTGTTTGATTGGTTGATTCGTTCAATTCATCAAAACATCCTGGATTCAATTCTGAAATTCGGCCTTCCTCAAAGAGGGAACATCGTGAAATGTTGATTCCATGATTGATACAGTCCAACCAACGATTATCTTTAAAAATATTGCCCAGGGAAATATTCATCATCCCATTGCGTCACTCACTCCAATAATAGGATGGCCTGCTTTTGGGCAAAGCATCAGCCTCAATAAAAATTGGCAAAAATAGAGGGAATAAAAGAATCAAAATTATGAACATATTTTGGTTTGTTGGATTGATCGAAGGGAATAATTAAATGAAAACAAATGATGCGCACATCCCGGGATTAGCCAAAAGGGGAAATGAGGATGGATATGCGCAAAGGAAAATTACTGGTTTTTATGCGTCATTCAATCATAAATAAATAAGATGAATAAATCCAGTCACATTTACAGAAATTAAATAATATTCTTTATGATCAATCAAAATTAATCATTGATCCAAAGGAATTCTTGACGTTGTTTCTGTTGATTCTGTGGTTGTCTTGCCAACCTTCCACTATAAATGCCAGCTTGTTCTGCGACTCCTTTTCCACCGGTCACCGATGAATTCCTTCCTACTTCTTCTGGTTGTTTTTTACCCTTTAAATATTCCATTTCAATCAAATCTTATTTCCCCCCCATTTTCACCTCATTTTCTTCATCATTATTCGGCACTTCCGCTTCATCGGCCTTTCCGCCATCATAATTGGCCGAATGCAAGTTGGAATTGTCCAATGACTTCCAAGCCTGTTGGGCAGCAGGCTCTGATGGGGAGGAGGAGGGAGAGGCGGAATATCGAGCCGGAGGGGGCGGCGGTGCTGGAGGCGGTGGCGCCGGAAGTCGAACACCGGCATTGGCGCCTCAAATCAAAGGAAATAAAATATTCCTATTTTGTGGACCACCTCCTTGGCAATGGTAGCATCCACCGGGATTTCCCGGCTCTCCTGGTGTTCCGGGTGGGCCAGGCAATCCAGGATTGCCTTCTGATCCTCGATCCCCCACAAGTCCTCGAAGCCCAGGTGATCCTAATTTTCCATTAAAATGAATTTGAAGGGCACTTTTGTGGACCTGGCAATCCGGATTTGGCATCCTGGCCTTTGCCACCAGGAGGACCCCTCGGACCTTTATTTGGAAGAAGGTGTAAAATATGAAAGTGAAAGAATAAAATTACCCAACGGTCCAGCTGGTCCGGCTTAAAAGATAAATAAATTTTATAAAAAATTGTCAAAATTTAATTTACCTGGCCCTGGAGGTGCTCCATTCAAAACCTAAAAAGGAATTAGGGATTGGAGAAGAATGAATGCATTTTTGACGACCGGACCTTTCCTCTATCGCCAACTAAAATAAAAATAAATAAATTAATTATTAAAATATATTAATGACTTGGGCCTTTTTCGCCAGAAAAGCCAGGTTCCCCTCTCGGACCAGGCGGTCCTAAATTTAATTTTATCATTTTCTAAAAATTTATCTTGCCCGGAGGCCCTGGTCTGTTGTGATCTTAAAATCTTGGATTCAAATTTAAATGGGCTCTATTTGAATTACCGCCAGCTTTCCCTGGCTGTCCTGCTTTCCCCATTGGGCCACGGGGGCCTAAACATGAATTTTATATTACTGCATTTAAGAATTCTTTTACCTTTGATCCCTGCTAGACCCGGAGGCCCAGCTGGTCCAGGAGGGCACGAAAAATAGGTAAAATAAGAAAAATAGAGTAATCAAATACAAACTTTTTGACAGCTGTCAGTGCCAGCCGGCGGGGCTGGCAAATATTTTGCCGATCTTCCCGGATATCCTAGTGATCCTGGATTGCCATCTTTGCCGGGACGTCCATCCCTCCCACTTATTTTAAAAGCATACAAAATATTTTGTGAAAAATGTGTACCTTTTTCCTCTGGCTCCAGGAGGTCCTAATCAAAATCAAAAATAGCCAATTTCACTTATCAAATCCAATTCCCCTCACCCTGACTACATGAACAGCAAGCTCCCTGTGAATTGCTCATTATGGCCGAATAACGAGTGTATGGATTATTGTCACGCCGTTGTCGGTTGGATGAAGAGGGCACTCGACGCCAAACATCACGAGCTTCCATTTTGCAAAGATCAACATTTGCCAAAAGTGACGAAACACGCTGTTGAGTATGCAAATGGGCAATTGGGAGAAGAATGACGGCGGACATAAGGCAAACGGTTGATAATACGGTAGCGATGAACACCGACTCTCTACAGGCAAGAAGTGGATGGGATGAAGGAAATTGTACCATTTTGATGATGAATTCTCGAGAAAATGATGTTTATTCACCTCTAGTTAAAGGTGTTTTCATAGAGGAAGATGACCCAAATGAGATTGACCCAAATCGGCGAAATGGATTTGCAATGATAAAATGTTAAAGAATTGGGTCATAATTAAAAAGAAGCGAAATGTCAAATTGGTAATTTCCATTTAATTAAATTAGATAATTTTACTTATTATTAATTTGAACGAAGATTACAATTTTATGATTCCATTACAATCTAGTGAAATTCCAGTCTCAGAATACCTTATTTATTGCTGATTTGTCTTTTAAGGGTCGGTTGGTTGGTTCTCTATAAATAGGTTGCCAGAAAATTAAATCGTTCTGCCGGCTTTGCTTATATATTATGCAAATGCAAAGATAATTATTTTTCACTTAAAAAATTTATAATGCAATAAAAATGGAATTATTTATTCAGAAAAATTATTCATAAATCAAACAAATTAATATTATTAAATAAACAATAAAATAACTTCAATTTTGCCATTTTATTTCTTAGAATCTGAATCCAAATCAATCGATAAGTAGTACCATAATTTTACTTTTTTTAATTTCATGTATGAAATCTAAAATGAGATAGTGTGATGATGATGAGAGAGAAAAAGAAGAGTAAAATGCGGAGTAAAAAATTGTCACTTATCTTCTTATGGTTGTGGTTAGAAGTAGACAAGTAGTTTATAGGAATTCTCTATAGCTATATGTACCTTGTATAATCTGTACCGTATAATATAATCGATCGATCAATCGATATTCGTAATACAGTTTCCATTGTAAATATTGTTTGGAAAATTAGTATTTAAGCATGTTTTCATTCATTGTTAGTCATTTGTCATTTCCACAACCTACACAAACGCAATCCTACCCTACATAACAAAACCCACTATTTAGAAGATTATTCAACTATGAACGCAAAAATGAATGCAACTGCACCAACGGCCGATGATTATGGCATCTCATTGGAAGAATTACGGACGCTTATGCAATTACGAAAAAAAGAAGCTCAGGAGAAGATTGTCAACGAATATGGCGGAATATATGGCTTATGTGAGCGGCTCAAAACCAATGCCAGCAATGGAATTCCACATAATACAGATGAACTTCAGAGGTAAGGAAGAATAAACATAAAACAAACATAATAATATCCCCAATAATTTAGGAGACGCCAAGCATTCGGAGCAAATGTGATTCCACCAAAACCGCCAAAGTCATTCTTAATGCTTGTTTGGGAGGCACTCCAAGATCCGATACTCATTATTTTGCTGCTCAGCTCGATTATTTCAATTTGTCTTTCTTTCTATCATCCTCCAGACGAAGAAGGCTGTAAGTCCATTTTATGCAATAAATTAATATTAATTCACATTTATTTCAGCTGATCATGGAGCAGCTTGGATTGAAGGTGTTGCTATTTTCCTTGCCGTGGCAATTGTGGTCCTTGTAACTGCCGGAATGGATTATTCAAAAGAACGTCAATTTAGAGGTAACAATTTCTGATTAATTTAACAAAAACCAACATTTATATTTTTTCAGGTCTTAATGCAAAAATTGAAACGGAACACAAATTCGCAGTTATTAGAGGCGGCCAGCAGGTTAATATTTTAAGTTGATAAATCAATAATTGATATTTTCAGATTCAAGTGGTTGTCAAGGAATTGGTTGTTGGCGACATTGCCCAGGTCAAATACGGCGATCTACTTCCATGTGATGGCGTCCTCATTCAATGCAACGATTTGAAAATTGACGAATCTTCTATAAGTGGCGAATCGGATCACATCAAAAAATCGATTGACTCTGACCCTATGCTTTTTTCGGGCACTCATGGTAAGCAATTTTATTAATTTAAACTATTTAATCCATTGTTATTTTCAGTGATGGAAGGAAGCGGTCGAATGCTGGTCACTGCTGTCGGAGTCAATTCGCAAACGTAAATTTAGAAATTAATTTCATTTGAAAATCAATATATTTTCAGAGGCGTCGTAATGAATCTTTTGGGAGTAGTCAAAACTGACAATGCAGTTGAAGATAAACGGAAGGAAGACCAAAAAGAGGAGAATGGAACAGATCATAAGAAAAAAGCATCAGGTTTGATTTTAGTCCATTCATCTTTATTGTTTCCATTTTAGAAATTCAAGCGGCCTCAACCAAAAAGGAGCGTTCAATTTTGCAGAACAAACTTTCTCATTTGGCAAAACAGATTGGAATTGTTGGTCAGTTTTGTTTTTTTCAGCCAATCATTTATTCATAAATTATTTTTAGGTTTTATCCTTGCAGTTTGCACTGTACTTATTTTGTTCATCCGGTTCAGCATCACCCATTACATGATCAATGAGAAGCCTTTTCGTCTGGCCGATTTGAAATATTTCTTCAAATTTCTGATCATTGGCATCACCATCCTCGTTGTTGCCGTCCCAGAAGGCCTTCCTCTCGCCGTCACACTTTCTTTGGCATATTCCGTGAAAAAAATGATGAAGGATAACAATTTGGTCAGACATTTGGGTAAGTAATTTATTTTAATTTATTATTAAACTAATATTTTAAATTTTAGATGCCTGCGAAACTATGGGAAATGCGACGACCATTTGCTCGGACAAAACTGGAACATTGACCACAAACAGGATGACCGCGGTTCAAAGTTACATAAATGGTAAATTAAACATTAATTTGTATTAAAAATATTCCTTTTTTTGTAGAAGTGCATTACAAGGAAACACCGAAATGGGAGAGGCTTGATGCAAAAACAAGGGATTTGTTGATTCACTGCATTTCGATCAATTCCAACTATTCAACGCAAATTGTGCCACCGAAACAAGCCGGCGAACAAATGCAACAATTGGGCAATAAAACTGAATGCGGACTTTTGGGTTTGGTGCACAGCCTTGGTCAAAGTTATCAAACAATAAGGGATTTATATCCAGAGAGCAAATTTACCAAGGTAAAATCCACAACATTTTGTTTTAAATCAATTATTCCATCATTTTCAGGTGTATACTTTCAATTCGGCTCGTAAATCAATGTCCACGGTGATTTTTCTGAGACCAATAAAATTTGCAATTACCGGCGAAATCAGTGGCTATCGAGTGTTCAGCAAAGGAGCATCGGAGATAATTTTGAACAAATGCAAATGGATTTTGGGCCGAAATGGATTGGCCAATTTCTCCAAAGAAGACAAAGATCGACTGGTGCGTGATGTGATTGAGCCAATGGCATCGGATGGGCTGCGGACAATTTGCTTGGCCTACAAGGATTACGTTGCCGAAGGAAAAATGGTGGCCGCCCCAAATCAAGTGACTTTTGCCGGCAATATTGACTGGGACAATGAAGATTCAATTGTGGACGATTTGACCGTCATTGCCATCATCGGGATTCAGGACCCAGTTAGACCAGGTAAAACGACTTTATTTAAAATATCAAAAATAATTTATTAAGTTTTTCAGAAGTGCCCGACGCCATCAAAAAATGCCAGCAAGCCGGAATTGTAGTGCGGATGGTCACCGGGGACAACATCAGTACGGCCAGATCGATTGCAACGGCATGTGGAATTCTGAAACCTGGCGAACACTTTTTGGCACTGGAAGGAAGGGAATTCAACGAACGCATTCGGGACGAGGAGGGCGAAGTGGACCAGGAGAAATTCGATCTAATTTGGCCTCGACTTCGTGTTTTGGCGCGTGCTCAACCGACGGACAAATACATTTTGGTGAAGGGAATCATCGACAGCAAATTGAACAAAAGCCGAGAAGTGGTGGCAGTGACCGGCGATGGAACAAATGATGGACCGGCGCTGAAGAAGGCGGATGTTGGTTTTGCGATGGTTGGTTTTATTTTTAATGGTTTTTTTTAATTTATAATTTTTAGGGAATTGCTGGAACTGATGTGGCAAAGGTAGCGTCGGACATTATGCTCACTGATGACAACTTCACTTCAATTGTTAAGGCCGTTATGTGGGGCAGAAATGTAAGTAAAAAAGGGGGAATAATATTTAATTAATTTGATTTATTTATTAAAAGGTGTATGATTCAATTGCCAAATTTCTTCAATTCCAATTGACTGTCAATGTTGTTGCGGTTGTTCTGACTTTCATCGGTGCTTGCGCTATTCAAGATACTCCACTTAAGGTAGCCACTTTTCTTTTATCAATTCCAAATCAAATTAATATTTCCTCACTATTTTCAGGCAATTCAAATGCTTTGGGTCAATTTGATTATGGACACATTGGGATCATTGGCCCTTGCAACCGAACCTCCAACTGAAGATTTGCTGCAAAGGAAGCCCTATGGCCGGACGAGGTATTTTTATTTATTCTTCCTTTTTTATTAATAAAATGCATTATTTTTTAGTCCACTGCTTTCGGGAACAATGCTGAAGAATATCATCGGCCATGCAATCTACCAACTTGCCGTCCTCTTCACTCTCCTTTTTGTGGGCTACAAATTATTTGACATCGACTGCGGATTGTATGCTCCAATTTATGCTGACCCATCCGTGCACTTCACCATTATTTTCAACACATTCGTCATGATGACTCTCTTCAATGAGATTAATGCCCGGAAAATTCATGGCGAGAGGAATGTGTTTCAGGTTGGTTGGTTTAAAATTTGGAAATAATATTAAATAATTCCTTCTTTTTCAGGGATTGACCAACCCAATCTTTTGCATAATTTGGATCGGCACTTTCATTGTTCAAATCATCCTTGTTCAAGTCGGCGGCATTGTTGGCTCCTTTTTTCAAACTGCTCCGTTGACACTGGAACAATGGGCCTGGTGCATTGTTTTTGGCCTTGGCTCACTTATTTGGGGACAGGTCAGTCTAATCAATATTTTAATTCATCATTTATTATAACATTTATTCAAATTCAGGTGGTAACATCGATTCCAAGCCTTGCGGAAGATGAAGCGGATGAAACGACGGATAATGTGGCGGCAGAAGATGTGGATGACGAGGAGAAGAGAAATAAAAACAATTCAACCTGATGCTATGATGAATATTATTGGATGGATTATTGTCATATATTATTGTTGTACCATTTTTTCTTTTCTATGATTGTTTTACCATATATAAATATAAATTGTTGTATTGTAATTTGTAATGTAAAATGTTTTGAATAAATTATTGCTATATTTTGTTTTGTTTTTTTTAAACTTGTAATAAATGCGAAATTTATTTTTGTGAAAAAGTTTAAAAACCATTAAATTTTCAATAGAAGAATGCAATTTTATATTTTGCCGCCGAATTCGGCTTCAGCAGAATTTTCATTAACCCCGACTGGTTTTTGTTTACTTCTTCTAATTGGAATTCCGATTTTTGCAATTTTATTTAAAATTGCCTTCATAATTTGCCGAATTTTCTTCTCAAAATTGCGCATTTTGCTATCACCTCTGCTTAATATTTACGATTTGGAGCATCCATCTAAACAAAGAAGAGGTTTAGGTATTTATTTATTAAATTTACATATTGATTTAATTTATTAAAGAATAACAAATCAAATCGGTGATTGAATAATGGAAGCAAAATTAAATCCAATATTTGCTCGGCATTTGAGTTTGGGTGATTCGGCGACTTCACTTTTTAATTCCAATATTTTCGGTGAAATTCAAATAATTATTGGATCCAACCATGGCCGATGCTATCAATTACCAATGAATCGATTTGATAAATTTGAATTAATTTATGGTTTAATTCAAATTAAATAAAAATTAAATTAATAAATTTTTTAGAAGACCCAAAACATCGGCAAATTATAGCAATTGGATTTTGGCCATTTTCTGCTGAAGAATTCATAAATCAGTCCAATAAATTGAATCCAATAATTTGGCTTCATTTTCGCTCTTCCTCAATATCACTCTTCGAAATAGTCCGGAATGATTGCCAACAAACGCGGCTTATATTATTACGGGAATTGACCACTGATCATTATGGATTTTGTCAAACATTTGCTGATTATATTAATGGAAGAATGTTCATTCCAGACCACGAGGTTAACAAAATTTATTCATATATTAAATTAGTTTATAAAATCACCGGTTTAGAATTAATATTTATTCTTAAACTTAAGTACGAATCGTTAAAAAATTAAATTTCAATCTTTTTAATAGCAAATATAAACCACCATAATATTATTTTAATAAATTTTTGTTTTTAGGATACCATCAGTACTTTTCGAGTCCGATATCAAAATGGAGGCGAAACAATTATTCGATTAGAGGAAGAATTTTTGAATAAGAAATTGGCAATGAAAGATGAAAATGCAATGTTTAAAGGAATGCTAATGGGAATTGAACCAGTGGAGAAAAGTAATAAATTAAATTAACAATTTTATTGGAAGAAATCATTTTTTAGCTGATAATTGTGTTTTTCTTGCATTTGAGGACAGCACAATTTGCATATTCAATTGGCGAACAAAACAATTGTTGGATGCGGTAATTAATTAATTTAAATAAATATAAAATTAATTTTAGTTAAAACATCCAAAACATTGTGAATTTCTTTGTTGGTCTTTGCTGCCTAAAACCAACACCAACCAAACATTGATTGCCATTTCGGTCATTGGGCAACTGTATTTGCTGAGTTATTTTGACAAAAATGAAACAAAAAATGAAATGCTTCGAGCCGAATGCATTATCAAAAAAAGCAAAGAGTTAGTTTAAATTAAATTTATTAATTTTATTATTCTCATAAAATAATTTTCAGCAATAATTTCAATTGTACTTCCATTGCCTTTCCCAAAAATAATCAAAATAATTATTTTCAACTTGGAGTTGGCCTCAAAAATGGAACTATTTTGGTCTGTTTTTTCCATTAAAAATATTTCATTTTCCATCATCATCCAGATTTATTCATTACAATCCAATTCAAATTCGGCCAACGACCATTCACCGCCTCGATGGTCCCATCAATTATTGGCTCAATGCGAAAATGCACATTCCAATTCAATTCAATGCCTTCGATGGATCCCCCACCACCCAAAAGAAGCCTCCACAAATTCATTCGGACCAACAATTTTATGTTCTGGTGGAGCCGATGAAAAGATTTCATTCTATGAATTTACCTCCTTTTAATTATTTTCCATCATCCAAAATTTACGAGTAAATTGCAATGTTTTTGTACTTTTTTTTTACCAATAATTGCCACTCAAATATATTATGATTCAAACATTTTTTGTTTACCATATTCCAATCCAATCTATTATTCACCATCCATTATTAGTGGCATTTACATTTCCCATGGAAAAATAAAAATCATTTTTTTACTAATCACATGGTGGAGTTTATTTAAGTTTACGATATTTGCATTAAAAGGTCTGGGAAAATAGTAAAGAATAGCAATATGTATGGGAATGGATTTTGTTTTGACAAAAAGTATGAATTCTAAATGTCTTTTTTCATTGGAATTTGCAATTTCCGTTTTATTGTGTATTCCGTGGGATTCTGATAATTTGATCCATTTTAATGGGTTAATTATTGGAATTGGTCCGTAGGCAAAGTATGAGCAAATGCCAAAAACTGTTTTTGGAGGGATGAAAGTCACGCAAACATTGTGGACAGAAAAAAAAGTCGAATCTTCAAATTAATTTGTGCACTTTTATATAGAAAATATTCTTTTTAATTAATTCATTCATTTTAATGGATTCGAATGGATGGCGATTGGAATTGGATGGGATAAAAATGGACAGAACAATAAATACATTAATTAATAATTTTGTTGGTATATTTTTATTTGGGCATTTATCATTCCTTCTTATTCTTATCCGTCCCCATATTATTTTCATTTCATCGTTCATTCATTCATTCATTCATTATTATCGCCTCCGGAAAATGTTTGTATTGGAACAAAGGAATGCAACCAAAGATTCGGCGGAACCCGGTTTTGGAGTCCGTTTACGCTTCATCCTTGGCATTTTGGCACAAATACTTCGCATACGAGTGAATAATTCAGAATGAGAACGGCTCCGTCCACCAACGGTGGTCTTCATTGTTTTCTCCTCAGCATCTCTTTTGTCCATTTCCCGTTCATTTTCGTCTTCTTCTTCGGATTCATCCATTCCTTCTGATGGTACTAATAATTCATTCTTCAATTTTATTGCCTTTTTCCCAGTTCCCGGTAACAATAAAATGGAAATTGGCTGCTCCTGCTCCGTTGATCCATCAAATAGTTCATCGATGTGCCCTAAATTCAATGCAAATTTTTTGAATTTATTTAACTCATAAAAAGACTCACTTTCTTGTCTATTTGGGTATGTTCTGGCAGATGCCAATGTGAGGAGAATTAGGATGAAAAAATGAAAGAAAATCATGGGAATAAAAGGCCGAGAAAGACGGCAAATTTTCTGCTGCTGGTCATTCATTTATTTCAAATGCAAATATTGTTGCTAAAATTAATAATAAATTGGCCAAGTTTATATCTGGGAATAGGAATTTGAATTTAAGAAAAATTGATAATTGAATATTCGTGGGAAAATTGCTGGAACAAAATTGAAAGATACTTAATGTTTTTCATTTATGGAATCTAATTGAGAGAAAAAGGTAAATTTTGCAACTGACGGAATTAGTTAATGAGGCAGGGGAAATTAATACGTAATTACCGCTTTTGGTTTTGGCCGGATAAATAATTTATTTATAAATGGAGAAGACTGGCCAATGGCCAATTTACATTTTCCGTTTTTGTTAATCCAAATTCGTCTCGTGGTTTTTTGAAAAATTATCAACAAACATAGAAAAATGGGATTCTGTTTTATTTATAATTTTGTAAAGAATTCAGGGAAAAGAGTTGGCATCTAAAAATGGGTCTTTGCTCTTTGATGATGCCTTCAGGCAGGGTTATTTGCGGTAATAATTGGCAGGAAAAGAATTCAGAATGGAAAGTGAATGAAATTTCGAGTAAAAAATGAAATTGGTTTGGAAATGTAATCCCTCCAAATCCAGCCATGGGTTTTGCTTTCCACGAATGGCCTCGGGGCCATTTGGGACGTATTTCCGTCAGTAGCCATCCAAAAGGCACCACTTGGAATTAGAATTGAGCAACAGAATGAGGAGGAAAGGCCAAATTAAAATTGGAGAAACCATTTTGAATGCTAGTCTCACGCAAAGGGTATAAAATGAAGAATTGCATCCACCATCAAAGCATGCTATGCTGCTAATAACCTACCAAAACTAATCAAGAAAAGGTGGGTGGAAATGGAATTGGGATTTGGTTTTGGCATCAAATTAGCAGCACTAAAAAAGAATTTAAATTGGATTGGAGGATATTTTTGGGATTTCGGCATTTGCACAAATGATTTTTGATTTTTGGAATTTCTGTGGCAGACGAAAAGGTGAAAAAAATTTCATCTCACATCACTGATGATATTCAGCAGACCACCCAAAAGATATATTCCATTCTCATTGAGAATTGGATGGATGACTCTTCCAAACCATTTCCCCGAGGACTAATTAGCATCATCATTGGCCCAGCCAAATATAGACAAACAAAATTAAATTAATTTCTGATATTTGCGTGCAAAATGATGATTAAAGGACGGTGAAATATCAAATAAATGGAATGATTTATGAATTCGATTTGAATTTGGGCACACAAAAACGCAAATCACGGCAACTTTTAAAATTCCGAAAATAATAATAAAAATATCTTGTGGACTTTACGTAATACCGACCTCCTCCAATTCACTAAAATGTCAGCCTAAATTCAAATAAATCGAATGAATTTTTAATTGTAGCAGCTGGGTCTATTTCATCGTTCCCTCCCGAGGGGCACTGTCTCCAACTCTCGTCATAAAGTTGCGCCCATTTCCAAATTGCCTGTTTATTTAGATGATTGTCCACTTCCAACTTTTAATGATAACTTTTCCCCCTATTATTTACAATTAAATATACTCTCATTATTCAGTACTCATATGACACCGTAAGACCCGAATAAAATGCTAATTAAGTATTTTCGATTAATAAAATATTTTTGACAAATTTATCTAATTTAAGAGAAAATTCCTGAATGAGAAACAACAACAGTGATTAAAAAAAGGGGATTTATGTCAAAATCATTTAGGTAATAATCGGGATTGATTGAAAATTGAGAGTTGAAATAAATTTGGACAAGCATGTCCTCATAATTGGATGTCTGTTTATTTAATTTGTTCTTCTTTCTTCTTCCATTTATTCTCCTTTGAACATCAACCAGACACGCGGGCTTTCGATGTATCCTGAAATCATTTTTTAAATAGCTAAAAATTATTATTTATTGATATAATGGGAAGGGTAAATATATTAAATTGATATTTTAAATCCTTTGGAAATTTTTGCAAATACAAAAATAATAAAAAATCTTTATTTTATTGAGATCGAAATGGAAATGGAAAAATATAAAAAAAGGGATTTGGCACTCTTCAATATTTCTTTGACTTATTTTAGCCTCGGCAATACCTCATTTTCCTGTCTGAAATTGTTGTTTAGATTTATTTCATTAGTAAATAAAATTTGGAAAATAAGTCTTAGCCCGAAGCATTTTGCTGGCTATCGACTTTCAATTTAAATAAAATAAAAAAAAATAATTTTATTGGCAGTGGATGAAAAAAAAGGAAGAACACAGGAAATGATCTTCCACTCCAACCTGTATTAAATTCAGAGGAGAGATATCCTCCATGGTCAATAAGCATATGATTCTTCAAATCGCCCCATTCACTTTGCTTTTGTTGGCAAATTGTGCATAAATAACCGTGTTCATCCTTCCGATGTTCCTCCATATTCAAAAAACGATTGCATTTAAAGTCGCAAATTTTGCACTCAAATTTGATGATCCCCGTATGAATTCTTTCATGCGTTGTTACCTTTAAATAATATTTAAATTAAATTAATTTCGCACATTTATTACGGCTGTTTCGGTGATGAAAAGTTCTTCACAAAAATGACATTGATAAGTTTTCGTAAAAACGTGAGACATTTTCTTGTGTTTTCGTAATTTGCGCGGAGTCAAAAATTTTTGATTGCAAAGATTGCATTTGAACCCGGATTGTTGGCCACGATGGAATTTGGCCCGATGATTGTACAATCGAAGTTCATCGCACATATTTTTGATTGGAGTGCATTCGAAACAAACATATAACTAAAAATATTAATTAAATTAATTAATTATTAAAATATTTACCATTTCACAAAGATGATTCGGCAATTCTTCTTTGCTTGGCACTGCTTTAAAGCATTTCAGGCATTGGACCCATTCATTGCATTCCGGATGCTTTTTTGCAATATGCTTCTTCAGCGAATATTCATTTTTGTAACGTTTGTCACAGAATGGACATTGCGGAGAGATCTTCTTTTTGTAAATTCGTTTTGGCTGATAAAGAACTCCATAACGGTCAAATCGAGCTGGGATTCCTCCAGTCAACTCTCCGGGAAGAGGAATCCTAAAATTAATTTATAATTAGAATATAATTTGGAGATTAAATAATAGGATTTTTAAGCAATTAATACATATTCGAAGTTTAAAATTTTCCATTTCTTTGTAAAGTCCCGTTTTGTATTATATTAAATTAAAATCAAACTAACTCAGTAACATCGACTTCATATTTCGATGCATCCAAATCTTCTTGAGGAGGAATGAAGCCTCCACTGATAATTTCGTCCATTCTGTTTGTCTCCAATTCTTCTTTCCTCTGCTTAATCATTTCTTCTTCTTGTTGGATTTCATAAGCCAAATATTCAATCGGATGTTTGTCACGTAAATGTCTTTCATAAAGATGCTTCTCCAGAAAACGATTCTTGCAAATTCGACATCGCACCTTATTAGGTGAATATTAATCAATTTAATAGTTTATCGGAATTATAATCAACCATCTTTGATCGAATTAATTTGCGAATTTCCGAAGGCTTTGTCGGATGTGCAACAGCGCCAGCGATTTCATCCGTACTTTGAGTGCGTATGACCAATGGAACTGGCTTTATTACGATCACATTGTTACCTTAAATTTTTTATGATGGATAAATTAAAATTCATCTTTTACCATTGCAAAGTGGATGGGACGTAGAAGGCCGAATTGATTTTTCACTATCGGTTGTTTGAGGAGGCCGTGAAGCACTCCAAAACGAAAATGATCCATTGATTGGGGCGCCAGATTCGTTCAAAACAATTCTTTGCTTTGATTTAGAACCACATCCATTATTCAATAATTGAACAGTTTCACCGACACCATCGATACGTCTCTGAAGTTTATATTAGTTTTTTAATTTTTAAATTCAAATAACCTTTGTATATTTAATCCTTTTCTCTTCCTTTTCCTGTTCAAGTGCCAACTTAAGTTTTTTACGTAATTCTATGCAGTTTGGTGTCGTCCGAATAGTCATTGTTTTGCTCATAATCTAAAAATATAATTTAATTATTAAAGTGATTATGGCAAAAAAGGCAATAAACCATGCTCGCTCCTACTTTCTTTAAATCCTAGCACCAATACACACACCATAACTATAACTATCTAACTTTATTAGCTAGTACTTAGTATATTTGGCTATAAAGTACGGAAAGGGAAAGTTAGCTTAGCTGTAGCTGCAGTGTAGCTGTTTTAGCTGAGCAGTGAGCACTGAGCTGCTTATCCTATTTCTTATGCTTATGCTTGCTTATGCATTATGCTTTGCTTTTACTTTTATTTATTTCTCAATAAAAAATCTTACATGACCACAGCCACGGTGTGTGTAGAAAAGAAAGAGAAACTAGAAATAGAACAATAAAGGAAGTGAGAAAGAGCTGCAAATAAGACAATATAAAATAGGCAAGGCATGTAGGCATAGGCATGGTTGGTTTGGTATTTGGTTTTTTTCGTTTTCCGAATTTCCGTTTTCATGGTTTTTCATGAATACTTTTACGACTATGATGACTAGGTATAGGTATAGTTATATGCTGATATCTTATTAGTCCTAGCCCTGGCTATTTTAGGACTTAATAAGGCTATAGTAGATCAAATAAATTCTTAAAATACAGATACAAAAAACCTAAAAAAAGAGAGGTGATTTTTCGAAAAAAAACCATTAAAATGATGATGATGGATTTTATGTAAAATTTCACAGCAATGGATTATTTTTGAGTTAAATTAAAATTGGTGCTAAATTGTGATGAATGATGATAAATGATGGTTTGTGGGTAAATGTAGGTATATGAATGATGAATCATTAATCTGTGAAAAATATTCTTGAGCTTTTTAATTAATGAATTACAAATGACGTCGAGCTATTAAATCTCCAAATTTTCTTTTCAGCTAATTTATCTTTAAAAACACAAAAAGATTTTGGTATTATCTCAATGGGGCGAGAAGACAGAACAACATGGAAAGCGAATTATTTCACCAGAATTATCGTGAGTACATTCTTACTTACGCATTTATTAATTAAAATCAATTAACAGAACCTTTTTGACGAGTACCCAAAATGTCTTCTGGTCGGTGTTGACAATGTTGGATCGAAACAAATGCAAGAAATTCGTCAAGCAATGCGAGGTTATTTTATGTTTAATGGAAAAAATAACAAATGAATATAGGACATGGTGAAATTTTGATGGGCAAAAACACAATGATTCGTAAAGCAATTCGTGGCCACCTATCCAAGAATCCGCTTCTTGAAAAACTTCTTCCTTACATTGTCGGCAATGTGGGATTTGTCTTCACCAATGAGGATTTGGGAGACATTCGCAAGAAGCTATTGGAGAACAAACGAGTAAGAATTAATTTATCCTCATTTAAATCTCATTCTTTTTAGGGAGCACCAGCTAAAGCCGGGGCAGTTGCACCCTGCGATGTTAGACTCGAACCACAGAACACGGGAATGGGCCCAGAGAAGACTTCATTCTTCCAAGCATTGCAAATTCCAACAAAAATTTCGCGAGGAACAATTGAAATTTTGAATGAGGTTCATATCATCAAGGTGGGCGAGAAAGTCGGTGCTTCTGAGGCTGCTTTGCTCAACATGTTGAACATCCAACCATTCTCTTATGGACTTGCCGTGCAACAGGTTTCACTTTTTATTCGCATTATTAAACTATAAACTTATATAATCAAAAGGTGTATGACGCTGGTGCGATTTACTCGCCCGAAGTGCTTGATGTGACCCAAGACGATCTTCGTGCCCGTTTCATGCAAGGAGTTGCAACGGTTGCTGCCGTTTCGCTGGGAATTGGCTATCCAACAAAGGCTTCGGCACCGCATCTCGTTGCCAACGTTTTCAAACGATTGTTGGCTGTTGCCGCGGAGACGGAAGTCACATTCAAAGAAGCCGAGAAAGTGCCAATTTTTCCATAAATTTAAATAATTTTTTGTATTGATAGATCAAAGAATATTTGGCTGACCCATCGAAATTTGCAGCAGCTGTCGCCGCATCTGCGCCACCAACCGCAGCCGCAGAAACTAAGAAAGAAGCTACTCCGGCAAAGAAGGAAGAAGAAAAAGAAGAATCGGATGAGGACATGGGCTTTGGCTTATTTGACTAAAAAGTTGGAAAAATTGATGAAAAGTATCAATCATCAAATATGTTGCACTTTTCGTTTGATGATCAATTTATATTGTTGATTGATTGATTGATAAATATCTTTGTTAATATTTTAATATTTATTCATGAAAAGCAGTTCATCATTTCTGTTTAATATTATGCTATAAAATATTATTAATTTTATATTAAAACAGGGTCATCATACATATTATTTTTTCTTGTCAACTTCAAATAATCAAACCCATCGACGACAATGTTGATTTATAAGGACATCTTCACGGGTAAATAATAATCATTAAATAAATATCAATTATTTTATTAAAGAGGATGAATTGGCTTCGGATTCATTCCCAACAAAACTTGTTGACGATTTGATTTATGAATTCAAAGGACGTCATGTTGTGCGAAAAGAAGGAGATGTTGCTTTGGATGGAGCCAACCCTTCAGCGGAAGAAATGGACGAGGGCACCGAAGAACATGTGGAAAGAGGAATTGACTTTGTCCTCAACCATCGTTTGCAGGAGATGAATTGCTATGAAATAAATTATTTAAAATAAAATTAATAATGATTTATTTTAAGGATCAAGCAACATTCAAAGGATACATCAAGGACTTTATGAAAAAAGTCATTGAACATATGCAAAAGGAGGGGAAATCGCAAGAGGAAATTGACACATTCAAGAAGAAGATACAAGCCTGGGTTGTGTCATTGCTCAACAAGGACCGCTTCAAAAACTTGGCATTCTTCATTGGTATATATTAAAAGGATTTACGACTAAATTTTAAGTATATTTTAGGAGAGAATATGGCTGAAGGAAAGGGCGAGGGCCAAGTGGCAATTGTTGAATATCGCCAAGAGGTAAAATTAATTATAATTAGTAATTGATTGATGAATATTTACTAAATTTCAGGGCACTGAGGAAGTTCCAACACTAATGCTTGTCAAAGAAGCACTCTCTGTTGAGAAATGTTGAAGAAGGAATCAAGAAGGAAGAATTGACATTTGGATATGGAATGATAAAAGATATCCGACTGAATTGTTTATTTTAAAAAAGTTCCATTTGTTATAATTTTTGGTTGACAAGCGATAAACACGTTAACAAAAAAAACATTTCATTTATATGATATATTTATTATTATTTACATATATTTGCTTATTCATGAATAATAGAAAAATGTATTCTTTTCCCTCTCCTAATCTTTAGCATACTTCAATCGGACTTGATGATTCTTCTTTATTTGTTTTATTGGTCAAGTGGACGGACCAAAGAAACTTACAAAGCATTCAATCGATTTTATTTTGTAAACATTCAATGAAGCAACAAAAATGCAAGGATAAATTGTATTGATTATTCATAATGGCGGAGAATAATCAAACCGAATTTTTATGCAAATTAATAAAATCAGCAAATAATTTATTGCATGATTTGGCCTATGATGAACAAAAATTGGATGAAACATTGACGGTATTAAATTTTATTATAATTAAATTAACCAATGAAAATTAAAGAAATTAATTTCTGAAAGTGCGGATATGAATATTACGGCTCGACTTGATTTGACCAATCCGGATTTATATCATTTTATAAATCTTTCATCTGATTTTTTGGATAATGTCAAAACAAGGCCAATAATTCGTTCCAAAATGTTATTGGTTTTGTCAAATTTAAGTAAATATTTAAATAATAAAAATTAATTCAAATTATAATTCATTCAGGTCTTTTCAACATTTCATTGCGTAAAAGTGCAGCAAATAATGGAAAAATTTGCCAATCAATATTTAATTGTTTAAAATTGGCCATTGAAGAACAATTGGGGCCACAAAATAAAATTGATATTTTGCGACTAATTCAGGTTGAGCAAATTATAAAATATTGATTTAATTATTGTTGATTTTAAGATGCTCACTTATGAGAAAATCCACTTTACTTCATGGGTTTATGAACTTCAGCAATTTGTTATTTCTGAAATGTTTGATTTTTTAATTTTTTTGAATCTAATTTAATTTTTATTCAGAATAAATCCAAATTCTTCTGAACTCCTCCCAAATTGTATTTGCATTTTATGCAATTTGGTTTCTCAATCCAAACATTTCACAAACAATTTAAAACAATTGGTATAAAAAAAATATTTAAAATTAAAAAAATTTATTTTTAAGGATACCCACAAAGCACTTTGTGCCCGAATTCTTCAATTATTATCCAATAATTCAAAGGCAGTTGTGATCAGTGCTTTGGTATTGAATGGACATTTGGACGAAACCACCAGAGATACAGTAATTTTCGTAAAAATTATTAAATTGAATTATTTTTTAGGTTTATTCTCCGCAAAATTTGGGACAAACATTTCTTTGCATTTTCAATATCCTAAATACTCCATCTCCGGATATTTTAATGACCACCCATATTGCAGTGGATTTGCTGAAAAAATTGGTCATTTGTCGCCCAAAAAACGTAATTTCATTTTTATAAATTAATATTATGAAAATAATTTTTAGAGAAGTGATCCGCCAATTTTGAGTGAAACTGCACGAAATTTGGCTTCATATTCATTCTTTGATAAATCAATACAAAAATTGGCATCACTTTTGAATATTTTAGAGCCGCGGTCGGAAGAAGCCAGAAAAGTAACATTTTTAAATAAATTTAAATTATTTTATTTAAAATAGATTATCGAAATGTTATTGTTATTTTGCCAAATTGATGAACTCAAATCGCCAATTTGTATGGCAATTACAGCAATTGAGCCAACAGAGACCAAATTGGCCACTCCCCTCCATGCCCTTTTGAGAATAGCCAAAATGTCATTTGAAGATGCAATTTTCCCTGAATTACCTTTGAATGCATTTAAACTTTTGACCATCAATGTCAAAGTAATTTAATCATTTTAAATCAAAATTAATTAATTAATAAATTTAATTTATATAAATGCTAAAATGGCAGATTGGAAATAATGGAAAAAGAGAAAAAATTAATTGAGGAAGAAAATCAAAAGGAGAGATCATTGCATTCAATTTTGAGGGGAAAATTCGACGAAATGACCCAAAAATTTGACACGTAATAATTTTTAATTTATTTTTATTAATTAATTAATATTTTAGGGCAGCAAAAGCCGCCTTCGAAAAGCAAATTGAAATTGAAAAAATACGAAAAACACAAAATGATAATTTGAAAGAATTGGAACAAAAATTGAATGAAAACAAACAAATTGTGAGTTTAAATTTAAATAATTTTTATATAAAATCAAACAAAAATAGATATTGGATCAGGAAAGAAGAATTAAGTCCCAAAATGCACAAATTGTTCAAATTTCTACTGAAAATCAAAATTTGGTCGAACTCAAAGAAGCCATGGAAAAATTATTGGGCAAATTTGGCGCTGAGAAGAATGGAAAATAGAACACAAATCAATTTGATTCAAATTAAACAAAGACGGGTCCATCAATTTTACAAAAAAAAAACATTTTTGAAAATAATTCACTTTATGCTTTACACAAATTCACCCCTAAAATACCTCCATCTCCATATCATTTATTAATTTTTATTATCTTTCATAATCAAATAAAATAAATTTTACCAAAAATAATGGACATTTTTTTATATTATTTATATTTATTATTTGTGCATTTCATTCTGACTTGGAAAAGTTCAATTTCTTCAATGCATCCTCCAATTTTGCCATTTGACCTATGAAAATGGATATTAATAAATTTAAATTCCCAAAATCCGTTTACTTCGCACATCCTTTGCCAATTTTTGTACCGCCTTTGGATGCTCCAACAAATCAATTCTCTGTGTATACGGATTAAAGCTAACTTGGAATGGACGGGGAATGGTGACGGACCAAACCCTGTTAATAGTGGCAAATATTCATCAAAACTAATTCCCCTCAATATTTACGTCAATTTATTTTTGGCATCGGCGAATGATTCAGCAACGAAATATTTTGGTTGATATGATGTTATGGGGTAATTAGTTGCGCAAGTTTCGGCCGGTTCAAATGGCTCCAATTGAGGCTAAAAAATGCTCATACACCATTCCACAAAAAACAATAATGCTGACCTCTCCCCCGAGGGCATATTCCAATTCCCCAAATGAACTAAAAGCAATCCAGCTCCGTATGCCTTTTTTTCGCCCCCTTGAATGCAAATGCCGAATTCCACAGTAAACCAATAAAGCTGGAATAGAATGAATGATGAGTGGAGGATGATTATGTTTTGCTTTACTGTGGCCAATTTTTCGATCATTTCGTCGGATGCTCCCAATGAAGCCAATCCAATTTCTTGTGAGAATTGAGCAAAGTCAGGATCGGCAAATAATGGGGCATGGCCGAGCAATTCGTGGCAAATCTTTTATTTTTTAGTTGGGAGGAATTAGATGAAAAATGTTTAAATACATCTGGTTCGGGTGTGTAATGTGGTTTTGATGAATGACGAATATATTGGGTGGAGTGGAACACTCGAAAGGCCAATCCAGCCAAAAAGTCCCTGGAACTTAGAAGGCCGGCTACGGGACGAAGGGTGAATCCGGTGCAGTCTATGAAGGGGCGAATGATGGATGGATTGGATTGGATGAATTAACCCTTGAGGAAATCGGAAACATCTTGCAATTGTGGAATTTGGTCTGGCCCATATCCGCAATTTTGCTGCAGCAAAGGGAAAATCTTAATGAGGAAAATATTATATTAATATTCATTAAAAGAGGCATGCTTTGTGATTAATTAAACATGGAATAATGTTGTGTTCTTTTCATTCCAGAAAGGGATTGTATAAGTGCACTTTTCATTCCGGAATTGTAATTGCACTTTTCATTTCGGAATTGTAATTGCACTTTTCATTCCGGAATTGTAATTGCACTTTTAATTCCGGAATTGTAATTGCACTTTTCTTTCGGAATTGTTATTGCACTTTTCATTCCGGAATTGTAATTGCACTTTTCATTCCGGAATTGTAATTGCACTTTTCATTCCGGAATTGTAATTGCACTTTTCTTTCCGGAATTGTAATTGCACTTTTCTTTCCGGAATTGTTATTGCACTTTTCTTTCCGGAATTGTAATTGCACTTTTCTTTACGGAATTGTAATTGCACTTTTAATTCCGGAATTGTAATTGCACTTTTCTTTCCGGAATTGTTATTGCACTTTTCTTTCCGGAATTGTAATTGCACTTTTCTTTCCGGAATTGTTATTGCACTTTTCTTTCCGGAATTGTAATTGCACTTTTCTTTCCGGAATTGTTATTGCACTTTTCTTTCCGGAATTGTAATTGCACTTTTCATTCCGGAATTGTAATTGCATTTTTCTTTCCGGAATTGTTATTGCACTTTTCTTTCCGGAATTGTTATTGCACTTTTCTTTACGGAATTGTAATTGCACTTTTCTTTCCGGAATTGTAATTGCACTTTTCTTTCCGGAATTGTTATTGCACTTTTCATTCCGGAATTGTAATTGCACTTTTCATTCGGAAAAGATTGTAATTTCTATTTGTTTCATTTCTGAAACCAATTTTGATGGAAATATCGTATTCAGTCTCTTATTTAATCAAAAATTCCTTTTCTTTTTATCCACCTTTATTTTTTGCCTTTTAAATAAAATTAACTGTTTTTTGTATTTTTAGAAAAATAAAATAATTTTGAGAATTGCTTAGAAAAATGACGAACATAATTGAATTCACGGCATGCGTGTGTCGGATACAGTCGAACCAATTCCTTGTAAATTGTGCGCCAAGTGCCAATTTCCTCCTGCGTGTATTCCACACGAGGGATTTTATCGCCACTTGAATTAAGTTTAGGAGGTTAAAAATATTTTCATTATCATTGGACTCACTGGCGAAATTCGGCCGCAATATCGGCGAATTCCTTACGGCGTGCCCGATAGATGGGATCTTTGAAGCCCTGAAAATACCGCCAAGAAATAATATTCATTCCTTTTCATTTCCTCTCACCGGATGGTCCGCATCCAATTCTGAGCCATAACTGAGCACTCGATTGGCGAATTGGTCAATGTCGGTAATTTTCATGGGGAACCAAGGAACACTTTCTGCAATTTAGAAGTTGCTGAATTACAAATCATCCATTAATGTTTTCATTCACCTCGATTCAATCTAACTTGGCTATTATGGTCATGGACCGTTGGATTCGAAAGACCGGCACTTTCCGCGCGTCGGCGAAACAATCGAATGATTTCTTCCAATTTGTCCGGATCAGAATCTTCAGCACATTCCACCATAAATTCATAGCAACCCGAATGCACTTTAGAGGGGCGCGATTCAATATGGGTTAAATTGACTCGTCGCTGCTTAAAAACTTTCAGCGTTTCGGCCAATGCCCCAGGCTCTTCTAAAAATACAGTAATATCATCAAATAGGGAATGCAAAATTAGTAACTTACCACGAAGTGTGAATATTATGGTCGTATGTGCCGGATTTGATTCAATTTGGGCTACATATGAGTCCATGGTGAATTCCTGACAATGGAACATTTTGTTTTTTTTTTTTGCAGTATTGGGGAAATGGACAAATATGAGAGAAATTGGGGAGTTTTTGATCATTTTAGATGGATTCATTCATTGATCAAATGGACTATTTCGTTGAAAGAGTATTGGAAGGAAGGGAAAGGCAAAATGACCAAACCAATTGAAAGGAACTGACCAGGCCAGAATCGTTGTCATCTTCCAAACCGCTGTCCGATTCTGCGGTCATTTTTGTGTTTCCAATTAGCAATGGACCATTTCCAGTCAGATCAACAATGTTCATTTTGATGATGGATGAAATTTAATAATTTAAATTGTCTGAAATTGAAAAATGAAATGAAGGGAATTCCCAATAAATGTCCCCAAAATGTCCTCAACATAATGCGCTTTATGGCCCCATTCACCAATCCAATCATTTTTCGGCGGAACATTTGTCGCGTGGCGAAAAAATGAAGCGTGCGAAATGCACGCGGCAATCATGGGAGATGATTATTGTTTTTGTTTACGTAAATTCTGGGTGACAAAAGGGCACAAGGCACAACGTGATCGTCAAGGTCTTTGATGACCATGCCGTGAATATTTCAATGAAATCCGTGCAAGTTGAAACTTTTCATTGAAAAGCGAAGGTCGGGAAGAGGTTGAAAGGAATTGGGAAAGTCGCGCATTTCGTTGCGATTGGCCCAAAATGCGATGAAATGGCCCATCAAATAGGCGGCCAAAATGTAGACGATCCAGCCATCGTCCCGCCCATTTCAGCCCCAGGCTGATTTATTGCCCGCCAATCTCGATTTGACAGAATTTCCTGGTGTCCTTTTCTCCAAGGCCCATTCCAATGAACAGCACAATTTCCGTACCCCCCTCCCCCCCAACCAACATTCATCAACAACCACAACGGGTTCTTCCAAATCAACAAAACTTCATCAGCCGCCGATCGCATGATCGGCTGGACTTTCTGGCTGGGGGTGTTGTGCACCGAATGGGCCCATTTCCCAACCAAAATCACAACTTGGGTTGTTTGGCGAAATTGTTTGTTTGAAATTGGAAGTGGAAATTACCATTAAATTTCCACCGTCAATTCTTTATTAAAATTTGGGGCAAATTAATTCAAAATTGGACATAAATTTGGGTCAATATCCTTTTTTATCCGTTATAAATCCAAAAACAATGCATTCTCATCCATTCATTGAATCCTTTTTATACTTTTACTCCTTCCTCTGCTGCCACCGTCGGTGTCCTTTCCTCGCCTTCAGCCGCAACTTTGCTGGATTCTTCTCCATCGGTCTTTTGCCTTTCCACCCAATCATTCATCACCTAAAAATTAAAAACCAATTCCTTTCAATGTCCCCTTCCCCATTCTGAAACCTGCAGAATTTTCCTCTGCTCCTCCTCGGTCATCAATGGCTGTCCATCATCGTCGAATCGTTGCTCCTTTAAGGCATAAATCAAAGTTCACATTCTTTTATATTAAATTCACTTTTCGGCCTTTTCGAATTGGTGCCATCGGCCCTCCGTATGCGGGGGCGGCGGCCATTCTCATTGGTTCCGGCCAATTTGGGGGTGGCGGTGGGGCATAGCTGTAGAATGGAGTTGCCGGACGCCAGGCAGCCCCATAAGTTGACCCTAAAATTATTTGTGGAATGGAATGGAAAAGGGAAGGGACGAACAAATTGGACAGCAAAAATATGGGCCAATGTCCACAGTGTTTGTGGCATAACAATAACTTTGGGGTGGGCACTGGGGCCAGGGCCGTTTTGGGTCGCATTCAATTGGAAGTGAAGCACCACCTGGGCAAGTGCCAGCCGCCGGAACTGGACCAGCTGGCGCCAATCCTTAAAATAAATTCATAAAGAAAGGCAAAATTAATTGGAGAACAAACCAACGCCGGGGACAAGACCGGCTGGTTCAGGCATGGGAATGGCCGGGGCAGGGACGGCATATTGACTGAATTGGTGCCGTTTTGCCGAATTTGGATCGCTCACTCGGGCACTTTGCTGGGATTGTTCCTTTGAAAATTATTGGAATATTTTTTGGGGGAAATTTACCTGGGGCGAATCGGCCATTGGTGAGGAGAGAGGGTCCAAAGATGGCGATGGTGCCATCAATGAACCGTATCCACCAATTCCACCATTTGATTGGGAAGAAGGGACTAAAAATGGAAATTGAGGAACAAAATGAGGAAATGAGACCGGGGGCAGAGGAGGCAACAATTTGTGGTTCAATTTGGCCACCTTGGGAGGAAATTGTTCCGGAAGGGGATGAAGATGATTCGGCTGGGGCCGAAAATGCCGATTGAGGTGCGCCACTGTTTGGATCGGCCAAAACGAATGAAGAGGATGAAGCGGATGAAGATGAGGATGCATCCTCCGGGGGTTGGGCAGAAGGGGAGGATGGTTCTGGAATGGAAATGAATGTTTTGAACATTGAATTGAATTGAATAACCTTGACCAAATGTGCCCAAAATCAAACAAATAAAAAGAAAAAGTGGCAAAAGGAATTTGATTGGGCCATTGGCCTGGGATGGTGCCATTTGGATTGAATTAATTGGTTGAAAATCTGGAAAGAAAAGGGAGGACTTTTTGGACTTTTTGGTAGCAAAATGAGTAGGGGACTGGCTGGCGGAAGAAGAAACAAAAAGGACTGTAATAAGTGTTGAAGACAATGTCCATTCTGGAGGAAGGACGTCCAAAATTATTGTCACCGCCTTTTTGAATGAATCGGGAGGCGGCGGAAGGGATGGATTCATTCATTTGGGCCAAGCCAACTTCATTATTCCCTCCTCCTCCTCCACATTCTTCCCTTTAAAAGTCATCAATTCCAAAGCAGCAAACAAAAAACATTGGCGGAAATACACACAAAGGCGACTTTGGAGGCAGGCTGTCATCATCAGCCGGCGGGTTTCATCAGCCTTTTCAAGTGCGCGAATGGATGGATGGAATGGACATTGGACACATCGCCGGCCACCAGCCGATCACTGCTGTCCACCGACTGGATGGAAGGATGGACACTGATGACTTCCCTTCCCTTCCCTTCCTTCATGTCCATCCTCCTTTACAGTTTTTGGCCCCTTTACTTCCCCCAAATTCCCTTGTCTTCAACAATTTTGGCCAACTCTTTGAAATTTGATCGTCGCCGTCCCCAAACGGCCATGTGCCATCGATCCTGCTGAATGTGAAAGGGAGAATAGAATGAAATGGATGGATCAGAATTTTCTTTAAAAAATACAATTACACATTTTTGAAAATGCAGCATGAAGTAATAAAAATGAAGAATTGGAACAAATTTAATTGTCGGATTAATTATTAAATATATTATTATATAATATTAAAAATTTTGAATTTCATTATTGACTTTTCAAGTTGGCAACGCCCAAGCAATTTTTCGAAATCATTTTTCTTAAACTGGTAGCAAATAGCCTCTTAGAATAGATTCAATAAAATCATAAAGCGATGAAATTTTTCAATTCATTCCCTCATCATCAATTTAAGCGAAGGAATATGTGATATATCCTGAGGGCATGTTATGAGGAGCAAATTTATGGTCATCGCAAAATGAATTACGGTAATTAAAAAAAGAACAAATTATTTATTGGATGAATGAATGAATGTGATAATATTCAGTACTCAAATTTAATTTGAACATTTTACTTTAGCCCAAAATTATGATCCAAAATGGAAATATATTTTTCCAATGGCTAATATTCCATTTGAATTAATTTTCCGTTTTCAATTGATTTTCTCCAAATTTTGTTAGGCTCATTTTCTTTCACACTTTTTGCCGCCATCGGCTGCTGCTGAATGGATGCCGTCGATCGTATATTTATTCCTCCTCTTAGGATGGACCAGCTGCTGGCCAAATGGGAGGTTCGTGCCTAATTGAGGCATTGAGCCGACCAGAATTGGCAAAATGGGCAAAGGCCAATTCATTCACCAATGCTTTCGCCCTCCTCCGGCAATTTGTTTCTGCTTTTTACCTTCATTCATTCTGTCATTGCTATATTTATTTATTAATATTTTTTTTGTTATATTCACCTATTATTAATTGATGATTCATTGGAATTTATTTTATCTTAAATAATTTTGTGCCATTTAAATATCATCAATTGTTATTCAATTTTAATAATTTATTTTCAACTTTTAACCAATTAATTAATCAAATAAAATATTATTAAAATAAGCAATGTTTTATTCACAATTTTATCCAATCATTCTGCTGTGGCCATTTTCCAATCCAAAACCAATGGTTTCATCCACCATTTTCCTCCTATTTTCCCTCCATTCCCTTTCCCATTTCCCCATCCCATTTCCCGCCTTCCCCCTTTCCCTACTCCACCTTTTCCATTCCTCTTTCTGGCCATAGCCTTGGCCAATCGATAAGCCCATTCAGGGCCCAGGCAAAATCCTTTTCATGGCCGGCAATGTGGGCCAAAGCCCAGAAAGGGGCCAATGTACATCCGCCGCATCCATTCCAGCAACCGACCAAGAGCCAGTCAGTCAGTCACCTCAAATGGCCAAGAAAATGGCGGCGGCCATTGTACGGACTGGCCTTTCCTTCCCAAGAATGGATGAATGCCAGGAAAGAGGATATCCCTCCCTCCATTTGAAGAATATATTCTTTTTTCCATTTCTGTGCAAAATTATTGCCTATCCCCTTCCCTTTAATATTTTTCCCTTTTTATTTGTGGCCATAATTTTGCAAAATTTTGGCAATTTCACACCGATCATCCAACAAAAACGATCCAAAAAGCCAAATTTTGCCATTCAAATTTTGTCTAGACCAAATCCATTTTTTCCCTCATTTTTTCCATCATATCTGCCCATCCATTTTGGCCTCCCGCTGTCCTCCTCCAAACAAAAACCGTCAAAAAGGTCTGTTCCTCGCCAATTGGCTCCTTTCCTTCCCACCCACCAAAAAAAGCGGCCATTCCGTCATTTCCGTCAAAATCGGCCATCCATGTCCCCAAATGCTCCATTGCTTATTGGGGGGTGGGGGGTGGGGGCATAGCCAATAGTTGTTTAGGGCTAATGGCTGCGATTGTTGCTGACGCCAAAAAACCAGCCGGCCGACCACAGGCACGCACTTTTGCTTGGCCATATCCATTCCATGCCCCCCCTCCCTTCCCATATTCCTATTTCCACCTTTTGTTATTTATGAAGCAAAAATAGGCAGAAAATATTCGACAAAATTAGCAAATCCCTCTCCCTCCCCCCATAGCTTAACTCAATATTTTTCGCGCGTTAACATTTGCCTTTTTTTGCCCATTCTCCAATGAATTTTTGCCTCTTTTTTTCCATTATTTTTGCCCCCAAAAATATTCCATCCCTTTTTGAGTTTTGGCATCTCCTCTTTTTGTGCATTGCCCGAAACCCAGACACATTCATTCATTCATTCATTCTTCTCCCGTCAATGGCATCGCCTCCTCTCCCTGGGGACACTTTTGGGCCACTTTGGCCGAATATGGAGGGAATGGTTATTTGCTAAAGGGGCGACGGCATTGGCGGCAAATTCCAATGGAAAAAAGGGGATTTTCTATGCTCCATTTTTCCCTTCGCAATCCATCCTCAATTCTGTGCCGTTCCCCACCCAATTCAAAAAAACCCCCCAAAAAATTGCAGAAAAGTGCAAAAAGCATTGTTTTTTTGTCCATCAATTTCATTCATTCATTCCAATTCCTCCATTTTTTCGGCAAATGCCAATAAAACCAACCAAAAAAGCCATCAAATTTTGAATAAAAATGAGGGCCACTGGAATTTCGGGCGGCGGTGCCAACACATTTTTGGATGAAAAACAACAACAACATCCGAATTTGATTGTGTACAGAAAAATGGAAAAATTAATCAAGTAATTGGAGGGAGAGAGAGGGCAATACAAAGTATTTTTCCCTTCAGCCAAATGTTGAGTGCCGAAGAAGGTGTCCCAATTAAAACGGTGAAAAGTTTCCTCTCAAAGTCAGTTTATTTAATTCCATTTCCCTCCAAAATGAATTCATTTTCAAAAAAGAATTCCCTCCGTATTCACTGGACAAGATTTGGTGAATTGGCTTTTGCAGGTTGTGGCCATTGTCTCATTTTATTCCTCCTCCCAATTTTGAATTAGAATGTGGACATTGTTGATTTGGGCGATGCCCTCCATTTGGCCCATTTGTTGGCATCGAATGGATATGTTTTCCAAATTGATGACCACATTTTGACCGTAAAAAATGATGGGACTTATTATCGTTTCCAGACACCATATTTTTGGCCTTCAAATTGTTGGGAACCCGAAAATACGGAATATGGTTAGGGAAATGGACAAAATGAGGGTAAAAATTGAAATTCAGCGGTTTATTTGTGCAAAAGAACAATGCAAAACAAAGCACATTTGGAATTGGAGGATTTTGAGGCAGAAAATTTGGCAAAATTACAAAAAATGTTCAGCCGAAAATGGGAATTCGTTTTTATGCAAGCCGAGGCCCAATATAAGTAAGAATGAAATGATCAATAATGATAATTAAATACTAAAAAGGGTTGACAAAAAGAGGGACCGAATGGAACGGCAAATTTTGGATAGCCAGGAAAGGGCATTTTGGGATTTGCATCGGCCGGTGCCCGGTTGTGTGAACACAACAGAGGTTGTGGATAATTTTGATTGGTTCAATTGAATTCAAAAAATGAAGGTGGATTTCCGAAAATTGAGTCGTTCTGGCCGTCCAAAATACAGTGCCTCAACCGCCCTTTTGGCCCATGCCGAGGGAAATGGCCATTCGGAGGCAATTGGCCAATGGAATTGCCAAACCAACAATAATAATAATAATGGGGCCAGTGGATCTTCTTCCTCTTCCACATTGAATACACCCGGAACCAATTATTCAATCAGGTCAAAATTAAAATGAGAATGCGCATCATCCATTCTCCTATTTAGACCCGGCCGAAGGCGGCACACTCAATTGAAGGATTCATTGAAAATGGAGGCAAAAAGAGGGGGAAATGAATTATTATTAAAATGCAATTCAATTCCAGATTGCAGAATTGCAGGGAAGATTGGCAAAAAATGTACTAAAAACATCCAAAGTCATTGAGAATTACCTCCAATACCATGAACATAGGTGGGAGGGGGGAATAGGGAATATATTTTGAATTTATTCCAATTATTTTAATATTTAGAATGCTTTTTGATGCATTTTTGGTCCAATTGGGCTCGGCGACTGATCCTTTCCAGGGACAACCGAATCCATGGATTTCAGATACAGTAGACTTTTGGCAACACGACAAAATGTATTTTTGTAAATTGAACAAAGGAATTCAATCCCATTTTTCAGCACTGGGGATATTTCCACGAGGAGGCTGAAACTTTGGGAGGAATCATTTGAGGAATTATTATTGGACCCAATTGGGAGGGATACACTGCAGAAATTTTTGGACAAAGAATATTCGGGCGAGAATTTGCGCTTTTGGATGGAGGTAATTGCCAAAAATGGATCACATTTTGATGTCAATTTATAATTTATTTAAAGGTACAAAGATTACGAAAATGCAGTTGCCGAATGGTTCCCGTCCTTGTGACCGAAATTTATAATGAATTCATCGACGCGAATGCCCAATCGCCGGTGAATATTGACTGCAAAGTTATGGATATCACCGAGGAAAACCTCAAAAACAATCCAAATCGATGGTCATTCGATGAAGCCGCCGACCATATTTATTGCCTAATGAAAAATGACAGTTATCAACGATTTTTGCGATCCGAATTATATCGTGATTTGGTGAACATTTCCAAAAAGAAGGTATGAACCCTTGGGGAATGTTTTGCACAGCACAATTTTAAATTCATTCCCCCATTATGGAATTTTTGGCTTGGGTTTTGCTTTGGCTGGGTATTAAATTAAAATTGCTTATTAGCTTAATTTTGGTTTTTCTTTCCACCAAAAATATATTCATTCCTCTTTCCATTCAATTCATCCATTCTTTTGGCTCCATTCTAGAGTTCCTTGTCGGCATTGATTTCGCGCAAAACTTCCCGTAAAGTGCCAACCTCCACCCGAATCATTCTTCCATCTCGGCCCAATCTTTCGTATGCCTCCACTTCATCCTCCGGCCAACCTTATCCATTTTCTTCATTGAATTCGGCCAACAATGAACTTCGCGGAAGTGGAGCCACACAATCCGGCGGTGGCTCTAGGTCCGGATCATTCATCGGTGTGGAACAAAGGGAGAAGAAAGGAATGGTTGGTGGCCAACAGCAGCCAAATTCATTCGATTCATCAACACTTATTTCTGCCGGAACTTTGAGAAGGGATTCCAATTGTTCTTCGCCCGGCACCAATCCCCCATTGAGCATTGTTGGGGCAATTGTTGGTGGCACACGGAGTTCATCACCTTCTTCATCCGCCCAACGCACAAAAGGAAGCGTAAAAGGCAGTGAAAAATGAATGCGAATGAATGAATTCAGCCTCGGGCAAAATCAAATGGAAAGTGAGGTGCGTTCTTTGCTTCTGAATTTATTGTTTTTGTTGCCATTTTACCAAGCTTTGCCCTCCCTTTTCGCTCCTTTCCCTATTAAAAACCCTCATATTATCATATTAATTCTTTCTTTTTAGGCACCGGCACTTCGTTTCGCTGCCCGTGAAATTGGTCGTCATTTGGCCACTGCCGGCGCATCGTTGGGCATTTCGAAGCAACAACGAGAAATGGTGGCCTCAAATTCGCATCAACATTTGGAACAACAATCCTCCCCTCACGGCACATTTCACTTCTCAACAATGATGGGGACTAGTGGGGGACAACAACAACAAAGAATGGGAAAGAAAAGTTCATCGCCAAGTATTGGACTTCCTGTTGAAATAACATTGTCCCACAATACACAAACCGGCAGTCCCCTTTTGAGTACACATTCCGGATGAACAAAAGAATAATTTATGAATTATAATTGTGACGAGAATTTTATTCAATCAAATAAATAAATAAAATAAAAAAATAAATATTAGCAATTTTCTGCCTCATATTTTGAAACAATTCCAAAAAGAATATCATCTTTCATTCTATTCCTCATTTTTTGCCATTTTCTATAACAAATTGGCAAAGTCCCATGTTTAAAGTATTTTGCTATACATCTTTCGTGGCAAATTAAATTGAGTCGTTCATATAATTGCAAATATGGCATTGCAATTTCCTGTCAAATTTTGGACAATTTTATTCAATTCATTTTGCCCTTTTCATACCAATATATTTTTCCTATTAATTGCCCGAATAATTTGAGATGCTTCCGAATTTGGCGAAATATTTTTGAAAGATTGAAAAACCTAAAAAATAAATTTATTAAATTCTTTTTGAATTTCTCACTTTTTGTTGACATTTCCAATGCAAATTCGAATCCATGTGCGTTAATTTGTGGAATATTTTGAATGTTTCAGAATGCAAATTGCAAAGAATAAAATGCTAAAAATATGGGAATTATTTGAATAAATTGATTTCTTACTTTAATTTCTGTATTGGCTGCGTGTTCATAATGATGCCGTGGCCCATAAAGAATAATCGTCCCGAAGCATTTATTTGATTTCTGCTGGCAAATCTAAATTATATTAATATAATAAAAATAATATTATTTTTACTACCTGGCAATATCCAAAATTGATTGCTTCCTCTTTCGATTGGAACATTTTAAATCCCAAAAATGAATGATTAAATGTCGCATTGAGAAGATCTTGTCGAAAATTGAATGATATGGCAAAATTATTCAAAATAATTCGATTTTGTTGTTTCATTTGCTTATAAGCCAGATAATAAGGATGATTTGCTAAAAATATTGTTTAAATAAATAAATTGATATTTTACAAACGATTATAAATTGCATAGCGATGTTCAATTTTTGGATCAAAAATTTTGATGAAATGGAAATTGATATATTTTGTCAAAAGTTCATATAATTGTCGTGGTTTCCAAATCAGAATCAACTAAACAAAATTTAAATAAAGGACTAATAAAACGAACTTGCTCTCTTGCGATCATTTTTATATGGGTACATTTTGCACAATTTTTGCTGGTTTTGCTGAATCGATGGAATGGATCACAACTTTTTACTTTGCATTTTTCAAACAAAAATGATTTCTTCTTCCATTCAGCCAATCGACCGAATGATGTCTTTTAAATCAAAATTATATTTTTTTAAATTAGAATATACAAACCATTAAACTTTTTTCCAGAACTCTACTGAATTCGATGACCTCCTTCTCTGAATCTTCATTAGAAAAAATATTCTTGATACTAACTTCTTCATTTTTTGTTGTTATTGAGACGCTTGCCAAATCCATCAATTCATCCTCGTCTTCTTCAAATTCATCAGGAAATATTGCACTTTTGATTATCGAAGTCATTAAATAATAATTAAATCTAAAATTGTAATAAAAAATGTATTTTATTAATACTTTTCAATCAAACCATGTTTTTATTTAACGTTTATAAATTTATCTTTTGAACTTGTTTTAACTTTTAAGGGTTTTCCAACATGCTAAATCCGAAAATATCATTGGTTTTGGTTTAATCCCATCCCGGTCCCGGTAAATGCAATAAAAAAATAACGGAAAAGGAAAACCGGTTTGGATAAAATGTCCTAAAAAAAATAAAATATCTTTTTTTGGTTTTTCGTTTTTTCCGTTTCACTCACTTTTCGCGTCGCGTCGCATTTCGCTCGGTTGATTTTGGTTGTGAAATTGTGAATAAAACGCGCAAGAGCAATCCAATCACGAAAAAAATTAATATCTCAATACACACATCCAGCAATTTTATGCAATTGGTGATGAAATGAAATTATACAAATATTTCCGCAACAGAGAAATGTATTTATATTTTCATTTTACATAAATAAATCTGATTTTTAGAGATCCAATTTGTTCGAATTCATTCAAATTACAGCTTATTGATGAGAGGGTAAATTCATTAGAAGCAAGTTGGAGGCATGCAATTCCACTCAATGGAAGGACAAATGCAGGAACATCCGCAATGGCATTTGATAATGCAGAGAATAGATTGTAATTAATTTAATTATTCAATATTTATTTTCATATCAATTTTAAGCTTGCTATGTGGAAACTCAAAAGGCGATGTTACAATAGTTGATTTCCATTCAAGCACAAATTATAATTCATCAATGGAAACATATCCACAAAATCATCGAGTAATACCCACCAGATCTTCACACCAATTTATGGTGAATGGATGTGAATGGTATCCAGTTGATAGTTCAATTTTTCTAACAAGTGGAATGGATAAAACATTGAAAGTAAGATTACCAATTAATTAGGTAATTGAGTAAAAGAGCATTGAATAATTTAGATTTGGGACGCAACACAATTAATTCCAATTGAAGAATTTAAATTTGTGCAACCAATTTCCAATTTTAATTGGATGGTTTCCAACGTAAATTCATCATCTTTGATTGCTTTGGCCATTTCTTCTTCAAATGTTTTGATGCTTGATCCAAGGTTATCCAAAATATTTCAAATTTATTTTAATGGATTAGAACAGGAAATTCGGCTCATCAAATTCGAGCACAAAATCAAAGAATTTGGAGTGTTCGGTGGATTCCATCAGTTAATTACATTTTGGCAACGGGAAGTGACCAAGGATTTATCACACTTTGGGACATTAGGTAAATTTTTTTTGCCAAATTTATTAAATAATAAAAATTATATTAAGAAGTGGAAAAAGTGAATTGAAGAAAATTAGAAGTCCCGGTGGAATTGAAGCATTGAATTGCACAAATAACAGAAAAAGAATACATTCAAATACAAATTTGGCGCATACTAATCGAATAAATTGTTTACAGTCATCAAATGATGGTCGATTTTTGATTTCATTGACCCATGATAGGAATATTTCATTATGGGAGGCAAAAACACTCAAACTATTGTGCTGGATGAAGGTTGGTTAATTTATTTACATTCATTTATTATTTTAAATATTTCATTTTTAGATTCAAGAAGAAAATTCAATCTCAACAATTCCAACAAAATTTGAAATTTGTGATGAAGGACGCTCACTTTGGGCATTCGTCCCATTGGGAAATAAAGTTGCAATTGTGAATTTCAAATATCCATTTATGAACGATGGAAAACAAATAATGAATTGTGGGAATAATATTCGACAACTTCACGGACATTTCCAAAATGTAATTTCGTGTGCTTATCGAAAAAATCATCAACAAGTAAATTAATTTTAATTAAATTAATTAATTTAAATAAAATTAAAGTTGATTAGTTCATCCACGGATCGATTCAATTTAATTTGGGCACCAAAAATGGATGAATTACAATTTGATACGGCCGCACAAAACATTCAACAATTGCATGAGGATGCATTCAGCGATGATGAGAATTGAGGTATATTTGGTGTAGTGGGTTAAGCAATTAAAATTGATGAAAAGTTCAAAACAAAAGCGCAATGATGAATTTTTATAAAGGGACGTAATGTTGAATAAATATGAGAAAAAACAATAACAAAATATGCTGAGCGCAAAATTAAGAAAAAAATTTAATAAAATTTTTAAGTTAAAATTAATAAAATAATTCATTTTTATTACAGATCGATGATGGCTGAATCTGAATTTATCGATTTAATCGAATTGCCTTATTTTTGCATTTATTTTGGAGATCTCAAACGCCATAAAGAAGAGCAAATAAAAGAAATTACGGTTCAATAAATTATATTTGAGATGAAAATTTTTGATAAAATATTTTTTATTGGATTATTATTATTAAATATAATTCATTTATTTTATTGAAAAATACAAATATTTATTGTTTTTATACCTTCATTTAATCAATTAATTTACAATTTAGTATTTAATTAAAGAATATTTGATTAAAAATGGATATTGCGACAGTTGTAAGTTTGCGGATTAATTTTATTAAAATTATTTTGATTAATTTTAAAAAGGTTGATGAATTCATTGATCCGGCCGATTTGGAAAGATTCCGAAAACAATACGAAGATCAATCCCGTCGAGGAGCCCCAAATGCCACCGTTTCCTTCAATTATGCGCATTCATTGATCAAATCTACAAAGGAGGATGTCCGAACGGGAATCTATGTGTTGGAAGGTTATTTAAAAAATAAATCGAAATTACAAATTTAAAATATCTTTAAGGTCTTCTAAAACGATTCGATTCGGAAATGCCAAAACGAGACTATGTCTATTATTTGGCCATTGCTCACACTCGAATCAAGGTATAATTTAAATGAATTAACAAATTATTAATTAATATCTTTAATAATTAATAATTTTAATAAATTATTTTAATTTTATTCTCTCAATTTATTCCATTTTCAATTTAAAGGAATATGACCGTGCACTTGAATATATCAATTTGCTTTTGGATGCCGAAGGGGACAACCATCAGGCAATGGATTTGAAGGAATTAATCGAAGCTCGAATGAAGCGAGGTAATAAATATTTATTAATTATTATCGTTTTTAGATGGATTATTTGGAATGGCGGTGACTTTGGGATTCGGCGGTGTTGCTTTGTTGGGATTAGCTACTGCCGCATTGATGGCCAAGAAGAAATGAATTCGAATATTTTTGTGATGTCATTCCAAAGAAACAAACAAATTTATTAATTAATTTTGATTTATTGATTGATGGTAAAATACTGATGAGAAACGGTTGATGTAATTTAACACTTTTCTTTTGCGCATAAATCTATTATAATATTTAATTGATTTATAATCCTCAAAATTCTCAATGTATCTTAAAAGCCTTTGGGTAAACAAATTGTAAATATAATGGAAAGAAGAAGAAAATGTTAACAAATTTGAATGAAAGCCCAACAATCGTTGAAATGTTCTTCACTCTCGAAATTGAAAGGCCATTTTGCAATCCATTCCCACTCAAATTCGCAAACATTCTTTCTTTATATTGGCCATCCATTGCTCCCAAAAAAAGATTTCCATTCATCCTATCCACCCACATATTCCAAATAATACCAATTTAATATATCCAAAAATGGGCCTCATTGGGTGGACTCGTGCCCGGAAAAATTTGGTGAATGGCAATGGAAATAGCATAGTCCCAACAATAATGGTCACCGATGCCGACAGAATACCGAAGAATATTCCGGCATTATGTGGGGGAGAAGTAGAAGAAAACAATGATGTGAGTGATGCTTCTTCATCCGAAACAATTCGGTAATTAATGAATTAATTTAAATGTAAATAAATTAATTAAACAAAGGTCCTCCCTTTTGCCCCTTTATTCACTCTTCGTTGATCACCGATAAGATTAATTTCCCTTCCGACCCACAAAATCAATTCTAATTCAATTCCTCCATTTTGCCTTTACCCCAACAGAATCAATAAATTCTAGGCCATTTTCCCAACATTTTTATTTCAAATTTGTCTTGAAAAAATGGGAATTTATTTCGAATTTCTTAACAACTTTGACGGACAAAAATGAAAAGCAAACATTGTCCATTGACTTTTTCCCAAAGGAAGGGGAAGGAAATGACATTGATTTGTTTGTTCGGATTATTCACCCTCCGGCCCATTCAATAGTTCCATTTTCAATCATTTTTGCCTGCTAGGCCTTTTCTCCCAATACCATAATTTATTTCCTCTCATTTTGAACATTTAAGTATTTGCATAATTCATTCCACACATTTCCCCTCAATTCCCGTATTTACCATCAAAACAATCTAAATTTAATCTTTTTATCACTTTCACTTTCCATCCATTTCCCTTTCCCATTTAAAGTATCAGCCAAAGTCCGGCCCAACAACCATCTCCTCCAATTCCCATGGAACAACAACAACAAAATCATATGGAAAGCATTAATCAGCATTCCCAAATTATTTATGATTTGGAAGCACAAAATGTGATTCCCAATCCTCCTTCACCCTCAAATGAGGTCACAGAAGGGCAAAAAAGTGTCAGAATGTCCAAAAAACGTCTTCCTGTCACCGAAATTGCCATCAATTTTGCGTGTATTTTGATTGCCGGTTGGAATTGGCGCACAATCCTCTTTGATTGAATATTCCCCTTGTTAGGATTGGCCATTGAAGCGTTTCTTCGCCTCGTTGGCCCATATCGTCGTGGATTCTTTTGCGACGATGATTCAATTCGTTTGCCATATAAAACCGGCACTGTTCCTGTTTGGCTTCTTCTTTTCTATTGTTTGGCGGTGACCGGAATTGCGGTGGGAGAGAAAACAAAAAATGCAAATTTGTTTGTCAATTTTTAGTTCATTTTGGGTGAATATTTGCGTTTGACCAACTCAAAAACGGCCAATGAACGAATCAGTGAATATGAGGAGGGCGAATCATTGCGTGTTCGTTTGCTAATCCGTTGGGTCTTTTTCCATGGTCAATCCTCTATCAAATCCTCCTATCCATTTTTCCCTTTTATTAGGCTATTTCCTCATTGCTTTTGTGGCCACCCTCATTTTCACTTCAATGGCCAAATTCCCTGTTGGCCGTCTTCGGCCTCATTTCATCGATATTTGCCGTCCTTCAATTCAGAATCAAAGCGAGGCGGAGTTTTGTTCACTTTTGGCCAATCAACATCGATATATTGAGCAATACCAATGCACAAGCGGTGTTCGTCCTTCCCTCATTTCCGAGGCTCGCCTCAGCTTTTTCAGCGGCCATTCCAGTTTGGCAATGTGCGCGGCCATTTTCACTTCGGTCCATCATTTCATTTCCACCTCCCAAAAGTATTCATAATTCACAGATTTATTTGCATTCTCGACTAATTTGTCGCCACATTGTTTTTGTGCCAATTCTCCAATTGTTGGTCCTTTCCAGTGCAATGTTCATCGCCTATTCCCGTATCCAAGACCATATGCATCATTGGTCCGATGTGCTCATTGGAATGACCACTGGTTCCAGTGTTTCCACTTTTGTGGTCCATTTCCCCACCTTTTTCCATTCAAACTAATCTTTTACTTCATTTTAGGCATTGAATATTGTTGGATTCAAATTGAATTCCCGTCGATTGGCCAATCAATTCATCCAATTGCCAGTCGACGATGAAAATGATAAAAATGGCAAATCATTGGCAACAAATAGTAATACAACCGGAACAACAAATTTGGATACGAATATTTGAGATTAATTGAAGGATGAAAACAATGAAAAACGGGTGGCCATTCTTGGATGAATGAATTTAATTCTATTTTTATTATAATTTTGAACATTTTTTGATGCAATTTTTGACTTTAACCTATTCCCTCTTCGTCCATTCAAGCAATTATTTTCCCAATTCCCCAAAAACAATAATAAACTTTGCACATTCGAAAATGCCCCTCTAAATATTGCGTGCCATTTTCTCGGCAATTTTTTTAACTTTCCTTTTATTTTCGTCCATTTCGTGGCTTTTCCTGTCCACAAATCTGTGCCCAATTGTTCTCCCTTTCCATCCGTCCATTTCCCTTCATTTCATCCTTAACCGGAACTTCACTTCCTTTTTTGGGAATGCCGTCCATTTTTTTTCTCATTTTGCGCCCTATTCATTCATTCGGCATTCATCCTCAATTCAAATATTAAATTCGACATTTTCAACTTTGAAAATAACAAAAATGATGTGCAATTCAATGTTTCCTCTATGAATAATTTGTTTTTGGGTAAAAATACATATCTCATCAATCCCCGATGGGAAATAATGCCAACCAAAAATGTTCCCATTTTTGCCATTTTTCCGTCTGTCAAAATTCCCTGGGGGGATGATTTTTTCTAGGATTTTTTTGGGAAGCAAGAATGAATGAATGGGGATTGGATATATTTGCCTTCGGCATTCCATTTTTCCATTTCCTTTTTTTGCTACTTTTTGTTTGGACTTGCCAAATTTATTCCAATTTTTGCGCAAATTCCATTTCCACTCTTGGATTTTTCCTTTTTTGCAAATGTAAATTAACTGGGAAGGAAATTAATTGAACATTGATGCCAAAAAGGAAGGATAAAAGGGGGCAATCCCCCTTTTTGTGTATTAGACTATTCCATTGGCCCAATGCGCAATATATTCCAAGAATGTTCCCCTCACTCAAAAAGAATATGTCCAATCAAAAATCCAGTCTGCTCACGTCATTTTGCCCTTTTGGCCATTCTTCTTGGCCACAATATGTTCGCAATTTGACCCCTCGCCCTTTTTCCTCCAATTTTTATGCCACAATTTGAATTTCTTCCTCCATTTGTTCATCCCACTACCAGCCAGAAAATAAATTTATCTGGCATCCAATTTAGCTTCATTAAAATGATTAATTTATTTATTTGGGCAATATCTAAAATCCAATCCAATTGAATGAATGGAAATGGAAATACAGGCATTTTTGCAAAAAAAATGCAGCCCAATTTAAATTAAAAATTCTATTTTGGCCAAGCAAAAAGGAAATTTGACCATTTTCCTCCTTCAATTGTTCCCACTCCTCAACCAACTTTACCCAAGAATGAGGCCATTTTCCGGCGTCATATCCGCCCCAGGGGGAATTGTTTTGCCTTTCAATATTTAATTTAATCTGATTTTGGCCACGGCAATCTCCCTTCCCCTTTTTCCATTTTTAAATTATGTTATGTTTCCTTCCTTTTGTTGTTGAAAAAAGAGAACAAATTTATTTGTCAAACAAATAAAAATTGCCTTTTTTTTCATTCGTCAACCAAAAATGCTAACATCCAAACACATCTTCCCTTCCCCTTCCTCCATCCATCCAAAGTCATCCTCCCTATTCCCTTTTTTCTGCTTTAATCCAATTCCAGTGGCCCAGATTTGTTTTGTGTCTTCGGCCGGCCAAACAGGAAAAGGGCAAAAAGGAGGGCAATGGATAGGGGGACGAATTCCAAGGCCATTTTTTGGCATTTGAAGGGGAGGGAGGGAGGGATTGGGCCAAAATGGAATGAGAAAAGAAGGAATGAGGCCAAGATTAACTGCTCCCGAAAAACATGGGAAATTGGGGGGATGTCATCAAATGTGGAAGATGGTCAAATTGCCAAAAATAATTCACACTGAAATATTCCCAAAATGGCAAATAAATTTGAGAATTGGAATGAAAATTTGGGATGAATTTTATGCTTCATTAAAATTTTGATTAATCAAATTTAATTTTTAATTCAATCCTCCTTTCCTCCATCCAAAAGCACCTTTTCCCGTCGATCTTCAAAAGCAGATGGAAAATTCCATTGGCCAAATCCAATTCCCCTTTTATTGCTGACAGCCACCCCTTCCCTCCCTCCTCCATCCACCCTCACATCCACCTTCTCTCATTGGCCTCCGGCAAAACTCATCAATCTACGGCCAAACCAAACCAAATCCATCCATCCATTCATTATGCTCCAACAGATTTTGGGAAATTGGAAGGAAATTTGGACGGGGCAAAAAAGGGAAGTAGCAATTTGGCTGATTGGCTCAAAGAAGGGGGTAGGGATGAGCGCATTGGGAGGGGGCAATCCATGGCATTGGCATTGGCATTGGCATTCTTCCCAAAGGGACAATTTCATGGCCAATTGCCCATTCCAAACTTTTTCTTCCTTTCCTCACTAAATTTTTTGGCCAATCCATTTTCATAAAATAAATCAAAACCCCCTCCCCTATTCCCCCATTCCAATTTATTCCATTTATGGCCAAAACCACATGCTGCTGCCATTTCCTCTGAGCGGAAATGGAAAGTGAGCAGAGGCCAAAAGAATACAAAATGTAATCCTCGGATTCAATCAGCAGTCCTCAATTTAAATCTAAATTTATCATTTTAAATCCCAAAAACCAAATTTGATTCCATTTTTGTGTATCCAAATTTTAAATTCCCAAAAATAATTTTAGAATATTTCTACAAAATAAAATCTTTAGCACTGGCACTCATCTTTCCCCACATTTTTTCCTTGAAGCTCCGCATCAATTCGTCGTTTGGCCAAAGTAAATTTGGCCGTCCTTCACTGGCCTCTTCTCCTTTCCTTTAATCCCCCTTTTTGGCTTCAATGATGATGTTGGGAATGGGAAGGGATGGCCAAAGAGGAGCATCCCCTTCTCCCAAACTGCCCCGCCACACCAGTTTTGCCTCCTCACCGGCCATCGGCAGCAGTCCATCAACCAGCCATCGGAAAAGGGCGGCGACCACTGTGGCCAGGGTTGAATCAACAAATTTGTTGGCGAAGAATTTGAACAGTCCCAACACATCCACCCGATCCCAAGCAAAGTACGGCATTGGCCCATCCAACGGGGGGATTATCCCCTTCCCAGACAAATCCATCCAAGATTCTCCTTTATTTTTCAGCTTCAGTCTTGGCCCCCATTCTTCCCCTTCGCTTAGTGTCAATCGGCTGAAACGCCAAAATTCCGCATTCAGGAATACGGCCATCCAAATTCAACAACAACAACAACAGGAAATTGATCGACGAAAATCCAGAGCCAGTTCTTTTGCGGCCGCAATGACCAGCCGAAAAATGAGCCTTTTTAATCGGTGGAAAAATCAGTCAATTTTTGATACGGCTTTGGAGGGAATCAGCGAGGAGGAAATGTTCGAATACAAAGAGGCATTCAGATTATTCGACAAAGTTAGCCAAAAGGGAAATGTTGGTTTAAATATTAATTTGAATTGAAAGGACGGGAATGGGTCAATCTCGTCCAAGGAATTGGGCGTTGCGATGCGATCATTGGGGCAGAATCCGACAGAACAAGTAAAAACGGGGCAAATCATTCATTTAGTCACCATTTTTGTAGGAATTATTGGATATGGTCAATGAGGTGGATGTGGACGGAAGTGGAACAATTGATTTTGCCGAATTTTGCCAAATGATGAAAAGGATGAACAAGGCAATTTAATTATTGGGGCCATTTACTAATAATCAATTATCATTTTCAGGAAAATGACAGTGAAATGGTTTGTTTTAACATTTAAAGACAAATTGGCAATGATTTAGATTCGAGAGGCATTCCGAGTATTCGACAGGGATGGAAACGGGTACATCACAGCGGAGGAATTTCGTTATTTTATGACACATATGGGCGAACAATTCAGTGACATTGAGGTCGATGAAATCATCAATGAAGTGGACATTGATGGAGATGGCCAGGTGAGATTGGGGTGAAATCCCCACATAATTTGAATGGGAGGATAATTAATGGACGTCATCATCTACCGTGGATTTACTTTGCATGGATTCGGGAATGGCATTTTGGGGAACAAATCCCCCACCAAAGCCTCTTAAATGAGGAAAATGGAGACAAAACAAACTAACTAAGGCAGGGGATTCATTGGGAGAGGATTAGCACAATGAAAGATTGGAATGATGAATTAAATTTCCCAAAATTACAGATAAACTACGAGGAATTCGTGAAAATGATGACCGCCTGAGGGAATTCTCAATCGCCTTTCTTCTCCCTTCCTTTTGCATTCGATCCACCAAAATAATTTCCGCCTTTTTATTGTAAAAAATTGAGAATTATTTCGCATTTTTGTCATAATTTATAATATTTCCATTTATGCTTTTTCATTCAATAAAGAAATGAAATGTAAAATAAAATTGTGATTTTATGGATTTCAAAAAATATTTGGAAAATAAATAATGAATGAAATGAACGGATTTAATTGATTGATGAGACTTCTATACAAAAAGAAAATGGATATTCAAATTTAAATTGGCAAAACGAGTGTGGATGATTGTTTTGTACAAAATGCCATTTTCGTCATTCTTCCCATCCATTTCAGTCCATTCTCGCCGCCGGGCACATATGAAAGTAGAAACCTGAACAAAAATGAATTAAATTAAATTTACAATTAAATTTTCAGGGAAATTTTTAATTACAATCCTTTCTTAATCTAACTTTTACAATTATAATCGGCAACACTAGTGCTTTTGGCGGCACTCTTTTTTATTGCAATTTAGATTTATGCTGGTTAGGGTTTATAAAGATAATTTAACCATTTGACTAAAAACGCCATTTTTAGCTTAGTGGGTTGATGCTTTTTTGTAAAACTGAGGTCCCGGGTTCGAACCCTCTCCGAGGCAAATATTTTTTTCGGGCTTGATTGTCATTTCTATACATTATATTTACATTTCCAGTAAAAAATATTTTTTTGTGACTAACGCGCTAGTCTAACCTTATAATCCTTATGTAAAACTTATCAGTATATTATGGAGTCTAGGAATAAATGAATAAACAAATTACCAAACGAGTCCAAATGCTTGGAATGTTGATGCGATTATTGTGAATATTGTGCTGTGGAGCCAAAGTGAAGTGTAGAGGGTGGCCATAACAGTGGATAAATAGACGGCAGTGACCAGTCGACGTGGCTCCGAGAATAAAAATTTGCAATAGGCCAAAGGGCCCCAAAGGAATCCAAAACTGAAAATAAATTTTTTTAGGGAACTTTTCAAGCAAGTATTCACCTGGTAATAAAGAATACGGAGCCAAGTGTGTTCAATGTCGCAAATTTTCTTGTCTGAAAGACGAGTACAGGAATAAGCATCATTGCCTGAAAAATTAAAATGTTTATTTTATTGAATAGACTATTTCAATTACTTTCGACAATCTGTGGGGTTTTTTTAAATTTGTTCTAAATTTTTTTATTAAAAAATGAATTTGAATAAAAATTGAAAATAATTTTTTAAGGCTCCTCTACATTATTTTTTGGTGGAAACTGGAAATTAAATATAATAATTCATCAGAGTTTTAATCAGTAAAATTAAAATTTTTCCTAAAGAGATTGTAAATCATATTTTTAATAAAATTATTTACTGTTGTGAAGCAAAATGCGGCAGCAATTAAGCAAAGGAAGAAAGCTGCCATTCTTTGGAAACGATTTAAGCCGCATGGATTTGAATCGGCAGCAATTGATTTTGAAGCGCTAGATGACGAAAAACTCATCCAACTGTCCATTCGCCTAAAGAATGATTAAATAATTTTAATGTTTATATAAATTTGCCTGTTTCTATTTGGTGGTAATTCTCCATTTTGATTTGGATTTTCATCCGTAAGCCTTTCAGCATCCTCCGGGGCATTTCCCGTTTTGAAGAACCCGTTGAACGAATTACTGACTTTGGAACCAAGAGTTGCCACATTGAAATAAGTGCGGTTGGACGCACCGGCCTTGTTCCTCTGCTCGCTCACAAAATCCGCCAATGATGACATTTTATTATTTTTTCTTAAAAATGATAAAGAATAAAGATAATATGATTGAAAATTATTTTATTGGAAATACGATTGATTTAATTCACAAATTTTTTATTGGCAAAATTAGGAAAATTTAGATTTTCTTATTTTCATTTTTCACTTGTCTAGATCTCGATCCCAAATCTCACAAAATGAGCTGTAATCTAATCTCGGCTGGCTGTCGGGTCGGGTCGGATTTATTTCTTTCTTTGAGGACGAGTGATGAATTAAAAAACAGAGAATATGTAAGATAAAAACAAATGGATATAATTTCATTTTTTTCTCAAATAATTTAAACGCGAATATGAATATCACTTAAAGTTACAAAAGACAAGATAATCATGGATTCTTGAAGCGGCGATATTCGGATATGAAATGAGCAATGAATTTATCTTGTATTTTATCATTAAAATGGATTTTCATTGAATTGTTTTAATGTAAAATGATAATACGCATTAAATTTGTGACGGAATTGTTTGATTTTTCATCAAAAACGATGTTCCAATTCACTTCGGTTTGGCTTTTGCCGTCGTAGAAGAAGGAACGACAGCTTTTTTGTCCACTTGTTTGTTAATTTGCTTATTCTGTTGGGGGCCACCTAGTTTGACACTGAGGAACCAATTTTCTGCTTGAGCGATGGCAATTGTTAGAATCTTTTTAAAAGGTGAAATTTTATTCCCGAATCCATGTTTTTTTCAACTCGAATTGTTCCAGCCGCCACCGTTTGATTTATTGTCAATTCTGACCCCTCAATATTCACATTATTCGAGCCTCTTAAATCAAGGCAGTATTGTTTGGATTGTTCCGTCCTCCCAGCCACTAATGCCACAAAATAGTCGGCCTTGAATTGCCGTAAACTTTGCAAATCTTTCAAATAGGGCAACGGCTTCCCAAGCTCCCAGAAATGTTCGGCTAACAATGGATCAAGTTCATCAGCATGAAAACGATCAACCCGGAATGGCTCGATGAGTAAAGGGCCTTCGGAACAATGAAGTTCAAGACGAAGTGGACAAGTCTTGAAAATGGGGGATTCATTCAATTTGATCCCCTTAATCCCATCCCACAGTGCTCATAAAGAATCGGCGATTATGTCCGAGTGCCCTTACAGCCTTCCACATTTCCTCCAAATTTCCCTTTGGCCCATAGCTGTCAGCCTCGCGTTGATGCATTTGAATGAATGTTTTGAGGGGAATATGCTGCTGACGAAGTTCAAAATTTGCACAAATTCGAGCCCATTCCTTGAATGAATTAACATAAAAAAACAATTTTAGACCACCTGTTCGCTGACTGGTCCACTCCCACTCAAAATGCTATATGCCTCAAATTCCCTTCGGGAAAGTAGTCCATCATCGTCCAAATCGAATATGTCGAACATGTTCATCAACATTACCCTTCATTTTCCATACAATTATAGTCCATTCCCCAATCCCAAAATAACTTGAATGGTTTTGTGAGACGCCATTTCTCGTCCACCATTTTGTCCGATTTTTCCGGTTCCACCATTTTGAGTGCCCGACAAAATTTGACTCGAATTAAATGATTGCCAGCCGGCACTTGGACCCATTCAGTGGATGCCATCTACAATCAAAATATTCAAACTATAAAGGCAAAACTAACGCCTCCTTGTTCCTTTCGTTTTGTGACCGCAAAAATGCGAGGTTGTGGATCAAATTCAGAGGACATCTTTTTGGATATAATTAGGGGGAATAAATGGAATGGATGATTGAATATTTTACAATAATTCCCTGCACGGAATTGTGGAATCGGCTTAGCGAAGAATCGACTTAATTTTGGCAGATGGACTATATTGACATTTTGGTCCCAAAAACTAACTGCTTTCATTCACACAAATTGCCAATCGCAATTTTCGCGCTTTCTCCAGCGAAAATGCATAGGCAATGCAACTGGTTTCGGTCAATTCCCGTTGGATGACCAAACTTTTCAGCTGAATTCTTTCTTCCGGCTGCTGTTGTTCCCCTCGATTTGAACCGCCCGCAGGGGGAATGCCGGATTGGGGCGCATTTTGAGGTTTTTGGGAGGAGGAGGAAATGCCACTTGGCCCAGCGGCATTTTGTTGTTGTTGAGTGGCCAAATCCTTGCCGGCATTCGATCTTCGATTTGAGAACAATGAGGACAATGATTCGGCACTCTCAGAATGGGGCAACATGAACGAGGCGGAGGACACTGAAAATGCCATTCATTCAATTAATTTAGAGAATATTGGAGGGAGGAGGGGGGATTTATTCTATGTTTTTGTTTGGGTTGACAGACGCGTTTCCCAGCAGCAGCTAATAAATAAAATATATTATGGTAAAAGGTTGGCTATGTTAGTTTTGAGAATGCTCCCAAATGGCCAACCTTCCTTTTCCATTTTGCCCTTTTCTTGGCCGCCTTTTAAACCCCACCTTCACCCCCAACCATCCTCCATCCTTCATCCACGTGCATTTTTGGTGCACATATTTTTTAATATTTTGTGGGAATATTTTAAAAAGTTTGCAAAAATAAATAACCGCCTTCTGCACCTAACTTTCCATTTTTGGCATTTCAATTTTCCATTTTCGTTGAATTTTGTAGGAATAATTTTGCCCCAAATGTAAGGAATTTGGAATGGCCAATGAATGGAAAGGTTGAAAGTTTATGAAAGGGAGCAATGAATGAATTGGCTAATAAATAATAAAAAGAATAGGTAGATTGGGCATTGCGTGCTCATTCATAAATAAAATGTTCGGCCAATGCCACTCCTTTCTTTCCTTCCACCCTCACCTTTGGGGCACATTATTCCACTCAAATTTAATTAATTAGTCCAAAGTGCATTCAAACAAGGAAGAAATGATTTAATTTGACTCCATTTAACCCTAAATAATATTTTGTACCTTTATGGCCCCTCGATGTTCCCTCATCAAATGTGGATGATCTTCCTCGCAAAAATGCCGTTTCTTCGGTCGTTTTGTTGGCCAACCCTTCTTCCTCAACAATTTGTGCATTCAATGCTCTCAACCGTTTCTTTGTGTCCACCAATTCGTAGATCAACTGTGCCCAAAATGTTTTCATCCACCCAATTTCTCCCCATTCACCCACACTTTCCATGTCCGTTTCCCTTTGTGCATTCTTTTTCAGCCATTTGCCCAATTCCCCTTTTTTGCCTTCTCGATTCATTTTTGCCACCAAAAGTGGCCAATCCAATTCCGTTCCATCGCCCATTTCAGCCATTGCAAACATTCCAAGAAGGTCGTAGAGTTCGTCCAGCCCGGTGGAAGGAATGCTTTGATAAATCTTTGAAAAAATAATAAAATATGGGTGAATTTAATAAAATTGACCTGGAAGCATTCATCAAATGTGAAAATTTCATCTTTAAAATATTTAAATATTTTGGGATTATTTTATTCTTTTTGCCTTTGTCCGATGCATACGGCCGAAGACGGCGAAGATCCTGTGGAAATGGATGAATGACAAAATGGAAGAGAGAAAATGTTTTTGGAGGATTGCCTGAATGAGAACATCCTTGCCAGCACAAATACAAACATCCAACAATTCCCTCAATGAGATCAATCTTCTTTGTTCGCCCATTTCCATGCCAATTTCGGTCATAAATGCATCCCGAAATGTTCGCATTGCATCGGCGCCTCCTCTGGGCACAGTTCCCTCCAAAAGGGGATCCATTTGGCAATGAATGGAATGAAAGCAATCCAGTGGCCCCCAATCAACTCAAAAACTATTGTTTAACTGATTTCATTTTGCAACTAATATCTCCTTGGCAACCAAATCCTCCCTATCCCCCTTCCTCTTACTCACATCAATATTTCCTTGATGAGGATGGAATGGGGACATCCTATTCCCAATTTATTCATTCAGTTCAATGGCATTCTTATTATTAAAAAGTGCCACTTTAGGAAATTGGCAGTTGGTATTGAATCAAAAAGGTCTCCTTACATTTTTTAAGCAATATAAACATTGTGCCCAGTCATTGAAAACAAAAAAAGACTGCAAAGACGGCTTTGGATTTGAAGTACAGTAGGGAAAATTGGCACGACCAATGAGCAATGAATGATGTAGACGGTTGATATGGAATTAGATTTAAATGGGCCTAACTGTGAGACGAGGTGCAAAGCGAAAACGGCTTCCAGGAAAATTTGAGGAGAAATAAAAGAGAGGGCCTTTGACAAGAAAAAACTCTTTGGAAAAGAAACTTTCATCTTTTTTTTCCTTCAAATTGGCAAATTGTTATTGGAATATTTATTTATTAATGAATTTACTATGTTTATTATTCCACAGTTATCATTATCATTATATTATCAGCAGCAGAAGAGGTGGAATTTTTCGGTGCTAGGTCGATTCCACAATGGTACAAATATGGGCGATTCCACAATGGTACAAATATAAAGTTTTTTGGCTTCTAATAAATCAGAAACTGGTTTTAGACCACACAAACCTTATACCATTTTATAGATCTCATCGAGACACATCGAATGGTATAAATTTATCATGATTTGGTCAAAATTAAAGAGTATTAAACCATTTAAACCATTTTTTCCAGATTTTGGTATTAAACTTTCTTATTTTGGGCCAAAAGCTAACATATTATATACCAATCGATTCGTCTCGTTGAGATCTACAAAATGGTATAAGGTTTATGGGGTCTAAAACCAGTTTCTGATTTGTTAGAAGCCAAAAAACTTTATATTTGTACCATTGTGGAATCGCCCATATTTGTACCGCCCTTTGTCAATTGTGGAATCGACCCCGGACGGAATTTTTCAAATCAGAATAGAAAAATTTAAAATTACAGCCGAATGGGGTAATTATAATTACAAATCAGTATGGGTCAATTACAATTACAAATCATAATTACAATTTAGTGCAATTACAAATCAGAATTACAATTTAGTGCAAATTACAAATCAGAATTACAATTTAGTGCAATTACAAATCAGAATTACAATTTAGTGCAAATTACAAATCAGAATTACAATTTAGTGCAATTACAAATCAGAATTACAATTTAGTGCAAATTACAAATCAGAATTACAATTTAATGCAATTACAAATCAGAATTACAATTTAGTGCAAATTACAAATCAGAATTACAATTTAGTGCAATTACAAATCAGAATTACAATTTAGTGCAAATTACAAATCAGAATTACAATTTAGTGCAATTACAAATCAGAATTACAATTTAGTGCAATTACAAATCAGAATTACAATTTAGTGCAATTACAAATCAGAATTACAATTTAGTGCAATTACAAATCAGAATTACAATTTAGTGCAATTACAAATCAGAATTACAATTTAGTGCAATTACAAATCAGAATTACAATTTAGTGCAATTACAAATCTGAATTACAATTTAGTGCAATTACAAATCAGAATTACAATTTAGTGCAATTACAAATCAGAATTACAATTTAGTGCAATTACAAATCAGAATTACAATTTAGTGCAATTACAAATCAGAATTACAATTTAGTGCAAATTACAAATCAGAATTACAATTTAATGCAATTACAAATCAGAATTACAATTTAGTGCAAATTACAAATCAGAATTACAATTTAGTGCAATTACAAATCAGAATTACAATTTAGTGCAAATTACAAATCAGAATTACAATTTAGTGCAATTACAAATCAGAATTACAATTTAGTGCAAATTACAAATCTGAATTACAATTTAGTGCAATTACAAATCAGAATTACAATTTAGTGCAATTACAAATCAGAATTACAATTTAGTGCAATTACAAATCAGAATTACAATTTAGTGCAATTACAAATCAGAATTACAATTTAGTGCAATTACAAATCAGAATTACAATTTAGTGCAATTACAAATCAGAATTACAATTTAGTGCAATTACAAATCAGAATTACAATTTAGTGCAATTACAAATCAGAATTTCAATTTAGTGCAATTACAAATCTGAATTACAATTTAGTGCAATTACAAATCAGAATTACAATTTAGTGCAATTACAAATCAGAATTACAATTTAGTGCAATTACAAATCAGAATTACAATTTAGTGCAATTACAAATCAGAATTACAATTTAGTGCAATTACAAATCAGAATTACAATTTAGTGCAATTACAAATCAGAATTACAATTTAGTGCAATTACAAATCAGAATTACAATTTAGTGCAATTACAAATCAGAATTACAATTTAGTGCAATTACAAATCAGAATTACAATTTAGTGCAATTACAAATCAGAATTACAATTTAGTGCAATTACAAATCAGAATTACAATTTAGTGCAATTACAAATCTGAATTACAATTTAGTGCAATTACAAATCAGAATTACAATTTAGTGCAATTACAAATCAGAATTACAATTTAGTGCAATTACAAATCAGAATTACAATTTAGTGCAATTACAAATCAGAATTACAATTTAGTGCAATTACAAATCAGAATTACAATTTAGTGCAATTACAAATCAGAATTACAATTTAGTGCAATTACAAATCTGAATTACAATTTAGTGCAATTACAAATCAGAATTACAATTTAGTGCAATTACAAATCAGAATTACAATTTAGTGCAATTACAAATCAGAATTACAATTTAGTGCAATTACAAATCAGAATTACAATTTAGTGCAATTACAAATCTGAATTACAATTTAGTGCAATTACAAATCAGAATTACAATTTAGTGCAATTACAAATCAGAATTACAATTTAGTGCAATTACAAATCAGAATTACAATTTAGTGCAATTACAAATCAGAATTACAATTTAGTGCAATTACAAATCAGAATTACAATTTAGTGCAATTACAAATCAGAATTTCAATTTAGTGCAATTACAAATCAGAATGAGGCAATTACTTACAATTACAAATCAGAATAGAGGCAAATGTCCATCCATTCTCCTTCGAAGATTGGAGATGGCAAATTGGGGATGGAGGGGGAATACGGTGGTTGAAAAGAAAATTGCGAGGGAGTGAAAAGATCGAGCCTTGTGGGTCAATCAAACTCAATTAATAATTTCTATTCTCTCCATTCTAATCGAATCAATTAATTAGTTTCATATAATTGGATTGGATTTTGTCTAAAATTTGCCATTTCCTTTCTTCATTTGTCCTTTCCCTTCATCAAAAGTCCATGCCTGTGTATCCCTTTCATCCATATCTTTCCTTCCATTTCCATTTTCCAACCACCTTTTGTCGAACAAGGCCAATTCAATTCTTGTCATTCATTCTTCCTTCCTCACCAATCCAATTCCTTTTGTTTCTGTTTGCCCATGAAGCCCTTCTCAAATTGCGAGGATTGGGGCTTGGTGGCAAAAGAGGCCAACCAACCACAACCAAAGGCATAAAGGGCGAAAAGGCCGCCACGGGCTTTGTTTGGCCGCTCATTTGGCTTTGCATTTGGATTGTTGGATAGATGGATACTGCCATTGCCATCCGTTAGTCCCTTCCATTGGCTTCTTTTTGCCAATTGGGCCAACTTGTTGAAGGCATCAAATTGCCTTTTCCCACCCTCTCCCAATTCCCTTCATTCCATTTCGCCCAATCGGCTTCCTTCCTTCCCTCATTTCTTCTCCTTCAATTAATTGCGCACATTCCAGAAAATGGTGGCGCCTTGCAAAGGGGCTGGACGGCTTTCTTTGCTACTCATTAGAATGAATGAATGAATTGAATTGACTTGAATGGGAATGAAGGATGTTTTCCCAGGGTGGTCCACTTTCCCCCAATTGTGGGGAGATTAGTCCCATTTGGGGCCAGACGCCCCGAATTATTTCAAAATGTCATCGGCTGGTAGCAGGTCGATTATTGAATTTGAATCCAACTTTTTTGAGGCCAATTTCCCCTTCCTTCCTCTTTCCCATGCACTCCATTTCCATCATATTTCATATTCATTCATTCTCCCTGCAAATGCGCAGAAAGGGGGAAGGATGGGGAAATTGTTGGAAGCACTTTTTGGGCCATTCTTCTACAAAATACATCCAATTTGACGCATTTACTAATAAACCATCATTGCATGACAAAGATGAATTGGATGGAATGTTTAGTGGGTGGATGGATGGCTATTGGTGGATGCCATTATTTTATGCCATTTTGGCCCCGTCAATTCATTTCTTATCCTCCTCCCCCACATTCCCCCATCATTTTTCGCCCACCACTTTCCAATTTGAACCTCGATTTTTGTGCCAAAATTGGGCCATATGCCTCTCCCTTCTGAATAAATCCATCCCGCTATTTTGACGCAATCCCCTACCCCCATTTCCGACTGTTTTGAATAATTGATGCAACACATTGGCCCATGCATATTATTTTGTTGGGCCAAATCGAATTCCAATTTTGCCTGAGTGGCCTTCCCTCCAACCTTCATAGTTGGATGACATTCCCCCCTCCCCCCCCCCCCCCCCTTGATGAATAAGTTCACGTTCCCCCCCCCCCCCCCCCCCTCCTCATCCTTCCGTCTGTATTTTCCGCCTATTCCTCTGCTAAATGGAATTCTCCAACCCAATCCATCCAACTATTTGGCCATATTTTACTCAATTCGTAAAAATATTCATCCCTCATTTAAATTCCAACTTTGTCTCCATAAATGTCTTTTCCATTCATCTGCCTATTCTTCTAAAACAATGCCCCAATATTGGTTTGTTCATTTCCTCAACAACCCATTTTGGCCATTTCTTTATCCAAAATTCATCCCCTTTTCTTCTTCTTTCCCACGTGCATTCATTCGCCCATCCTTCTTACAATTTTTTGCCATTTTTCGGGTCAATCCTCCTTCTTTGCCCCTTTCATTGTGCAACAAATTGAAATGGGCCAATGGCAAAGCTTAAATTGGAAATTTGAGTTTTTTGGTCCTTTCCTCTGCCCAAAGGTCGATTTCCTCCTCTGATTTTGAGCACCTTTCAAAAAGTTGTCAGTCCCAATTTTTGACATATCCTTCAAAATCATTACATTTCCGTCCCAAAAACCACATTCACCTAGCTTTTTCCTCCAAAGGGCCAAATGTTGCCATCAATCCGCCACTCCTCTTTTCCATGAAAATGTATGGGGGAATATTTAGAGGGGATATTTGTGGCACCAATTCATTCATTCATTCCATTTTCCCTTCCATTTTTGCCCTTTTAATCCTCCAATTAATTTTCAGCATTTCCTGCCGCCTCCACTTTCCATTTCCCCGTTTACATCATTTTTATAGCGCCAAAGGAAAAGTGGGAAACTTTTGCGGCAAAAAAAATAAATAAAAGGAGATTGATGATGAATTCGTTCATAATAAATTGGGAGGGAACACACCTGCCAATTGATTTATCCTTTTATGGCACAAAAATAAATGAAAATGGCTAACTAAGCCACTCTCTTTTTATTCCTTGAATCCACTTTTGGGCCATGGCCAAAGAATGAATCCCCCAATTGTGTCCAAAAAAGTAAACTTGGCCATAAAACCGCTGTCTAAATTGGGTATTTCCCTCGAGGGATTTGATTCCCCTCATCAAAGTGAATCAATTTATTTTATTTAGTCATTCAAATGTGCCCTTCTCTGTCCCCCTCTTTTCCTCCCCCGCCGTCTCATCCTTGGCAACCTTTTTGCCCCCCATAATTTTATGGCCATTTGCGTCATTTTAGCTGGAAAAGTTGGTGAAAAAGGAGAAGAAAATGACCACCTAGCCCTAAAGTGAACATTGATGAATAGCGAGAATTGTTCTGTTTAGAACAATTAGCCACCAAGGCAGTCCCAATTCCCAGACAAGGAAAATCCGCTCAAATTAAATGTGGATAAATGTATTTATTTCCACAATTAATAAATATGTAGAGAGGAATGGAATCCCTATTTTGGATTGAATTGCCCAATAATCCATCCATCCATTTATTGCCTTATTATTTTGTATTTGCGTGAATGGAATTTTGCTAAAAATGAGGGGAGAATTGCCCCATTTTGACGCATTCATTTGGCCCAAATTATGGCATTCTTATCATTCCCCCCTTCCTTCCAGATATATTCGTTCCATTTTGCATTCTTTATTTGAGGATGGAACAGAGAAATTGGCCTCCTTCAACGGAGGCACCGCCACCAATTTTGGAACAAAATGAATTGTGCGCACCGTTGGAATATGCCTTGCCCAATATTACTCAATATGTCCTCGAAAAGTTGGGCGATCGCTGTGCCATGGTCAATCCCCTCCTCCCCTCAATTATTTCATTTATATTGGCCTTTTTAGCCATCCATTGTCATCCCAACTGCCATCATTTATGGCCTAATCTTGTTGATCGGCCTTCTGGGCAATATTTGTACATGTTTGGTCATTCTTCGCAACAAAAGTATGCAAAATCCAACAAATTATTATTTATTCTCATTGGCCGTTTCCGATTTGCTCATTCTCACTTTGGGTTAGTTTTCCCTCCCTCAATTTCATTGCAATTTTCATTCATTATTTCAAGGCCTTCCAATGGAATTACATGGCATTTTCGATTTCACATATCCGTATAAATTTGGTGAATTCATTTGCAAGGGTCGCGCATTCCTCATTGAATTCACTTCATATGCCTCCATTCTGACAATTACCTGCTTTTCCGTTGAACGTTGGCTCGCCATTTGGTTGGTCTTTTCCCCTCATCCATTCCTCTTAATTTTGTCATTTTTTTAAAACAGTTTTCCACTTCGTATCAAACTATTCTCCACCCTGGATCGGGCAATCAAAGTCATTTTGGCTGTCTGGATTTGCGCATTCTTGGCCGCCTCCCCCGTCCTTGACATTGTTGTTGTCAACAAATTGCCATTGCCGGATTGGGCATTCGGCCAACCTTGGCTTCCACTCATCTCCGATGACAATCAAACACTCAGGAACACAGTACCACCAAATAATTTATTCCAATTCATCATTTCCCCTCTAAAAAGGATACTTGTGCCATGGATTTCCACCGGCCATTGGCCCAACGAAATTTCATTTTGATTGCTTTTCTCCTATTTTTCCTCCTTCCTGCCCTTCTAATCACCCTTGTTTATTGCCATATTGTTCACCGACTATGTTCCTCGGCCCGTCATGCCAAACCAATGTTGGGTGGTGAACAAAAGCAGAAAATGCGTTCGCGCAAAAGTTTGCTCAAAATATTGGGTTTGTTTTCTTCCCAAATTCCCAACAAATTTTCCATTTAAATTTAAGTCTCCGTTGTGGTCATGTTTTTCCTTTGTTGGCTTCCTTTTCACGTTCAACGACTTCTCAGTATTTATTTGAATGAAATGGCCTCTGCCCCACCGGATGATGGATCCTCACCTTCTGAATATTCCTCTGCACTTTTCACCCTTTTCAGCATTGTTTTCTACATTTCCGGCTATTGTTATTATAGCAATTCCGCATGCAATCCAATCCTCTACAATACACTTTCTGCCAAATATAGAATGGCATTTTGCCGAACAGTCAGTGTCCCCCAACACCCACAATTCCCCTCTATTCACATTTTTTGCAGATTTTGGGCGAACGTTTGGCCTATAAATTGCTGAATGATAAATATCGTTCATCCACATATGGTCCAGCACTTCATTCACATTTGCAGCACTCAAAATGGTCGGCAAGTTCCATTCAAAGGCAAACAATTTCGCCAAAATTGTCTTCCGGTGCCCGGCCTGCTCACCCGTCCGCCGGTCCACGTATCCTTCAGGTGCCCTCTCAATCAACATCAAAATTCAATTTGTCATTTAGCTTTGCGGTGACTCTGTTTTAATGGTCGCCGGCTCGGTTGGGCCCACCGGTGCCATTCTTTTGGCCCATAAACGTTCACTTGGTTCACCTATTGGCCTCCACAATTCGCATCCCCGTCGAATTCGTCGGGAATTGACCTGGAATCGGGGCGAAATTACTTCTGAATTGATCAACGGAAATAGCCGAAAATTCAGTGAAGAAAGATGGAAAAGGGCAAAAGAGAGGGAAAGGGAAAGAACTGCGCCGGCCCAATTGGAAATAATTGGCCAAAATGAAATGAATAAGATGGCCAAAAATGAATATTAAATTAAATTGAAATGTAAATTTAATTTTGATTTGTTCCAAATTTATCATTCCTTCAATATTTCTTCCCTTTTTTGGTGCCATTTTTGAATATAAATAAATAGAATAAATCCAGCCATTGGCAAATACAATTTCCCCCTTCCTTCCCTAAGGCGGGCATCATAGTTCACATTTGCCAGAAAGAGGAATGAGAATATTTTCTCATTTTTTGGCCACCATTTTTTGAAAAATTTCAGCCAATAAATAAAAATGACCAAAGATGAATAAAACAGAAATCCCATTCTTTCATTCCATTTCCATTCATCCGCCCTATAGATTTGATCCAAAAATAAAAATGTGAAAGCAAAAAAGAAGCAGTCGTCGGCTTTTCCTACCTTTGGTTTGGCCAGAAACTAGAAAAAAGAACACAAAAAAAGCAAAGTAAAAAAGGGGAGGGGTTATAGGCCATAACCCCAATTTGTGTTCATTTTTATTCGCATCAAAGCTCAATCGCCTTTTCCTCCATTTTTTTTTATCATTTTCCATATATTTTTAAACCAAATTAAGCCTCACATTCACATCACTTTTTAATCATTTTCCCCTTTTAATTTCATCAGTTTGTTTCATTTTTATTTTCATTTCAAAACCATTTTCATCAAACATCCGATCAAAATATGTTCTCCTCCCAATTTTCACTAATTTGTCCAAATTCTTCATTTTGGGTAAGTCCCATTAATTCTCTCAATGCCATTTTCATTCATTTCAGTGGCATCCTCATCCATCAATTTTGCCAAATCCTGGCCAATGTGCCCGTTTGGTCATTTTTGCCTGGATTCCCCTTCTCTTTTTCCTCCTCCTTTCTCCTGCTTTTGCCCTCCAATTTTGGCGTGTTCGCAAAAGAAGGAATTCCCCCTCCGGCGGTGGCCACAATTCCAATGTCCATTCTTTGCCACTTTCCCCTCTCATAATTGCCAAATTCGTCATATGCCTCATTTTGCTCATTTTGGCCGCCGCTCAACTTTTCAAATTGTTGGATGACAAAAATGATCAAATTTTCGTGCAATTTCCATGGCAATCCATTTTGGCTTCAATCGCCAAAATGGCCAATTTGGTTGGAGGCTAATTCCTCCTTTTCCATTTATTTTCTTTTCAGTTTTGTTTATTTTTTGGCCATCGTTTTGCCCAACTCCATGGAATTGTCTCATCCGGCATTTTACATCTCACCTGGATGATCACCTTCCTCTGCTCATTCCCTGACCTTTATGCCTTTTTTCAGGTCCAAAAAAGGGAAAAGCATTAAAAAAATGTTGCTCCCAAAATTGATAAAAGATTTATTATCTTAATTTGGAATTTGGTACTTTTTATTCTTATCAACAAAACAAAAATAAATAATCAAAAATTAAACATAATTTCGTACAAATTTGAACATTTCCAATTTTTAGCATTTTTTGAGTGCCAATCCCGAGCCGACAACCTCTGATTCCGTTCATTTGTCAATTTGGTTTTGTTGGTCCCTGGTTTTGTCCATTCAATTTGCCCTTTTCTTTTTTGCCGATCCCCGCCATCCCCAATCAAATCCATCCGCCCAATCACTTCTCGACAATTCAACGCCAATTTCCTCCGATTCAATTCCTCCTCCTACGGCTACCAAACCTTCCCCTGAACTCGATTCCAGCTTCTTTTCGCGTCTCACCTATTTTTGGTTTCGCCATTTGCCTTCCCTTGGCCAAAAAAAGGATTTAACATTTGATGATTTGTACAATTTGAATGAGGGAAGTCGTTCACGGCATTTGGTCCCACAATGGGAACGAAGTTGGCTGCCAGCCGTGGAAAGTAACAAAAATTTGGTGAAATTTAGACAATGAATTAATGTTTTTTGTAGGATATTATCAAAGAAAAATGGAAATATTGGCCAAACAGAGGGAAATTTGCCAATCAATTTTGAATGGAGGTAAAAAAGCCGATGAAGTGGGCGAATTTGGGTGGCCTCTAAAAATGAAGAAAAAACAAATGCCAAAAAAGCCTTCCGTCATTTATGCCCTTTTCAAGGTTGATTTGGGTATGGGGAATATTTCATTCCCCATTCACCATTATCAGATGTTCAAATGGGAATTGATTTCATCCGGCTTGATCAAAGCCATCGCCGACATTCTCCAATTTGCCAATCCATTCCTCCTTCGCCAATTGATCACTTTTGTTGGGGCACCGGATGCCCAACTTTGGCAAGGATTATCACTGGCCTTTGCCATGTTCATCTGCTCCGAAATTCGATCGTCCGTCCCCCTCTCCCTCAATATTTTCATTCCTTATTTCAGTCTTTGCATTAATTATTATTTCTTCATCATGTTCCGAATGGGAACCAAAATTCAGACGGGTAAATTTAAAATAGAATAATTTTTGGGACAAATTTTATAGCTTTAACTGCTGCAATCTACAAAAAGTCGCTTCAATTGTCGAATAGTGCCCGTCGAGAGAGGACCGCAGGGGAAATTGTCAATTTGATGGCAATTGATGTGGAACGATTCCAAATGATCAGTGAGGGAATATCTATTCCATAAATGTCCCAATCCTCCTTTATAGCCCCTCAAATTCAACAATTTTGGTCCAGTCCCCTTCAAATTGCATTGGCACTTGGTTCGTTCATTCATTACCATATCCCACTTCTATTCATTTATTCCATAGTTTTTCTTTTCAACACTTTGGGCATTGCTGCCATCCCCGGTGTGGTGATTATGTCCATTATAATTCCATTAAGCTTTGTTAGCTCATTTTTAACTCGTCGATGGCAGGTTGCCCCCAAAAGCACTCATTCAACCTTTTCCCATATTTTTAGATTAAACAAATGAAACAAAAAGATGAAAGGACAAAATTATGCAATGAAATATTGAATGGAATAAAAGTGATTAAATTATATGCCTGGGAATGGCCAATGATTGGCGCAATTGAACGAATTAGGGCAAAGGAATTGGGCTGCCTTCTGAAGGCTGGATTGGTCCGAAGGTTGATAGATACAATTACATCAATTCGCCCTGAATCCATATTTTCCACAGTGTGATTGACACTTTCAATTTCACTTCCCCTTTTCTGGTTGCAATTGGCTCATTCATCACATTTTGTTGGCTTCACCCCTCCTCATTGACCCCACAAATTGCTTTTGTCTCATTGACTCTGTTCAATCAACTCCGTTCCCCAATGACAATGATCGGTTTCCTCATCAATATGATCGTCCAAACGGCCGTCAGCAATCAAAGAATCAAGGAATTCCTTTTGGCCGAGGAATTGGACCAAAACATTATTGAAAAGGGGACTGAAATTGACGGTGGGCTGAATTGGATATTTCCCTTGAAATTGACTCCCTTTTGGCAGATATTCAATTGGTGGATGCCGATTTTGCCTGGGATAATCCGCAGCCAACATTCGACGATGCCAAAAAGAAGAAAATTCGTTCTCAAACTTTGAATAGCCAAAAATTGAGCAATAAACCGCCACTTCAAAATATAAATTTGAATGTTCTAAATGGACAATTAATTGCAATTGTTGGCAAAGTTGGGGCCGGAAAATCATCACTTTTGTCCGCACTCCTTGGAGAAATGCAAAAATTGAGGGGTCGAGTGCAAATGCGTCAGGGCATTTCAATTGCCTATGTAAATCAAAAATGAATGGATTTAATATTTTTTCGGATTATTTTGAAGGTGCCTCAACAGGCCTGGATCCAGAATATGTCCGTTCGTCAAAATGTCACATTTGGCTGCGAATTTTGTGCGCAATTTTATGGCAAAGTTTTGGATGCATGTGCCCTAACCGCCGATTTGTCAATGCTTCCCCATGGGGATGCCACTGAAATTGGGGAAAAGGTGGAGGATTTAGTTTATTATTTATTTCCATTGATTGAATTGAATAGGGCATAAACCTTTCCGGGGGTCAAAAGGCGAGGGTGGCATTGGCCAGGGCCGTCTATTCCCAATCATCGGTTTACCTTTTTGATGATCCACTTTCAGCAGTGGATAGCCACGTTGGCAAATGGATTTTCGATAAAGTTCGAAATTATTCAATTTAAAATGAGTTAAACTAAATTTATTAGGTGATTGGGCCAGAGGGAATTTTGGCGGATCGAAGCCGCCTTTTGGTCACACATCGACTCCATTTTCTTCGAAAAGCCCACAAAATTGTTTTGCTGGATGAGGGCCGAATTGTGGAATGTGGCACTTTTGAAGAATTGGTCTCATTTGGAGGCAAATTTACGGAATTAATGGCCGAAGGGAATTTGGCGGAAGGAGGACAGGAAGAGGAGGAAAATGAAATGAACAATGAGGATACGAAAACGAAAATGATGGGAAATGATGAAATGGAGGGAAAAGAGGAGATGGTGGATTCGACAATTGATGGGGAATTGACATTGACATCCGTAGAGCAAATTGACAAGTTTGCCAAAAAGTGTCCACAAAAGAATATTTGATTATTTGTGTCAGATTAACCCATCAAATCAGTCGACAATCCTCTTCACAGCCTAAATGCCGTCGTCGTAGTCAAAGTCAAACAATTTCCATAAAAAGTGGCCAAAGTCAAAATATTGGGGATGGAAAATTGATAGAGAAGGAAAGGGTTGAGACAGGCCGAGTGAGTTTATGAACTAATCGGGATCGGGATTGAATTCATCAAAAAATCAGGTGAAAATGGCAGTCTATTTGGAATATATGCGAGCCGCAGGCTTCATCCTCTCATTCCTCTTTATTTTCCTTTTCTTCGCCAATCAAGGAATGCAAATTGGCCGAAACTTTTGGCTTTCAGCCTGGGCCGATGAAAATGAAGAGAGAAATGTGGAAGGAAATGGGACAATTGGGGGCCAATCCGATGATGAATTCCGACTTGCCATTTATGGAGTTTTTGGCATTTTTGAAGGTAAAAGCATGTCCAAAGTTCATTAAATTTATCCTTTATTTCTACAGCCCTGTTCTTTTTTCTTTCCCTTATTGCCCTTCAATTTGGCTCATTGTTCGGCTCCAGGAATTTGCATTCTCCAATGCTCCTCCGAATTATGCAAGCTCCGATGGCTTTTTTTGATACCACTCCAATTGGTCGACTTCTGAACCGTTTTGGAAAGGATATTGAAGTGGCGGATACCATTCTCCCATTGAATATTCGCTATTTTGTTCAATGTTTGACCATGGTTTTGGCCACACTTCTCACAATTTGCATCAGCACTTGGGTCTTTGGCCTGGTCATTTTGCCACTTTTCCTTTGCTATTATTTCACATTGGTTCATCCTCCAATTTTATTTTAATCTCATCCATCTTTCACAAATTTAAAGCGTCTTTATGTGCCAGCTTCTCGCCAATTAAAGCGTCTCGAGTCCAGCCATCGATCGCCGATTTATTCTCATTTTGGCGAATCCATTCAAGGCGCATCCTCAATTCGTGCTTTCGGTCGTTCTGAACAATTTTGCACGAAAATGGATGAACGGGTCGATGGCCTAATTCGAATCAAATATTTGAGCCTGGTTGCCAACCGATGGTCACCACCAATTCTCCTTTAAGAATTTTAATATTCCACCTTTTAGGCTTGCCATTCGGCTCGAATTTCTCGGCAATTGTGTTGTTCTTTTTTCCGCTCTTTTTGGTGCCCTTTCCCGTGAATGGAGTTTCGTTTCCAGTGCTGGATTGGTTGGCCTTTCCGTCTCCTACGCTTTGAATGTGAGGAATTGAAATGAAATATTCATTTATTTTGAATTCCCCTTTTTAAGATCACGGAAGGTTTGTATTTTTTTGCCATTACTTTTGTTTATTTAATTGTCAGTTATGAATTTTGCCATTCGGCAAATCAGTGAATTGGAAACGAACATTGTGAGCATTGAAAGATTGAAAGAATATGCGGAAGTGGAAACTGAAGCCCCTTGGGAAATCCCGGATAAAAAACCGCCAAAAGAATGGCCGAATAAAGGGGAAATTCGTTTTGTGAGTTCTCGGCATGGGTTAAAATAATAAAAAAAAATTTAAAGACCCAATATTCAACACGTTATCGAGCTGGATTGGATTTGGTACTTCGGAATATTCAGGCCGAAATAAAACCGACAGAGAGAATCGGCATCGTTGGCAGAACTGGAGCCGGGAAAAGTTCATTAACATTGGCATTATTCCGAATGGTCAAGCCAGCCAGCGGCACAATTTATATAGATGGAATAGACATTACCAAAATGGGTTTGCATGATTTACGTTCCGGATTGACAATCATCCCTCAGGCAACATCATTCAAATTCAAACTTTTTCGAATGTCATTTTTAAGGAGCCAGTCCTCTTTTCGGGGACTTTACGCTTCAATTTGGACCCATTCAATCGTCATTCTGATTCAGAAATTTGGCAAGCTTTAGAGAATTCTCATTTGCGAGATTTTATCAAAGAATTGCCAGCCGGATTGGAATACCAAATCAGCGAAGGAGGCGAAAATATAAGGTAGAAGAGGGACAAAATATTTATGAGAGAAAAATTCATTCATTATCAGTGTTGGCCAACGGCAATTGCTTTGTTTGGCCAGGGCTTTACTTCGATCAACTCGAATTTTGGTTTTAGATGAAGCAACCGCTTCAGTGGATTTGAGCACGGATGGTGCATAATTTTGTGTCTATTAACTACTAATAATAACCAATTCACTTTTAGCATTGATACAAGAAACAATCCGTCAGAAATTTCGTCACTGTACCGTTCTTACCATTGCCCATAGGCTCGAAACCAGTATTTTATTTTTTATTATTGTGATTAAAAAAAGGCAAATTTTAGTCATGGATTATGACCGAATTATGGTCCTTCAACAAGGTCAAATTTGTGAATTTGATTCTCCTCAAATTCTTCTCGCCAATCGAAATTCATTATTCTCTTCAATGGTAGAGGATGCCCAGGCATTGAATGGGACAAATAAAAATGGAAATACAAAATAAAATTTGGTGAGGGGAAAGAAGTGGCATAATTTCAAAATGGTTGATTTATGTTTATTTCGAATAATTTAAATTGTTTTTTAAAATATATTTTATATCATTTTTATTTTCTTTTGAAAAAAAATTTTGAGAATAATAAATAAAATTTCTAATTATCAATGGAACAATCAATTCATATAAAAAAAATTATGGTACTCGGGTGATACTCATGTCATTGTCGAACTTCTGATTGAATTGACTGGTCTTTGCTCTAATGAAATATGTTTCTTTCATAATTTTCTCTTTCCAAAGTTGCTCCTCCGTTAATAGTCCTTTTTGCTTCATTAAATGGAATCTGAAAATTAAAAAAAAATAAAATGCATCAAATTAATTTTTGGTAGGGTAAAATCAAATTTAGTCAAAAAGTCGGCTTTTTATATTTGTAAAATAAAAATTGATAAATTTCTTTAAGGAAAATTTATAAACTAACCTAAACCATGTAATCGGATGCCCTGGACCATAAATGTAATTGAGCATTAAGGTATTGAGAGCAACAACTCCAATGCACCCGACGACTATAATGTAAGGCATTGTCCTTCTCTTTGTTGTAATTAAAGCAATGTAATATGGAATATTCATTCGAAATCGTTGAAATTGACCAATTTTGTTTATGCCAATTTTTTGATTGTGCTGCGTTTTTGACGGCATTTCTGTCGTTGTTGACCGTTGCGATGAGACTTTTTCTTTGGAAGATGGAGGAATATTTTCGCTATTCATTTTCATATTTATTATCTAAAAATTATTTTTAAAAAATTATTTAAATCTTAAACATTTGTTAAATCATGTTTCCAATTTGGTATTAAGGGTTTTCCCAAAATGTTTTTTAATTAATCATTGAAAATTGATTAAAAATAAAAAAACTGATTTGGATAAAATGTCATCGCGTAAGATATTTTATCCAAACCGGTTTGCTGTTTGCTGTTTGCTCTTTGCTCAGCTCTCTCTTTGCTTTGCTTTGCTGCTTTGCATTGCAGTTTGCAGCAGGTTAGGTTTTGGTTTCGGTTATTTACAGGGAAAAGGGAAGGATTAAACTTAAAAACCAATGATGTTTTCGGGTTCAATATGTTGGAAAAACCCTAAACCCGGTTTTAAAACATAAATTTATAAAAGCTAAACTAACAAAAAAATATGGATATGGTTGATTGAAATGGTTTAAACGACTTTTTCGGTGAAACGCACAATTACAAATTTATTAATTAAATTACCTTTAAGAAAATAAATAAACAATCTATCTAATGGCAATGGAGAAAGCCTCATTTGAAAAATCATATGCATTTTACCGCAAAAAAAATGATCAAGTGGCATTGAATGTTCTAAATAAATTGGACCAAAATGAACCCCGAGTAATGGAGCTGAAGGCACAAATTTTATATAGAATGGAACAATTTGAGGCATCATTGGAATTATTAAAGTATTTTACTTATTTAAATATTATTTAATACTTTTTTTACTAGGAAATTAATTCGTACTCATAGTGATGACCAGGATGAACTTCGCCGAGCAAATTTGATTGCGGTAAAAACTCGTCTTCAAATGCAAAATAACGCACAAGAAGTTGAACTTGTAAATTTGGACACATATGAATTGATGTACAATGCTTCTTGTCATTTAATTGCCTGTGGGAGGTTTAATGAAGCTGCTAAATACTTGGATAAAGCATTGGGTAATAAAAATTGCAAAGTATTTTAAATTATAAATTTTTAGTCGAAAGTGAACGTGTATTGACCGAGGATGGATTAGGCAAGGAAGATATGGCACAAATTCTGGCACAAAAGGCATTTGTTTTACAAAAAATGGGATCATCAAAGGAGGCATTGAAAATCTATCAACAAGTTCTTAAAACAAAGTAATTTTAAATTAAATTTAAAAATTATTTATAAATTTAGGGACTTGAGCAGGAAATTGAAATCAACAATTAAAGAAAACCTTGAGGCGGATTATATTCGATTTGGGAAAAATTGGAGACCAATTAAGCGGAAGTCGGATGAAACGATGGAACATGATAAAGTTTTTGCTATTTCTTTACAAATAATTTATGAATAAATTCAGGAAATAATCACCACAACAGCGGCGAAGAAAAAGCGGAAGAGGAAGCCAAAATTACCAGTAAATTACGATCCAGAAATGCCGCCTGATCCAGAAAGATGGTTGCCCCGCCAGGAAAGGACGGCTTATCGGAAGAAACTGCATAAAAAGTTCAAGGATCGAGAAGTTGGCCGAGGAACTCAAGGGACCGCCGCTGCAAGCGCCACATCCGCCAACATGTTCGAAACATTTTCAATTATAATTTAATCTCTCCAATATTTTTTCAGTGACTACAGCTCTAAAGTCCCCGCCGGTGGCACCACAACCTCAACACCGCATGCATCGCCGAAACCAACTGCTGAGGGACCAAGACAGCAGAGACCGGCACACACACAAGCAAAGAAGAAAAAGAAGGGTGGAAAATGGTGAATTAACACACACAAAATGATGATCACATTCCGATTTAAAAACCAAATTTTGTTAATCAGTTTATTCAATAAAAAAATAATCTATATTTGGATGAGATCAAATAAAATGTTCATGGATGATGACAATGAAAGTGAAAATGGGCTTTTTCCACTAATAATATAAATACAAATAGGAAGGGAAAGGGAATTGGGTTTTCATTTTTACAGATCACATTTTGATAAAAACTAGTTAAATTGTTAATAATAATTTGCTAGTATTTATGGTAGTATTATATTCCTTTGTACATAATAGTAAGCAAATGCCATTGCCGCAACACCGCCACCAATAACAAATGGTTTCACAGCTTCATAAACATTTTGCCGTAGTGAAAAATTTCCTCTTCTCAATAATTCTTCTCGGGCAATTCGCATCTGACGAATTATTTTATCAATATAATATGGTTTATTTTAATATTTTACCTGGGTAATTTCTAAATTATGTATTGCACTTCGTTGCCTCCTTTGACGTTCACAAATTTGCACATATTCATTTTGAAGTTCTTTAAGAAGATCCGGCGGATATCTGGCGAATAATGCACGGGCTGTGTCCAATATTCGATTGCAATTTATTTTTGCGGGTACCTGCGATTAAATTAAGTTTTAAATTACAATTGAACTAACAGTGTCTTACCTCATTAAGTAATTTATGTAATAATGGCATTTCCGGCTCACAATCCAATATTTCCTCCCTCCTCTCGCAAACTAAAGCCGCACTGATGTAAATTGGCATCAAATAATGAGAACATAGCAAAAAATCGAAGAAGAGTACAACCTTTAATAATAAAATTATTATTTTTAAAGTAAAATGTTTTAACTTGTGAATAATCTTGCAGAGCATGTGAAAACCAAGTCACTTAATTATTATTTATTAAAATGAAATAAATTTAAAGTAATACATGGCCAGCTGAGTGCAAAAAGAGTGCCCAATTCAGCGTCCCTCATTTTCCTCTCGATTTCATGATCATGTAAATATAATAAAAGATATAAAATTTCCAATTCCTTCAAAACACTTTCTTCCAATGTATAAGTTAAATAGTTGTTGAATGATCCTCTTTTGGAAATGTATTTGAGTGCTCGAAGTGCATCATTGTCTCCCAAAACGAGTAGAAATGTGAGGCAAACATCATGAAAACCTTAAATAATATAAATTAATTTAACTTTGAATTAAAACCTTGATAATAGTGGAAGTTTACATTTTCATATAACAATTGAACAATAATTTTTGTTAATTGTTCTTGTAAAATTTGTCTTCTATTTTCGTCAATGTCCGGTGGAAAACGAGCCAATGTTCTGGCCACATCCAATTCAACTTGACGCCATTCCGAATGAGATTGAAGTTCTTCTAATGTAATTGAGGAGACCTTAAATGGATAAATAATTGTTGTGTAATTATTTTAAATACCGGAGTTGGCATTTCTGTTTCATTGTTAATGTCTTCTTCATCATCCATTTGATTTGGCCTCTCATCTTCTTCATCACCAAATAATGCAGATGAGGACATGTTGGAAATGGCTGATTCAAAATCAGAGTCAGAAATATGTGAGGTGCCGCCGGATCCTTCTATTTCGATATTCTCATCTTTATTATTTTTTGTAATATCATTCGATGATGTGGCTTCATCCCTCAAGCATTGTGATTTATTTGGTTTTAAACATTCTGCTTCTGGTAGATTTTTAGCCAAAATTGGCCATATTCTATGAAAATAGCAGATTAAATTAATTATTATTAAAAATTTAACCTTTTTCTGTATTCATCTTTGATTAAACCTCCGGAAGAAAGTGCAAATCCACACAAATGTTGTAAGCGCCTTTCCAAGTTGTCCTGATTTTGATTTAAAAAATTGCTAATTTTTTCACATTTCTTTGCAAGGGAGAGGGAAATTGCATTTGAAATTGGTGCCGAAATGTCGGATATATTATTATTACAATTCTCATTCATCACTCTTTGAAGCTTCCGTTCCAAACTTCTGAAAAATATTCACATTAAATCTCTCCAATTTTTAATTATTTTATTCAATAAAAAATATTTGGAATAATTTATCGACTGCATCATGAACATATTTTGGGAAAAATTTAAAAAAAAAAACGTGAAATATAATGATAAATGTTAGGTAAATAAAAATATTTCTCTTTTTTTTGCTTGATGAAAATTAAATAAGAAAACGTAAATTTACTTATCCTAGCTGCTAAGTGCTACCCTAATCCCTAACCCTTCCTTATTAATCAATTCTCGTCTCGCTCTCGCCTCATTTCTCCGAAATTTTCAAAATAAATTTTTTAAAATTTTAAAAAAGCATTTAAGATAGATATTTATGTCTTTAAAATTATCATTGTTTTATGATATTGCTTGTCCTCGTTCTTGGGTATTCTATCAGGTAAGAATAATAAGAACAACTCATTTTTTTTTTATTAATTTATCAAATTCAGGTGTTGCAGAAAAAAATACCAAAATGGACAAAGTATAGGAAGTTGCAGGTTCATTATCTTCCAGTCAATTATTTATTTATCCACAAGCAAATTTGTAATATTTAAATTACTTGACAAAAAGTTTAAATTTATTTTTTTAAGATGGAATATATCCAATAGAATTAATAGCTACCAAGAAAGAATATATGCTCAAAGAATTGAATGATATTTGCGATTTTTATGGATTACCTAAAGGCGATTTTGAAGCAGTAATTTTATTTATTCATTTGATAATTTTTTAATTTTAGAAAAATAAACCGAGAGTGGCAAATTTATTACTAAATTTCATTCGACAAAATCGACCTGAATATTATCAACAATTTATGGAAAGAATGCTCTATGGTTATTGGCATAAATCTGAAATTTTCGAGCATACTTCACATTGTTTCAAGGCAAAACATTATTTATTACTTATTTAATAATTAATTAATATCTTAAGATTGGACGTGAACTCAATATCCCATTTAAAGAAATGGACAAAATTATTATGCAAATTATGAATATGGAAAATTATATGGATATTGGAAATAGAAATTTGCAATTGGTCGTAGATGAAAGAGTAAATCAATTTACATTTTTAATTAATTAATTATAAAATTAAGATAACGGATATTCCATGGTTTCGAATTGATTCCATTCCTGGGAATGAAAAATTAATTGGTTTTACGGAAATATTGCGACTTGAATTGATGGATGAATTGATGGCCCAAACCTCATTCAATCCAATAAATCACAACATCAATAATCCGCTTTATTTAATTCCTGGAGCCGAAGGTGCAAATGCTTGTAAAGAAGAGGAAAATGTTGATGAAAATGAAGATAAAAAGAGGTGGAAATTATATAATAAGAAAATTAAAAAGAATATTAATTGATTTATTTTGCATAAATATTCGAAGTTAAATTTTAATAAAATTAATTCACAATTTGTTTTGTACAAGTACAAATTTAATATTTATATTGAATTTTAAACCATCAATTTTTGCCCCGTTTTTTTAGCTGAAAATGCTTCGACCATCAACTTTAAAATTTATATTATTGTTCAATTGCCGAATCAATGGCCGCCGTTGGATTTCCGAAACTCCACTCACAGTCCGTGGCTCAAAAAATGTGGAAATTAAGAAAATTTGGAAAGATTTGAAAAAGAAGGAAGAATTTGAGAAACACGAAATGGTAAATAAATTTATTTATTTTTAAATTAATTAACCATAAATATAAATTCAGATGGAGCCAGTTGATTTGCAAGAATTGCCGCGTGCCCTCCAGGGTCATATTCGTGATTTGGATAGAGTGAACAAGGAAAGAGTGAAAGCGAATTTCCGGATAATATACAAAGGATTGTTTGTTTGCTGGGCATTAATTTGCCTTGTTTTCGCCATTTATCACTTTGGCTGCTGGGCAATGGGCCGCGAATCATTATTAGAAGAAATTGACGAAGAAATTGCCATCGAACGAGGAGAATTGGTTTTGGATGAATACGGAAAACCAGTGCCAGCAACAAATTAATTTTTTGTTGAATTAGTACATTTTTAATTCATTTTTTTGCAACGATTCTTTTTATAAAAATAAAATAAATGTGTTGCTTGGTTTTTATTTTTACCATTTATTTGTTTTTTTCTCAATTTATTGTAAATTTTTGAATACAATTTAATATTTTCAGCTGTAAAATTGGAATAATTATGGCTCAAATACGAAATAAAAGTCGTCTGGACAGAGTGGTTGCTTGGTTCAAAAAGGAAATGCCGGATAAATTTTATGAATTTGAGAAGCCGCCGCATCCTGCATTGACTCCGTACCCTTGGGCATATCAATAGTATATTTTAGATAGTTGGTTTAAAATAATTTCAAAATAAATTAAAGCATCAATAAACCAATCATGCGTTGGATTGAACGCCAAGGTAATAATAATTCAATATTATTAAAATGTAAAATTTATTCACAATTCAAGGAGTTCATTTCTATAATTCGGTTGTGAACAAAACTGAATTGGGCCTTTATCCAAAGGAGTGGAATCCTCGAGTGCATGGAATTTATTGCCATTGGCGTTATTATGGGACCAACAGTGAGAAATTAAATTAATTTCAAATTAATTACTAAATTTAGCCGATGTACCGGTTTGGGATGTGAAAGTCAAGGATTTGGGAAAATGGTTCGCTCGGCGCAATTATAATCCCCGTGCAATGTAATTTTATTTTTTTATCATCATTAGCCAATTAATAATTTGTATTTTTTGAAGTTGGAGTGAATTCTCTCGTTGGTGGCATAAATTCAACTATGACTACTACAAAGGACCATTGTTTACCAACCCAATCGAATATCTGTTCATGTTCATTTTCCACTTCATGTTTGCTAATTGGCTGATCCGGTTTCTTATATTACCATTTTCCATATTTATTAATAAATTATTTAGAAACATTCTCCTTGGCCAAAAAGAGCACATGCATGAAGCAATCTATCATTGGTGAATGAACATTAAATGAAGTCAAATTGATAGGAATTATTGAATGCTAATCAAATAGATAAACGACACAATGAAAGACAACCATTTATGGAATATGTTCTACAAAAAATTTTAGTTCTTGTTAAATAAAGTTATCTCCAAATAAAAGGAAAATTCAAGTTTTTCCAATCTCATCAACAGATCATTGATGAAGATAAGCATCACACCCCTTCCATATTCTTGTTTTACATCAACATTATAAAAAGTGGATGAAATTGTCGGCGAGTTGACATTTGATTGGATTTTCCAATTAATATTTTCATTCATTTATCCAATCATATTTTTGATTTTAATATTAGTTTTATGTTCAAGGAATTTAAATATATTGTTAATTTATTTCCTCATTTGAAATCCATGGTGCACAATGGGACGGATATTCAAAGGCAGAGAGGCGTCTTGATTGTTTTTGAAGGATTGGATCGAAGTGGGAAAAGCACACAGGCCAAACTTTTGCAAAAATATTTTCAACAAATGGCAATGAAGGCGAGGATACAACGATTTCCCGGTTTAATACAATAATATTATTACCATTAATCATATTTTAATCAAATAGATCGAGAAGAACCAATTACTGGGCCGGTAATTGAAATTAGAAATGAGCGATGAGGCAATTCACCTTTATTTTACAACCAATCGATGGCTTCTCAAACCAAAAATGGTCCAAGAATTGACCGCGGGGCAACATTTAATTGTGGATAGGTGAAGGGAAGAGGAGGGTTAATTTGCATTTAATTTAATTTCAGATATAGCCATTCTGGAATAGCCTATTCACTGGCGAAGGGATTGGATCGACGATGGGTTTGTGTGCCGGAGGTTGGATTGCTTAAACCAGATTTGGTTATTTTCTTGGATGCTAACTCGGAAAAAGTGAGCCAACGCGAAGGATTTGGGAATGAATTGATGGAAAGGAGGTTGGTTTAATCTACTCCAATCTAAATTAAATTAAATTAACAGTGAATTCCAACAAATGGTCTATTCAAATATGGATGACCTTTTCGATAATGCATATTGGAGGGTTTGTCCTTCACAAAAATTATCCACAAATAATGTTTTATTTAAGAGAATCGATGCAACTCGCCCAGTGGACGATGTGCACAATTCGGTAGTCGAAGAAGTCTGCGCCCTTTTGGAATCGATGAGTAATGCCAACGGCGCAAAACCCGTAATTGAGTTTTCACCCAATGATTTTGGCATTTGAATTCCATTTTCAAGGGAAATCATCGGCACTTTCACTTTGCATTTATTCTTTCTTTTATTTATTTTTATTTATTGTATTATTTTTGGGATCAATATTGATGGATAATTATTAAATATTAATTAATAAAAATTATTTATTTTCCGAGTATATTTTATTAAAAAAATCAACCAATTGATCGAAAACAAAAACCCGTCCACGGAAGGATTGTAATTGTAAAAGTTAGTTTTCGAAAAGGGATTGTAATTGTAATCGGAATTGTATTTGCACTTTTCTTTCTGGAATTGTAATTGCACTTTTCTTTCCGGAATTGTAATTGCACTTTTCTTTCCGGAATTGTAATTGCACTTTTCTTTCTGGAAATGTAATTGCACTTTTCTTTCTGGAATTGTAATTGCACTTTTCTTTCCGGAAATGTAATTGCACTTTTCATTCCGGAATTGTAATTGCACTTTTCTTTCCGGAATTGTAATTGCACTTTTCTTTACGGAATTGTAATTGCACTTTTCTTTCCGGAATTGAAATTGCACTTTTCTTTCCGGAATTGTAATTGCACTTTTCTTTCCGGAATTGTAATTGCACTTTTCTTTCCGGAATTGTAATTGCACTTTTCTTTCCGGAATTGTAATTGCACTTTTCTTTCCGGAATTGTAATTGCACTTTTCTTTCCGGAAAGGGATTGTAATTGTAATTGCACTTTTCATTCCGGAAAGGGATTGTAATTGCGATTGTAATTTTCTAACTTCATTCCGGGAGGATGTAATTGTAAGTTAGTTTCCGGAAGGATTGTAAAGTTTTCGGGCAGTGCTTTTTAATTGCGTTATTATTGTTTTGTAAAATTTTCCCAAATATTTTCATGCAGTCGATAAATTGTTTTGTGTTTTCTAAGATATTATTTATTGAATAAAAATCGAAATAAATGGAATGAACTGTAGAATTTACAACATTCGAAAAAGTTGGATTGGGGGGTTTACAAAAATGTGAATAGAGGAAAGCGAATCATTTGGTCGGTTTCATAATTTTAGATTTATCCATTTCTATTCAATTTGTTTTCTTAAACTTCTAACATTTATTATTCGGCACTTTCGATTTCGACATCCCCGGCAGGGGAAAAGAAGTTTGAAATGCTGGTAAACATGCTATTTTGGCCTTGGGACAAAATATTCGTTCGTGAATTGGAGGAGGAAGACAATCGATCCAAAGATGATCTTCGACTGCTTTTCCCACTTCCGCCTCCGGGCCCTGGCTCCGGTGTAGTAGAATCTGGTGCCATTATTTCAGTTACATTTCCTTCTTGTTCGGCCCGTTCATTTTCGTGTTTTTTCAAATGTCGATCCAAATTGGTTTGTTGGCCAAAACAACGATCACAATGTGAGCATCTTTTTGAAGGGAATTTGATGCCAAAAAAGAGGATAATAATAACCTACCGAAAAGGTTTTTCCTTATTGTGTATATTTCGAACATGACGTTGAAGATTGGAGCTAATTGAGAAGGACCGTTCACAATATTGGCACTAAAAGGGAATTGGAAGAGTTAAATCAACAATTTTCGTATTGCCTTATATGGTTGCTCCCCGGTATGAGTTCGCAAATGACGAGTCAAATTGGCCGATCTTGGGAATACTTTTTGGCAAAAACGACATTGATAGCGTTCTTTGCCGCCACAAACCGATGGAATTTTTGCCGATGCATTCACACCTCCTCCTCCTCCAATTTTCATTTCCCCCACCGTTCGGCCCTTTCCATTTCCTATTCCTCCATCTCCATTTCGTCGTTTTGTACTCAAATTTGTTGAATTTGCTTTGGGCATTCTTTCCTGATTGGCTGAAGATCGATTATTATTATTGTTTTGTTGTGCTGATTTGAGAACAGATGGTCGGCTAATTGGCGTTGATTGGAGGACAGCAGAGACCGGAGGGGCCAATGGAGAATTGTTCACTGCCTTAAATTAAGAATATCCAATTAATCCATTTTCCCAGCTGAAAAACCATTTGTCCTGTTCCCTTTTGTTGCAGTAGGTTGAGGAATGCATTGGCCGAATAGAGGGCATTTCGACCGGCCAATGGGCCAAGAAGGAGTTGTTCAATTGTTGAAGAAGGTGATCCGAATTGGGCACCGCCTCCTGCGGGCATTTGCCTTTCAAAAATGGCTGATTGGGTTGTCGTTTGGTTTTGTTCCTTGATTTTCAAAAGGCCAACGGCTTCAACGTGACCATCAGATGCGGATCCCCTTCTCCTCCTTCCATTCATAGTCAAATCCAATGCCTTTTTTTGATCTTCATAGGCTTCCTCTCTTTCCTCTGCATCTTCCCTTTCTTTTTGCGCATTTCCTGGCACCGTTTGGGCCGACAAATCAGAAAGAGGCGAAGTGGAAGAAGCCAATTTACGTGCCCCAATGCCCAAATGATGATGATGGTCGGAAGAGGAAGGCGGCGTTGATTGTTCGCTAAAATGCAAATTTAAATGGAATAACAAAAAATGAGGATTAGACTGATCTGACCATGATGAACGTGGCGAACTTTCTCCATCGGAATTTGACGGTTTCTGTTGATGTGAAGAATCGGGTACAAAAAAGTTGGTTGGAAATGGATTGGCACTATTATGGAGGAGGAAATTGGTAGGGAAATCCAACAATTGGCGGCCACCTTAATAGGAAAAAGCGTTCATAATTTTACATTGCCCCTTTCTTGCCCGATGCGAGCAATGCATTTCGGGCAGCTGCAGCCGCAGCGGCCATAGCAAAGAAAGGTGAATGGGGAATTGTGGCCGCAACATGACGAGGAAGAATTTGGCAAAATGGAGAAGGAGGAAAAAGGCTGGAATTATTCGGAGGCCAAATTGGCGGCAAAGGTTGGGTGGGAAATGGTTTAGGAAGGATGGGAACTGATGAGGGGGGCACTGGACTGGGCGAAGATTCGGGGCCACTGCTTGAACTGCTGCAATCGGCGGCCAATTGGGGAAAAAGCATTGAAAATGATGAATTTGACAAATTTGAGGATGAAGAATTGGCAGAACAGTTATTGGCCGAAATTTGTTGACCAATGATCTGCTGAATGGGAATTGAATACGATTTTGGGAGAATTATGCCAATGCCAACTTGAGCCCGTTGAATCCGTTCCTCATTTTCTCTGTCCATTGTGGAGGCCCCATTCAAAGTGTGATTAAGGAGAATGGCAGGGAAAGGTCGACCAGTGGCAGATTGAGGCCATTGTCCACCCAAAAGTGGCTGATTATAAATGCTGGATGAAGCCATTGGGCAGAGGAGTTGATGCTTGGCAAAATTAGCTTCTGAGGAAAATTGTTGGAAACAATTGGGGCAAATCAATGAGGAAGTTGAGCCGGAAGGTGGATTTGAATGAATTTTGCGATGGCGACAAAGATTTGAATGTTGTGTGTAGGCCCTGGGACAATGGGGACAACGGAATGGACGAAGTTGGGTGGAATGAATGTTTCGATGTTGCTTGAGGCCACTTTTGAAGGGAAAAGAAGGCATAGATTTTAGGGTTTGGAGGAAAGGGAAAGTAAGCCAACCTGGCAGATCCAAAACTTTTTGGACAAATTTGGCAGCGATGTGGCCGAATTGGCAATTGATGGGAAGAAATGCCACTTTAAATGAATATTGGATTATTGGTAATTTTGATGGGGATTCACCTGAATGAAGCTCGTCTAGGCCGTTGCTTATTTTCCTGCCCTTTTTCTTGCACAAAATGGGAAACACCAATGGAAGGAAATGGTGAAAGTGATCTAATAAAAATGCAATACAAAAAGGGGAATTGGCCCATTTCTTCACCTCCTTTCCGGCTTCTCCTCAACTAAAAATGGCTTCTGTTCCTCAAAATCGGTGATCGAAAAAAGACGGCCTCTGGGCTTTGGTTGGATTTGTTTCCGGCGTCGATCTTTCCGCCTTTCTTTTTGATGATTTTCTTTTGGATTATTTTGGTCAACTTTGTGAAAATTTTGTTTCAAAAGACGACGTGAAAGAAGTTCAAGAAGTGAAGATTGACCGAATTTGGCGGTCGAAGAAGTGCTGAAAATAAAGAAGAATGAATATTTTGGCCAATGAATATTTTTGGATATTTAAATTTGTTCGAATGGATGAAAGGGAAATGTCATAGATTCATCCCAAACGCCGGGAATAGTGGGAAATTCACTCTGCAAGGAAGTCGTCCTGCTTTTTTGAAAGAACTTTTTGGGATTGCGAACCTCCATCCCCCCCCCCCCCCTTTCATTCACATTCACTTGCCACTCCCGGATGAAGAGCAATTACGCCGGCGGGCTGCAGATTTCGCTTTCATTGAGGAGGGGCACAAAAGGTGAAAGGAAGGAAAGGGGAAGGTGCCCGGAACGAGATGACCCTTTCCAACACCGTCTTGTCCATCCTCATTCATTCTTCCCCCCACCCCATCTCCAAATGTCCATTCATTGAATTCATTCAGTTGCGCATTGCTTTTCCTTCCTTCCTTCATTTTTTTGGTTGCCGCTGCCGCATAATTGCACGATCATTACGCGCGCAGCAGCCAGCCGGAGAGCCTGCCCAATGCGGAATGGCGCAATCTGGGTCAGAAGCCGTGAATGAATGAAAGGAAGGAAGACAAAGCGCCAAAAAGAATCGCTGGATTTTGAAGAAGTGGGAAAAAGAAGGAAAGTGAATTGAAAGGAAAGAAGGGAAGCCGAATGTGAAAAGTGAAAATCCCCTGCCGTCCCAATTTTCGCCAAAAAAGGAGGGGAAAGGAGATTGCGAATTGCGAGTGCGCAAAAATAGAAAATTTAGGAGAAGATTGAAAAAAATTGTGAGGAAAAAAAAGATAGAAGGAATAGGCCAAAATTGGAATGGGACTAAAGTTGGATGACCCAAAAAAGGAATAAATTGGAAGGAACAACGGTGAGAGGGGGATCGCTTTGTCCTCAAATTTGACCCAGAAATCCGCGCAAAGATTGGCTTGGAGACTTGCAAAGAGGAAATTGAGGGGGAAAGGTGGATTGAGCGGATGGACCAGTCGATGGACAAAACAATTTGAAGGACAAAGAGGATAAAGCGAAGATATGATTTGGATTTGGAATTAGAATGGAGGGAATGGACAATGTGGAATAAATGCCAAAATGCCCAACCACAGAACATCATCCCTTATGGCCATTTCCCACCCACCCCTCCGCCCACCCACATTCCCAGCGGCATTTTCTTGGTAATCCTATCGTTCGTCGGGAATAAATTCTGATTCCCCCTTCAATTCATTCAAGGGCTTTTGTCCCATCCACGGGGTCAGGGGGCAAACAACACCTTCCATCAAGGGGGCCAAGGGGAAGAACACCTCCAAATCCCAGCCAATCCATCCCAATTCCCAACTCTGGATTACCCCCAAATTGGAATGTTTGCCCAAAGTTTGGCACCCACTTATTTTCAGCCAAAAGTGCCCTTCTTCTCACCTTCCCCCAACTTCCTCATCGTCCTTTCGTTCCTCAATCATTTTTGATGGTTGAATGTTGTCGTCGTCAATGATGACCTGAAATAAAATGGAAAAATTCATTAATAAATTTTAGTGGAAATTTGGAGGATGGATTGATTTTTGCCATTTTTGAAATGCTTCTTTTGGTGTTGGCCCACCCACCCAATGGCAGGTGTGCCAGCCGACATCAACCAGCCATCCCATCCCATCTCCCTCCTTCTTTTGCCAAGCCCATCCCCCTTCCCCAAATTGTCCATCCCCCCTTCCTTTTGGCCCATCCATTCCCCGGCAATTCCCCTCATTCATTCATAAATCTCCGGCAGAAGCAGGCGAATTGGGCCTTCCTCAAATGGGGGAGTGGGCAGCCAGCTTCCATCTATGGCAGATAATTGCCGCTTGGACCCGAGGGCGCATCCGGCCAAGAATGGATGTGAATGGTGGTCCGACCCCATCATCGCGGTTGGACGCATCTTTGGCCCAAAAATATTGGCGGATTGAGGTAAGAAAAAAGGGAAAGGATGGACAAAAGGGGGAAGCGGGGATGGGAAGAAGCGGTGGCCGACCGCCGGCAATTTGTTGCCCAAAAGGGGCTTGGCCAAAAGATGGAAGAGACCCTTCCTTGCTCCCATTTTGAGGTTGGCAATATTCTCGACAAACAATGGCCCACGGAAAGAGGAGATGGGGGCAAAAGATGAGGAGATAATTGGCCGGGACCAGCATTTCCCTTTTGGAAGCAGTCTCCCCAATTAGATGGTCCTGAGACGGATCGGAATTCTTCCCCTGATGCCCTCATCCATCCAAAGGTGCTCTCCCTGGGGGGAAGAAGGCAAATATGGATGAAAGCCGGGAACAGGAAGGAAAAGGCCAACAACAAGAGGGGAAGGGGTGGGGGGGGGATGAGGAGAGTCCATTAGGGCGGATGGGCCAAATATTGTTGAGGAAAGGAGGAAAGAAGGAAGGAAATGGCCATCTCGTCCAGAGTCAATTATTAATTCCCTTCAATCTTATTGTTGTCTTCATCCAATGGATTTGAACATTGGCTGACCGGCCAAAATTGTTGCCCATCTGGCGGAAATGCTGACCCCTCCTTTTGAATGGATGGCACCATTCATAATAATATAGGATGAATCCCCTCTTGAATTGTTTTTTTTATTTACCTTTTTTTGTTGATTTTCAAAAATGTTTGTAGCCGAATTAATATTTTTGTCGTCAATATCCATTGAATTTTGATGAATGTCTGAAAAATGAATTTGTTTGAATATTTTTAAAAAGATAGAAAATGACAAATAATAGGAAAAGGGAGAATAAATAGTGCCGCCGCGGAGATGGGCCCAAAGGGTAAATGATGGAAAGGGAGGAGGAGGGGTGCTGCCATTCACACTACGGTATGTGAAGAAGAGAGGAAAAGGGCGGGGGAAATGAAAGGGGGATCCTCCCCCTTTGGCCTTCCATTCATGAAGTTAGAAAAAGGAATGAATTCAATTTAATCAACTACAAAATCTCGCAATGCGCTGATCTTAATTTATTTTTATTTTATTTCCAATTTAATTTCAACCATATTTTGGCCAATATTCTTTCCGTGTTTTGCCATTTTCCTGCCATCCCTCTATTCCAATATTCCCCTCCTTAATTGACCGTCTAATCCGTTGATTGCCAACAACATTGGCCCCCTCTCCTCTGGTCATTCCACTCCTTGTGAGCCTTCCCGAGCACCTGTCCCGGCACAAGTCATTTCATTTTATTCTTCTCATCGTCCAAAACAGCACAAATTGATTGCGAAACGGAAAGGAAAAGTCGAAATGGGAATTGGAGGAGGGGAAGGGATGGATTTGTTATGGGGAAGGGGACAAAAAGGAGGAATATAAAAGGAGGAGGAGGAATATATCCATCCATCCCCGAGATTGGCCATCAAAAATGCACCAGTTTTGGATGGGAAGGTTGGGGCCAAGGGGAACATTGGGCCAGGCTGTTTGGTTGGTTCTTCCTTAATTAACAAGATTCGAGGATGGGCAAAAAGAGGCACAGGGAAACGGAGAAAATGGAAGAATAAAGAAAGATGGGAATTGAATTTAAAGGAAAATTCAGAAATACGGTAGAGGGAAAGGAGGGGCGAAGGAGGACAAATGCCAGGACGAGTCCAGTCATGCGGATGCTGTGATGTTGATGGTTGGCTGAATGGATGGATGGATGGATGGATTGCCGCTTAAAATGTTCATTTTCCCTTGGAGGGAAGCGCTGATTTTCACACCCGAAGGCACTAAAAGCATTGTCTGAAAATGGATGGGGAAAGGTTGGGGGGGGGGGGGGGGGGGGAGGGGAAAGAAGTTTTGCATTTTCGAGAAAGAAATGACAAAGATTGGGGAAAGAGGAGATGGGCCAAAAATGGGGAAAAGATGGCCTCCGGGGATGTATCCAATGGAAAAATAGACTCGGGATTCGGGAGTGACAATTCAAATGGAATGACCATTAATATGGAAGGAAGGAGGAGGACAGGTGGATTATTCCCAGCTGGCACATTGCCCTTCACCCCCCCCCCCCCCCCCATTCATCCATTTTGTCCTACTTATCCTTTTCTTATTCCTCATTTTGTCCTTTCAAATGCGGGATGGGCCCATATTTGTTAGGTCCCCTTCCCTTGGCCGCCAAAGCACCTCTCTCGCCTCGCAACTCTTCCTCGCGCCCAATTTGCATTCCAATATGATCAAGTCCTCCTTTTCTCCTTTGCCCAATTTATTCCCCCTTTTGGTTTTTGGCCAGCTCACAAAGCGGCGAGGAGCGGCCCACAAAATGGCTGAATTATTGGCCGAATAGGTCCAAAAATGTTGCTTTTAGTTGGCCAAAGGGGGAAGCGAAAAAGGGGTGAGGGGAAGACATTCTCAAACCAAAAATCAGCAAATTTAGTCAAAAAACGATGAGCAATTTGGATGAAATGAAAGAAAGGGGAATGTGATGCCTTTTATTGGTGAATGAATGGAAAGGAAGAAAAAGGGGAATTGGGATGAATGAAGAATGGGAGGGGGGAGGGGAGGAGGATGGAAATGACAACCGTATACCATCGGCCAAATGAGCACATCAAGAGCGATGGTCCCAGCAGCCAGCAAAGTGCCATCCCCATTCATTCCTCTGTAAGTTTATTGCATTAACGGCTCCTCCCTTTCCCTTTTGTGAGGTCGTCCTGGCAACCGATGGATGGGTTTTCCCATCCAATTGAGATGCGCGCCCGGGGGGAAGAGGGAAAGGTTGAAGCAGATGCCGATTCTTTTGGCCATATAGCCTCCTCCTCCTCCTCATTTACTCAGAATTCATGCGCAGAAACTCAATTTGATGGCAGCATCCATATTCCATTGCCCGGCTAATCACATCATCACGCCAACATTTTCCAACTCGTCCCCAAATGTTCCCACGCATTCTAAGGGAAATAGATGAACAAGGCCCAAAGCGATATATTACTGTAGGGAAAATAAAGGCCGTCCAAATAGGCAGCATCTTTGCGCAGTAGTTCATCCCCCTCTCCCCCAAAGTATGGCCTTTCATTCACAACTGGTTGGTTGTAGTTGTTCCTTTCAATTTCTCGAGAACTGGCCCTGAACTTTCCCTTTCCCCTTGCATTGTTGCTCTTTTAATTCAGCCCTTTCCGGCAATCATTCACCAAACATCCCTCTGTAGAGGATGTGAAAGAAGAAGTGAATGGAAGAAGGCCAAGTCATCCTTGCCCTAAATGGATGGCCCATCCGCGCATTACCTTCTCCTCAACAACTCAGAGAAAGAATTGGATGAAGTTGAGCATTTGTTGACCCAACCACCAACACCAACCATCCTTGTTAACCCCACTCATCACTCCATTTCATTCCGTTCTATACATCCTCACTTGCGCGCCCTGTCAAGATTTGGAGAACAAATAAATCTCACTCTCAATGCCAATCCAATGAAAGTGTTTGCAGGATGGATGAATTTAACACGAAAATTCCTACTAATATCAGCAGTCGACAATAGCACTTTATTTAATCCGAGAAGGGATGATCCACAACAATCCGTTTGATTAGCCTAATATGTATTGTACCATCGGTGGAAATGGAGAACAAAAATTTGATTCAAACTTTAAAAGAATAAAAAAATGTATAAAATGATAATTTAATTAGAAAAAATTATTAATTACGAGGGAAGTTGGAATTGAAACACGAATGAGAGAATTAAAAGGGTTAGTCGACATTTTTCAAATAATATTAAATTTTATAATAAAACATAATGCCAAATCGTCATTAATTATTTTTCATTTCTCTTAATTTTGTTGATGTTGTTGGTTTTGCGTTGTGCTTTTGCGATTGCGTTTTGGTTTTGCTTCCCGGAACTTGAATCAGCAATCAACGTTTGGCGAGTCTAATTATTTCGGCACTACAATTGTATCAATTATTAATCATTTTCACTTCGACTTTACATTAAATTTCTATTCAATAATTCAGCTTAATTAAAATGTTTGTTTTAAGTGTTTTAAAAAGCACTGTTGAAATTCATCCAAATAAACTCGGAAAAGATTTTGTTGCTACTTTAGTTGAAAGGATCAACCAACAATTCGCAAATTTTGTAAGCTTTTAAACTAATAATTTGTACAAATTACAATTATTTTCAGGTTATCCCAGACGTTGGCCTTTGCATAACATTCTATGACTTTAAGAAAATAGGCGATTCATTCATTTTGGTAAATTTAATAGTATTTTAAATTTAAAAAAGATGAATTAGCCAGGTAACGCATCGACCCACACTCCAATCATCTTTCGATACATTGTATTTCAACCATTAATAAATGAAATATTGGAAGGCACCATTTCCAAATCCACGAGAGAAGGCATAACAATTAGTCTGCAATTCTTCAGCGATATTAATGTTGCACCGGACAAACTTCCAGCAGTATCAAAATTGTAATATTTCAATTATATTGAATATCAAAATAAATTAAATTTAGTGATGAATCAGTACAAATTTGGAGTTGGGAATATCAAAATGAAGACAAAATTACTCAATTTTATATGGACCCAGGAAGAAAAGTCAGGTTAATAAACCCGATAAACAATGTTTAATTGAAAATCCGCAGGTTTAAAGTTTTAGGAGTTCAATATAAAAATATTGAGCCTGGAACCCCAAAAGAAGCTGCAAAACCAATGACAATCGAGGTTTATCAATTAATAATTAATACTAATATTAAATTGACACTTTACAGGCTTCGATGCTTGATATGGGGCTAGGTTGCATTGATTGGTGGAATCAATCAGATTCTAGTGAAATTAAACAAGAAATTAATGAAAATGATGTCCAAGAAGAAGAGATTAATAATGAAGAATGAATTTTATTTTATCTATTGAATAAAAATTTAATATTTTAAACATTTTCAAATTGGATGATTATTTTTTCATCAAATAACTATTACTCGCTTTAATTAAAACTCATTTCATCATAATTTTTTAGTAAGCAAAAGTGAAATAATTTGCAATATGGCGACAATTGAAAAAGCTCCCGTGGTGCCTCAATCTGTTCAAGTTTTCGGGCGAAAGAAAACGGCCACCGCAGTGGCTTTCGCCAAGAAAGGCAAAGGATTCATCAAGGTTTTTACATCGAATGTTAAAATTAAAATAGTAATACTCGAATATCAAAAGGTGAATGGCCGACCACTGGAATATTTGCAACCGGACATTTTGCGTATGAAGCTCCAAGAGCCGTTGCTGGTTGTTGGCAAAGACAAATTTGCTGGCATTGATATCCGTATCCGCGTCAAGGGTGGTGGACATGTTGCCCAAATCTATGCCATTCGTCAGGCAATCGCAAAGACATTGGTCGCCTGGTACCAAAAAAACATCGACGAACAAAGCAAGAAGGAAATCAAAGAGCAACTTGTGGCCTATGACCGCAATCTCCTTGTTGCCGATCCAAGACGCCACGAGCCAAAGAAGTTCGGTGGACCAGGCGCCCGTGCTCGATACCAGAAGTATGTTTTGAATATTACTCTGTATTATTTATATATTCCCATTTTTAAGGTCATATCGTTAAATGGGCAAAGCCATCGAATTCGGATTAAAACAATCGAAGACAAATATTTGATCCGAATTGTTTATTTGTTAATTCAATTCATGTTGAAGAATAAAATTTTGTTTTAAAATTTATAATTTTTAATATTCGAATTTCGAATGATTTGATTACTCATTAATCATTAAATATTTCTTTTTTAATTTAAGTACACAATTTATATATTCATATAATAGTCTGAAATCTGAACAAATAAGTAAATATATATTTTATCATTACTTCTTCATATAAAAAGACCCATCCAACCGACTAAAATTGTGAAATCGAATTAAAGCAGAGAGAACGGCGGATCGCATGACTCCTTCCAAATTAAAATGTTCTCCCATCTGCTAATAAAATATGTTGATAAATTAAACACCAAATAAATCAATTCTTAATTTTATTCTAAGCTTTTATATTAATCTTTTCTATAATAAAAAATAATTTTTTTATTATTTTATCGAAATTCTCGACACACAAAAAAGAATTTAAGGTGATTAGTCATCATCATTTTTATCCCGTTCCTTCCTTTCCTTTCTTTTATTGTTCACGTTCAAAAGCAAGGCCCTTATTTTCCCATTTTTTTCACATTAATAAGCAAAGGTCCCAAATGCAGTGAAAACAAAATGTCAAGAAAATATTCCCCTTACAACCACTCCTTTTATTTTGCTTATCATTCATTTATGAAAATGATTTTAGCCAACACCATTCTTTTGCTCATTTTTTAATAATAAAATCAACATTTTTTTGTAATTTTAGCAGCTAAAATATTTCAAACAATTAATAATGGTCTCGCCCTTTATTTTTATCCTGCTTTTTATGGCGACGGCGGCAACTTCGATAATCGCTCAACAACAACCAATTTCAAAAACTCTCCAACAAAAAGGTACTTTTTAAGTTAATATAAATTAATTTTAAACATTTCATTCAGATCAAACTTGTCCGCAATCAATGTTCTTATGCACTTCTACCCAGCGCTGCATTCCTCGTTCGTGGGTTTGCGATCAGGAAATTGACTGCCAAGATGGAGAAGATGAAGACAAATGCGGTAGAAATTAAAGCTTTTTAATTTAAATTCATTTTTATTATTTAAGATAATTCCAAACCACAATGTGGTGAACAGGAATATGCCTGCAGAACAACGCAGCACGGTGTTCGCACTGAACAATCAAATCCCTGGCTCTCCCATTTGAGCGGTGGTTCACTTTTCACCCACACATGCATTCCATTAAAGTAATTACTTTTGGCATATATTTATTGAATAATTGTTTAATTAAGATGGAAATGCGACGGGGAACCGGACTGTTTGGAAAAAGATGATGAAGAAGATTGTCCAGGTTTAATATTAAGAAGAAGAAAATATTTTTATACTTTATTAGACATAAAATGCGATGATAAACATTTTGAATGCAAAAGCTTTGACAGTTCGGGAACATCATGCATTCCTCGAGAGTAAAAATATTCACTTTTAATTATTCAATTAATATTTATTATTTAGATGGGTTTGCGACGGACAAGTACGGCTTTGATAAATAATGCAATTTTGTATTTGATAATTTTGATTTATAGACGGATTGCCTCGATATGAAAGATGAAATGAATTGCACTTCGAAGAGTCAAAATCATCAATGCGATACAAATACAGAGTTTCGGTATGGAAATATTAATTTATGAAATGAATGATGAATTTGTTGTTTAGATGCAATGATGGCCAATGCATTTATAAAACATGGCGTTGTGATGGCGATTATGGTTTATTTTTTAATATTTTTTACATTAAATTGAACAAATAAAGATTGCATGGATCAAAGTGATGAAAAAGAATGTCACGAAGATACTTGCAAAACCATTGACAAATTCAAAGTAATTTTTATTATAAAATGATTAATCCATATAATTGTTTAAGTGCAAATCGCCTGAAAATCATTTATGCATACCCAAAAATTGGAAATGTGACGGTGAACCGGACTGCCCTGGTAAGCTTAAAATTATATACAAAAAAATTATATACAAAAAATAATTTTTCAAATTTCTTTTCCTCAAAGATCATTCGGATGAAACGGACTGCCAACTTAGTGATTTTCATTTGGTCCATCCAATGAATTGCTCTTCAACTGTAAATTTAAAACATTTTAAATTATGAATAATTATTTGCTATTAGGAATTTCAATGCAAGAATGGTGCCCAATGCATTAGCAAATTTTGGGTCTGTGATGGTGAAGATGATTGGTTGGTCCAAATTTAAATATTCTAATATTGATTTAAAATGAATTTAAGTTTTGATGGAAGTGACGAAAAAGATTGTCAAAAGGGACAATGCAGAGAAGGTCAAAAGGAATGCAAAGATGGCCAATGTATTGCTGAAAATCTTTGGTGCGATGGACCAAAAGGTGAATGAAAATAATTGGAATAAATTAAAATAATAAAATGGATAAATAATTTATAGATTGTAAAGATGGATCGGATGAATTGAATTGTACCAAATTGGAAGCAAGCCAAATACAATGTGATGATTTGACAGAATATACTTGCCCAGAAAGCCCATTAAAATGCATCAAATATGACAATCTTTGCAATGGAAAAAAATCGGGACCAACGAATGATTGCACCAAAAGTGTTTGCGACAAACAAATTTGTAAATTAATTAAATAATTATTAAAATATTCACATATTTTTTAGTGCAATGCAAAAGTACAGATAATTCGTGCAAATGTCGAAAAATGGAAAGAGGAGGGAATCTTTGTACTTGTGCCAGCGGATTTAAATCCACAACCAATGATAAGGATGGAATATGTCAAGGTTTTCTCCTCCCTTTCTTATTAAATTAATTAATTTTGAATAATTTAAGATATCAATGAATGTGAACAATTTGGTGTGTGCGATCAAATTTGCATTAATAAACCAGGCAGTTATCAATGCGATTGCTATCCGGGCTACAAATTAAGTATCAACGGACTAATAATGGAAAAACCAGTACCGCATAAATGTCGCGCCCTTGGCCCGGATCCATTGCTTCTTTTGGCCAATCGTGCCGCAATTCGTCAATACAATGTTTATACGAATAAATATCATCCATTGATTAGCAAATTGGAATCGGCCGTTGCATTGGATTATTGGCATGAAAATAATACTTTGGTTTGGTCGGATGTTAGCAAAGAACAGGTTTAATAAATAAATTAAGTAAAAGAAATATTTTAATTTGTTAGATTGTAATTTGCAAAGGAATAATTGGATTGGGAAATCAGGACATGTTCGAAAGTATCAATAAAATGTGCACCGAAGATAGTCCAAATGTGATTAAAATCAAAGAGAATGTGACCACTCCGGATGGATTGGCAATTGATTGGGTCCATGGATTATTGTAAATAATTATTAATTAATAATAATTAATTTATTTCTCATAGATTTTGGACGGACACCGGCACTGATACAATTAATGTTTACGATTTTAACACAAAACAAAGAACTGTGCTAATTGACAAGGAAATGGACGAGCCTCGGGCCATTGCCGTCGATCCAACTGCCGGACTAATTTTCTGGACAGATTGGGGCGAAAATGCACGAATCGAGCGAGCTGGAATGGATGGGAAAAACAGAAGGGTATTTTTGTAATTTAATTCAAGTAATATTTTGTTGTTAGGTTATTGTCAAAGGAGACGCAATTCGTTGGCCAAATGGATTGGCCATTGATATTCTCGATAAACGGCTATATTGGGCCGATGCAAAGACAAAACAAATTAGCAGTTGCGATTATTGGGGCAACGACATCCGGACAGTCCTTCATTCCCATCAACATTTGCGACATCCATTCTCGCTGGCCGTTTTTGAAGAGAAACTTTATTGGACTGATTGGGACCAGGAAGGAGTTCTTTCGGTGAATAAATTTGATGGAGGCGATGTTCAAAAGGTTTTAAAATAAATTGTAAATATTTAAATATTATTTGTTTAGCTTATGCACGGAGTCGCTGGTCCAATGACCGTTCGAGTCTATCATAAACAAGCACAGCCAAAACATGAAAATAAATGCCAATTTCATAATTGCCAACAAATTTGTTTGCCAAAAGCAATGTTCAGTAAGTCAAAAAAAAATAAAACAATTTAATATTAAAATTTATTAGAAAATTCATCCAAAGACCGAGAAGTTCCTCTTCATGAACTTCCATTTTCGTGTGCTTGCGCCAGTGGTTTTCGACTTGGCAATTCCACCATTTGCATCAGTGAATTAAATCCAACCCAAGAACTTGCAAAATTGGCCGTCAATTGTAATAAATAATTAATTTAAAATGAATATAATTCAATTTTAGCTTTTGAACATTTCAAAGGCGATGAACACGTTGGTCCATTCACATATATGCTCGGCCTTTTTGTCATTTGTGCCGCAATTTTATTGGTAAAAAAAGTTAGTAATAATATATTAATATTTTAGGTTTACACTTATCAACGAAAACGTCCACGCCATTTTGCCGCTCTCCAATTTGACAATCCAATTTACCGTCGTACTGTGGAAGATTTGGATGCCGATTTGGAGAATATCAATGACAGCACACTCGGCCCAATTTCAATTTTGCCAAGAGGAACCGGCAATTCCAACCAACAAAATTCATCAACGAATTCTTCATCCAAACTTGTCCTCTCTGTTCCTCAACAAGATCAACAGCAAATGAATCCGACTGGAAGAACATTGGTTAATATGAATAATCCGGATGAATATGGGTATTAAATGGAAGAATGAATGGAAGGATGAATGAATGAAGACATGGATATATCCCGACCAATTCCCAATAAGCTCATCACATTTTCTTCCTCATTTTTCTTCGAGTGCCTCCTCTGTCCCCCCCCCCCCACTTTTCACAAGTTATTTTGTCAATTATTTTGGTGCAATATAGCACAAATCAATTATTTTGTATCCTTCAAAATTTTCAAATTTTTCTTATTTATATGACATAAAATTCGCATTCATTTTTTTATACCTTCCCTCCTCCACCATCCAATCCCCACCCCACATCTATCACAAAAAACAAAGGAATTTATATAAATTATTTTTAACCGTAACAAAATTTATCATTCTCCTGTGATTTCAATTGTATATTTCCAACCAAACCAACCCCTCTTATATTAGTTTGGATTAGCATTTCGACCACCAAAAACTAACACAAAAGGAGCCTCTCCGGAATATTTTTTAAACGTGTTTTCATTTTTTTATTTATGAGCTTGTCCAAATAAAAGATAAATCGTGTGATTGAATGAATGAATGTATTAAAATAAATAATAGGTGAGGATCTTTCTTCATTTGAGTTCGTCCATTTAATTCCCCCAATTCTTTGGCACAATTAATCATCCTTCTCCGTGAACGAGTTATTCTCCAATCCAACATTTGTCGGTTCCTGCTGGTCTCGGACGATCTTCAGCTCTTTGGCTTCCAAATTCATCAGATCGGCATCATTCTCAATATCAGCATCTTAAAAATATCCGTAATAAAATATTGTTGAGCTTTTAATATTTTACCCATATCCTCGGCATCGTCCACATTGGTCTCATCCGTATCATATTTGATTGGATATGTGGTCACACGAACATCTTCAATGGCAATAGTTCTTTGCAACTTAATAATTTAATAATGGCATTTAAATCGAAGTGAATAAACCTTTTCAATGATTGGTTGCGGCGGTGGATTCTCAATCAATTCGGGATCAGTGTATGCATGTGTGATAAACCAACCTAAAAATCAAACCATTTAATGAATTTTAAATAGAATGAATACCAATTTTCATTAAAAGCTGTTCGCGATATTTGCCTTAAATGTTAATTAATCGATTTTATTAAAAATAAGATGTTTACATTTGAGCAAAAGAAGTGTCACATCCATGAAGTCTTCCGGACGAAGATTCTTTAAATCCGGGGCAGGTGCCTTAAACATAATCGAAATGTTATTTTAAGTTATTTAAAATACTTCAAAAACAAATTTGTGTCGACCATCTCGAATTGGCCCAATCAATACAGAATCCAATATTTGGTCATGCTCTTCTTTTCCATCAGTCGCAACAAAGACCAGTTCCCATTCCACATCTTAAATAATGAAATATGAAAATTACATTATTATGAATGATAGCTTTATTTAAAATATAAACCTTCTTTAATGGTCTCGAAAACTTCAAAAGTGATGTCCAATTTAAATGGATCAGAAGGTTTGGCTGGATTTTCTAAAACTTGCACACAAACAACATTTAGACGCGAACACATTTTCAATTCGATTAATAAATATTATCTGAAAGTGGAAGATGGAGGTTCAGTTTAGCGAAAAATGGAAATTAAAACATTCCAATTTAATTAAACCACTAGTTTAATAATATTTGTTAAATGTTTTTTAACTTGTTTTAGGGGTTTTCCAACAAGCTAAATCCGAAAACATCATCACTCATCAGCTTTTTGGTTTAATTCCCATTGCCGAAAACGAAAACCGGTTTGGATAAAATGTCTTAATTTATTTTCTTTTCCGCTCCGCTTTCCAATTTCCAACCGCTCGCTTTGAAGGCTGAATTGAACTGATTGAGCCAAGCCAGCCCAACACCCCATTTTTCGGTGAAATGCGCTACCACCGAAATTTTTACATACTGAAATTTTTTCTAGAGTGCATATTTGTACACTCAACCTGCTGAAAAAAGTTCCTCCAAACAATAAAAGATAAAAACCAAAGAAATTTAGAAATGATTTGATCAGATCTGATCAATCATCCATTTACTGAGATGTTTCACCTTGCCTTGCCTTATTAAAGAAACTTATTCAAATCTAAATTTTTGAATGCTGCTCTGATGACTAATGTCCTTTATTAATAATTAAATTTAAGATAAATAAAATTTTCTGAATTGAACGACTCTAATAAAAAGAATGGTCAACGTTCCGAAAGCTCGACGGACTTTCTGCCCCGGAAAATGTCGAAAACACACCCAGCACAAAGTGACTCAATACAAGAAAGGCAAAGAATCCAAATTTGCGCAAGGCCGTCGCCGTTATGACCGAAAACAGAAAGGTTATGGAGGACAGACTAAACCGATCTTCCGCAAGAAGGCAAAGACAACAAAGAAGATTGTTCTGCGCATGGAATGTGTCGACGTAATTTTATACAATACATAAAAATAATTGAATATCAAATTTAGTGTAAGCATCGCATTCAAAAGGCCATCAAGCGTTGCAAGCATTTCGAATTGGGCGGTCAGAAGAAGTCGAGAGGACAAGTTATTCAGTTCTAATTTCCCCTGAATATGTTGCGAATTGTTATTTGATGGAAATATTTTGCTGAAATTGTTAAACCGATAAAAATTGTTTACTCTATTATACAATACAATTTTAAATATTTGATTGAATATTTTTATTAATGTTTTGTTCTTGAAATAACTATTTGAGTGTTTTAGTAATCAAGAATTATGGTTCTACCACTTTCATTGTTGAAAACGGCCCAAAATCACCCAATGCTAATTGAGCTCAAGAATGGCGAGACTTATAATGGAATGTTGATTGGCTGCGATTCATGGATGAATGTTCATCTTCGAGATGCCATCTGCACATCGAAGGTTATTATTTTACCACAATAATAAAGATCGGCACACATTTAATTTGGTTGTCATATTTTGTTGAATAATTATGACACAAAATTGTGCCTAAAATAGAAGATAATTCCAGGACAATCTCGCTGTAAAATGTAAAAGTGGATTGTAGTAATAAAATCGCACAAATTAATTGATTAATAAAAAATAAAATTAAATCCTTTCAATTTAAGGAGGGCGATCGATTTATGAAAATACCGGAAGTCTATGTTCGTGGTTCGACAATCAAATATTTACGCATACCTGATGAGGTAAATCCAAACAAATATAAATAGTCAATTAAACTAAAATGTTTAGGTCGTTGAACTTGTGAAGGATGAAGTCAAGGAAGTTCGAAGGCAACAACGCGACAATAAGAATATGAAACGAAATTTTGCGAAGGGGGCAAAGGGAGCCGGCGGAGGTCAACAAAAACCACAACAAGGACAGGGTGGAAGGCCAGGAGGAGGAGGAGGCGGATATCGAGGAGGGGGACCGGGTGCAGGAGGTCAACAAAGGCGAAATTAAAACAACAAATAAGGAATTCAATTCAATGTGGTTGTTTTTGATTGCTTAATTTGTATTCTATATAAAATTTACACGTTTGGATAAATTTGTTTTATTTGAATTAACATAAATTGAAATTGATTAATCAATGGAAATAATATTGGTATAATTTATTCATATTAAAAATTGAATAATTATTAATGATTGGATTAGTTTTATGAATGGATAATCTCATCAATGGAAATGGGAATCCGCCACCAATCCCACAAAGGCAACGAACTGCTGAAATTCCTCTATGGCAAAATTACAACCAAAGTTCAACTATTTCAATGAACCAACCTTTTGCTTTCCATCAGCCTTTTGGCGGCTTATATAATAATTAGTAAATTTTATTAAATTTTTGGATTATAATTATTAATTCCCAGTAACTATCAACCATCATTCAATTATCCCCAAAATGTTCCTTCATCATTCCCTGAATATAAATTGTTGAGGAATGCCGAAGGTTTAATTCCAATTAATTAATTAATTTTTTGATATTCAGAATCATCCAAAAATACATTCCAATCCATTGAGTCCGTAGTGAATGCTTTTGTTTCAATTGTGAATATGTTAAATTCAACTCATAATGCGGTGTTCAATTCATTTCGGGCATTGATTGGAGTGGTTGACCAATTCAGCCATTTAAAACATTTTATCATTTCGACAATTCTGATTCCATTAATAAGGCAAATTCGATACATTTGGAGGAGTTTATTGGCAATATTGCATTTAAAACCAAGGAATTATGCAAATTCCGAATTAATTTGGGCCAATATCAATGGGAAAAAAGGTTTTTTAATTTGAATATTTTTTTTAAAATAATCAAAAAATGAAGGAAATTCATTCAATTTTGTCACATTTATATTTTGGATTATTGCAATTGGTGGACCATATTTTGTGTATAAATGGATTTCAAATGCATTTTTGGACATTGCTGAATCGGCGAATGATTGGTCCAAAGGTCGAGGACAACATTATACGGCTCAGGTTGGATATTTTTTAATGATGGATTAATTTATTTTATAATTTATTAAAGGCACTTTACAATTTTAATGGGTTGAATGCGGATGAATTATCATTTTCTGCCTTTGATATTCTCAGAATAGCACCAAAATGTAAACAACCAAACATTAAGGATTGGCTATTAGCAAGGTTTTACGAAAAATAAAAATATTTAAATTTTTCCCAATTTTTTAGTAATTCTGACGGCTCAAAAATTGGACTAATCCCAATAAATTATATAAAATTGTTGGCCAAGGAAGAGGGAATTGATGGAGGAAAAATGAATAATTAATAAATAATATTTATCACATTTAAATTTTATGTTTCATTTGATAAATAATTTTATGAATTAAAAACAAATTGATAAGCAGGGATAAATCATCCATAATGAAAATGAAGGCAGAATTCCTTGTAAAAATGAAAATTACAAAAATAAATAAAATGAGATTTGAGAAATAATAAATTTTGGAATAGTTTCGATGGGAAATTTTAACGAGAAAAATAAAATCCAAAAAAATTGTGAAAATCATCAAAATAAAATTGGATTCAAAAAATGGGTCAGATTTTGTGTTCCATTCGCCATATTTTATCAAATTCCAAATGTGAGCCCAAATTGATGGAATTTGAATAATTAATGAACAAAATTGAAGGCCAACCATTGACATAAATTTGAGATCATCTTCGTCAAATAAATTGTTGAAAAACTGAAAATTTATTAAATATTTTTATTTTTAATATAATAAATTAAACCTTTATATTTTTGAATGCCAAAAATATTGCGGGAATGGATGAATTTCCAGTAAAAAATGCAATAAAAATGATGAAAAGATTCCAAATCAGAGATTTCGTCGAAACTTTTGGACCAATTCCATTTGAAAATTTATTTAAAATTGGCCTAATCAATAAAATGCAAATTAAATATGCCAAAATGAAGAAAATGGCATCAAATAATAGAATAAATGCAAGACGTAGTGGTTCACTTTAAATAGAAATAAATTAATTCAAATGTAATTAAAACCTGGTATTTTGAAATAAAAAAGCAATCAAAACGATGGAAAAAGTGTTGAGCAAAATTGTTTTTATAGGCAGAGAATAATAAATGAAAATTAAAGCAATTGAGAAAGGCAAAATATGTCGATTATAACGGAGAGCCTTAAATTGGAATATTACTTTTGAATTAATTTTAATTTTACCTTTATAATTGTAAGTCGAAAATGAATTGAAAATTGCATTGAATATTTATTGCATTTATTTGGATCAATTATAATTAATTTATATTCATTTTCGAATGCATTGTTTGAATAAATTAGCAATGTGTTAAATTGTCCATTTTGGTTTATTTCATTCGCTCGACGAATTCGGCCATTTTCCATAAAAAATATTCGATGAGGTAATTCTAAATAAAAATATTTATTCATTTTTAAATATTATCATTTATTTATTTACCATTTTTGCATTTCATTCGATTAATTTTGATTCGATAAATTAAAAAATTTTCTCCAGCAAAATTCAAAGGAATTATTCCAAAAGGCGAATTTTGCATTGAAAATTGCATTGCAAATTTATGTTGAAAATTGAGTTCCAATTTAGGTTTGAATATTTCTTCTTCTGTCAGCATCTTAAATAAAATAAATAATTATTTCTAAATATTTTAAATTTACCCAAATTTTAACATTTTTTCTAATTTTTGCTTCACATTCTCCAAATGTTGAATTTGTTAAATTCACAAAAGTGAATAAATTATTTGCATCCAAAAATCTGGTAATTTCATGAATTTGGCCACATTTATTAAAATTGATTAATTCTTCAATTGGTTCATTTCCAATTGGCGAAATTAATAAAATAAATTGGCTTTTTTCATCCATTTTTATTGAATTATTTTCATTTAATGGTTTTAGTTGAAAGCCAATTGATTCATAATGACGATAGGCAATCTCTTGAAAATTTCCCAAAAATGCTTTTGGGTTCAATGCAAAATCAAATAATAGACGAGAAGTTTGTCTTTGTTGAATATTCAATTAAATATTAATTTAATATTATTTACCTGACAAGTTGATTGCACCAAAGAATGCATTGATGGTCCATATCCAACCAAACCCGATCAATTGATGAAGTGAACGAATGAACGGCCACTGCGGTTGAATTTGTCCAAATTTCCTCAATAAATTCATCCTTCAATCCACCGCTGATTGAAATTATTTTTTTGATTGGATTAATTTTATGCATTTTTTCCCAAAAATTGTAGAAATTTTTGTCAAAATAAAATGCTAAAATAAATTAATTTTAATTTTATTATTCCAATAATTCTTACGTGCTTCGGAATATGGAGTTGCAAATGTCAAAATAAACGAAACTTTTTCTTTGTTAAATTTTTCATTCATTATGGCCGCTTGAATTATTATTCCGCCCATTGAATGTCCAATTAAAACAATTCCAGCCGGTGGCCTCTCCTCATATAAAGACCAAATCCAATCAATTGCAATTAAAAGGAATTCAGATTGAGAATGGATATATTCAAAATCAAGGGCGGTTAATTCCTTTAATTAATTGAATTTTTTCAATTTAATATTAAATCAACCTCATTAAAATCCAATGTAAATGTGTCAAAATGGAAAGAAGTTCCCATTCTCTCCGTTTTATTCTGTAGTAATGATCCAATTGATCGAACTTGACGCCCCGAGCCGCCATTTCCAGGCACAAAAAGAATTGGAATTCCATTTAAAATGCCAGTTGACCTTAATTAATTTATTTATAAATTATTGAATCATTTACCCAAATTTTTGTGCGTAGAAACCTTCGCCATATAGAAACAAAGAATAGCGTGGATATTCAAGCCCAGTATCCTTAAAAAGGTGATTTTTAAATTATTTTACGGTGAATGTTTTACCAAAAAGAACATTCGCCTCCACATATATGTCATAATACATCGATTGTTTATTTGATACTCATCTTCTTTAATAAAATTTTGATGCAATAATAAAGCGAAGATCAAAATTAGACAGAAACCTATTATTAATATTAAATACCGCATCGATCGAATAATGATTTTTGATCAGATCAGAATCTGATCATTTCTAAAATTTATTTAATTTTTATTGTTTTAATTTTTCTAAATAATTTTTCTTTAAAAAATCTGGAGAAGAGTGATCTGCTTTGCTTACTTATTTTATGTATCATTATTTATTATTTTATAAAGTATATATTAAATAAATAATTTTTAAGTTTTTTTTATGTAATGATCATTGATCACTGATCAGTCGTTAAAGCTTTTTGTAGTTTTTTTATGCTTGACTAAAGTTTTCTAAAAATTTCAGAAATAAGCAGAATGATTTCAGCAAAAATATTATTCAATAGAAAAGCCGTTTTGAGAATGTTGCAGCAAAAAGGCTTTAAAACTGAATTATTACCGCGCGGAGGCAAAGCATACATCAATGGTAATTTTAACTCGTCATATACCTAATTAAAATTAATTCATAGGAAAATGGATGGATGCATCAAGTGGACATCGTTTTGAAGTGTCGGATCCATTTAATGGAGAATTAATTTGTGATGTTGCCAATTGCGGACCACAAGATGCACAAATCGTAATTTTAAAATTATATTTTTCAATTCAATTTTTGCTATTTTATGCGGTTTCTGCTGCTCGTAAATCATTTCAGCGATGGGCATATGAATTTACGGCAAAGGAAAGAAGTACAATTTTGAATAAATGGTTTGAAATTATGAAAATCAAGGAAGAACAATTGGCCGAATTGCTCACAAAAGAGCAGGTTAAATTAATTTAAATAATTGTTTTTAATTCATTTATTAAAGGGGAAAACACTCGCCGAATCCAGAGCAGAAATCCAATATTCTGCCTCTTTTTTTGAATGGTTTGGAGCGGAGGCCAGACGAATTTATGGCCAAATTGTTCCACCTTCCAAACTGAATAGGCAACATTTACATTTGCGTGAGCCAATTGGAGTTGTGGCCGTCATAACGCCGGTATTCTCAATGTGAAAGAATAATTTATATTCTTCTCTTTGTCAGTGGAATTTTCCTAGTGCAATGATTTGCCGTAAAGTTGGGGCCGCATTGGCAGCCGGCTGCACAGTTGTGGTGAAACCGGCAGAGGACACCCCACTTTCGGCACTGGCTTTAGCTGAAGTAATTATCAAAAATAAAAATATATTTTAATTAATTAATTTTAGATATCTCAAGAAGCGGGAATACCAAATGGAGTTTTCAATATAATTCCAGCGGGTAATCATTATTAAATTTAAATGAATTATTCATGCATTTATGGTTTAGATCGTGAACAAACAGCAGAAATTTCCAAATTTATTTGCGAATCCGTTGATGTTGATTGCATTTCATTCACCGGAAGTTCGGCAGTTGGAAAGGTTTATTCTCAAATTATAAATTGTTTTTAATTTTTTTGAAAGATTCTTTTGAGTCAATCCGCATCGACGGTCAAAAGAGTTTGTCTCGAATTGGGCGGAAATGCCCCGTTTATTGTTTTTAAATCAGCGGATTTGGACAAAGCTGTTCAGGTCCCAAAATATTTTTAAATAAATTTATTAAAATTATTTTAGGGGGCAATTGCGTCAAAATTTCGTTGTTCTGGTCAAACATGTGTAAGTGGTCCAAAAAGTTCATTTGAAATCATTTTAGGTTTCGGCAAATCGATTTTTTATTGAAAAATCAATCAGTGAAGAATTTGTTGAAAAATTGAAGGAGAAAGTGCAAAAATTAAAAAGTGGAAATGGAATGGACAAAAATGTGGATTTAGGGCCATTAATCAATCAAAAAGCCGTTGAGAAGGTTGGGAAAATAATTTAAAATAAATTAAATTTTAAAGGTAAACAATTTGGTCAAAGATGCTTTGGACAAAAAAGTGGAATTAATTTGTGGCGGAGAAGTTTTGCCCGAAACAACAATTTATAAGCCAACAATATTGAACAAAGTTAATGGCGAAATGGAAATTGCAAATACCGAAATATTTGGCCCAGTCATTGCCATACAAACGTAAAAATGATTTATTGGATTATTTTAATAAAATAATTAAATTATAGATTTGATACGGAAGAAGAGGTTGTACAAAAAGCAAATTCAACGAGAAATTGCCTTGCTGGTAAATAAAGGAAAATAATAAATTTTATTTAATTTATTATTTAGGTTATGTTTTCACCAAAGATTTTGCTCAAATCCACAGATTAAGTCGATCCATTCAAGTTGGAATGTTGGGAATGAATGAAGGTATTACCATGATCATTTTAATCATTTATAAATTAATTTCAAAGGGATAATCTCCTGTGCTGAGGCAGCTTTTGGTAAATTTATTATTATTTAAAAATATTAAATCAAAAAATAATAAATTTAAAGGGGGAATCAAAGAAGCCGGACTGGGAAGAGAAGGTGGACCCCAGGGAATTGATGAATTCACACAATGGAAATACATTTGCATTAATGTTGAATAGACGAAATTATTTTTTAAATATTTATTCAAATTAATCCGAGTAATAATAAATTTTCTATGAAACACAAGTTGAAATAAAGGGGAGAGATCTAAGCATTTAAATGCACCCACAAAATCATTTAACCAAATCCAATGAAAATGCACCGACGGATATATTTTCCCTATCCCTCCAAATACTCCGAAATCAAAATTCAATTTATCTTTAAAAAAATTATAGATGTTCATTAAATGAAATTTTATTAAAATTATTTCAAATTTGTCCTCCCTCCCATTTTTCCATCATCCTCAATTTAGGCCAAAAGGGATTGGAGAAATTGGCTGAACGAATTGCCAGATAAATTTGTTGAAGGAGTTACAAACATGATAGGGAATTTGGGCATGTTTTTATTTTCGGTGATTTGACACTCATCTTTTAAAATGCAGCATACATTAAAATTTTTCAAATATTTATTAAAATTAATCCGAGTAATAACAAATTTTCTATAAAATCACAATAATGAATTCAAAAGAAGAGATCTAATTTTCATTCATTCATTCATTCACATCATTCCCAGGCTTTTTGTATGCTTTGATAACGGGAAATCCTCTTGCAAATATAGCTCGCCACCGTCAAAAGGACCATCACGGCGGAAATGAAAAAATAGTCAAAATCATCCTTCAGAATATCGAAAGTACCACTGAAATTGAAATTTAATTATTTTTGGATTTGATTAAATTTAATACCTTGGCATTATTCGTGTATAAAACAAATCGAGGCCATAAGCGAAGACAAGTGAGCTGGACTCAAGTCCGGAAGGCCTTTAAATATTGATGAATTAATTAAATAAAATATTTAATAATTTATTTTACGTTGTTCGAATGCATCGAATTTTGGCCACAGTTTGATTGTAATTGATTAGGTCTTCAGTGGCCATTGGCAGTTCAGGAATGTAGGGAATGAGCATTTCTTCCCTCAATTCTGGGGTCATTTCCAACGGCCTTCGGGCATCCAACAAACGACGAGACAATTCCAAAATTCCACCGAAAGGAGTGCCAATTAGAATACTCCGCGATGTAAGGCCTTGTTCTATATTAAAAAGGAATTAACAAATATAAATAAAACCATCACAAATAAACCTGTATCCGAAACAGCCATTGCCGAAATGCCCTGAGGGAATATGTAGGACTGGGAAATTATTTTGACCGGTTCTTTGATGGCCGAAAATGAATCAAAAGCAGTTGAATTTGTTTGTTTTTCGCCTTCAAACAATTCAATGATTCCAATTTCAGTCCGCCTCGCTTTCTCATTCCAATATGTTACCTTTTAAATGTCATTTTATAATTATTCCAAATTAATCAAAAAAATTACCACAATCCAATTTTCGCAATGCACCAAATGGAAAGGAGGCAACGCCCGAGAATATTTCCCAGTGTAAATTAATTCGCCGCTGACCGAATCGACCAAATTCAGTCGAAGTGACATTTCATTTTTGTTCGATGACAAAATTGCAACCAAATTTGGATTCGAATATTTGTAGAGAACGGAACGGTCGCCGAGCACCCTTCCCGGACTGTGCATTTTTACTAAAAAGATTGGAGAATTAAAATTTAAATATTTAAAAAAAAACCATTTAAATGTTTTCCTTGGATTAATTCAATTATTTCATCATTTTTATTGAAATTTGGCAATTTTGTGCGCCATTTTTCATTCAATTCATTGCCCTTCAATATTTCAAATCCTCTCTAAAATATTCATATTTAATAATTCATTTTATTTTGAATAAATTCACCAAATTCCCTGAATTTTGTTCAACATCCATCAAATAAATTGGCTTTTGAAATTCCTTTCCAACATTTTGAGGCCATAATTCAACATTATTTGGTCGATTATTTCGTCGAATTATGAGGGAATGAAGTTGTTCAGAATTCACAAATGGACAAAATTCCACACGGGATAATCCACCAGAAATCTTTTAAATTAATTTAAATTCAAATTTAAATTAAAAACCTCAATTTTGTCAATAAATTCACCCGAAATTGGATTAAATGATAAAATGATGGAATCAACGGAATTCTGCAAAAATTCATCATAAAATAATTAATTTTTAATTAACCTTTACATTGAAAACGGTGGCTGCTTGACTTCCCCATTGATAGAATGCGGTTCCCCGGAGCAAATAAAGTGGCACTTTTTTGTTTTTATATGGCATAAATTTATCGCCCAAATGAAATGTCCAAAGAAGTTTTCCATCATCGCTGCTCAATCCATGCAAAGTGCCTAAATTAATTTAAAATAATTAATTAATTAATCAATTTTAACCTGAAAATGTGCTAACAACAATTATTTTTCGCATATTAAAATAATCCCTTTCCAGCGGTTCATCCTTTGTTCCATCAATAAAAGCGAATAATTGTTTTTGGAAAAGGGCAGAATAATCCACTTTGCCTTGTAAAATGAAAAGAATTACATCCATCGCACGCATTGCCCTTTTTATTGTCTTTAAGATGAATCGATGCAATTGTTCCAATTGACTCCAAATTCGAAGACCAAAAGAACGCAAAATTGGTTCTTAAAAAATTAAATTGATTATTTAATATTTAAAATTGTTTAATTTAACCATTCAAATTAAATTCCGACTCAATTTGGGCCTGCGATTCGGATAAAGGCAAATCGACCAAAAGAACATCACTAATTGAGGCCAATGATTCCGGTCGACTCCATAAAAGTTTCAGTTTATTTTTGTGTTGGGAGAATTCATAAATTTCCATTCGACAATCTTTCCAATGAACAAAAATCTGAAAATATTAAATTAATTAATTTAATATTTTAAATTAACCTTGAAATGTTTATTCTCCTCATCCTCAACAGAATGAACTTTGAGTTCATTAATTTTGCTTTCATCTTTTATATTGAATTTGATTATTTCTTCCGTTTTATCGTCGTAAATTTCCACATTATTTTCCGCATCAAATTTGGATTTTAAAATTCCATTTTCCACAATTTCCTTCTTTTCCATATTCAATTTTTTCTGCCATTGGAATGCGCCGGTGTGCGGATCGAATGAACGAAATTTCTGGCCAAATTTAATCAAAATTGAAGATGGTTCAACTTTTAATAATTCAATTTGTTCCTCATCAGCCGATGATCCATCATTTATTTGGCGCCAAACTTAATTTCATTGTGGAATATTTTATTTAATTTAAAATTAAACCAATTTCGCCATTTCCAATATCAATTCTGCCAATAACATTTTCTTTTGAAATTGTAAGCAGGAATTTCTCCGAATCGATATTGCCAAACCAAGTTTGATGCGGACATCCCAAAAACCGCTTCCTCCTAAATGCAATTTAAATTTTAATAAATAAAAAATAAAACAAACCAATCGAATTTTCCAATTTGATCTTGGAAAAGTGCACAGCAAAAATTAATTAAAAGAATGAAAATAACCGCTCGACAAATAAACATTTTCAGATTAATCTTTAATTTTAATAAAAAATAATTCATTTCAACTTCAGAATAATATAGAATAAAAAATAATCAATGTTTTCAGACAATATTGAATTTAAAATGCAATATTTGTTTTCAATTTATTTTCCAATTTAAAATGCAATCAAAATTAAATAAAGGGAAAGTTAATGATAATCAGTAATTATGACAAAAATATGTGGTTTTTGACATATTCAAGTTATATATTGTCCAATCAATTATTCTTCATTTATTTCCATGCCGCTTTCCGTTTAGCCGGCCCCTTCCTTTTGGCAGCTCCAGTCTTCTTCACTTCCTCGAATGCAGGCTCATCAGCAGATTTGGCCGGAATAAGCAAATGGCTGAAGTCCGTTGGTCCTTTTGCCGCCATCACTTTTTCTTTCCCAGCAACCGCAGCAGCATAACTTTTCGAGCGAGTGGTCGGTCCTCCCCCTCCTCCTTTCATTGTTGATTCATCGTCCAATGGTCCAGTCAATGTTGGTGCTTCACGAAGTGTGTCCAAATCGAAATGTCCTATAATTTCAAACAATATTGAAAAATAAATATGTCAAACCCAAAAGTGAGGCCATTGCATCCGGATGAGATGGAATTGTGACATTCGCAAAAAGTTTAACTTTTGGTCCTCTGCCGCCGCCACCATTTTCTTGCGGTTTCTCCTCCACCTCCTTTTTGATTCTCTTGGGTGTGGATGGTCCCATGGATAAAGCCGAAGAAATGTTGCGTTCCTCATCGCTGCATTCCGATGAACAATACGAAGCACAAACACTTGGAGTTGGCGATTCCCCAGCCCATTCATAAATTGCCAATTTCCATTTTTTAACCTAAATATTCTATTTTAATTTTTCAGTTATTTTAAAAACCTGTGTATCCCAAGAACGTCGACTGAAATTGAGATATTTGTTCGGCGTTTTCGGATGAATTCCTTTCTGACGAGTCATTTTGGGCACAGTAGCCAAATAACGTTTATAAGTTGGCCTCTCCTTCATTTTAAGCAGTTCTTTGTCACGACGCTATAATAAAGAAATGTTAACGAAAATATAATCGGGGATTCAATAAATGTACTTACTGAAATGGTTTTCACATCGCTGCACCATCCCTTAAATGCATTAATTGATTCAGGAATTTGAATTTAAAGTTTACCATTCTCGGATCAGCCCACTCTTCTTTTGGATTTGGAAGAATATTGCTGTCGGTTGTATTTGGAGTTGAATTCACGTTGCTGTATTGATCTTCTTGTGGTGATTCCAATGCTTCATTTGGCTGTGAGCTGACAATTTCCACCTTCTCCTCATGATCTGGTGGAACTTCGTTCAAATCAATGCTCTTCAACAATTCCTCCTTTCGTTTCTCTTCTTCCTCGATAATTTCCACCCAAGATCTATTTGCAAAATCTTCCGAAAATCCAAAGTCCAATAATGGGAGTTCCAACTAAATTTGGTTTCTTGATTTTTATTAAGTTTGAGATGATAATAACCTTTAATGGCTTCTTCACATTGGTGTCCTCTTTTTTGTTGCCTTCTTCCGAACAATTTTCTTTGCATGGTGATAATTTGCATTCTTCGGATTGATTATTTGATCCACTATTCTCCAAATCTGACTCCACGCGACGCTTATTTGGTGGGCGATAAAGTTCACCGCCACTATTTCCAGCTTGACGTTTTTTGGGTGAGATGCGCTCCTTTTTCAATTCCGTCAATTTGCTGCGCAGAATATTTTGCATTATAGCTAACCTTAAAAAACAAAATTAATAGCAAAAAATGTTGAAAAAGCATAAATTTCCAAAATGAAAAATTGGCTGAACTTAAAAAGCAAAGTGACGCCTTTATTCAAAAATATTTTTAAATATGTAAAAACCGCGTTTTTTCTTTATGTGTTTATTTCTTTTTTTCTTCTCTATCTCTTCCTTCTCGCTTCTCTTCTCTGTTCTTTCTTGATTGACATGATATGATATTCTATTCTTAATATCGTAAATAGTACGTATACGTATCGATCGATTGATTTTATTATTTCATAATTTTTTATTTTTATTATGTTATGTGTTATTATTATTTTTTTATTAGTTTAATTAAAAATCACCGAATTTTTCAGACAAAAAGCATCATCAAACATCAATATTATACAATGACGTGTTCGACATTCTCTAAGGCTAATGCACTTCCGCAAATGCATTTTGACGTATTGCTCAGTGTTGCTGAAAAACTTCTCTTTTCGGTTTGAATATAATTATTTAGTAAAATATGGTTCCAAGTTTGATATCCAAGTGAGCGAAATTTTTTTGTCAATAAATGGTTCATGAAAATTTTAATCAAAAAAAGGTTCAGAGAAATTTTTAGGAAGGTTCAGCAGTGAGAAAAATTTGTCAAAAAAATTCAACAGAAATTAGATAATTAATTATCCAAATTAAAATTAATACATAAAATTCAGCCAGATAATGACTTTCGTCTTGATCTGAGAGAGCCAAATGCTGACATAGTCAACTTCATGGTTTTATTTGAATTTATTTTTGGTTAATTTAATTACTAAAATTAAGTTTGCTGGACCTGCTTGCCGTTGGGCCTTCTTCACTCAGTTCAGAAGACTTACCAAATTAAATGTCAATCTATCCGAGATTCATCTGAGCAGTCCAACTCCAATTCAAGGTGTTCGTGGTTTGCTGGCCAATAATAAGGAGGTAAATATTATTCAATGATATTATAATTTATGATTAATTTTTTAAGTTCTTCCAAGGACCATTTGTTGTTAGCGACAATTTCCTCTATGTTCTCATTTGCCAAGGTGTCTTGCAACCAAAAATTATTGATTCATTCTTCAAATTTGGAAGCGACAAACGCAATGGGACCCGGACCATTAAAGTGGATAAAAATATTGCAAATGAATCTCCGGCCGAATCGCTCATTCGACTCTTCTTCTTCCGAGGTAAATTCCACTAAAATATAATTTTTTTTTTATCAATTTAGACTCGCCCAATAGTTTGTCATCAATTTCTCGCGAAGACCTCAAAAATTCCGATTTGAAATTTGACTCTGTGAAGATTCAAGACGACGAAGGAATCTATAGTTAGTTTAAATAATATTTTAAAATATTAATTTTTAATTTTAGAACACATCACTCGAATTCTCAATCTGAATGCTGAACGTCTTTTGTTGGAAATTAGCTCCGAATTGAACATCACCAATATTTCCAATTTTGCTCGCTACAGGTTAAAATTAATTCTCAATTGATTAATTCAAATTAATATTTCATAGAATTGTGGCCAATCGAACCCGGAATGTGATTCTTTCCTACACGATCGACATAATGGATTCGGATTGTATGGCCCGCATTGACTTTCCATTCGATGAATTCTTCTTCCTTCTTCGCTACGTCACAAATTGCTGTCCAAATATCCAATCTTTGGTGGCCCATTTTCTTCTTCAAGGAGAATTTTCGGACGAGGATTTCAAAATTCTCTCTGGTTGGCTTGAAACTACGATCATTGGTTTTGCCGAAGGACAGCTCTCAAAAATGGAATTCAATTGCGATTTAATCATCGCATTTCGTGCATTTTTCCCTGAATCAACATTGATGGTTTTTTTAATGAAATTGATTAAATCAAATTAAATTCATTTTAGGAGGCAACAAAGACCAATCACATTTTGGCAAATATTGGAGAGAAGAGAATTTTCGATGGAAATGGAATTGGGGACGATGTGATCGATTTGGATTTGCCGGACACATTCACAATTGCCAGGAAAATTCCAATTCGCAATAAACCAAAAATATCGGTTAATTTAATATTTTTTACAAATATTTATGTAAATTTATATCAAAGGTTATGTACAATTTGGTTGGGATTGAGGATGAAAGCACCAACAATGATTGGGATGGATTCAATGGGCCTCCGGTGATGCCAATTTTGTTGCCAAATGTTCCTGTGCCTGCTGATCCAAATCCACAAAATGACCAATCCATCGCCTTCAATGCGGACGATCTCAGTGACTAAATAAGAAAAGAAGAAGAATAAATGGAAGAATGGATGGAACAATTCTTCGTAAATCCCATCCAATTATTCCATCAACATTTCCCTAAACACAAAGAAGACCTCAATCTCAAAATGACCATCCATTCTCATCTCATCGTTGTGCATTCTCAATTACTTTTGCTAAGTCTTTTTTCTTCCACATCTTCCCGTCATTGCATTTGTATTGAAATTTTGAAATATATATAAATTTTATTTTAAAAAATTGTCAAAATTTATTTTAAAAATAATTCAAAATTGAGTTTTGTTTTTAAGCAAAAAAATGCAACCCGCCCGAATATTCCCCAAGGAATCATTCCCATCTACGCAATCCAGAATAAAAAGAAATGTTCAATATTTTCTTTTCTTTTTGTTTTTCCCTCCTCCCATTCCATTCCATTTTCTTTTTACTCTGTTGGGGCCACAATGTTGTTTTTGGTTGGTTGGCCATATCCACATTGGACTAGTCCATCCTTTTTTTTCATTTTTAGACGGGTTATAGTGCCGCTCCATTTGGGTGCGGCTTTCATTTCCTTTTCGTCACGATTTTGCCGTCCATTCAATTCCATCCCAATTCCAGTCAATTTATTTAATTCCCATTTTCCCCAATTGAAAAACTCGAAAAATGTTGCCTAGTTTTGTTGCCAATCCATCGGCTTGTTTCCAGCCAATTTCTCGTCAGTTCCAATTAATTTTGGCCAATTATTTTTATTCCATAATAAAGGCCTTTCCATCCTCAATGTCTCACCCACGGTTATCCTCAGTGAAAATGCATTTCGAATAAAAGCAAAGGAAGAGGCGGTAATTTTTGGATGTGAAATGGCCAAATACCGTCCGGGGTCATCTCCACAATAGATAAAGGGATATGCAATTATGGGCATGTCCACAATTCTGCAATTATAGAGGTTTTCGACTATAATAAATCAGAAACCGGTTTTAGACCCTACAAACCTTATACCATTTTGTAGATCTCATTGAGACACATCGAATGGTTTATAATTTGTTATGGTTTGGTCAAAATTAAATGGTATTAAACTATTTTTTAAATTTTTGGTTCAAAACTCTTTCATTTTGGGCTAAACCATGACAAAGCGTATACCAATCGATAAGTCTCGATGAGATCTATAAAATGGTATAAGGTTTGTTGGGTCTAAAACCGGTTTCTGATTTATTATAAGTCGAAAACCTCTATAATTGCAGAATTGTGGACATGCCCATATTTGCAGAATTGTGGAGATGACCTAGCACCGCCAAATACAATTAATTCCCACTAAATAATAGGAGCATTGTTCCAATCCAGTGGATCGACTTCGTTTATTATGCCTTTCTATGGGATTTTCCACCCCAAAATTGTTGATTAGGTCAGCGAACTTAATTTGGAAAGGAATTGAGGAGAATTTGACAGGAAATTAATTGAGTTGGATGAAGAACAAATAAAGGAAAATGATTTGGCCAATGTTTTGGCCTCAACAGGATTAGAAATAAGCGATGAAGACATCAAAAATGCATTTGGGCAAATGGCAGAGGGAGTCGAGCAAATTCAGAAGACGAAAATTGTTCAGGAATTAATGGTGAATTTAAAATGAATGGAAAGAATTTGACGACCAATTTCAGCCGCCAATCAACACAATGAGGCGGTCCTTAATTGAGCAAGTATTTTCGGCGATGGACCCTCAGGGAAAAGTCAGATTCCATTTCCACGATCCACCCAATTCATCTACATTTACATTACATTTTAGGGTTCCGTTCCATTGTCCGCCCTTTGCCATCATTTCAATCATCGACGCCATCCACAATTTGAATCGGGCACAAAAAGCAGAGAGGAATTGTTCGCCGCCTTCCTTGACCAATTCCAGCCTAATCCGGATGGACAAGTTCTGGCTGAGGAATTTTTGGCATTTTATGCGGCACAAAGTGCCACTGTGGAAAGCGACATTCATTTCGATTGGATGGTCCGGAATATGTGGAAAATTTAGAGAAATTGAATTAATTAATAATGAACATGAAAATTGATTGTGATTTGGATGAATATTTGTATAAATAGGGAAATGATTTTGGTGCATATTTGGGTCAAGTTGGCAGAATAAATGTGGAAGCGGGATTTTCGTTTGGATTGAAAGGGATTTGTTTACAAAAAAGGGCTGAAATAATTGTGGATTGAATGGACAATGGGCGAGCGAGAATGGTTTTAATGGGGATTGAGGAGGGGGAGGGAGAGGGGGATGGTTGCTTCTGCCAGCCGAGAGCGAGCTTCTCCTCTCCAAACCTCATCATCATCATCCATCCAATCCATTCATTCATCCATCCTTTCCCTCGCCTCAATCAATCAAAATTTCCCTCGCCAAACCAATAAACCGTAAATTGTGGCATTCGCTGTTTGTAGAATAATAATCCGGATCCTCTCACTCCCTCCTCAGATTGCAATTTTCGGCCAATTAATTTCCCCAACAGAGAGGCAATAATGAGAATAATAAACAGGCAAAAGTCAGTGTTCATTTTCCTCAAAGCATTCCTCACCAATTCCGAATGATTTCAATGTTCATTTCATTCAAAATTGGCCAATGATTTGTTGCCAAACTTTCCTTCCTTTCCTCCTTTTTTTCATTCAACCAATTTTGACCGATTCAAAGAGTCGTCTTCCTTCACGTTCCGAAGATTTTGGCAATAATGGTGAAGGCAAAAAATGTATGGGAAAATGGGGGAAATTGTCCAAAAATATGGAGGTGTTCAGCATTAAAAGAATTGGAGTTCGCCTTGGGCGAAGTTGACCGGCTATTCAACCAAAGTGAGGATCAGTTAATCCATTTGAATTCCCCACTTGATCCGCTTGCATCCGCTCGCCAACTTTGGGCCGAACATACTCGTTCATATTCGGTCCAGCATTTTTATTTATTTTCCTCCAAAATATTCCATTCAGAAAGCCAGAGAACGGGCATATGGAGCCCATGTGGGATTGGCCATAACAAAAAGATTGAATAGGTTTTTGGGGAATTTGGCCGAATTTATTGGGATTTGATTGTCAAAGGGGAATATCGGCATCCAGCGTGGAGGCATTCAAAGCCATCCAAAAAGTTTGTCCAAGTGCCAAAGAAGGTGGAAATGGGGCTGGACAAGAATGTGGCCAACATCGGCGAATTGATGGACGATGCGATAATCCACAAAGGCCAGAATGGGGCGCAATGGTCAATTCCCGAAATCCAATCCCACCTTTATTCACTATTTAATCCGTTTTTAGTTTTCTCCTTTTCAACGTTTGTTGCCTGCCGAATATGCCGATGGTCCATTTTCCTCAAAAATTATCCACAAATTTCCCCAAATTCAAGGCATTTCCGAGCCACGTCGTTCTTCGGCCCCTTCCCCCTCTTCCCGTGCTCCGGCACTTCCAAATGCCCGTCTTCTCTCCAATCTTCTTTTTCGTGAACCTCCTCGTCCCCAACCCACCCAAATGCCGGCCACATCCCTTGTGGCCCATTGGGCTGCCCTCGTCCATCTCGATTTAGTCCATATTGGCAGTGCCCAATTGAGGGTCGAAAATGGAGGTGCCAAAAGAGACTTTGGGAAGAAAAGGAATAAAAATTTAGATGGGCCAAATCCATTGCCATGTTGCGCAATGGAAAATTCATTTGGGCCGCCGGGCGCTGGACGGCCTGGCCATCCGGAATGTTACCCAATTTTGGTCAGCAGCGATGACCCAAAATTCCGAGGATTGGTTTGAATTTAAAAAAACAATGAATTAATTAATTTGAAGGTAAATTGCATGGATTATGCGCGCACTTTGCCCGCCCCAAGGACATTGAATTGCTCTTTGGGGCCAAGGGAACAGGCCAATCAAGTGAAATCATCATTCATTTAAATATAATTTATACCAATTTAATCAAAAGGCAACTAGCTTTTTGGATGCATCATTCCTCTATGGGAGTACGGATGAACGGAATCGTCGACTTCGTTCATTCCGTGATGGCAAATTGATGGCCAGCCGCGAAAATGGGCCAAATTCGATGGCCCGTCAATTGCCACCCACCTTGGAAATGTTGGCCAGGGGGAAGGGCGCCACTGGCTGGGGCCAATGTGCAAATGGGGCAACGGGAACATGTTTCGGCGGGGGCAGTGGTGGGCCAAAAAATGAATTAAAATTAAATTTCCAATTTAAAGTCCAAATCAATTTCCTGCCTTCATTGACCGCCTTGGACACCCTTTTCCTTCGCCAGCATAATTCAGTGGCATCCAAATTGATGGTTGGCACAAATTTTGGCCTTTTAATTCCTTCCATTTTTCAGTCAATCAACAGAGAATGGTCCGATGAACAACTTTTCCAGGAAGCCAGACGAATTGTTATTGCCCAATTCCAGCTGATCACTTTTGAAGAATGGCTTCCATTGGTGATTGGCAGGGAACAATGGCATCGAGCAAGGCTGGACCCAATGGCAGGGAGTAGGGGCGAAGGGGAAACACCCGAAGATGATTATTCCCTGGGGGAGGATCCAAGCACGGTGGAATTCATTTGAATTGAATTCAATCAAATTAAATGCCATTTAAAGTTGAATGAATTTGCGGTTGCCATTGGATTATTCTTCCTCACAATGTTGGAAGGCCGATTTGCGCATTTGGATCCGAATGGAATTCGTTCAATGGAAAGGCCTTTGAGCGATTTGATTTATGAAGTATGCGCATTATTTATTTATCTGGAATAAATTAAAATGGATTCATTCAGCCAAGTGCCCTAATGTTCGATCATCGAATTGACGGAGTGTTTAGGCCAGCATATTTCGCTCTATTTTTGAACATATCCCTTTTTCAGATTCCTTCTTCATCAGCCCATCCAGCCAGCCGGCCTTCATATCTCTTCAGAATTGCGCGACCGTTTTCTTCGCCAAAATGGGCCAAATGGTTTGGATTTGGCCGCATTAGTCCTCCAAATGGGGCGGGACCATGGAATTGCCGGATACACTCGATGGAGGGAATTCTGTGGGGGTACGCCCATCGATTCATGGGATGATCTGGCCGAATTAGTGGTTGATCCACGGCGAATATTGCCGGTCCTTTCTCGACATTTTCGACGGCCTCAAGATGTGGATTTGTTCATTTTGGGTTTAGCCGAAAAGCCATTGAAGGGGGCAATGTTGGGGCCAACATTCATTTGCCTTTTGGCCCATCAATTCCAGAAGGTGATGAAAAATAGGAGATTTACATTCTTTTTTGTGCAGACAAAGAAGGGGGACCATTTTTGGGTTGGCCACCGAATGCAGGCATTCGCATTTTCGGACCAACAATTGGCGGAATTGAGGAAAACAACATTGGCTCAAATAATTTGTGCCAACACTGATTTAGACCAAATTCAGCCGAGGCCATTCCAATCCGCCGATCAATTCGAGTTTATTTTTGGGGTGAATTTGGCCACAATTTTGTGGATTTTAAGCAATTTCCCAATTCCCTGCAATTCAACATTGATGGATGGGCCAAATTGGAATGAAGCATGGAAAGATGCAGAGCCACAAATTCAAATGCCATTTTCAATGAAAACAGTACAAAAAGCAGTGGAATTGGGGTTGGAAAGGATGCTGGAAAAGAGGAAAAAGGAGGCGGATAATTTTGCAAAAAGTTGGTGGATTGAATGGGATTTAGGGGATTAAAAAGGATTTGAGGATTGGCCGATGGAATTGAGTCAACTAAATTGGGTGGCGATGCATTTTATGCATATTCCCAAATGATGAGGCCAAAAAGGGAGGCATTGGCCATGGGCGAGATGGGCCATGTTCTGTTGGAGGCCACCAAAATATTAATGAAAAGGTGAATTAAAATCAGGAGAGGGAAATGAATGAATTAATTAAGGGATTCGAAATTGGCATTGGATGACGAAAATGGAATAGAGGAGGATGGGGCGAGGATGGACACAGGCAAATTGGCAAATTTGTTGCCCCAATTGGACATTGGAAGGTGAAATGCATAAAACGGAATTCTCAATCCAATCTTGCCTTACAGTATTCTGGGTAATATTCAACCAATCCTCAATTCCATCACCCACCATGGCTCCATTGAGGAATGCCTTCCCCGGGACCAACCTTGCGACCATACAACCCCATATAGGTGATTCATCCAGCGAATATTATTCCCCTAATATGTTTAAAAGAACATTTACCGGTTGGTGCAACAATCTTCGATTCCCTCATTACGGCAGTTCATTCACCACCCTCCGTCATTTACTGCCTCCGCTTTATGAGGATGGAGTGGATTCGCCCCGTTCCAAAGGGATCAATGGGAAGCCATTGCCATCTGCCCGATTGGTTTCAAATGCAATCCATTTGGATGGCCCCGAAGAACATGCCAAATTTACTCATATGGTTTTTGAATCCACTCATTTCTTCTAATTCCCATTCATTTTATGTGATGCAATTTGGCCAAATCCTCGACCATGAATTGACCCATTCCCCGGTTGAACGTGGCCCAAACCAGGCTAGTGCCCTCTCCCCTATTTGTTATTATTTTGCTTTAAGCACCCTTTGAATTGCACCAGTTGTGATTCACCGTTGACCCTTTCCGAGAATTGCATGCCTTTGCCCATTCCCGATGGGGATCCATTCTTCCCAAAGCATTAATTCCATCCCCAAAATCCATTCAATTGAATATTTCACCACAGATTCATGGAAAATGGTGAACCCCGTTGCCTTCCATTTGTTCGTTCCATCATTGGCCAATTGGTCCATCACAATTAATATTCCAATTTAATTTAATTTTGTGTAGAATCTTGGATATCGAAATCAGCTGAACCAGTTGACCTCATTCATTGATGCCTCAGTCATTTATGGGTCAACCCATTGTGAAGCAATGGTCCTTCGCACTTTCCAAGGGGGCCGCCTCAATTCCACAAATTTGGGTCGATTAAATCCGTTGGAAATATAAATTAGGGGAAAAACAATGAAAATTCAAATTCCAGAGAGGCATTGCCCCAAGGGAATCAGGAACAAGATTGTCGGGTATAATCATTCAGTTGGGGAATTGGCTTATCAAATTAATTTTTACCAGGGAGAGGTTTGATCCTCAAAAATTGCCTAATTCTTTGCGAAATTGTCAGCCAAAATTTCCCTGCTTTGTGGCTGGCGATGAAAGAAATTCGCATCAGCCGGCATTGACCGCATTGCACAATGTGTTCCTTAGGGAACATAATCGAATTGCACGACAATTGCAGGTGTGAAAATATACTTGAATTGATGTTTTTTGATTCATTCAGACATTCAATCCGCATTGGGATGATGAGAAAATATTCCAGGAAAGTCGTCGAATTATTGGTGCTATTTTCCAGCACATCATTTATAGGTAATATTTAATAATATTTAAACTGGTTTGATTAAAATGTTTCAAATCAACTTTTGGGAATGAAACATGTAGACTTTTACAAGAACAATAAGTTTAACAATACATAAAAAACATATATTTCAGGGTTCTCATGAGATTATCCCTCATTATATTTGGAAATAATTTTGCACATTTAATATTCGTGTTTATGCGTGATTCTCCAAAATTGCAAAATTATGGCAAGACATTGGGATAAAAGGATGAAAAGGGAATTGGTTTGAAGAGGAGGAGTACGGTATTTCTTGAAATGTTAGAACTTTTCCAAAATGAAGGCAAAAAATCAGAATAAAGTAAAAATTAGAATAGAATAAAAATTACAATCCTTCCGGAAACTAACTTTTACAATTACAATTACATACCCTTTCCGGAAAGAAAAGTGCAATTACAATTCCGGAAAGAAAGTGCAATTACAATTCCGGAAAGAAAAGTGCAATTACAATTCCGGAAAGAAAAGTGCAATTACAATTCCGGAAAGAAAAGTGCAATTACAATTCCGGAAAGAAAAGTGCAATTACAATTCCGGAAAGAAAAGTGCAATTACAATTCCGGAAAGGAAAGTGCAATTACAATTCCGGAATGAAAAGTGCAATTACAATTCCGGAAAGAAAAGTGCAATTACAATTCCGGAATGAAAAGTGCAATTACAATTCCGGAAAGAAAAGTGCAATTACAATTCCGGAATGAAAAGTGCAATTACAATTCCGGAAAGAAAAGTGCAATTACAATTCCGGAAAGATAAGTGCAATTACAATTCCGGAAAGAAAAGTGCAATTACAATTCCGGAAAGAAAAGTGCAATTACAATTCCGGAATGAAAAGTGCAATTACAATTCCGGAAAGAAAAGTGCAATTACAATTCCGGAATGAAAAGTGCAATTACAATTACAATCCCTTTCCGGAAGAATAATGAAAAAAAATAAAAATCAACAGAATGGGCAATATATTCAAATTAATAATATAATAATATTCATTCATCCATTCATTCCTACAGGGAATATTTGCCAAAATTAATTGGCCAAAGAGAGGTGTGTGCTACCCTCATATGTATCCCTCCATGCACTTTAAAATTCAGTTGGATCGGTCCAATTTGGTCCCACTCAATGCCGGCTATTTTTCTGGCTATGACCCAACCTGTGATGCATCAATTTCTCATCCTTTTGCCACCGCCGCATTCCGATTTGGCCACACTTTGATTCGACGTTTTTTCCCTCGACTGAGTCCATCAAATTTCCAAAATTTTTCAAATCCAGTGGATTTGGTTGATAATTTCAATAATATGGAGGCAGAAAAAAACATTAGAAAATAAATAATTATTGAATTTGAAGGCAATTTACGATGAAAATGGTGGAGGAATTGACACAATTTTGATGGGTCTTGTCGGCTCCAGATCAATGGCCTTTGATCGGCACATCACCGACGCAGTCCGAAATCATCTATTCGGGGTCAGGGGCTTAACCCATTCCGGATTCGATTTGATTGCTTTGAACATTTTGCGGGCACGTGACCATGGAGTACAACCATACAATGCCCTAAGGCAAAACAAAGGGAATAATGGGGAAAAAATGAATGTTGCTACAGGGAATTTTGTGGTCTTCCCAGAATTAGGGCATGGGCCGATTTGGCCAACAGCATGGATCAACCAACAATTTTGGCACTTCAAAATGTTTACGAAAGTCCAGACGATATTGACCTTTTCCCTGGGCTAATCTCTGAAAAACCGATGCCCGGGGCATTGGTATAAAAAAAGGGAAAGAATGCCAAAATATTCCTTGAATGTCAGATGCCCCCAACGATGGCTTGCTTAATTGCTGAACAATTTCAACGCCTTAAAAAATGTGATCGATTCTATTACGAAAATGAATTGCCCGAAACGAGATTTAGACCTGGTCAGAAAAAACCATTTCCCCTTTTTATTTTGTACATTTTCTTTAGAACAATTGATGGAAATAAGGAAAATCAAATTGGGCACCCTTCTTTGCCAGGCAATAATCCAAATCCCAATCCAACAATCAATCCAATTCTCATTTTCTTCAGAATGTCCCTTCAATGGCCAAAATTCAGCCGGATGTTTTCTCAATTCCCGACCAACTTTCGTTCGTATTCCTTCCAATTTCATTCATTTCCCCCAAAAAAGGAATTCCCAAATTCCGTGCGCCGATTTCCCTCGAATGAATTTGGCTCGTTGGATGGAAAGACGTTTGTTTTGGACCAAAATAATAAGCAAATTCCCCCAATTAGCTGTTTGCTTCATTGCTGGCTCTGAAGTGTCCAGAGGGGCAACAAAATTGAAAAGTCCTTGCGTGAAATGCACTTGCACGGCCGAAGGCCCAAAATGCAAAGTATTTGGAATTAATTCATTAATTTCATTTCCATTCATTCATTTTGGGCAATTCGAGTGTTGAATTGTGATAATTTAATAAATAATTTCCTTCTCACTGACATTCAATCGGATATGGCATGCATGGTTATTTGGGGGAGGGAATGGGAGGAATATTTATATTCAATTTTAAAGGTTCAATGTGGACAGCAATTGAAGGAGAGGGCAAAATAAATGAATGAATTGAAAATATTGTATAAAATTAATATTTTATTTGTTTGAAAGAAATTATAAAAATGTGCAAAAATTTGACAGAAATTTGTGGTGGGAAATTGGCTAGTCGAATTAATTAAACAGAATAATAAATGCGAAAAAATATAAAAATTGGAAATTAAAATACAAAATTAATTAAAAATTAAATTTTGATGACATTCATTAATCTTCCAATTCGAGTTCCTCATCGCCAAGGAGGCCTTCCCTCTCGTCGGACACAATTTGAGTTGAATTTGAATTAATTCGGGCATAATAATAAACTTGGCCAATCATAACTGTGTCGAAAAAGCAACATCCAAGGGAGCCGGCCAACCAAGGCAAATGGCGGAGAAGATAGACCCAACCGGTTGATTCGAGCAAAACAGAGAGACTGAAAATGAAATGGGCAAATTAAATGGGCGAATAAATTATGTTTAAATATCCCAAAAATTTATTATTGAATTTTTTATAATTTTTTGGTGAATTAACTGACCCATAAGTGAGATTGGCCACAACAATTATATAAAACATGGCCAGTGACAATCCTTCACACGATTTTCGGTAATAATTGCGCAAAAGTTGTGGAATTCGACCAGCAAAATAGCAAAATGCGGCAATCGTCCCAATGGCATAGCCAAGCTAAAAATTAGAAAATTAATTGAACTTTGAATGAATAATATTAATTGTGCATCACATTTAGATATTTTTTAATTAGAACTAACATGGAAATTAAAATTAATTAATTTGGTATATTATATCCCAACCCCACATTGCCCATTCACATTCATCACAAAACTGACCACATCAGTGTAACTTTCGAAAATTGGCGGAAATTTAAGTGAATCAGTTCCATTTTGGGGTGTAAATATGGACAAACTAAATAAATTTGAATTCATTGATGATTTTGAATGGAATACCTTCTCCCTGCAGGAATTGTTGATATGGTTGAATCATCGGATGTGAATGCAGAAAACCCAATGAATCCGAACAAAAAGACGGGAACAACAATTGAAGAACCGGCCAAAATATTTTCTGCAAAAATTTAAAATGATTAAACAAAAAAATATGGAATTATTACGTCTTCCCGTGATTGAATAAATTCGAGTGTAATAAATGAATTGGCTGACCAATACAGCGTCCTGCAGAATATAATAGACGCCAATCCATTCTAAAAAATAAAATTTATTTATTTTTTTTTATTTAAAAATTACGTTGAAGCGGTTGTTGATGAGTGAGAAATGCACCAACCAAATTGCATGTATCGCCGATTAGCCTATTAAATTACTCGATTTTTAGCAATTTATTAAAATTTACCAGAACATGAGGAAGAATATGGACAGTCCTTCGCATCTTTTTTGTTTGTAATTCTCGTAGAGTTGAGGCAAAAGTGGAATAAGCCAAAGAATGAGCGAGACGAGTCCAATTGCAAATCCCATTGCCTTGGTTGGTGTGTCCACACAATCCCCAAAAATCTTAAAATAAATTGTAATTATTTTAATTAATTGAATTTTGTGAAACATTTAATATCCATTGTGTTCCGTTCGGACAAAAAGTGCCATTCCCGTATTGATTTGGAGCAGGCAAATGTACATTCCGGACCATCGCAACAATCTTTTGAGCTTTTTCTACACTCAAAAGAGGCCAATATCGGTGAATCATTTGAAAAATATACTCATTTTTATTGCATTTGCTCCTTGAAATAAATATATTTTAATTTTTTAATAATTTTTTGTTCTTTAACTGTCTGGTCTATACTCTTTCACTCAAATTGACGTCATTAAATCCCAAATTGAGCATTTCGCCAATAAATATTCAAAATTGATATTGATTCTTTAATTACCGTACACAAAGGAGTATTTAGAAGAATTCTCTCAATCAAAACATTTTCTTATCAACAATAAACATTCATTAGTTGGATGGGCTTTCTTATCAACATTATATTCCACATTATTTGATTATTGGCTCATTCAGTCTCAGAATTATTCGATACTAACCAGAAAAAAAAATTAAAACCTTAAACAAAATCCAAAATGCAATTTAATGTCGAACGGTTCAGAAATTTCCCCGAATTGTTCAAATTTACTTCTCTGGTAAGACTTATGGTACCATAAATCAAATTGTGGTCCTCCTTCGTAGATTACCACAATTCTTTTAATGTTATCTCTGGCCACCGCAAATGAACAGCCTCCGGGAACAAGTTTGGAATTGAATAGGAGAATTTTGTTTTGTAAAGTAAATAAATTTAATAGCTTTTGTTTGGATAACAGCCATTTTGGCAATCATAATTGAATCACTTTTCATCATGGCCATTGGACTTGAATTGGAACAGTCACTTTTTCCTCCCCATACTTTCGTAAATTGGGCCCTTGTTGAATGCATTTTCTCCGCTCTTTTTTCCATCAATTTTTTCATCTCCGTTTGGCTTTGCATCAATGCCAAAAATTTTAGCGACAGTCGAACGGCATATTCGCTGGCAGCGGTTATTTAAATTATACAAAAGGACTATATTTTATTTTTTTTGTGAATTCAGACTTTTTGTTTGGCAAATTTTGTGCAGCACACAATGAATATTATTTTACAAATTCGTTTATGGATTCATGACCAAAGGAAGGCAATGCATGTGATTGACCCCCAGGGCATTGGAAACCCCTCTTACGGTGCCCCATAAAAAGGAGGAGAAAATGATATTTTTATTTGATATTCTTTTAATTAATTCGACGTAAATTAATAATAAAACAATCAAAAATAAAATAATTTTATAAATCAATTGATTCGTTTTGGCCTTCATCATCAATTCCCTTTAATTCAATTCCTTTTCTTTTTGGAATAACTTCCAAAAATGCTTTTTCCCAATTTTGATCCTGCGAAAAACGGACAATAATTTCGAATACTTGGTTGATTGTTAGGACCTAAAATTGATTAAAATATTAAATCAAATTTATTTTATTATTTTACTTTTCTGCCACTCAATCGAAAGAATGAATCAATTGGGAGCCGGGCATGGCCAAATCCATTTGTTTTTGCTTTCTCCAAACAAATTCCCTTATGATGATTATGGTCAAGTAATCCACCAATTACATACACTAAAATATTAAATGAATTAATGAATATTTATTATTTACCTTTATTTTCGTCCAATTTCTCCAAAATATTTTCGGAATCAGCTGTCAAATAGCAGATTTCTTCTGCATTCCACAATTCCTTCAATGATTCTGTTTTGATGTGCGCATCCCAATGACTGTAGCTGGGAATGGAATCAAAAATCTGCCAAAAAAATATGTTTTTTATACAATAAATTTTAATTTACTTCTTTTGCCTTTCCATCAAAATTGACAATATAAAATTGAAGTGGATTTGTGGCCCTTCGATTCGCTGAATAAGAATAGGCCAATTGGGATATTGTTTTCTTCACAGTCTTTTCATCCATCAACTTTTAATTAATTATTAATTAATTTTAATTAATTGTACCTCATCAAATGCCATATCAATTGCCACTCTAATTCCACATTTTGATTCGCTCATTAAATTTAATTGAATTTTTGTTCGATTTCCTCCATTTTTCTGCTTTTTTTCTTTTCGTTTTTCCCTTTCCAATTTTCTTTTTTCCATTCGATTTTTCAACAATTTTTCTCTTCGTTTTTGCTTCTTAATTTGATTTTTTGACATTGTTGGTTCATTTTTTGCATCATTTTCATTAATTTGTTCATCATTATTTTCCATCTTAAATAATAATAAAAATTGTTTAAATTATATTGCAAAATTAATAAATATTATTTAATAAATAAAATTAATATTATATAAAGAATTTTTGTTAAAATAAAACAATTTATTGAAAATTAAAACAACAACAAAAAAAAAACAAATAAAAATTAATTTTCTACCATTTTTCTCCTTTCATTTTCATTAATTTCATTTACTTCCTTTTTCTTTTTATTCTCATCAAAAATTCGATTTAATTTTTTTCTGCTAATTTCCTGCAATTCATCGATGTATAAACTTTGATAAACGGGCAAAAGTTTATGGAAAAGAGGAAGCAATTTGAATGGGACGACCATATTATCTTTCGCACAGGAAAAATTGCCGGCTTCAATTAAATATTCCGGCAATGGTGGAACTTGAGAATATCTGTGAAAATAATTCACAATTATATTTGAAAATAATATTTAAAATATACCGCATACTAAAATGTGTTAAAATAACATTTTTTGCTCGCATTTTATTGGCCGAATCGAATGCCTGTCTCATTGTGCTGTGTCTTTTTTTGTTTGCATCAATCTAAACGAATGAAATATTGAAAAATTGAATAAATATTCGATTTTTAAAATTTGAAAAACCGGTTTAAAAAAGAGAATTTTTCAGTTTATGTAGGTAAAACTTTTTCCCTTTGATTTTTGGATTTTTAGCCGGGAGAAAGTGCACTCTGAAAGAATGAGGGCTTTACAAAAATATATGGTTTGTTGGGTAAATTCTCAAAACCCTGGGTCCTAGAAGCCGGCAAATGGGGCCAAGTCAGCACTTTTAGCTCCCTATAGTCGACTCGGTAAGTATAGGGGAATTGAGGGAGGGGGTCGGCGGTTCGAATCCCACCAAAGTCTAATAATTTTTTTAGGTGAATAAAAAATGGGGGAAGGAGTTTTTGGGGGTTTAAAACCACTTTTTAGGATATTAGGAATAAAAAATAAACCTCCATTCCATCTTCCAATGTGCATTCATGAATCAGTAAATCTGCGTCTTTTCCCCACCATTCCAAATTTTCACTTGGCTGAGTGTCACCGGAAAATACAATTTTACGGTTTTCCAATTCCGTTTGGAATGAAAATCCGCATGACCATTTTTTGTGAATAACTTGAATTGCACGAATTTGTCCTAAATTATTTTAATTTAAATGTAAATTATTAAATTAAATAAAACGAACGAATATTCCATTCATCCAATGCAAAAATGCCACCTTTCATTTTCTTTAAATTAAAATATTTAAAATAAATAAAAAATGAATAAAAAACCTCCTCCAAATTTGCATAACCCCTTTTTTGTTCAATTAATTTTTCATCCGAATTTTGGGTAATTAATTTAATCCAATTCATGAAGAAAATATATGGCCGTAGATCGGCGAATTCTCTGCCGAATTTATCGCACAAATTGATGAAATTTGTATTGCAAACCACAATTAATTGTTTATAGTGGAGTTCTAAATTAATTTTATATTTAAATTATATCAATAATTATTTACCCAATTTTTCGAATGCTTCTTTTCGTTTTTGGAGGATTTTGAAGAATCCCAAAAAGTGGTCAACGTGATGATGGGTTATGAAAATTGCATTCAATTTTGTTAATTCTTTTTCGATTTCTTCCGGCCCAAAAAGTGCTTTCATTTGTCCGTAAGTTCCTTCGCCGCAATCAATCAAAAAATTAGATTTTTCATTTGTTTGGAGCAAATTGGCCGAAACATTTCGATAAATATTTGGTACGGCCGATCCGGTGCCGAGGAAAGCAACAATTGGATATTCATTTCCCTCTCCTCCTCCATTCAATAAATCAAATGATGCTAAAAATCAAATATGTTAAATATTAAATAACTTAATTTTAACCTTCTTTGAATTCTTTAATTTTTCTGTCCAATTCTTCCGGCAATTCTTCCATCTTTTTTGACAATATTTTTTCGCCGGGAATAAATTCCATTTTTATTTGGTCCATCGAATTTGTATTTTTATTCAGCAATCCTCGCAATGAAAATCTCCGCCCTTGTCCCGGATAAATAATTGGCCCAACAATTCCATCACTTGGAATATTCACATCAAATTCTTCGTCATCCTAAAATTAATTTAAATAAATTAATTTAAAATAAAAAACCTGTGTAATTTCCTTTCCCTCATCAAATTTTTGACCAGAATAAAGTTCAGGGAACCCTTGAGGGAATATTTGCCTCAATAAATTTTGTGCATTTTGAATTCTATCCGTCACTGGCATCGATTTTCCCATTCCATTCATCACCAAATGAGTGCATTTTGGGCCAAATAGCCGTAACCATCAAATTACCGACCATTGAAGCGACGGGAAGGAAAATGGAAGGGAATAAATGAGGGGAAACAGCAGAGGAGGGGGGGGGGGGGGGGGATGAAAATGACAGAACACATTTTTGTTGTGAAAAAAGGCAGCAAAACGGCGGTCCGATGGAATTTATTTGTTGGATGTTTGAGTGGGTGGGTGGGCGAGTAAAATGCAAAAAAAAAAATAATGGAAATTTTGTAATTATTTAGTTTGATCATTTTTAAAAATGAGAATATTTGAAAATGGAAAGGATTATAATATAAATTAGGACGGAGCAGTGAATAATTAGGGATCCGAGTAATTTAATTATCATTGTCAAGCCTTGGATATACAAAATCATTTGTTCATTTAAATCCCAATAATAAATTCAAATTAAATTTTATAATAATATTATTTATATTAAAAGATGGAGAATTTTCTTCTCTACAAAATGAAACCAAGATCATTAAAAACGGTTGGGATTGAAAGGAGTTATAAGTTAACAATGATTTCCCGGGATTGTCATTCGATACAGTATGTTGGGATAGCTAGAATAAAGCCTAAAGGCATTTCACTACTGCTGGCCGAAGAGCGCTCTGCTACAGTATTTCCTCCTTTCCCTTTGAGATCAAAGAGAGAACATTAAGTGCCCTCCTATAAGGCATTTTCAATTTTCATGTAGCAATCTCCCTTTTTTCTTGAGACAAAGCATTTTTAGGAAGAAAAATGCGATTTTTTGTGCAATAAAAAGAAAAAAAAATTAAAAAAATTAGGAAAGAAAAATAATTTGAAGAATAGGAATTAATTAATTTTTATTCATCAATATTTGACTTAAACAATGATTAATGGAAATGAGGAACAAAATGGCCAAATAATTTATTACCTTATCAAAATATATATATAGGTTCAGAATTTATCCAAAACTCTCAGTTAACCATTTTTATTCTACTAAAAAGATGTTTTTTTAGAAGTTTGTCATCAAGTTATATTTTCGATAATATATCATCTTGCCGAATTGGTTATTAAATTATGGCCAAAAGAATACAATAAAATAATCAAAAATCACCTTTTGTTTTTTGGAAGAAGACAAAAAGAAAAGGGAATTAATGCAAAAAACATAAGAGAGGCAGAATTAGATGAAAAAAAAACAGGCGGAAATATTCTAAGCGAAAACACAAAACAGGCGGAATTATTCTAAGCGAAAACACAAAACAGGCGGAATTATTCTAAGCAAAAACACAAAACAGGCGGAATTATTCTAAGCAAAAACACAAACAGGCGGAAATATTCTAAGCAAAAACACAAACAGGCGGAATTATTCTAAGCGAAAACACAAACAGGCGGAATTATTCTAAGCGAAAACACAAAACAGGCGGAATTATTCTAAGCGAAAACACAAAACAGGCGGAATTATTCTAAGCAAAAACACAACAGGCGGAATTATTCTAAGCAAAAACACAAACAGGCGGAATTATTCTAAGCAAAAACACAAAACAGGCGGAATTATTCTAAGCAAAAACACAAAACAGGCGGAATTATTCTAAGCGAAAACACAAACAGGCGGAATTTTTCTAAGCAAAAACACAAACAGGCGGAATTATTCTAAGCAAAAACACAAATAGGCGGAATTATTCTAAGCAAAAACACAAATAGGCGGAAATATTCTAAGCAAAAACACAAACAGGCGGAATTATTCTAAGCGAAAACACAAACAGGCGGAATTATTCTAAGCAAAAACACAAAACAGGCGGAATTATTCTAAGCAAAAACACAAAACAGGCGGAATTATTCTAAGCAAAAACACAAACAGGCGGAATTATTCTAAGAAAAAACACAAAACAGGCGGAATTATTCTAAGCAAAAACACAAAACAGGCGGAATTATTCTAAGCAAAAACACAAAACAGGCGGAATTATTCTAAGCAAAAACACAAAACAGGCGGAATTATTCTAAACAAAAACACAAAACAGGCGGAATTATTCTAAGCAAAAACACAAAACAGGCGGAATTATTCTAAGCAAAAACACAAAACAGGCGGAATTATTCTAAGCAAAAACACAAACAGGCGGAATTATTCTAAGCGAAAACACAAAACAGGCGGAATTATTCTAAGCGAAAACACAAAACAGGCGGAATTATTAAAAGCTTAAAATGAGTCGATTTTACACACAAAATTCGGGTTTTAATTGCAAACCAAGATAAAATTTAAAACCAGATAATAGAAGGCAGTTTGAGCTTCCCAATGGCATATATAGCTTTTTCATATATCCAGTTGTATTTAATCATACTCTACCATAAATTCATTCAATTACGATTTTTCAGCTAATTTCATTGGTAGAATAAATTTAGAATCCTCTGTAAAAAATGTTCATTTCTCGAAATGCTCAAATAGTGCAAAGATCCATCAAATGAATGGAATTTTTTTAATATTTAAAAATATTTACATTTAACAGAGAGAACCAAAAGTTGTATAATTTAGAAAGCCTAAAATTTTGGAAAATCATTTTACACATAGTATAAATATATTTTATTTATTTTCATAACTGACTAAGAAAGCTAACTAATTAGCCAAAATAGAGAAGAATTTCCTTGTTTTTAGAAGAAATTTGTTTGATTGGTTCATTAAATTTTCATTTGGATACTCCAAATATGCGTAATTTAGTTAATTTATTTTCTTTTTCTTCTTTATTACAAACTTATTTCAATAAGCAAATTACTGCATTCTGGCAACTGCCTCTTTATTATTATTAAATAATTAATTGCCTTTGGGAATCTTCACTTAGCATAAATGACACAAATTTTTTTCTTGTCTGCAGTTAAAGTGAAAAGTAGCGAGTATACGGTATGTTGAAAATCGAAGGACCCTCTTCTTTCCCTTCTTTAAAATCGAGAAAGAAATAAATTGACTTTGCCTACGGCTATAAATGAGAAGAAGAGAGAATATGGTATCTATCTTGTTGAAAAAGTTTTTCGGTCATAATTTTTTGTAATTTTTGTCAAATCCCTTAATTCTTTTCTAATCAACTTATATTTATATGCCTATCTGCAGGAAAGAATAGCAAATTCGTTGTGCTTATTTATTCCTTTGTGCCCGAATATATCCATCAAAATTAATTTTCCAATTCAATATTTCCCTCTCTCAATTTCCCTTTCAATTTGCTTTCAAAATTTTTTGTCATTCACAACCACCAGAGGCAATTTGTTGCTCAATAATTCGAATGAATGGAAAATGGAGTAAAAGAACATTTGGGCCCGAAATTGCAAAATAAATGGGCAAAATTTGATTGACGAATGATTTTGGTTGAATGGGAATTTAGGGCGGCCAGTAGAGATGATGAGTTCATTTTGTTGTCGACAAAATTGATGATTCCTCATAAAATTTGATGCACTTTCCTTTCAATAATCCAACAAAATTGGCACATTTATATTTTTGTTCTCAAAAAGGACTTCTTCTATAGTTGACGACCCAAAACCTCTCAAAAAGGAGAAGGCATCCATTCGCCTCAATTTCGGGATTGTCATTGACTGAAAAGGGAAGAATGGACCGGTTGAGTCCTTGGCCAAAATTTATTGGCCTTTTTGTTGGCCCAAGGGAATTCATCATTTTGTCGCGGCGACTTTGCCTTCACTCCTCTTTCTATTTTCCTATTTTCGGGATTATTATTAGAACTGACTTTTTTGTCCCTTTTCACTTCGCTTCCTTTTTCCAGCCAAAGTCAAACGGAAAATTTTTGGCCATCGAACATGAAAATCCTTCAATAAATTTTTTGTTTCATTCAATTCGCCTCCTCTACAATTTGGTCATTTTAATTCTTCATTTTTATGCATTCTTTTTGTAAATTTTATTGGTTTTATTTCTTCGTTCGATTTCTGTTTCTGTGGATTATGCCTTCCATTTTCAGCTTTCTTTCTAATGCCTGCGACCAATTCCAGCCACATGGGCCAATTTCCCGGTTGCCCTTCCCCCTCCAACCATTGTTATCCAATCCATCGCCCTTCCCCCTCCTTTGGCCATTTGGCCGGCCTAGGCTAAAGCATTGGCCCCTTCCCCTCTTTCCACGAGCTAATCCTGTCCGCCCCACTGCAATTTTGGTTCGCCTTCCCCTCGCCCATTCTCCTCCTTTTTTTGCTTTTCCATTTTCCACTACCAAACGAAGGCCAATTGACTCTGACGGACCATGAGGGGGATGCGAATAGTGAGCGTGAATGCCAATTTTTTCCTTTTTTTTTTTGCTATTTTACATTGATTTTGAATTTGATGATGAAACATCAAAAAATATATTTCTACCAATTCAGAAGTGAATCATTCAATTTATTCTCTCTCCTTTAAATAATCAAAAGTTGTTGGCCATTAAATCCATTCCATTCCTATTTCTGCGGCTAAATTCAATGTTTTTGGGTGAATTGGCGAAAAATGAGCCGTCCACCTCCTTCCCCTATATTGGCATTTGGCCACTTCCAATGCCTCCAATCCCCATCCCCTCAATCCTTTCCCTCCCTCTTTTCCCCATTTCGCCCCAACGATATTTGCGCACAAACACGCCGCCTCTGCCTTTACTCCCCCCGGGGGCTTTGTTTGCTGCTGGCCCAATCTTTTCCTCCCTTTTTCACTAAAAACATCGAGGCGAAGGGTAGGCCAATCGAAGTGTGTTGAATTCAGAAATAGGAGCGAGGATGGATGGAGGAAAATGAAAATTTGCTGGCACCGCGGGGAACACGTCAACCCAACTCCCAACAAATATCACAGCGCCAGAAGAACATCTCAAGGTCGTCGCCTCGTCCTCCAGCACCATCCACCATTCTTCCTCGTCCCTTTCCATTCATCTCCTGCCAATCATCCATCCGGCCACCATCCATCCTCATCCCCTCCCCTATTTTCAATTCCCCAATGTCACATTGGCCAATTTCAGTCAATTACAATTACTACATTTCCCCATCCAAATCCACTACTTTTGCAACACCTGTGCCATCGATTTTACCACTGTTGGTCTTCAATCCTCGTGCTTCAATGAGCCAAAAATAAATTGGCTAATAATAATCGACCCATTGTTGCCCTTTTGTTATTTATTTCACCATTTTACTCATTCCATTTCTTTTTTTTTAAATTATTATCCCTCTTATGTATCAATATCAGTAGGAATCAGGAACAAACCAATTCTTTGGCCATTTATTTAATTAGCAAATTTGGCCAAGAATATTTAAATTTCGATTTCCTTGAAATCCTAGGTTAGATTTGGCGCAGTGGTATATCGCTTACCTCTTTGTGTGGGGAAGTGGTGGGTTCGATTCCCCGTAGTGAACAATGTTTATTTTTTAATTGTTAAACATTCAGTTCAGATTGTCATACATACATAAACATAAACAAAATTTATTAAATAAAACAATGCCTTCGCTTCTTTCGACTTCAACTACTTTATTTGGCATTTGTCTTCCTTTTTTACTGGCCACAGTTTTTCTTCCATTGGCCAATGCTGATATTGACTTGAACACGAAGACTGGGAGCAAAGTTTGCGTTGGAAAAATTTGTAAGTATTAAATAAATGAGTTTAATTATGATTCTTGAAATTTCCCTTAGGCGATGACAGCTCTGCCTTCCATTACTATGAATGTTGTGGCCAACTTTTCAGCGGTTTGTCCAATAAAATAATCTAATTAATTTCAATTCAATTCAGACTGCTGCCTGCGACTCCAAACTTGGGTCATCATCGTTTTGGCCGTAATTTCCAATTTAATTTAACATCAAATTAATTCTATTTTTCTCATCAGATCGTTGGAATTTGCTTGTTGGCTTCATTTATCCTCGGGCTGATCAGGTTTAAAACATATTTAACCCCGCCTTTTTTCATCCCAATGTTTTATAGATGCATTTGCCGTTGCGGAGATTAATTGAACATTGAAGAATGGATGGACTTTGGAATTGCCTGCATTTTATTTAAAAGATCTTTTGCAATTTTGACTTTCCTCTCAATTTGCTCTTATAATTATAGTAAATCGACAAAACCCAAAACCTCAATTTCTCTAATTCATTCATCGTTAAATAATTTCGCTTTATTCAGCAACTTCTTGATACCTATTCCTATATAAAATTGTCTTCTTCGATCAACACAACGCATCCCGTATATTCCATTTTTGAACATTTATCAGAAAAAAAAAACATTTTAATTTTGACCATGATTTTCGAAAATAAATTCTAGCTGGAAAGGAATTATTGATTCACAAAAATAGTACATTAAAAATGAGTAATAAAGGGGTATTAAATTATATAGTATTAGATGCACAAACAAAAATGAATTATAATTAAATTGGGGGAAGAAGAATGCCCAAAATTCACAAAACACATTTTACTTAATATAAAGAAGAAAATAAGAAGGGGAGAAATTAATTTGTTAAAATTAAAAATTAATAACATTAAAAAGAGTGGCAGAGGATGTGAAGGAGAATTAGTAGATTTTGGGTGGTGGAAACAACCACGAGGTGTACATCATTTACGAATGAATATATTTTGTACATTTTGGCTTAAAGGAGGAAGTAGTAAATAAAATTAATAATTGGACTGGATTGAAGTTTTTTGGAGAATTATAATTAATAAAAGGGAAAATTGGACATCACAACAAAAAGTCAAATTCATTCTTTCTTTCGTCCACCACCAATCCTTCCTTCCTTTTACCATATTCCTCACAATGAAGTTTGATTATCTTCCAATCGCACCAAATCCGCCAGAATGTGATGATCCGTAATGATGGATGGGCGGCAAAGGTCTTTGGAATGTCCGGGGGATTACGGCATATTGGGCCATAATTGGCAAATGATCGCTGGGAATATGCGGTTGAGGAAAACCCACAAATTTGTTCTGATTCACCTAAAATAGGTGGAATAATAAAAAAAGAATAGAAAATGGCTAAAATTCACCCAATTCGAGTCGATTGGGCCCAAAATGCCGAGTCGAACCAATGATTGTGGGGTGGCGAAAATGTAGTCGATCATCCCTTTGAAATCCAAACTAAAAATTTATTTAAATTAATTCTAAAATTGAATACTAATAATTTTTACGTATAATTGGTGTATTGAAATTGACTGGAATCCACGGCACTGTCCAAGCGCAAAGAATGCGTAAAATTTCGTTGGTCTGTTGAATCGGCGGACAAACAACTGAGGCAACTGTCCTCGCGGAAACTCTTCAGGTCCGGATGATCTTTGGAGATGGCGCCTTTGCTCAAAAACTCGAATACGCCTAAAATGTTAAATTAGGTTTGGAGGAAGAAATGAAGAAAACCTGAATCGGGGAGCGAATTAAAATCGCCGCAAATGAGGACGGGGATTTGTTGGGTCGAAAGGTTTGATTCAATTGCAATTTTGTCGAGCAATTTTTGCAATTCATGGACCAACATCATGGATTGGATCAATTTGACATCACAAAATTCCGGGTCCCAATGAATATGGGCGGTGCATACAACCAGCTTATTGCCGGTGACATTCTCAGCCGAATTATTAATCGGAATCCGAGCTAAATTAAAAATAAATGAATGATTTGTTTAATTAATCCAAACTTACATCCATAAAGATGTTCCTTAATGCGCAAAACCACAGTCAATGCAATATTGTCTCTGGGCATAACTCGATTCCTTAAAAAATAGATTAATTTATTAATAATATTTTAATTTACAGCATATTTTCGTGGGCTTGTGCCTTTTCAATGGCCACTTTTGTGAATTCAATCAATTCATTCCGCTCCATCTCAAATCTGAATATATTTATTAATAAGTGAATTTAATTCTTCTCAAATATTTACTTGTCTTTTTTCCAAAAAATTGCACATCCATCCACATATTTCCTCTCCTCCTCATTCATCGTCTTTGATCGTGATTTTGGATAAAAAACACCAGAATAACCGGCCGCCTCCAATTTGGGTTGGAAAAATGCACTGAATTGTTCGGTCTCAACTTCCTTAAATAAAATAATATGGCTTCTTTTCCATCAATATTAAACCTGAAGAGTAAGTAAATCCGCGTCATAATGGCATATTTCCTTGATGATATATTGTTTTCTATATTCCCAATTCAGGGCCCATTGTGGACAATATGAATATAAACTTGTTGTGGCATATTTGTCGCACAGGACATTGTAGCAAAGAATTGTAAAAGTGGCTAAAAAAAATCAAATTTATGAATGAAGTAAAAAAAGAATATTAACCAAAATCCGGATCAATATTTCTGACCGTAATCCAACTTCGCTCTGGCGGTGGCGGAGTATTGATGGCGAGATGGTCGCGAAGATAATTCAGTAATTTCTTGTCCCCATTCAAATCTTGATAAATTTTACTAATCTCCGGAGAGAGTGGATTATGTGCCAAAGCTAAATGGAATAAAATACAAAAACATTCATAAATAAATTAAACCAAATGTTTGTAGCCGAAACAATTGTCCAAGTTCGTAAGGAAGGACGCGCAATTGATTTGAATTTAGGTAAAGATGACAAAGCGAATTCTATTTTAGTAATAATTTTAATTTGACATTGATTGGAATGAATAAAAACTAACCATTTCGCCGATCTCGGCTGGTAGGCTCCGCAATTTATTATGTGAAAGGTCCAAAGTTGTAAGATTGCGTAGTTGGGCAATTTCCGGTGGAATTCGCTGCAATTGATTATTTCCAAGGAACAAAGCCGTAAGATGCCGCATTTCATAAATACCGGGTGGAATATTCTTTATTCGTCCTTTGTGATTTGAATATATTACAAAATCGATAATGATTTGATAAATACCATGAACTTCCAATTCCATCCACCTTGTTTTGTGCCCTCTTTTTATCTCCTCATCTGTTAAAATACGATGGACACGGGCGCAACCATTTGAAATTATCTAATAATAATAATAATATTTTTCAAATAAAAATTTCTATTCATTTACTTTCTTTCCATCCGGATTTTCGGCTCGGGTAAGAGGATAGCCAGCATTTCCGCCGATCTTGAATTCACTTGCCAAAATTGGTGGAGAACCCGAAATATTTATTGGTTTTTGATCATTCTCTTGAGGACCATTCCTGGGAGGAGTTTGCCTCCATCGATCAAGCAAACGACCATTTTCTTAAGATTATAATTTACGTATGCTTATTGTTTTAATTAATATTTACCTGTTAACATTTTTTTGTTAATTGAAGGATTATAAAATTAGTAGACTTGTAATAATATCATTAATTATCATTAAATATTAGCTAAAAATATTTTTATTATTTATTCATACACGCATGAATATGATATTGTATTGGTTGTAGTTGAAAAAAGTGCAAAATCAACGAGTTGAATTGCATTATTATTTGCTCATTTCGAGTAATAAATTTTTGATAAAAATGAAAGGGAGAAATTCGAATCCCATAAGTCTTTTCAGTCAAAAATGTAATTTATACAATAATTTACACAACAAAATATAGAAACAATTCATACAATAATATACACAACAACATATGGAAACAATAGTGGTCAAAGGGACAATATGTATGAACAATAACTACAATTAGGGAGGGAAATAGTTTGGATGGGGGAAATTACAATCGAAGGGGAGAAGGGATTGCGGATATTCTGTGTTCTATTCGGTGGCTCACTCCTTCGCGATCTTCGTGCCTTGATCCATTGCGGTCTTCGTGCCCTGATCCTTCGCGACCTTCGTGCCTTGATCCATTGCGGTCTTCGTGCCCTGATCCTTCGCGATCTTCGTGCCTTGATCCATTGCGGTCTTCGTGCCCTGATCCTTCGCGGTCTTCGTGCCTTGATCCATCGCGGTCTTCGTGCCTTGATCCATCGCGGTCTTCGTGCCTTGATCTATCGCGGTCTTCGTGCCCTGCTGCTCTTCGGCCTCCTCGGATTTGCTGCTTCGGTGTCGATGGCTGCCTGAAAAAATGTGATTTTATTAAAATTATCGGCAAATACAAAATTCCTTACCATGGCGGTGACTTCCGTGGTGGCGATGCTCCTTCTTGCCTTCTTCTTTTCCCTTTTCTTCCTCTTTTGCGCCCTCCACTTCGCCCTCCTCGGATTTGCTGCTTCGGTGTCGATGGCTGCCTAAAAATTGGGATTTTATTAAAATTATCGGTAAATATCAAAACTTCCTTACCATGGCGGTGATGTCGGTACTGCCGACAACCTTCAATTCGCCAATTCGCCTAAAATTATTTTGCTTCAACAACATTAATCATCATCTTCCTTTTGCCTGCTTTTGGATGGAAAGAAGAATTCATTCCGACAATTTTAACCAAAAAAGACACATCCTAAAAATATTCTTCTGCTTGCTTTAATTTCAATTGCGATTGGCGAATATATTCTTTTTTTCTCGAATTCAAATTAATTAATTTGGGGATTTTTTGAGCTTATTCCCTTAGGTTTTAATCACATTTATTCACTTATTTTCCGTTCCCATCCATCCCAATTTCCCTCTTCAATTCCCAAATTCCCAAGTCCTCCATTTGTTGATTTCATCATCGGTTCAAGCGCTTGGCCGTCATATCTTCAAGGAGTTGAACGTGGACAAAACGCGGATAAACTTCAGAAAACGTGGATTTAAAATAAGCGTGGATTTTGCCCCTAACTTGAATTGGAAATAATTAATAAAGGGGAAAATTCAAATATAATTTATCCATATATATTCAATTAATTTGGTCCATATTCAATATCCAACAAGTGGTGCCGCTACAACCTAATTCCGAACTTGCTATAGTTTTGGATTGTGAAATAAATTTTGTTGAAAGATTCTTTCTTCAATCCATTCCATTTTTGGCCAAGAAAATATATTTCGTTGGTGAATCAACTTTTTGCCTTTGAGAAAATTTTTGTTCGGCGGACGGACAAAAATAAATCGTACTTTTGGACTTGGATTTTTTTGGAATTTTTGTTTGAAATAAATAAAACATATTCGAGGGATAAAGTGATTTCAATATGTCTAGATCTGGAAAAATTCGTAGTACGATTGGACCAGCAATTAAATATTTGAGGGATCGGATGGAAATTGCTAAAACATTATTGGATATTAAAGATAAAAAAGAGGACACTTTGACTATGATTCGTCAAGAGCAAGTCCGCTTAACTACAACATTAACTCGTTTGGACACTCTTCATAATGAGTGGCAGGCATACATTGACACATTGGAAGATGAGGCATTAGAAGCCGAAAATGCTATTTATGATAATTTTAAAATGGATGATTTGCACTTTGCCGAATATATAGAAGAAGGCAAGCAAATTCTTGGAGATATACAAATTGAGCTTGCCGAACATTCCGATCATTCCCATGATGGGAGTTCACGATCTAGTGTATTTGTGGAAAATAATAATGATAATAATCCGGCAAATGCAAATAATAGAGAGAATCAGCACAATAATAATGATAATGAGGAAGCTTTGGAAACCCCAAGGCAGAATCAAACAATGAGAACGGCAATACAGAATGCTCCACATATTAGCCCAATTAATCGTCCAATTGCACCCCCTAGATTTATTTCGACTCCAAAACACGGTTTTGGACATGGATTTGGCGATGATTTTGGAACGGAGGACTATTTGCCGATAAAATTACCACCTTTCCAGATACCAAAATTTGATGGGGATCCGCTTAATTTTTCTGCCTTTTGGCAAGCATTTGAAGCGTCAGTTGATTCTATGCGGATCCCACGAGTGCATAAATTGACTTATTTATTGTCGCACTTGGATAAAAAGGTTTTACCTATGGTGTCTGGATATGCGGTCACTAATGACAATTATGATTTGGTGGTTAAAGCATTAAAAGAAAAATATGCTGATTCTAAAGCGTTGAGAGAATCCCTGCAGTCCGAATTGATTCATTTAGCTTCACCTAATGATGAAGTCCAGTCTTTAGACAATTTTGTGCAATCCTTCGAAAGGATCTGCAGACAGCTGAAAAATATGAATTGCCTTAACACTAAAGATGGATTTCTACTAAATATTATTAAATCTAAATTGCCTAAAAAGGTAATTGAGCATGTGGTGAAAGCAGAACGGTCTTATGACCCTAAATTATGGGATTTGAACACTCTTCGCAAAATTTTGGCTGATTATGTCTCATTACAAATGGAAATTGACCGATGTGTTAAATTGCGCCAAAATAAAGGGGAACCAAATAAATCGGATGAGAAAAAGAATAAGGAACCCCATGATAAAGCCCGTACTTTCGGCACGATTACCGAAAGCAAAAAACGGCAAATTCCGCCATGTGTTTTCTGTAAAGAAAATCACTGGTCTACTGAGTGTCCAAAATTTACCACTAAAGAGGAGCGAATTAAAATCCTCATAAATGATAAAAGGTGCTTCCGTTGTTTACGAAGCGACCATATTTCAAGCAATTGTAAAAGTGGTAAAAATTGTAGAATTTGCAACGGAATGCATCACCAATGTATTTGTGGCAAAAAATTTAATAAGAACTCCAATGAAAATAAAGGAGGAAAAAATAAAGGGGCAAAAGTTAATGCCACAATTGCTGCCCCTGAAAACGAGGATAACGTGGAGGATGAGTCGGAATCTGAAAAGGCTATTACACAAATGACAGCAGTCAAACATTCTCCACAAAATAATTTGTTGATGTCAGTAGATATGATAATTTTTTCTCCTCATTCGCCGGAGGCCAAAGTGAAGGCTTTGGGTGCTTTTGATTCAATGAGTCAAGTGCCGTTCTTAAGAATGGACTTAATAAAAAAGTTAAATTTGCCAAAAATTGGTGAAAAATCATTGGATGTCCATGTGTCATTAAGCAAAATGGCTATAAAAGTTAAAACTCCACTCTATTTACTAAATATACAATTGAATGACGGTAACGTGGAGGAATTAATTGTTTATGGACAAAATTGGATTCACACTCCCATTCAATGCTGCGATATTAAATCCGGCAAATTACACATGTCAGACCGTAAGCCCGATTTGATGATATGTATCGGCGAATTCTGGCGATTTTTCAGGGATATTAAGGAAATATCCCCCTATTTCTATAAAATATATACTTCGGTTGGACCAATTCTTTGTGGTCGGAAACCCAATTTACCAAATTTCCAAGGAAATGGCACTTTGGCAGCCTTGACTGCTACTGTTAAATCTGTTCCTCCTCCAATTGATGAAGAGGTTATAAGAAAATTTTGGGACTTGGAAAATGTTGGAATTTATGATGAACCGAAGGAAAATGAGGATGAAATTGCTGAAAAATTGTTTTCAGCTTCAATCCAGCAAATTAATGGTCGATATCGGGTGGGATGGCCATGGAAGGACCTCCACCCAGAATTACCGTCTAATTTTGATATGGCTTTTTCTCGACTGAAGGGATTATATTCTAAATTAAAGGATAATCCTGAATTATTGAAAAAAGTGAATGACATAATAATGGATCAATTGAATGATTCAATTATTGAAGATACGACCAGAAATCCTGGTTCTTTGGAGCATTTTTTACCATTTCATGCTGTCATAACACATAAAATTCGTTTAGTTTATGCAGCTAATGCCCATCCTAGGGGCAAAAAGTCATTAAATGAATGCCTTTATCGTGGAAAAGATTATTTGCCAGATTTGGCTGGCATGCTGCTGCGGTTTAGAATGCCTGCAGTTGCCATGTGGGCGGATATTCAAGCAGCATTTTTACAAATCGAGCTCCACGAAGAAGACAGGAATGTTGTGAAATTCATTTGGGTGCGCGATATTGCGCAGCCCATTAACCAAAACAATTTGCGCATTTTGCGCTTCCAACGAGTTCCATTCGGCGTAATAAGCTCGCCGTTTTTGTTGATGGCCACTTTGAGGCATCATTTAGAGCAATTTGGAACTAATTTAGCCTTAAATATTAAAGATAATATTTATATGGATAATGCTTTTATGGCATGTAAAAATGAAAATGAGGCGATTGAAAATTACATGGAATCAAAGAAAATATTTGCCTCAGGAAAAATGAATTTGCGAGAATTTATATCAAATTCTCAAATTGTTAATGATTCGATTCCCATGGAGGATAAACTACAAAAGGACCCTAAAATTTTAGGCCTTCCTTGGGATATTAAGAATGATAAAATAATATTGAAATTTCCTCAAATAAAAATGGCTAATGAGGTGACCAGACGCATTGTTTTAGAAGAATTGGCATCAAATTTTGACCCTTTGGGTGTTAAAATTCCCTGCCTTTTAAATGCCAAATTATTTTTCCAAAAAACGTGGGATGTTAACACAACTTGGGATGAACCTCTCCCACTAGAAATGAGGAAAGAATGGCGTGAAATTACAGCGGAATGGGAGGAAAATTCATTTGAAATGCCAAGGCGCATTCTCCCTTCCAATCCAAATTCTATTCAGCTCCATGCTATGGTCGATGCTTCAAAAAATGCATATTGTGTTGCTATTTATTTGATCGTGGAATCAGAAAATGGGGTTGATTCAAATTTGATTTTTGCTAAAAATAGATTAAAACCCCATAAAAAGGATATTTCTATTCCAAGAATGGAACTTTTGGCAATTGTACTTGGATTAAGAGTACAAAAATTCGTTAAAGAACAATTATTAATAAATATGGATGATAAATTATTTAAAAATGAATTTCTATGGACGGATAACCAGGCCACATTGGCCTGGATTAATTCCAATGAGCATCATCCAAAATTCGTATTAAATCGAATAAATGAAATTAGAAAATATGAAAATGTCGATTTTGGATTTGTTAGAAGCGAGGAAAATCCAGCTGATCTTGGCACCAAAGGAATTTCAATCGATGATTGGAAAAAAGCCGAATTATGGTGGAAAGGTCCAAAATGGCTGGTATTGACTCCAGAGGAATGGCCTTCTGAAATGAGATTAAAAGTTGAGCCTAAAGATGGAGAAAATGAATTGATTGCTTTTGCCATTCCAAAAATTGAGGAAATTGATGAAAAATTAATTGACATAAATAAATTCAGTTCGTTTGGAAAACTAGTAAAAACGATAGGTTTTTGCTTCAAATTCATTCATCAATGCCGCCGGAAAAATCAGAAATCATATGAAATGGAAGTTAATCTTCCTTCTTTGAATGAAATAGAATTAGCTGAAAATTGGCTGATTAAATTAAATCAAATTAATATTCCAGAAATTATGAAAAAGATGAAGAATATTAATATGGAAAAGGATGAAAATGGAATTTGGAGATTAATTACGCGTATTCAGAAAAGTGAAGCTGAATACGATTTATCTCACCCTATTATTTTGGATAAACACAGTAAATTTGTGGAATTATTAGTTATGGATATTCATCAAAAATTATTGCATTTGGGTCCAAATTGTACCCTAAATAAATTTTTGGGTAAATTTTGGATGCCTCAGGCTCGCAGAACGGTACGCAATATTGTGAGAAAATGTTTGCTTTGTTCTCGAATTAATTCGCCACCGTTTGCCTTGCCAATAATGCCCCAATTACCACCTGACCGTGGAAATTCGGCTTTGCCTTTTTCTAGCATTGGCATAGATTATCTAGGGCCAACTTTTTGCAAAGAAAAAGGAAAAACCACAAAATGTTGGCTAATAATTATTTCATGCCTAATTACCCGGGCTATTTATTTAGTCCCGGTTTTGGACCTATCAACATTGACTTTAATACATATTTTGCGCAGATTTTCGGCCCGTCGTGGATCGCCTAAAAGAATTTTGAGCGATAATGGTTCTTCTTTTAGGGCTTTGTCCAAATTATTTGACAAAAATTCATGCAGCTTTCTCTGGTGCGGCTGTGGATTGGTTCCGGGCTCATCATGTCTCTTTTACCGACCATATGCCCAGCCAATTTCCAATTTTACATACGAATTAATTCGTTGCCAAAATTGGAGATTTCGAGTAGAAACAAATATTAAATTTTGGAATAATGGAAAAATAGAAGGAGAAGAAGAATTAACTTTGTTTCAAGGAATGACCACCAATTGGAATAAATTTTCCTTATCATTAATTGGCGGTCTCCAAGCTCCTTCGACATTATTCAACCGTTATTTTTTGTCAAATGAAAATTCAGCAGCTTTGACCGACGAAATTCAAAGTGATTTGTTTTGTCCCGACAAAAAAGCAGCTGATTCTTTCAAAAATTGTACTCTCTTGCGATCCGCCTGTTCTGAGTGCTATCCGGAGCATGATAATGCAAAGGTGGAATGTATTTGCAGGAACTCTAATTTAGAAAATATAATGGAGGATCCGGAAAAGCAATTGGACTTAAGTACACCATTTTATAATTTTCGTTTTAAAGAAAGGAAAATTATTGCGGAAACTCATTCAACATCCATTCTAATTATGCTGAGCTTTGATGGTTTAAAAACTATTCTAAGAAAAGAAAGTGCCACTTGCTCATTAAATCCCATATCATTAAAAGGCTGTTATAACTGCCTAAATGGTGGGGAATTGACCTATACATGCAAAAGCGATTTTGGTAATCAAATCGCGGAAATAAAGTGTGGTGAATTGATTTTTACGGCTTTTTGCCATGAAAAAGAATCAATCCAAAATATCACACTTGGATTTTCAAATGCCGAAATTGGAATGAATTGTACAGTAAATTGTGGTAAAAATTCCACCTTCTTTTGGTTGGAAGGTCATTTATACCTTCTGGCTAATAATGGAGAAGAATGGAATAGAATAAGTGAAAATATGACCAAGAAAGCTTCCAAATGGAATATCCCAAAGTTTTTAAGTGGATTTGAATTACCGACAGATTGGACAGAAATTTATGGATTTTTATTGAGTAATTCACCATTTTTTATACTTTTTTTACTTGGATTTCTTATTATCTTAGCTATCTTCATTTACTTCAATCCAATTTTTCGCACTTATCGGCTTTTAAGCAGAAACCTTTTAATTTTATACATTTTTTACGGATTTTTGCTTTCCCTCTCCGCCGATGGTTGCCAAGCCGAGGCAACTTTTGAGCCCAATCGTGGATTATTCATCTACCGGTACCCAATGTACTTTGATGAAAGCTTCCCAAGTTTGGCTTTCATTTTTATTTTCGATGAGAAAATCGGCGATGGACCATCCTGGCAGTCCAAAAATGGAAGAGCATTCGTCAGCTCCGCCCTAAGGGCCAACTTTTCTTTCCATTCAGCTGCCTTCAATCGCCTTCCCATAAAATCATCTTTTTTGGCCAAACCAGCCTCATTCTTTCATTTTGGGCGATTTTTTGGGATTCTCATCGGGCAACTTTTCGCTGTTGATTATTTTTCATATTCCCCTTTATTCAGCGAACAATATTACAAACTTGCGAATATCCTTATCCCTTTCTTTAAATTCTTATTATCCAAAATTATGCCTATTCGAGTGAATGCCCTAAAAATAGCCGCGGAAATCTCCGGATTACCCTTGGATGATGTTCCCGAGCGCCTTTTAAGTTCTTCCCAATTGCGCGCCAAACTCTTGGAAATCCTTTTGGAGCGCCCTGTGTGGACCAATCACATGGGGGATCGAAATAGGCGAGTGACGGGAACGAGGATTACCGCATTAGGAGCAAATTTACTCTCGGCTTTTCGTGAAAGCTATCGCCGTGTGACCGTAGCCCATTATTACACCCAAAAATGGGAAACTTTGAAATATCCATCCGGGCCCTGCCTTTCTGTTCCCGGAGGAAACGGGCACGTCGCATACTATCCATTGGAGGTCGTGGACGTTGAGTTCCCAAGTTTCTTCATTTTTTTTGCTGAAATGCGCGCAAAGAAGATGGCTGGGGAAAATAATGCGCGGATTAACATCGAACGCGATTCTTCCCCTAATGTACGCCCTAACCCCCCAACTGGGAATGGAACCGCCTTTGTTGGACGCTTTGTTGGCCGAAGGATTGCTACCGGGGAAGAAGCGGCGAGAATTGCCGCAAATACCAATTTGCGCCCTACCATCCAGCGCAATCCTTCTAATCCTCGAGGCAATTGTCTTCTTTGCCAAAGTGATCATCCTCCTCGTGGATTTCAGCGCGAAAATTCTTCACCAAATCGCGCTAATTCCCGTCCAAATATTCGTGGACCTTCGCCACCCCCAAGACGGCAAAATATCTTTTCTCGAATTACCTTTATTCTGCCAATCATTTTGCTTTTAGGCAAATCCGTTTATTGCGTGGAAAATAAAGTTTTTGATATGGAAATGAATAATGAAATGGGAGGAATGCCGCTTCCGGCAAATTCCACTGGAAATGCAACCACGACTACCCCAGGCATAAATATTGGTGGAATGCCAAGTGGAGAAAATCAAGGGCAGCCTCCGAGCACCCAACAAATGGTTGGCGGTGGAAATTTTGCCAATTTCGCGGATTTAATAAATAATCCACCTCCGCCACCGCCAAACAATGTGTCAAATGCTTCTGGTTTGCTTGCCCCTTTGCCACAATATGGTGCAATGGCTGGCCTCCCCCAAATGTCGGCGTCGGCATTCCATGCTCTGGGCTACGATCCACAATATCCTGGACTGAAGGGCGAGACCTTGGCACAACTTCAGCATCGTTTTCGCCAACAACAACTTCAACAACCACCCAAAAACGACTTCGACCAAATTTCGGACGACGATCGCCATCAACATAAAAGAAAACGACGCAACTACTCGTCCGATGAATCAAGTGATGAACGACAAAAGCCAAAGTCCTTCAAGAAGGGGTACAAGGGGGGCAGTCACATTCGTCGTCAATCAACCAGCCCAAGTGGCAAACGTGGCCAAAGCAGCAACTTCCAAAATTTCGCCAATGCCTTGACCAAGGCAACAGCTGCAAATCGAGAACTCACCACCATGCTGCGCCAAACAAACAACAGCAGCCTGGCAATCCTCACCAACGGATTAGCCGAATCGCTGGCCACACTCAAGTCAAAGCTCCTCCGAGACGGCCATCTCTGAGGATGCCCCAAGTTTCGTGGCTGTGTTTCTTGGCCCCCGACTTGTCGGTACTGCCGACAACCTTCAATTCGCCAATTCGCCTAAAATTATTTTGCTTCAACAACATTAATCATCATCTTCCTTTTGCCTGCTTTTGGATGGAAAGAAGAATTCATTCCGACAATTTTAACCAAAAAAGACACATCCTAAAAATATTCTTCTGCTTGCTTTAATTTCAATTGCGATTGGCGAATATATTCTTTTTTTCTCGAATTCAAATTAATTAATTTGGGGATTTTTTGAGCTTATTCCCTTAGGTTTTAATCACATTTATTCACTTATTTTCCGTTCCCATCCATCCCAATTTCCCTCTTCAATTCCCAAATTCCCAAGTCCTCCATTTGTTGATTTCATCATCGGTTCAAGCGCTTGGCCGTCATATCTTCAAGGAGTTGAACGTGGACAAAACGCGGATAAACTTCAGAAAACGTGGATTTAAAATAAGCGTGGATTTTGCCCCTAACTTGAATTGGAAATAATTAATAAAGGGGAAAATTCAAATATAATTTATCCATATATATTCAATTAATTTGGTCCATATTCAATATCCAACAGGTGACTTCCGTGGTGGCGATGCTCCTTCTTGCCTTCTTCTTTTCCCTTTTCTTCCTCTTTTGCGCCCTCCACTTCGCCCTCCTCGGATTTGCTGCTTCGGTGTCGATGGCTGCCTAAAAATTGGGATTTTATTAAAACTATCGGTAAATATCAAAACTTCCTTACCATGGCGGTGACTTCCGTGGTGGCGATGCTCCTTCTTGCCTTCTTCTTTTCCCTTTTCTTCCTCTTTTGCGCCCTCCACTTCGCCCTCCTCGGATTTGCTGCTTCGGTGTCGATGGCTGCCTAAAAATTGGGATTTTATTAAAATTATCGGTAAATATCAAAACTTCCTTACCATGGCGGTGGCTTCCGTGGTGGTGGTGGCGATGCTCCTTCTTGCCTTCTTCTTTTCCCTTTTCTTCCTCTTTTGCGCCCTCCACTTCTCTTTCCTCGGATTTGCTGCTTCGGTGTCGATGGCTGCCTTAAAATTGGGATTTTATTAAAATTATCGGCAAATATCAAAACTTCCTTACCATGACTATGCCGATGACTGTGGTGGTGATGCTTCTTCTTGCCTTCGTCTTCCTTCTTCTTGTGTTCTTCTTTTGGCTCGACTTTCACCGGCTTTGTCTTTGGTCCTTCCTTCTTCTTGTGATCCTAAAATTGAAAGAATTAATGTTTAATTAAATTTGTTAGAATTAAAACTAACCTCGCTTCGCAGTCGGTTTATGTAGTAGAAGTAGAGCATGGCCGCCACTGATCCGACGAAACACAGTTGATAGAACATTTTGTAGAACGGTATTGATTGTCTGATTTGATTTGTTTTGATTGCTGTTGGTTGTTTGATGATTTGACTGAAGAATTTTGCTAGCTTTTATACCTGAATACCCAGTACCCACTTGTAGCTGTTATTGATTGATTGACTGTCAATTTATTGTGAACTAACTGTAACGTACAGTTTCCATTATCGATTTTATATTTTTACCTCTTTGCATTTACTAGCCAATCACATATAAAAGGACGCTTCACCACCACATTCGCTCAACAAATCATCAAGCAAGCAGTGATCAACCAACCTTCCGCCAACAAACGAACGCAGCAACAGAAGAACAACAACTCAAATGGGTGACCAATCTGCATACATGCCATCGCCGGGATACACTCCACCAAAGAAGACGAGCTCCACGCCACAGGTTGGTTTTACATTTTTTACAAACCTAATAACATTTAATAATGCTTCCCATCAATTTCAGAACTATCCCAGAACCGGCGGCCCAGGCTATGCACAGGAATACGGTTGGTTTAATAATTTCCATCTATTGTTCAGCATAAATCATCCCAATATTTTTTCAGATGTCGGAGAAGCGCCCCCGCCACAACGACCACGCAGCAATGTCCCAGCCCCAGCCCCAACCGCCGGAAAACCGAAGCTCGCACCTGATCAGTCGGCATACATGTGAATATGAAGCGCACGATGAAGGACGGCAAAGGAGCAGCTGTGGAAGAATAGGACCAGAAGAAGAAAAGGAAACGATCATCTTGTTCATCATCCTCTTGACCCTCTCTCACTAATTGTATTTCCACCATTGTAATATTGTGTCCCCTAATTCTAATTCCCATCATCATATATTGTTCCTATGCCATTGTATCACCATATTAATTATGGATACTAATTTTTTTGCAAGAAAATAATATTTTTTTGCAAGAAAAAATAATTTTTTTGCAAGAAACTATTTTGCATATTTTTTTTGCAAGAAAATGTTATTTTTTTGCAAGAAAATAAATATATTGCAACGAAAATATTCTTTTTACATAAAAATGATTTATAAAATAATTTTACCTAATATTGCCTAAAATTAATAGAAAAAAAACCTATAAAATGCAAATAAAGCGAATAAAAATTGAATTTTAATGTGGAAAATTTTATTTATCGAAAAAAGAAAAAATGGAATTAAAATAAAAGGTAAATGGCAAAAAAATTGAGCACAAATAATGGAAAATTTGATCAATGGTGGAAAATTAATATCATAAAATTCATTCAATTTCTTTTCAATGCCTCTCCGCCTCTTGCCTTCTTCGGACGTCCCGGCTTCCGCTTTTTCTCAATTAATTCGGCTGTGACTTCTGGGGGATATTCGACGAGACGATTGCGCACCATCAACATGACGTTGTGCTTGCAGGCCTTCCCACGACATCCAACGAAACAATTGCATTTGAGGAATCCTGAATGTTCAATTTACTAATTTATTAAATGAATTTATTTAACCTGGCCAAGCAGTTGACGGTTTGATGACATGGAATTCCATTTTGAGCTGCTTATAGGAATTCCAATCGGCATATTCGACATCCTCCGCGTCGTTGTTGATTCCCAAATTGAGCAAATTGAATTTGGCGGCCAATTCTTCCTCGGTCAATTGTCTTGCATTATGGATACCTGATGCCATGATTGAAATTTCGCCTTGATTTATGACCATCCGGCCTTCTTTTTGCAGTTCATAGGCCGCTTTGAAAACATCTATGGGGATGGTTGGGATCATTGCTGGGTGCTATACTTATTTTTTTAAAGAAAATTTCTATTTAAAAAACCTGGAAATCTGGATTTATGCACCATTTTTGCAGTGCATTTTCCGCCACCAAGAAGAAATCGCGCACCGGAAGTCGCCTGCGAAAAGTTTCGCGATCCTTGATTATCCGATTGGCGCATTCGAGGGCGTTATTTGTTGATGCATATTCGGAGTAGCCGGCGAACCAGGTGAAATTGTGGTCGTGGAGTAGGTAAACTTTGGCGAACGAGTGGAGTGCCTCCAAAGCGGTATTGTTGGCATTGTATCGGTGCATCCATTCTTTTGAAAGGACATGTTGAGCCGCCATGAATTCCGCTTCATTTTGTGCCTAAATTTTTGAATTTTTAAATTATAATTTTAATAAAAAAAACTTGCTGCAGTATTCCTATATCCTCAATGATTTGGTCGAGAAGTGGCGAAAGTTGGCGGCATTTGAATCGTTCTTTCAAATTTTTGGCCACGTGAAAAAAACAATTTGCACGTTTGGTATTCGGCCAGATTTTTATTCTCGCTAAATATTTTTGAATTAATAAAAATTTTGAATTAATAAAAATTTTTGGATTAACCTTTCGTGATTGCCGCCGCTGAATCTGCCAAAATGACATCGGGTTCATAGCCAATCGCCTGGAAGAACTGCTCATATGCCCAGGTGTCCTCAGTCGATGCAAGCCCGATGAACGAAGGGAAGAATTTCCCGTTTGCATCAGTGAATCCGGCCATCTGCAATTAATTTTTAATTAATTTTCCAAATTAAAAAGAAAATACCAGCATGGGAAATCCATAGCTGGTTATTTTGTAGGTGGCATCGACATGCAAATTGGGCTGTTGTTGTTGGCGATTATGCAATTTGTTTGTTGTCCAGACGATGCAGAACTGCTTTCCGTTGTTGATTTCGGCATGGATGATGTACGCCTTTCGATCATCATTTGGGACAACGGCAGATTTATTCACGAGTTGGCGAAATTCCTCAACTGTCAATGGTTCTGTTATTCCGGTCTTCTTTTTTTCTCGCCCCATAAAATTTTCTATTTTCCTGAGTTTTGGCGCACTTCCGCTTTGAACCTTTATTTTTAATTTGATTTAATGGAAAAAAATAGCAAACCAGCATTTCATCTTGTATTTGACCGGCGGTGAAACGGCTTCCGATTTTGGACCGCATAATTGTTTTTTCTTCTCGCGTGAAACCTGTTGTTTTCTCCACTGGATGATGATGTTCTCCGTGCTTTTCCACCAGAACTTCGCCAGTTTGTTTGTTGTTTTTGATCCTCATCACCACTGGGCATTTGTTTTCCTGACGGCGAGCATAACGGCAGTAAAAATGATCGGTATCGAATCGAAGTCCAACATGCCCAGCCATCCTGAACGAAAATTAATAAAATTAAACATAAATAGTATTAAGTTACTTGGTCCATTCATCCGAATTAATTTCAGCATCAAACCATTCTTTAAAAGCAGTTTCTTGTTGGAATTGTGCAATTAATTGATAATTTTTCATAGTTTAATTAAACTCTGAAAATAATAACAATTTTATGTGAACATTTTATTTTTACAATTTTATTTATAAAATTAAAATCGATTGGTTTTTAATTTTTATGTATGTATTTGTATTTTGATGTAAAAAGAATATTTTCGTTGCAATATATGTATTTTCTTGCAAAAAAATAACATTTTCTTGCAAAAAAAATATGCAAAATAGTTTCTTGCAAAAAAATCATTTTTTCTTGCAAAAAAATATTATTTTCTTGCAAAAAAATAATTACTCTATTAATTATTGTGAATAAATGTTATAAAATAAATTTGTTTTTCTTTTTATTTATTTGATGGATATTAATACAAAAATATCTATCAAGATATAAGAATCGTTATTAAATATTAAATAAATCCACCCATCTTATTACAAGCCAGTCAAGTTAGTATAATTTTAATTTTTCTCTACCCATTCCATTCCATCATCCCTTTTTGAAAAGTTCAAATTCATTCATTTGATTTACGATTTACCACGTCCATAATGCATTAAATATTGACGAACGATTTCATTAAAAAAAGCAAACGAATTATAAAATAAGATTATAAATCTTTTTTAAAATTGAATTTCATTGATACGTTTTTCAGATTTAAAAGATTTGATTTGTTAACAAAAAATTCTAGCAAAAATGGTGAGATCTAAAAGACATAATACAAATATAAATCATATTTTTAGGCGAAAAAGGGTGCAAAGAAGAAGGTAGCCGCCTTGCCTGCTGGATTAAAGAAAGCTGAAGTGAAGAAGCCGACGAAAAATACATTGTTCGAAAAGCGAACTCGAAACTTTGCTATTGGTACATTTTATGCAAAAGCTTGTTAATTATTTGAAAAATTTTAGGCCAGGATATCCAACCAAAACGCGATTTGACCCGTTTTGTCCGTTGGCCAAAATACATTAGTCTCCAAAGACAACGAGCCGTGCTTGAAAAGCGTCTGAAGATTCCTCCGACCATCAACCAATTCAAGCAAACATTGGACAAACCTAATGGTATTTTCTAATATCTTTATTATTAAAATAATGCTTTTGTTATTGTTAGCCAACAATTTGTTCAAACTGTTGGACAAATATCGTCCCGAGACTCGTCAGGCTAAGAAAGAGCGTCTTCGCCAACGTGCCCAAGATCGAGCAGAAGGAAAACAAGAAAAGGTCACAAAACGTCCACCGCAAGTTCGTTTCGGCATAAGCGAGGTGGTCAAATTGATTGAGAACAAGAAGGCCAGTTTGGTGGCAATCGCCCATGATGTTGACCCACTTGAAATTGTCATTTGCGTGCCGGCCATCTGCCGCAAATTTGGAGTCCCATATTGCATTGTGAAGGGCAAAGCTCGCCTGGGCCAAATTGTTCACCGCAAAACGGCTGCAGCCGTTTGTCTGTGCGATGTTAATCCGTAAGAATAATAACAATCTAATATTCAATATTAATTCCAAAAATTCAGGGAAGATCGCAATGCATTGAAGAACATGACCGATGTGGTCACCACCAACTTCAATGAACGCGTCGAAGAATTGCGCAAAAATTGGGGAGGCGGAGTCATGTCGCAGCGATCCCAGGCCCGTCAGGCGAAGATTGAGAAGGCCCGTCAAAAGGATATGGCTCAGAAAATTTAAAGAATGACAAAGAAGTGACATACCCAACCGACCGATAATTGTTGTTATCATATTTAATGGAAATTATGAAACGATAAAAATTTGTTGTTAAATAAATTAATTCATTCAATTTTACAAATTATAATATTCATTTTTATCAATATTTTAAAATATTGAATTGGAAAATAATTTATTACAATTTTAATAAGATGTTTTCATGCACTTTGGCGGGTGTTCCTGATTCGGAAGAATTGCTGAAAAAATGCCGACTACCTTTTGGCTTACATATTCAACCATTCCGGGATATGCGAGGTTTGAAAGTTATCCAAACGAATATCACACGCTGTCGTTATTGCCGAACATATATCAATCCATTTGTGTTCATTATGGATTCCAGACATTGGAAATGCAATTTATGCTATCGGGCCAATGATTGTGAGTACTAATTTTAATCACAATTCAATTAAATGATGTTTTTTTAGTACCCGAAGAGTTTTCTTGGGATCCACAAACGAGAACATTCGGTGATCCATCAAGAAGACCTGAACTCCAGGAAACCACCATTGAATATATTGCACCGGCTGAATACATGGTTTACAAAAATATTTATTCAAAAAACAATTTTTACTATTTAAGTTACGGCCACCACAACATCCAATCTATTTTTTCGTTTTTGATGTCACTTCAAATGCCATTGACTCCGGCTATTTGCATACTTTCTCCGAACAATTGCTAATGGACATGGAAAAATTGCCGGGCAATGAACGAGCATTGATCGGCTTCCTCGGTTTCGACTCGGCATTACATTTTTTCCATTTTGATAATCCCGAATCGGAACCAAAACACATAATCGAATTCGACATTGATGGCAAGTTCATTCAAATATTGATTTTTAAACTTAAATTTTAGAAAGTTTTTCGCCTGTTTATTCGGGTCTATTCGTTCCATTAAATGCTTTCAAGAAAGTTTGTTTAATTAACAATTAAATATTAAACATAAATTTTAGAGTATTCTCAATTTCATACAACGGATACCGAGCATATTTGAGCGAGGAAGTTCCCAATCAAATTGTCTTGGATCTGCTTTGAGTGTTGTCAAAGAATTAATTGTGAGTAAAAATATTTAAATTAAAAAATATTTGGGGAATATTTCAGCAAGAAATTGGTGGACGAATCACAGTTTTGACGGCCTCAATGCCGAATATTGGCGCAGGTGCATTGAAAATCAGAGATTCATCCAAAGTATTTTTTTTCGAATTAATTTTTTATTTAATTCAAATTAAATTAAAGTCCGCAAAATTGGTGTTCACTCCTCAAATGGATTATTATCGGACATTGGCATTAGAGTGCACGGGTAAACAAATTGCGATCGATTTATTCGCCATTGGTTGCAAAAATATGGATCTTTTGACTTTAGGTTAATAAAATTAATCAATAAATTTATTAATTATTGATTTTTCAGCGGATATGGCCAGATTCAGTGGTGGCTCAATTTATCATTTTCCAACTTATCATTTTGTCCGGGACCAAGTTGAAGTCAAAAGATTGCAAATGGTTTTGCATAGGTATTTGACGAGGAAACTCGGATTGGAAGCAGTGCTCAGAATACGATGCTCACGAGGTAATAATAATCAAATTTATTCTCGAATAATAAATATTAATTTCGAGGACTTGCCTTGCACACTTTTTATGGGAATTTTTTTGTCCGTTCCACCGACCTCCTTGCTCTGCCCAATGTCAATCCGGATGCCGCTTTGGGTGTTCAAATAAAGCACGAAGAACCGCTCACCACCAGCCATGTTTGTTTTCAAGCCGCCCTTCTCTACACCTCAACAAAAGGTAAATTATTATTTTTGTACTTTTAATTTTTGCATTTAAAGGTGATCGTCGAATTCGTGTCCATACCCTAAGTTTGCCTGTGCTCAACAATTCAACACATCTTTATTCCGCAATGGACATTAACACATCCATTTCACTCCTCTCCAAAATGGGTAGTTATTTAATATTTTAAAATAAATTAATTCACAAAAAATTAGCATCCGAACGCGCAATGTTGGGCTCAGATTTGGTGGATTGTCGAGAAGCGTTGATCAATTCAGTGGTGGATGGATTGGCCGGATATCAACGAATTTTGGGTCAAACGAGCACCCAATTGCGAATGCCACCGGACGGGGGACTCCAATACATGCCAATTTATGTGCTTGGATTACTCAAACATGTATATTGATTTTTTTGCTTTTAATTAATTAATTTATACATTTAAGCGAGCTTTTTCTGGTCTTCAAAAAGCGAATTTGGACGAAAGGATGGCTGCACTTTTAATGTTCAAAAATATTCCAATTGAAATACTTCTCTTGGAAGTTTGTCCGGCCCTTTATGCAGTTCATCATTTTGTGGAAGAATCGGCCAATAATCACACACAAACATTTCCAGACCGACTACCTCCCAGGTTATTAAAAAATATAATTAAAAATTAAATAAATTAAATTCAGTTATGAACATGTGTCAAGGGAGGGAATTTATTTGCTCGACACTGGCACTTATGTTTATTTGTATGTTTGTTCGGCAGCACATCCCCAAACAATTTTTGGAATTTTTGGCGTAAATTCCTTTGGCAAATTGGACGAAGATGTTTGTTCAATTTTATTTTGGACCCAATCAAATTAATAATTTTTAGATGACTCTAAATGAATTGGACACACCACAAAGTAAACAATTGCATTCATTCCTTCGACATTTGCAGGAACAAAGATGGAATTCATATGCTTCCGTCGTCATTATCAGGTTTTATTTGCTCAAATTTATCAAAAAAATGTTTGAAATTAAAGAGATGATAGCCCTCGTCGAGAACAATTCACAAGCAGATTAATTCAGGACAGAACGGACAGTTCCCATTCATATGTAATTAATTAAATAAATAAAATTAAAATTATTATTTTTTAGGTAGAATTTATGCAACATATCCAAAGAGAAGTGAATTTATCGAATAAATAGGCAAAATGATGGGAGAAAAGAAGGAAGGAAGGGCCAAGTCGAATTTGTGAATTGTGATCAATCAAACACATTCATCATTTTATTTTTATTTTATGATTAATTGTTTATAATTGTTACCAAAACAAAATATTATTATTATTTTATTGTTCAGAAAATAATGAAACAAATAGAGAAGAATAGTAACAAAATCCATTATTCCAAATTTAGTTCAAAAAGGGCATTTTGGTTGTTGCCAATGGCATCCAATGCCCCCGTGAAACATAAGTTCATATACTAAAAATTATCCCTTCCCGAAAAAATGGTAAAAATTATTTTCATTCTCGCAATTTTCCCACAAATAATCCAATATTATTATTGTTATCAAAATAATAATCTTCATTTCTGTGGACCATTGTCCTCCAAATTTGATATTCTTTTCCTTTTGGATTCAACATTGGCTGTTGAAAACGAAGAAAATCATACAAAAATGCTAGAATTTGTTTCCGATTTTGTTGAGGCGATTGAATTGGGAATGGGAGAGGATGACCGGAGCCGATTTGCAATCGCCCAATTTACACCCGAATTGAGAGTTGAATTCAATTTCAATGATTGGCGAGCACAAATAAGCAAATTGAAAGGAATGGGGGAAATTGGGGAACCATCCAAATTAAGGGATCGAATTTTGGTTAATCCTTCCTTTTATTTAAAGTATATTTTAAATTAATTAAGAGCATTCCATATTCCCCTTGTCCATTGATTTGTTTGCAAAAAATGAGCCTCAATTATGCGATACGGAATATTTTTTACGGCTATGAGGAATTTGATCCCATTCCTGAACTCGTCTTTCTTTTAACCACTTCATCTTCACAACCAATTGAATCACAACCAAATGAAATTCTTTTGAAGCCTAAGGCACCAATCCACATTTTTATTATCATCATTGGAGGAAATTTAATGTCCGCCGGAGACCAACAGAATTTATTTAAACCCATCGAATTTGCTGCCACCACTGGTATGGGAATATTTTCATTTTATTGCCATTTTCACAGTTCATCTTGGGGCAATTGAATTTGACAATCTTCAAGAACTTGTTGGCCCATTGTGCCAATCTTTGCATTCATTCTTGGGTATGTCTATGTCCCTCTTCCTCCTCTTTTAAATATTTAATAAAGGGGAGATTTCCTTCTGGGTCTTTTTTGTGCTTTTTCCAAACAAAAACAACCAAAATAGTAAAATTGAACTGAATGAGAATGAATAAGGTGGCCCCAATAGCGGATATTAGTTGGTGGAATTTCCTGGCATGGAATTTATCAAGTTGTCTTCAATCAAATTCACCCAAAAACAGCATTTTTTGGATTATAAAATGTAAAATTATAATTAAAATGTTATTTTATTTCCCTAATTTGTTCCAGGCGATGAGGAGAAAGAAGTGGCCCTATTGCCCGCATCCTTTTGTTTCATCTGTTTAGTCATTTCTGCAATTTGTTTGGCATTCCTTGTCGGCTTACTTTTTTGGTCCATTCAAAAATATAGGAAAGAAGGTGGGGGAATATCCGGGGGGTCAATTTTATCACCCTTTTAAAGTGAATCGACATGAAAATTTGATGAAAATTGAACGGGAAAAGGTGAAACAATTGGATGATTATTACCAAAAGGAATTGCGGAACCATGAAAGGGAGAGATTCCCTCCAATGTTGGAAAGAACACTCAGTGAATTGCCAATGGACCATCCGGCACTTAAATTGCCCCCAGTTGATGTACTTTTCTTAGTTGATGGTAGTGGAAGCATTGGGAATACAACATTTCAACAGGTAAATTAATTTATTATGTCGTTAAATTATCACAGTTTTTAATTGGGAAAAGAACTATGCGTATTTATGGTGGGGGGGGGGGGGGGGTATTAGGGAAATATTGGATCAAAAATATACAAGAAATTGTGAAGGAATTATGGTCAAAAATGGCAACAATATGAGGGATATATGAGGATAATAGTGCCCGCAAAGAATGATTAAGTGAAATTATTTTGGCAATAAATAATTTAGACTGGGTCGGATGATGATTCCTTGTCCAATCTTTTATAACGAAATGATTTTCCTCCACAATTTGGCCGTATTCGTCTGCTTCGCCACATTCCATAGAAGGCCAACATTGCCAGAATAAAGCATATCAAATAAAATGTTGTCCATCTATTGTAATTATTTTCATCAAATTTCTGAACAAGTTTCATCGTCATTTGCCCTTCGATTTGTTCATTTTTGAATTCCAAAGGAAAATAGCGTTGTTGGTAAATCATTGCTCCAAGAGCCTATAAAATAATTTGAATGAAAGAATAAAAATAATGAATTCACACCAACCCATTGAACTTCTTGACCATTTATTCTGAATGCGCTTTGAAAATGATTTTGCATTTCGTCCACATAAAATCCATTGTGCAAAATTGCATGGATCCATGCCGATTTGAAGCATTGCGTTTCCAATCTCTCATTATCCGCTTTTGGATAGAATTTTGAGCGGAATTTTTTCTGAATGAAAAATAATTTTAATTTGAAGGAACGCCCTCCAATCTTTAAAGAAATTTTAATTCTAAGATTGTAATTGCGGTTGTAATTTTCATTCCGGAAAAGGGTAATTTTAATTATAATTTCCCATAACAATTATAATCCCACCCCAAATTACCTTTATTGTCCTCCAATTTTGTTTGCAAAATTCCTTTGCCTTTTCTTCGAATTTGTCATGGTCGTAAATGCCCCCAAGGGAAAGGATATCTTCTACGCTGAACCAATATTCGCTGAATCCGTATAATTCAACCGTTGAAAGAGATACTTTCGGCGGCACATCGACACCCCCGAAAAAGCAGGATTTTGTTGTTGGACATTTTGGGTTAACCGTGAAGATCTTTTAAAAAATATTAATAATTTTTAAGAAAATAATTTATTGATTGAAATTACTAAATTTGCAATATTGCTGACACATTGATCCCAATTTCCGTTGCCTTTTCTCACAAATTGTTGGTCTCCCTCCTCCTCTTCTTCTTCCTCAATTGATGTCAATTTTAGGAAATTTACCGGCAAACATCCATCCTCGATTATTTTTGTATTTTTCGTCAAATTTGCATCCTCTTTTGAATCCTTTCCTTCCTTTTTTAATTTCTCCCAAAGGAATTTTTCGTATTTTTTGGCGCCTTCGTTGACCCCAAAACCAAGAAAGGTTGTCACAAATATTCGATATAAAAACCGTCTTTCATCATTTCGACTCCCAAGATTGACTATTTCCACATTTTCATCATCATTTTCCCTCATCAATGAATCATCATTTATCGGCAATTCAAAGGCAATTTGTGCCGATGCTCCGCCCATATCGATCATTCCTTTAAAAATTGTTTTTGGAAAAAATAAAACCAATTTTTTACCAGCCGTTTTTGGCCTTTCCAATTTTTCCATTTGTTTGCCAAAATTGGGAAGATTCGTTAAATTGAATCGACCAAGCATGTAATTGACGGCAATCCAACTGTAAATTCCTTCTATAAATTTTTTAATAAGATTTAATTAAAATTTTTAAATCAAATTTTACCCCATTTTCCGGAGATTATTTTGATATTTTCTGGTTGAACTTTCAATTTTGTGTGTTTTGGGAGATTCTTTCTTAGATTTTCAATAATTGAATTTTGTTGGCTTAAAATTAAACATTAAAAATTATTCTCATAAAAATGTAAACCTAATTGGTAATAAACGCATTCCAGCGGTGGCAAAAATGAACACCGGCGTCTCTTTGATTTTTTCCTCTGGAATATTTTCCGATGCAAATTCCAATAAAGGCATAATATATTCGGGGGCGGCCTCTGAGAATGAAAAAATATTGGATTTTTATTTGGCCATTGTAAACCTGGATTTTGTCCAAAAGTACTCAACCCGGGGGTCACTTTCCTCACCACCGCCTTTCCTCGGTCATCAAAAACAGTTCGAATATTGATTAATTCCTTATCTGATGGAGAAGTCCATTTGTAAAGAAAAAGGCGAGAACCGGTCGATCCAGCGTCAATTATAATGCCAAAATTGTTAATTGAGTGTTTTTCTAAAAATAATTCAAAATTGAATGAATGAAATGTTGAAAATAACCTTGAATTGTTTTTGATGAATTTGAATTGTTAAATAAAAGTATAATTAAATAGGCCATTGAAAAGGATAAAAAGCATGTTCCTTTATTCACAAAAATATAACGGACCATAACTGAAATAAAAATTAATTAATTTGCAAGTTGGATTGAAGAAATTAAATTATTTTATTTAAGGAATTTTCTGTCATCTTTTAATTAAATTTCCCTTTTATAGGTGAAGGTTTTCCTCCGTCAATTAGCTGGAAATATTGATGTGGCCCCGGGAAGGTTTTAAATAAAATTATCATATTGAAGGATTAATAATGAATGGGTCACTTTTTAAGGTCGAGAATTGCCTGTGTAGTTTTTGGGATTGAACCTTTTGTTTATTTCGACTTTAATCGATTCCATTCGATTTCATCCGTTCAATGTATGTAAAAAAGAGAATCTATTCTATACGGATTAATTTTTTTGGATTTAAGATGCCCTGCTCAAAATTCCGCTATTGGGAGGTATTCAAAATCCATACAATTATATTTATAATTTACTTTGATAAGGAGGAACTCGCCTCGCCAAAGCCTTGGCTTTTGCCAGTGGAATGTTGGCAAGGGAACAAACAATGATGGATTTCGGCGATGATTCAGTTAAAATTCAAACTGTGATGAGTCCAAAATGTTGTGAGAATCTTCAATTGTTAATTTTGACTTCGGATGGCGTCTCCGATGATAATTTTGACGAACAAGCGGCGATTTTGAATGAAAGACTGCAAATAAAAATTAAGTTTTCGCTTATGTAAAAATAAAAATATAAAACCTTTTCAGCCGCTGCTTTGGTGACGAAAAAATTCTTCCGGGAAAAATTGATTCCTATTGTTAGATATGGAGATGCGGTTGAATTATTAAATAATTTAAATTATATTCAATTATTTAAGATATTTACATTGGCTCAAATTGAAGCCTTGACCAATTGGATTTGGAATCAGCAGGTAAAATCATTTTATTCAGATCAATTTTAAAATATTTTAAGAAAATTTGGAATGAAAAATTCAATGTTAAAGGCGAGAAAACATTTCAATTATCGGATTTAACAAAAGAAGATTTGAATAATTTGACAAAACCGTCGAAAGTGAACAAAGTGAAAAAATATAAAAATACAACGAATGATGTTAATAAAGAATAAATTGAATAAAATTAGAAGATCACAATGTAAAATGGAATTAAAGGCATCAAAAACATTCATCATAAACTGGCTGGGATTGAATAAATCAAATAAAACAGGAGTTGAAAGGAATTTAGAAAAAGAGTGGTGAAGGCCCATGGAGTGCACCAATCGCCGGTCCAATGAGTTGCGGGAAATTTTGAATTTCAGCAAATTGCATTGATGGAGCAAAATCGCGGAGTTGAGGGAATGAAGTTGGTCGTTGGATGAGTCGATGGCCGACAACAAAAGGCTGGGTTGGTTCAAAATGCGTCAGCACTGTGATAATCTGCAAAATGGAGGAAATTATTAAATTGAAAATAAATAATTTATTAATTTTATTTATTCCAAAAAGACTCATTTTTTAATAAAATAATAATTATCATTGATGTCCAACATTTTATGGATGGATGGACATATCAAATGACACGCAATCATTATAATCATTGTCTTTTTGCAAATATTCATAATTAATTTACGTTTTTTCATTCACCTGTCGATGAAGTGGAGGAATGGAATCGACGGCAAGCAATGATGCCCTTGTTGACAAAACTGAAAATTGAATATTTATTCCAAATTTAATGAGAATTAATTAAAAAATATTTTCACCATTTGAAGAATCCTGACAGTCCGAGCAAACCTAAAATAAAAAAATTATTTATTTATGTTCCCCGATTTACGTAAATCTAATGCCTAATATGTCTATGTGGGCTATTCAAGCATAACTTGAAATTATCTCACTTTAACCCTTCCTAATTAAAGTCAAGAATAAATAAAAATAGTCTGTGATGTTTGCCCGCTTTTTGTTCCCCTCGTTTATTTCCCTAAATAAAAGATTGTGGCTTTGGCACTGTCATTCGCATTCACCACATTATTGAGTGGAAGGGGGAAGCTTAGTGCCGACAATTTTCCCTTGACTGAGTCGGTTAATTCCCGGCATGACAAACAAAAGGCATATATACTTATTCCCTCTCCCCACCTTTGAATGTAATCAATATTCAAATAAAATGAACAAAATGAAATTCAAACAATTCATTTTCATTTTAGAGCAATGGAACAAATTGAAAAAGCAGCAGAAGAGGAGGAAAGAAATAATGGAATGGCAGATGCGTATGATATAAAATTTGAGGAAGATTTAAATGTGAGTGAATTTAAATATAAATGAAATATTTGATAAATATATTTAGAAAGAAATTCCCAAATTGATGGGCCAGTCGGCCGCAGGATCGTCGAATGTTCATTATATGGATTGGTTTTATAAACCAAAGATTGATTTTGCTGCCAAAAAAGGCAGAAATGATGATGAAAAGGAAGAAATGCTTGGAAAAAGTAACAAGAAAAGAGATGTAATTGGGAATGCATTGAGAGCAGGCAATGCTGCTAAGAAATATACTAATTTATCGACAAACAGAAGATTGTCGGAAAATGCGGTACTTGAAAAATCGTAAATGCAGAAATGGACTAAGGACTAATTTTTTTTAAATATTAAGTCCTGGGATGGAGGATGGAATGCCGCAAAGTTCGACCACAATTTGGTGCCATCCTCCAACAATTTCGGATTTACCCACGCCTCAAGGGCAAATGCTGATCAATTTGGGTGGGAGATTGCGCGCAATGATGGCACCATCCAACCATCAATCGAAGGGAGGAATGCGGGGAGAATTGCTGGGCACCGAATTTGGACAAGTTCGAAATTGTAAAAGCTATACGGATGTTAGCGAAGAAAATAGAAAGGCGGTGAAATTGAGTGGGAAGAACGCGAATAGTGCAGAAAAATTGATTTGGCAAGAAAACAATAAAAGAGAATCAATTTCATCGCAGGACAAAGGTATAAAATATTAAAAAGGGGCAAAAATAGAGGAATTTTAAAATTTTAGATAAAACAAATCAAGGAGGGAATGAATCATTGGTGTTCCATAATATTGCCGGTGTCCAAAATTCGGTGGCATCGAAATCATCTGCCTCTTCCATTGGTTTCAAATTATTTCGAATGCGCACAAAAAGTGAAGTAAACAAAAGAGAAACAATTTATAAGAATGATGAATGAATGAAGGAAGAAAGGAAGGAAAAAGGATTTATTAAGAGATTTATCAAATTTTTGTAATTTTTTTTTACTTGAATGCATTTGTCCCTGTTCCCATTGTCGATCATGATGGCAAGTCCGGCAAATTCATTTGTCAAATAACGGGCGGAGAATCCACCGATGGTCGAAAAATAATAAATTTAAAATAAAATTATTATCTGATTATTTTACCTTTTGCAAAATTCCTTCCTTTAGCATCAATGAACACATTGATGCTTGCAATATGTTCAGATTGACTGGTAAAATTTCGGAGTAGATATTTTTCGAAGCATGAATGACAATGGCCCCAGGAATCAATTTATCGCCAAATTTTGAGAAGGAATGAGCACAAATTAAATATTCTCCCGGCTGAAAGAATTTGTCGTCGGTCCGGACCACAGGTTGAATTCTCCTTGCTGAGCGACAAATGAGTTCTCCTTTTAAAATAAATTCTCATTTTATGGAATTCTTTTAAATTCCTTTACCTGGGAATAATTCCTTTGTTGGGTCTTGTTTGTGGATTAGCACCAGAATATCAACTTGATCCATCGCCGTCCTTGCATTCCGTTGATGCAGAGTAACACATAATTCCGTTGGTTCGGTGATAATGAATCGAACAATTTTGCATTTTTCCTCCGCCCATCCAATATCCAATGAATAACGTGTTGCCGTCCAATTCGTGTGAATTTGTGCAATGTCCACGGTGTCAAAAAAGTGTACAAATTTTTCAAAAGGCATCCAGAAAGTTCCCGGCTCCGAGTTTGCTTCAGAATGTAATTCATGCAAAAGTTGCGGTGTCCATCCAGTCCACCCCCTGCTGAATTCGCCAAACCAAACAAATGAGCCCCACGGATTTCGCAAATGAATTACCCTAGAAACAATTCGAAATGTTTTGAATATTTTAAATTTAAAGACCTATATCCTTGACTGGTCTGCTTTATGTCCATTATTGAATAGGCATGTTGACTCATTAATCCAACTTTTCGATATTCTTTTTCATCCACTGATCTCTTTCCGGCTCCACATGAACATCCCATAATAAATCTAGATTCTCTGGCGCTCAGTAATTGTGCCCAAACCAATTCCAATGCGGCATGACGATTTTCCTCATTCAATTCCATATATTCAAGATCAATTGATTGGGTGGGAGCACCCGTCAGTGTTGAAAGACCTCAAATTTAAATTAATTAAAAATATTTCCAAATAATTTACCTTCGATTGTTCTTCCAGCTCTCAAAATCGCATAATTACTGTGTACCTTAGCCAAAGCTTTCTCCAGCAATGAGACCCAGAGCTTTTTATAAATTCATTATTTTAATGTAAAAAATTTCAATTTACTTGATTTTTTCTGCCCACACCGAAAATCATCTGCCGATTTCTTTTGTGACACGGGAAATAATCATCAACAATTATATTTTGCCATAATCCATCCACACATAGACGCATTTCGTAAATGCCGAAATGATTGTATTGCTTTGTGATAAACAATTTCTCCAAGATATCCGGTCGCTCAGAAACAACAGCGAGGGCAGAAAGGAACCAACAATTCCCAAGATATCCTAAATTAATTTTCATTAGTGAATGGTATTATGGAATACGTTGCCTTGTTCTATGTCAGTCGGCTGAGGATCGTTGAACACAGACCATCGTGCCATTCTCCCATCCCGAGTCACAATTTGTTCGGGGCGCAGCCAAATTATATTCAAATCTTTCTTCTCTAACATTGAGAGTGGCCCAATCGAAATAGAGGAATGAGGAAAGGAGGGATCGATAAAATTTTGTTGATTGATTCTAACAATTTTATTTCATTTCATTTTGTTATTTTCTAATTTTACCTGCAATATTCGACTATTGCCCTGTATTGTTCTGTCTTGTCCATAGATTGTTCTTTTTCATCAATTTGAACCAAGGATTCCGATTCCAATTTGTTAACCTCTTGCGTCGATTTATTCAATTGTGGCTTAATTTAATTAATTTAGTGAATTTTTATATTAAAATTTTAATAATTTTTTATGATTTTGAATATTTTTATTCTACCATGCTTCTGGATGATTGGAGTTTTTGCCAATTTGATTTTGTTTTGCAAAGTGGACATCGTGAATTTGGCGGCATTAAGGGCTGGCGCAAACCACATTTCAAATTTAAGCAAGTCCAAAATGATGAAGTAATATCTTAAAAATTTTGATCGATGATTGCGATTTAAAATTTTACCTATGTCTTTTTCCGAATCGCACCAAACACATCGCTTTCCTGATTGTGTATTCAATTGCGTGCACTTTGAGCAAGTCCAATTTTGATTTTGAATTGTAAAAGCATTTGAAGTTGAAGGAGCTGGATAAAATTGTGGCTGGAAATATTGGGCACTTCGAGGAGTCAACGAGTTGGCAACTAAGTCCAAGGCAGAATCCAATTTTTCCAGAGCAGAATTAATGGAAAAATGTGGCACTAAATTTAAAAATTATAAATATTTAAATCAACTAAACAAACATTTAATTTTCTGGAAGAAACCATTGAGGCCATTTTGGTTTGAAAGCTCATAATTGCAAACTTTACATTTAATATCCTGTATGCTATTTGCCAATGTACATTGAGGACAGTTCCAGCTATTTAGTTGTTGATTATCAAGACCCATAATTGGAAAATTCATATGGTTGGATTAAATTAATCAAGTGATATTTTTTCTTTAAAAAAAAAGAAAATATTAAATAAAATGAAAAATTATGTATAATTATTAATTATATTACTGATAAATTGATAATTAAACGAAAAACAACTATTAAAATGTAAATATAATACATAATACACCAAAGGCAATGCAATGCAACTCGGCCCGTCGCCCGTGGCGTGGATCGCATCGCAATCGCAATTCGCAAACAAGCCAAAGATGATAGATTATCTCAAATTAAAACAGAATGCCATTATATTCATTTAGCTATTATCGTCGAATTCATTATATCTTCTCCTTCCTGTTCTAGTTTCTAGAATCATTTTCTAGCATTCTTCTAATCTAATATAATATAATAAAACAATATCTAACTACATCAATCTGAATATTTTTTAGTATATTTGAATTTTTAAATTTTCCAATGCCGTCTCAAAAAGTGGCAGTAAAGAATGATGGACTGGACATAGACAGCTGACTGGAATACGAAAGAAAGGGGGGAGGGGTTTTCTATACTCACTCAAAGCCATTCTTTCTATCCAAAAATGGCTTATTCTGCTTTTTCTCCGGCCTTTTTTCAGGCAATATGTCGATTTTCCATTTCCCATAAATAAATACATATCCGCCTTCTATTTATTCCACTCGACCTCCACTTTCGGATGGACCTTCTGTTTCCCTCATTTTTCCATTCTCATCAATTATAAAATCCTTTTGCTGCTGGCGCCATTCTTCGGCCCATAAGATGGCCTTGGGATTGGGCATTTGGATTTGAAGAGGATTTTGATGGATAAACAATATTCCCCTTTCCCATTTTGGCATTTTCACCATTCAATTATTCTAATACCCAAAAATAGATTCAACGATTGTATATAAAATATGCTCTTGGCCAATTCTATCCATCCTCATCAAAATTCATTGCAAAATGGGGGAATTCCCGATGCTGGCTATGATTCATCAACAATTCCTCTTTTCCATCCAATTCCACATTTCGCCCCCAGCGTCACTCCCTCCAATCCTCCTTTCGTATAAATCGCGCCCCTCTCCATCCATTTCGCCCAATCAATTCCTCTCCCGTCCCCCATTCATTCATCAGTGTCCCCCACCCCGTTATTCCACCAAATTTCCCATTCATTTTATATTCAATTGAAAAAAAGCCCATAAAAATGCCCGGCGAATTGCATTCACCAAGCATCGAACAACTCCCAAAAATGCCATCGGGTATGCAAACGGAAGTGGCTCAAAGGGCCGGTTTAAAACACGTCGAAACGACGGAAAAGAATGTTCTGCCAACAAAGGAGGATTTGGAGGAGGAACGTAAACACGAGAATTTCAAGAAGGGAATCCAGGAATTCGGCAAAAACCATCAATTACGCCATGTAGAAGCCGAAGAAAAGTTGGGGAAATTGGAATTTTGGGAATATTTTTTATTGAAGGGTTGTGTTGCCATCATCCCAGGACATTGCCAACGAGAAGGCACCAAAAATGGCCGCTGAATTCGACAAATCTGGACTTCGGCACGTGGAGCCCGTTGTGAAGACCAGCGTGGAAGGTGAAAGAGGGCATTTTTATTGGTTTTGTTGAATACTTCTTTTCATTTCAGTGATTGAAAAAGGAGAGGAATGAATCCAGTGAAAAGTGGCAAGAATGAAAGAAGATATATGAATGACCCTTCTTCAATTAAAACCATTCCATTCATCCATAATTCATTTCCAATATTCCACCTACAGTACAGTGCTTTATCCCTTTCCATCCGAACTAATATTTAGTACATTCATTCAATGCAAATATAAATATTATTTTTCTGATTGGCTAGTCATTCCTCAAATTAATCATTTTTGAATGGAAAATGAAAATTTATCAACGGAAATGGCGAAAATATTTAAAAACTACTCACATCGGTTTAAAAAAGGAGAGGAAAGGCTAAAAAAGAACGGACAAAAAGATTGATAAGGGTGGGGGAATCGGGAATGATGATTTAGGGTGGAATTATGAATAAAATAATCACAGGGAAATGACGAGGAAATGGTGATTTACATATTTCCTTTCATTTTGAATGCTTTTCGGACCGAATAAAAATAATTTGGCTGAATTATAAGAAAATTGGCCCGAGGGTATGTGGTCAAAGAAATAATAAAAGGATAAAGTATATTACTAAAGATAAAGAGGAATATGATGGATTTAAGAAAGCTTTTAACTAAAAATCAAAATTTTGTGCCACCTTTTCTTTTTTCCTTTCTTCATTGTTCATTTAGCTGACCATTATTTGGACTTGTTCCGTTGTCAGTGCGCCCGATGATACTTGTTGAACTTGTTGCAATAATTCCGGTGATGGGGCATACGGTTGCTCATCTTCTTGGCCCATTTTTCCGCATAGCCAATATGTGAAGCATTCGCCCTTTCCCTGCAATAAATGGGCGCCCTTTCCCTGGACCCGGGCTTCACGGCCCCATCCCCATTGAACTTGCCTTGATTTCTATTTTTCCCCTTGGCGCTATTCGGAATTCGGGATAATGTTTTTGGACGGCCTCCTTATATGCTTCGCTGATTTGAATTCGTTCGGGCAATCCAGTGGATTCCATTCTGGATGCCATATTCACCTAAATTTACATTCATTACGGATGTGAATTATTTGAAAACAAACAGTGTCGCCAAAAAGACAATATCGTGGAGTGGTAAGGCCAACGACACCGGCGGCCACCGTCCCAGTGTGAAGGCCAACACGAATTCGAATCTTTTGTGGCTTCATATGTGGAATTTCATAGTTTTTCAGGAACTGAATGGATCATCAAGATTTGCCTGGAATTGGAGGCAAATTTACCGCCATAATCTCTAAAGCCACATCACTCAAATGCATTAAATGGCGGACACCAATCTGAAATTAAGATTCATTTAATGAATTGGGGGAATGGGCCAATGAACCTCTTGAGGGATGCCACTCACAACCATATATGCATCACCTGAATGGATGATATGAATATTAATGGTTTAATCCATCGGAAAGTCAAGCTAATTAGAGGCTATGCCCAAAATACTCAAAACCTTGTTTATTATTTCCCCTCTTTCCCTCAATTATTCTGACCGATGGTCTCCACTTTGTATGCTTCATGTTTGTTGATTAAATCATCGAATCCGGTGTAGACCGTGTTCAACATTGTGACCACTTCCAATGGAGTTGAGGCGGAACAAAGTGTGGTAAAGCCAACAATGTCACTGCAAATCATTCCCAATTTATAATGTGCCCTAGGGAATATTTTCTTGCCTGAACATGACGGATGCGGATTTGAATGTTTTTGGGGCCACTGATCGGCCCAATTTCAATTCATTTGCCACATAACTTGGCAAAAGTTGATTCAGCAATTTGTCTGCCCTTTTGTTCGCATCCTCCAACATCCCTGTCCTTTCTTGCACTAATTTTTCCAAATTATTCGCATATTGTTCCATCATTCGCATCATTTGGTCCACCAATGAGCCTTTGACCTTCAGATAGTTTTCCGTATTCAATCGAACTCGACGAATCGACGGACGAATTTCGGGATTGGTCGACCAACAATCCTTTGGGAATTTAGAATTGGTGTAAAGAAAAAATATTTTTGGAGACTTGGAGGAGGGCAGCAATGTCCGGATGGACTTGGGAACGATCGGCAATGGTGGGTTTAAATGTTTTGGAACCATCCTTAACATATTCGCACAGTTCTGGATGAGAATGGAGGGAAAAAGGTAAATGTTTTGTTTAAGGTAAATTGGATAGCAATTTTGATGGTCAAAAATGGATGAGGAGGGCCAGGAAGCATGCGGCTTAAAATCTAATGATCAAGAATTTGGTTTGATTGCATTGAATTTTGAATCCACCCAAAAATGGATGAAATTCAATGCAAAATATGGATTGGGTTTCCTTCCCTCACCTTCACCTGAGTATTCTTTGTCCAATTGTCCTTTCTCAAACTTACCCACAAGATCAGTGCCCTCAGGGAATGGGAGGGATCTATTCAAAAATTGGGGGATTAATCTAATTTAATCAATTGTTTAATGGCTTGCCGGAATAATATTTCGTACATAACAATGCCAAAGGCATAAATGTCTCCGGCTTGGCGTCGTGCCTGACTTTGCTTTATCCAAACTTGTTCCATTCCACGTCGCCGATTTTGTTCTCGATTCTTCAACAATTCCGGGGCACAATACAAAACGTCTTCAATTTGAATGAATTCATCTTCGTTCCCTCTTTTCCCCCAACTTGTTGTTTGGGTTGCCCCACTCTTCTCCTCCCCATCCTTCAATGTTTCCTTTGTCACGTATCCTTGCTTCTCCCAACGTTCAATGCAATTGGCAATGGCAAAATCAGTCAATTTTACCATCCAATTTCGGTCAATCAAACAGGACCATGGCGTCAATGAGCCATGGTACCCAATTTGGGACATATGCAAATATTCCAAACCCTAAAAATGAATTCAAATGAATGGAATTATTTTTGAGGGCCACTGGCCAATGTAATGTCCCGGACGAATGCAGCGTGGAATTTGCTGTCCAATGAAACACTTTCATTGTAAATTATGTCCTGGATTGTTCCACGCGAACAAAATTTCCATAAAACCAACAATTCATCCTCTTTAAATGATATGGCCAATATTATCTTCCCATTCCATTTCTCACTTTCATTGAATGCAATTCCCATAAATGGATTCAAATTGTCATGGACCATTTGCTTCATTGCCGACAATAATTGAAGGTCGATTCGCGAAAATGAGATTGGGCGCCGTTGTGGGTAAAGGTGGAATGAGGCATGGGTGTTGGTGCCAATTACGGCGTGATGCTTTGCAAAACGTGCCATATTCGACAATTTGGTTTTGGATGAACCAATTGACAACTTTTTTGAGGGGTAAAAGATGGATTAAATTGTCAATTGGCAAAAACCATTGATTTCATTTCCTCGACACTGACAATTCTCATATCATCGCGGAAAATTCGCCACGAAGTTCGAGAAAGGGCCCGATTCTCGCTGAATTGGATTTGTGAAGGAATTGATTTTGAGTACAAACAGAATTCGGAAGAAAATGAATCCGGCGCCGGCACCAAGCAATGCTACCAAAGCCAAAATGCCAATGATGATCATTAGGGTATAATCACATCGTTCATTTCGGAAACCGCAAGCCGGTTCATCAGCAGGAAGATGCCTTCGTTCATTGTGAATTGGCAAAAGAATTAATTGATTGATTTTACCCATCGGCTGAAGGCCAAAAGCCGGTCAACAAATCGGTGATTTTCAATTCAAAACATCCACTTTTGTTGATGACCCCATCGCAATTTGGAGTTGGAAATGGATTCATTTCCACCATTTTCATAACTTCATCCCGATTTGGGGCCACATAAAAGGCTGAAAAAAAGAAAGGGGTAATTGAGGGGAATTAAACTGGTCGGCACAAACCGGCATAGACGGCTGCCCTTTCCGCCAAATCGTCCATTATAACCTTAATGAATTGATTTCATTCTCAATTTCCCCTAATCATTTTGATTTTGAACCTGTCCACTGCTAACTCCTTCGGCACTGACCAAACCTGTGCCAGTGAAACATTGGGAGGGGAATTGTTCGCGTTAGAGAGGAGTACAAAAATGAAAGGAAAAAACCGGGAAATGCCATTCGACGCATTTTATTCCAAAGGAAACGGCCATCCATTGTCACATTCGTATTCCCGCCAGTTTCATTCAAAGCCATCCTTGCGGCCAATGAATAAAGTTTTAGTGCATCATAAAGGTGGATATAGCCGTAAATGTTGGCCTAACAAAATAAATAGCATTCAAAAAGGGGGAATTAGTATTATTTGACCAAATTGATGTCATCCACGGAAAGTCCATTCGATTCAATTCTTTCCTTGAAAGGTGTCAAAATTGTATTGTCAAAACCGTTGACATCATCAATCTGACAATGAATATTGTCACAATATTAATTATTGTTTAGCCCACAATGATGGAGCCAGTGAAGAATTCCTTCACATTTTGGATCATTTGCCCATCGGCACCAATCCAAGGGGAGGCATCCTTTGCCTCGGCCTGGAGCCACGGCAAAATGTAAACAAATTCGTGGGTTTTGATGCCGGCAAGGCTGACAGCCTGCATAAATTCTTTGGTCATTTCGCGGGTTGCCGTGAAAATGCAAATCACAACTTTGGGAGGAGAATAATTGGAATAATCCAAAATAACCAACTTCTCGCCGAATTGCGTAAATCCTCCAAATATCCACTGGCCTGGATTGATTTTGCATCCGCATTTTCCTCGAACATTATTTTCTTCAATCAAATTCATTAATCCATTTCAATTTATCCCTTTCATTCCCACTTTAACAACGGTAATCTTTCGGGCATGGAAAACTTCCTCAAAGGCCTGAACTCGTTCAAAGGCCATTGGCCCTGAATAATTTTAATGTACAGTAACAAAATTTAGCAATAAATTCCCTTCAATATTTTACCCGTATTTGTCACAATGGCCACCCGATTCCAATTATAATGATGAACAAGGGAATATACGGCCAATGCAAGGGAATTGGTTGTCCGAAGGGAAACACGGGCCAATGTTTTGTAGATGGATTTATCAGAGAAAATGTTGCTGAAAATGCCAAAAATGGATACAGAATTGGGCGGTAAGGAATGACCTAGCGGCCATATATCCAATGATTGGAACATTCCTATGGAAAAGGGAAGGGAAAAAGGAGTGGTTACTGTATTTGGGGAAGGAATATTTATGAATAGAACCAAAAAGCGGCCATTTTGCTGACCTAAAATGGATGGAATATTTGTACCATTTCATTTTAAACCAACCGCATCCATTTCCGCATTGCAATATGGGCCAACAAATGCTTTCACATTTTGTTGATGGTACATGTCCGCCCCAACCGCAACACCTTCAAAACTTTCGCCACATCCCATTTGTGAAATAATTCTGTTCAATTTGAGCATAATTGAATTGAATAAAATCAAATATATTCCAACTCAATGTCAAAATCCTCGTTCAACACTCCTTCCTTCCACAATTCCTTTCGGCAAACTTCCAATATTAATTCCGCTTTTGGCATCACATTTATTGCACCAATGTGGCCAATGCGCACTTTGAATCCCCTTTGCAAATGATTTGGTGGATCATCGGAAGAAATTCGATGGACTTGCTTAAAATTTGGATTGTTGAACATTTCCAATGAGCGGGTGGTCGATTGAGAGGATCCATTGGCGCCAGCTGTCGATTCATTTCCCTAAACCAAACATTTTTACATTCTATTTTTATGGCCAATTTGCCTTTCCGCCACCAATCAATTGGCCCATTCCAACGGTGACCCCTTTAGCCGAATGCCCCCCATGAGTCTGGGGAACAGGGGTCGTGGTTTTGTCCTCTTCAATTGTGCTGCCATTTTGGGCCAAAACGACATTGGCCAAAATAAAAACAATTGGTAAAATCAGTGGAAAATGCATTTTATTGCGAGTATATTGAGGAATGAAATATGAATATGAGGATGGGAAGGGAATGAGGAAGGACACAGAGAGGAATGAGCCATCCATCCCAAGTGACAACACGCCCCCTTCCCTAATCCATTTTACCGTATCAAACAAATATTAAGCTTATCCCCTTATTAAAGTGAGACATTGGGAAATATTTTTTTGGGGGATTTTGGTCCAATCATTTTAATGGATGGATGAGACAAATTGAAATGTTGAGGAGGATTGGCACAAACTGACTGCTATAAGCAGCTTTTGATTTAGCCAAAAGAAATGATGGAGGAATGAGGCAAAGTGCAAAAGTATGGGCGAATTTATTAGTTGTTATATTAGTGAAATTGAAAAGAATGAGATTGTTGGGACAAAAACAAGTATTATAATATTTCCTCAAATGATGAAGATGTATTTATTTGGCCCAAAATGGGTTTGCTTAGAATAATTCCGCCTGTTTTGTGTTTTCGCATAGAATAATTCCGCCTGTTTGCTTAGAATAATTCCGCCTGTTTTGTGTTTTCGCATAGAATAATTCCGCCTGTTTGCTTAGAATAATTCCGCCTGTTTTGTGTTTTCGCTTAGAATAATTCCGCCTGTTTTGTGTTTTCGCTTAGAATAATTCCGCCTGTTTTGTGTTTTCGCTTAGAATAATTCCGCCTGTTTTGTGTTTTCGCATAGAATAATTCCGCCTGTTTGCTTAGAATAATTCCGCCTGTTTTGTGTTTTCGCTTAGAATAATTCCGCCTGTTTTGTGTTTTCGCATAGAATAATTCCGCCTGTTTTGTGTTTTCGCTTAGAATAATTCCGCCTGTTTTGTGTTTTCGCTTAGAATAATTCCGCCTGTTTTGTGTTTTCGCTTAGAATAATTCCGCCTGTTTTGCATTTTCGCTTAGAATAATTCCGCCTGTTTTGTGTTTTCGCTTAGAATAATTCCGCCTGGTTTGTGTTTTCGCTTAGAATAACTCCGCCTGTTTTGTGTTTTCGCTTAGAATAATTCCGCCTGTTTTGTGTTTTCGCTTAGAATAATTCCGCCTGTTTTGTGTTTTCGCTTAGAATAATTCCGCCTGTTTTGTGTTTTCGCTTAGAATAATTCCGCCTGTTTTGTGTTTTCGCTTAGAATAATTCCGCCTGTTTTGTGTTTTCGCTTAGAATAATTCCGCCTGGTTTGTGTTTTTGCTTAGAATAATTCCGCCTGTTGCCCAAAGAATTACGCCTATTTTGTGTTCCAGAATGTTATGGTCAAAAAAAAGTAATTTTTGACTATATTGTTGCATTCTTTTAAAAAAGAAATAACCAATTCGGCAAGGACAAACTTCTAAAAACACTCTTTGAAATTTAAAAAATCTTTTGATAAGTTAATAAAAGTTTTGGCAATTTTATTCCACATTTTTCCATTTATCATGGATTACGTCTACAATTCATTTAATTTGATGGCATAAAAGGGGTAGGGAGCACTAAGAACCAATTTGAATTTGTCTGATTTGGAAATGGGTTTAATTATTTTGATCAAATCATCATCATTCATTTCTTGTTTTTTTATTCCCGATTCTTCGATGATGGTCGCCACAATCCACCCTGGCCCTCATCTCGTCGGTCACTCGAAATACTTTTCCATGGCCGGGTACCACAAAATCGGCCAAGCACAAAATTCGGCGTCGACTTTCCTCTTGGGCTGTTTCATTCCAGGCCAATGGACGCCACATCATTGGGAAGTTCATATCCTCGGCCTAATAAATCTCATTTTGGCCTTATCAAATTAATTTTGTACCGCCAAAAAAGTGTCCCCGGCCACAATCACCCTTCCATATCGGTCAGTATTGGAAACAACGACGCCAATGTCCTCAGGCGTGTGCCCAGGAATTCGAATTAATTCAACATTTTCCGTCAATTTATGTTTTTCATCCTTTAATAATATTTTATTATTCTATTTTTGGTGGGAATTGAATTGCCTCAAAAAGATTGCTGAAATTGAATTTTGTCCTATGATGGACAATTGTTCCCTGAAAATGGAATGCATCCTAAATGGATGGATGGAATATATTATTCTCTGATTAATATTTAACCGGAAAATCATTTGTATTCCCGGAATGGTCGGCATGCCCATGGGTGGTCACAACAAAATTAACGCCAGGTGGCGCAATATTCAATCGACCAAGTTCTATTTAATAATATATTATTTATTTATTTGAATAAAATTCACTTTCAATGAGGTCTGTCCTTCCGTTGATGTCCGTGGCCAATCCAGTGTCCACCAAAATCACCTTTCCTTGATCCCGAATTAACTGGGAAGCAAAGGGAATTGACCAATAGAATTAAAGCCAAAATAAATTCACTGACCGTAATGCTGGCCACAAATGTGTAATCCTGGTCTTTGTCCGATTGTCTGGCCAATCCCTTTGTGTGAATGTCAAATAATTCCCCAGGCACAATTAATTAAAAACTTCTCTAAGAACGCTGACATATGCCATTCCAATTTTTGTTGATTCCTTTGGAGAATATGAATTCCAATTCCCTTCCACCCCATCCACTATTTCTTTAGGCAAATTCCCTGAATTCAATGGTCGACTCGGCTGAATTAAAATTTTGCCCAGAATTTTAGGCCTAATTGTCGATTGTGAATGATGGACAATTCCTTCAATTTTTTGTGAACTTCCACTCCAGCTAACTCCTTCCAATTCCGTTGATAATATTTCCTCTCCATTCTTCCAAAAATAATCAAATTTATTCCAAATTTGAATAAAATTCTCCCACCAAATTTTCTTTGCCAAATTTCTTTCTTGTCCCAGTGGAAAGGCTAATCATCATTGCCTCATCGCCTTTCTTTGGATCCTCCTCAATTACCGTAGATTTCCCCAAAATTTTTGATGATGATGCCAAAGGCATTTTTGTCGTTGTTTTTGATTCGCTTTTTGTTGACATTTTTCCTTCATTTTTATGAATTCCTTCTTTCTTCTCTTTTTCATTTATTTTTCGTTGACTCAAAAATTTCTAATTAATTTATATTAAATGATTTAAATGAAATTAAATAGGACCTGAAGGATTTTTGCCAATTTTTCATAATCTTCTGGCCCAGGTTCCTCCTTTGTCGGCCCTTTCTTTGAAATTTTCTCATTTTCAACAAATTTCTTTCTTTCTTCAATTTTTTCATTCTTTTTGCCTTCCATCGATGGCATTATAACTTGAAACTGGAATGTGGGATTGTGCCAATCAAATTTTGACCAAAATGTCCAACCAAATTTGGTGGCGGTGTTCCAATTTCAGCCAATTCTTCTTCATCCTCTTTTTGTTCTTCATTTTCTTCATTGGAAGTCAATTCCAAATTTGGCAATGTTTTTGGGTCGCCCCCAACAAATGGAAGCCGTGAAACTGATCCTTTGCCTCGTCCGCGCGCAACAAAATCATTCAATTCGCTCAAACCAAACTTTTCAAGTAACATTTTTTCCTCTGATGAAATGGATGGCAAATTTCCCTCTGAGGATGGAATTTGAATTCATTTTATTAAATTTAAGTCAACCATTCATTGGTCGAAATTGTGCCGAAATTTGAGCAAAAAATAAAATCAAAATTGTGAACAAAGATCGATGAACCCATCCAAAATAGATTATTATTGAGGGCATTTGGGGTGGAAATTTGCAGAATTTGTGGATTCGGGGAAAGGAGGGAATTTGGGGGAAATGCTAATAATAATTATTATATTCGAGTGAATCGCAAGGATGAATTTAATGCGCAAGAGGAAAATTCGATGAATTCAAAATGGATGGTTCACTTCAAGAAGAAATTGAATTGATCAATTTTATTCAATTAAATTATTAAATATTGTTTAAAATGAATTATTTTGGAGCAAATTGAAATGAAAGAATTGTTGGAGGATCATAAAAGACACATAAATGCACAAATGTACAAATATAATAATATAAAATATTATTGCATTTTAATTTGATTTTAATTAATTCGATTTCTTCCTTATTCGATCGCTTCTGCCACTTTAAATTCTGACCGGCCTCCTTTGTTGTTGCCTTCTCCTCAACAAAAGTAGGTCCACTTTTTCCGTGGCCAAAAGAGGAAGTGCCAAATCTGAAAATACACCCAATTCAAAAAAAATAATAATAAAAATGACCGCAAGTGAGGAATTGAATTGATCGGCCGTTTATCTGCAGAATTCGATCGCCCGGCCTAATTCGTCCGCTCATCTCCGCTGGCCCATCTCGAATGACCGATCGAATGTAAATGCCAGGTTGGGCTTGACCATCCATTTCATTCTTTTCTTCCGTTTCTCCTCCATCACAAACGGAAAAGCCAAAACTCTTTGTGAGAGGGCATCGACTCAATTGAACGCTGAACACTTCGCTGAGCTCGTCGAATTTGTCTTCATCGTTGCCACCATCTTCTACTGTACCATTTTCAATGGGCGATGTGATGAATGGAATTGAGGAAGTGCTGGCAGAGGAGGAGGGGGCAAATGTTGAAGAAATTGAAGGGAATGGAATTGGCGCTGATGGAGCCCTGGGCGATGGCATTGGAGGTGGCAATTCGGCACTATTTGATTGATGCGGTAATCCACCATTCCTTTTCGATGTTGCTGATTGTATTTCGGCATTTTGTGCCAATTCTGATTGATGCTTTTTGGCAACTTGATTTGGCGACATTGGCGGCCTTTTCATTAAAGTTGGACGATTTTGAGGAGAATTTGTGGAGGAGGCAGGAATAAAACGTTTGGAAAGGACACCGGAATCGGAAGAAGGCAACAATCTGGGTTAAAATAATTAGGTAAATGAATGTTTTGCCAATTATTTACCTGTTTCTTCCTCCCATTGTTGGCCCCCCATAATTTGAGGCTTGTCCCGTCAAAATGCATTCTTCCAATTTTTTCAACATTTCCTCCTCCCCAACTGTCTCCAATGCCTCCAAAATTTGCATCCATTCCTCCTTTTCGGCCACCTTGGCACCATTCGTCGATGCCCCAGTGGATGATTGTGGTGAATTTGAGGAACAAGATGCGCCACTGCTGCTGCCCAATTGGCAACCACAACATTTGCCGTCCTTCTCATCATTTTGATGATTATTTTGATGGCCATTCCCTCCTCCTCCTTGACTTTCTGTGGCCGCCGCCGAACTCATTCCCGAATCCCATCCTCCACTGTACGGATCCGATGAGCCACCGGAAATTAAATCTGATAAATGGCATAATAATAATATCTCATTAATTATAATTCACCTTGTTGGAAATTATTTGAAATTGAAGGCCGAAATTGAACGGACCTCAAAGTGCCATTTTGCCTAATATTTTGTTGGTTTCCATTCGCCGAGGGCGGTGAATCCTCCAATGAATCCATGGCACTGTCCAAACTTTTCAATGGAGTGCCAACAATTTTATTGGCTATTTCTTCTGGACCAATTGCATTTGCCGATGAAGGATTATTTTCATCCGAACAAATTCCCATTGGGAGGCCATTCGACGAAGTTGGATTTGGCCAATCTGCAAAATGAATGTGACCCTCAAAAAATTCCCAAAGCGGTGAATTTCTCACGAAAATGGCCTTCGTCAATTCTTCGTCCATTTTGAATTATTTGTCGGCATAATTTTATAGAAACTGGATCCGGACATTGTTGAAGCATAATTGTCACTTGGCCAACCTTCTTCCCCTCCAAACTTTCTCCATTCACTGCCAAAATTCGATCGCCAACATGCAAAGCGCCGGTCCTATTAATAAGGGAAATTATTCGAAATACTAAATTTGACAAAAAAACCTTTCAGCCAATCCTCCGGGGGCCAATTGGGAAATGACAATTGGGTCCAAAATGCCACCGGCGGATGCAATTGTTATGCCCAATGGCCTCCCTTTCCTCGCCAATTCAATTGAATAAATCACAGAGGATTGGGCGGCGGCAGAATCCATTAAATCCTTCAAAAAAATGGTAAAAAGAAAGGAGGAAATTGGCCAAACTTGTTCTTGTCCTCCTCCCTTCGCAATGCACAATTTCACAATTTGTGCCGACCTTTGGAGAAGGCGCATTGCCTCCTCAACGGTGCAGGCATCCAATGGGATATCATCGATGGAATGGACACGGTCACCAACTTGGATTGAACCACATCTAAACGAATATTGGCACATTTTATTGGGGGAAATGGCCGACCAACCGATGGGCCACACTTCCCGTCCGAATGTGCGAAATAATCAATGGTTCGCCCTTTTGTTGAATTCCATTATTTCCATTTTTTCGTTCACTTCGGCAAACAATCCCAAGGCAATTTCCCCTTTTGGCCAGCCGAACAATGAAAAGACTGCCAGGGCCTGGGGGCAAAACAGGCTAAAATGATTGGAATTGAAATGGATTGGGGGGACATTTTTTGCCTCAATCAAATTGAATTCAACAAGAAGTGTGACGGATCGGGTGCCCGAAAGGGAAATGGCACGCAACAAATGGATGGCCTCCTCCAATGTGCCCTCTGCCGTATGCCAATCATTTATGCAAAGAATTCGGTCGCCAACTTGCAAAACACCGCATCTTCAAAAATATAATAAATTCAAGTTATTGCCATTTTGGCCAACTTGTCCGCCGGCGATCCCCTCTCAATTTGGGCGACCACCAATGATTGGCCAATTGTTGCCCCATCCCCATCATCTTCTCCTCCTTTCTGCTTTCCCAACAAAATCCCAAAATTTGGCCAATTTTGGGCCGCCTCCTGCGCCAATCCCAATTCCATATTCTCCACGTGACTGACCGAGCCAAGGAGGCCAGGGCCGGTGGAAAGGCGAGCAGAAATTGAGCCTATGATTGGGAAATGGTCAATTAGTAAGTAAAACAGGGAGGAGGGGAATATGTTGTCCCTCTTTTTTTGATGGGCCAAATGTGCATTTCCACCATTCTTTCCAGATGGCCTATTCCCACCAATTAGTACATTCATTCCAGCCAAATATTTTAATATAACTCACTGACTGTGCCGATGCCAAGAAGGCCGGTATAATGGAAACAAAGATGGAACATTTTGAGAAGGGATTATTATTATATTGACGGGGAATTAGTTGGTTTTGCTTTTGAAGGGAAACTGCAATTGGCCAAAAGCAAGGGGGAAAATAAGCGATTATGGCGGAGGAGATTGATTGACCAATGGGTGGGGGGGGGGGGGGGGACAAAGGGAAAGAAGGGGGGAAATGGCCATTTGGAAAGGGATGACCCCTCGGGGGTGAGGAAAGAACAGCTGGGAAGGAGGGAGGAATTGGAGGAATGTTTGAGGATTCCCAACAAATTGAATGAATGGCAATTTGACACCTTTTTTGATCATAAATGAATGAACATATTCAACACATTTTCCCATTCATTTATTCCCAAAATATTGGCGCAATTCAATTGAGTCATTTTCCGGCCGGAATGTCCATTTGGACTATTCTTCCTTCATTTCTCGACGACCCACCCAAATCATCAATCAAATCCGCCAAAAGCAACAGACCAGCTGGAAGAAGGAAATTGACAAGAAGAAGGGGATATTTTGAGGGCCAATGGAAGGAATAGGAAAATGACCGGCGGAGGAAAGGATTTGGAAGAATTGAATGAATGAATTGAGATTTGGGGGGATTATACCCCCATTTTGGATTCCCCCTTTTTAATCCCCTTTTGGTTTCACCTCCTTTTCGTCCCGGCGATGCGGATCGATGTTTTGGCCAAATTTCGGAATATTTTTGCTTTGATATTCCTCCATTCTTTCCATCCTCCTTTTGCTCCATTTGCACATTTGCCTCGAAGGCGGATCCGGCCCTTGGCCTTATTCCATTTCGTTGTTGTTGCCTTTGAAGGATCAATCTGTGCCACAATTCAACATTTCCCATTTCATTCTTCTTTTCCCACCTTTCTCGATTTGCCCTCCTCAATGGGTCTTCTTCATGCCTTTTCCTGCCTTCCCCCTTTGTCGGCACCAATTCCAGCCGCAATGTGCCGTTTTGACTTCTCAATAATTGATACACTTCCGCCAATCCCCCAACCAATTCCAGGCTAATTCCGTCAATTGCCAACAATTCGTCGCCGGGTTGAACTGCGCCGCAGCTGAAATTAAATTTTTGGAGAAAACAAAACAAATCAAAGGCGCAATCAAATTGGAAGGTTGGATGTGGGGATTGTCAAGCCCCTCAAAAGCAATCAACTTTTTATGTGCTCCAATGCCCTCCCCACCAATTTGGGAGCACCCAAATTTGACCTTGGCATCGGAAAAGGCGGAAAACATTGGATGGGGACCAACAAAATTAGGCGTGGGAACAATTTCAAAAAGCCACCTAATTTGAATTTAATGAACGAACCGATCGGCCATGGATGCGGCAACCAATCCACGAACAATTATCGCCCTCCTTTTTGGTCCTCCATTGGTTGGTCGAATTTGGCGAATGGCCAATTCAATGCCAAAATCAATGCCTGCCACTTTTTCGATTTCCAACAAAAGTGGGCCAGGCAATCGTCGAAATGAACCCAAATTGGCGACATCATATTCAATGGTCAAAAGGAGGCGGGAAGAAAATGATGAAGAACGAATCAAATTGAGGGCATTGGCCAAGGTAGAATCCACAAGGGAAACCTTCAAATGAATAGAATTGTACACACATTATCAACCTTTTATATTACTATAAATGGAGAATCTTTCTCAAACAGAGCATCTTTCCCAAAACGAGTAAACTTATTAATAGCAAAAATATGTGGCAATCTCAATTATGTCTAAAATTAATAGTTCTCAAAGATAAAAATATGATTTTATAAGTTTTTATTCATTTATAATTCTACAAGAATTGTAAAATAAGCGAAAACACAAAACAGGTGGAATTATTCTAAGCTAAAACACAAAACAGGCGGAATTATTCTAAGCTAAAACACAAAACAGGCGGAATTATTCTAAGCTAAAACACAAAACAGGCGGAATTATTCTAAGCGAAAACACAAAACAGGCGGAATTATTCTAAGCGAAAACACAAAACAGGCGGAATTATTCTAAGCGAAAACACAAAACAGGCGGAATTATTCTAAGCTAAAACACAAAACAGGCGGAATTATTCTAAGCTAAAACACAAAACAGGCGGAATTATTCTAAGCGAAAACACAAAACTGGTGGAATTATTCTAAGCTAAAACACAAAACAGGCGGAATTATTCTAAGCGAAAACACAAAACTGGTGGAATTATTCTAAGCTAAAACACAAAACAGGCGGAATTATTCTAAGCTAAAACACAAATAGGCGAATTTAGTGCAAAAACACAAAACATTTTCTGGAAAGAGCCAATAATTTACTTCACTATTAATTGCAAAAAATTGAACGATGTAAATAAATATTTTAAGGATGAAGGCCTAGATGACATGTTGGTGCTAATTTTAGAACGAATGATTTGCAAAGATGTACTGTAGATTACAAAAATTTCTCCCCTTGGTGCCCCATTTGGGAAAGATGCTCATCCACCAAATAAATAGGTACCTATACAGTTTCACAAGTGAAATGATGCATAAAGGTAAAAAGGAGTAGCCTCAAAGGCATATCCCAAAATATAATTTTGACTCACCCCATTCACTGCCACCACTCGATCGCCCAATCGCAGCCTTCCTTCCCTGTGTGCCGCTCCACCCACGCGAATAGCCGTCACCGTCAATGGCCGACTCTTTTGCGCATCTGGCCCATATGCCCCTCCTCTTAAAGTCATCCCGAACATTGTGGAACCTTCGCCCTCTTCTTCCTCCTCCCTCAGCTCAATTTCTGTCGTTTTTTGTTCAATTCCTCGTCCATTTGCTTGTGCCCCCATTTCTGGCCCATTTAAATTGTAGCCCAACTCCAATTCCACAAAATCTTCGCCCGAATTCCTCAACAAGGAAAGCACTTGTGAATGGGTCAATTCGGAATTGACTCGAACGCCATTGACAGCCAAAAGCCGATCCCCAACCTTTTTTTACAAATTAATGATAAATTGAGGGGAAATTGATCACCTGAATTTGATCGCATCTTTGGGCAATGAATCCCGGGCGAAGATACGAAATTGTGGGTGCCATTGATTTGTCGCTGCCACCTGCAAATAATCCATAATACCCATTTTGAGGGTCCAAATCCCTGGCCAACCCGCAATTCCCAGTCCCAATTGTTGGCCTGGTTTTTTGGCCAATTTCACTTGAATTCTTCCTAATAATTCCGGCATTTGATGGCATTTTGTGGAGGAAGTGGAGGCAATTGTGCCACATGTGCAACATTCAATTTGGGCTGGCACAAATCCATCCATTTGATGAACTGAATTTCAATTGAAAATTTTAATGAATTAATTTGTATAATCCCTTCCCAATTTTTGCAATTTTAATTTTTATTTACATTTTTTTGGTCCATTCATTATTTCCTCCTCCAATTTCCTTCTTCTCCTTTTCTTCATTTTGCCCACTCCAAGCACATTCACCCGCCCAACAAATGTTCCATCCTTCTCCCCAAAATCATTATTAAAATTGAATGGAAAATCCAAAAATCGATAATATTCGGCCGGAGTGCGCAATGGAATGCCAAAATAGTGGAATCGATCATTTGGGGTTGGCCCAATTTGGTCGGCCAAATTTGTGGCATTTTCCAAAGGGGATGAAGGTGTTTCTGTGACCGTATCCGGAATTCTTTTCCTTTTTTTGCGCCTCCTCAATGCCCAACAACCGAATGCACCGCCACTGCCTTTTCCCTTTGAAGTGGACGGTGCCAAAGGGGAATTTGGCATTATTTTTTGGGGAAATGAAGCATTCTGCTGGAATTATGGCCAATATATTTATTTGTGAAAGAGGAAATGAGGGCAATGGACGGTCAAAAAAGGTAGGGGGGTATTCACCCAAATTGCGCGATCCCATTTCCTCCAAATTTTTATTCATTTTCATTTCCTCTTCTTTCGAAGGAGGCGGATTAATTAAATGGAAGGGAAGGGAAAGGGGGAAATGGATCGGCGGAAAATGAATAAAAATGGCGAAAAAGAATGGAGAAAATCCACAAAACATTCCACCATCCATTTTTCCAATTCTTCGATTCAAATCGAGATTGGAAGAAAATGGGAAGGGGGCAAATTTAATGGAAGTGGGAAATTAAGGGACGGGGGAGCATTTTTTGTTTATTGGCCGAGAATGGCAATGCAAAATGGAAATGGAAGGGGGGAGGGGACAAATCATCGACGGAGGCAAATGGCAGTCACATAAATCCCCCCTTTGAAGGCGAATCGGGAATGCCCTTTTCTTCGGTTGCTTTTGCCCTTTTGGCCGATTTACTTAAAGTCAGTCTCGATGGGTGCAAAGGACACAATCAAAGCCATTCAATTCATTCATTCATTCAATCCCTTTGAATGGGTCAAACAAACCACCTGATCCATCCACCCCCCCCCCCCCCACCCAAAACATTGATTTCATTTCGATTTGCTGCTTTTCCTTTTGGATGGAAAGTGACAAATTAATTGCCTTTGAATTCATCGAAGGGTGAGGAAAATTTAATTCTTTTGGCCCATCTTCAATTCGGGTCGATTTTATTCCAAAAACAATTCGATTATTCCTCTTTAATTTTTGATAAGCGGAAATTGTTGGGACCCAAATTTGGGAGTGGTGTCCACTTTTTTTGCCATTTTAATAGAAAAAGGAGGAAAACAACAATGTTTTGTGAATGAACAAACAAACAAATCAGAATGGAATGGAATGAGGAGGATTGGGCCAATGAATGTTTGGGCAAAGGATTTTAATGGAAGAGCAGAGATTAGTCACTTTTGGCTTTGGGTGGAATGGACAAAGAAGACAATATTGTGAAGGCAAAAGCAAAGGAAACAAACCCCCCCCCCCCCCCCCCTCCCTCATGCAAATTGGATAGTCCAACCAGCCAGCCACCTTTCTCCCTTCGATGTTTGCGTTCCTTTGGGCGTGTACGGATGGACATTGGGGTGAAGGGGAAATGCGCAAAAATACGGAGGAAAAAGTTGGAAATATGTGGGGAAAAGGATTCGGAAAAAAGGCAAATGAAAAACCAAATTTGATCCTTGCCCTCTATGCCCTTTGCTGGATTGGGGGACGAATTTTATGGGATTCGGAGGGGAGGAATGGCCTTTTTATGCTTTTTGATGGTTGGGGGAAGGCCAACCAACCAAATATTTGGATGAAATCTTCGTTGGGGGAGGAAAGGTGTGAATGAAAGAAATAAAAGGGAATGAAAGGAAAAGCCAAATTGAGGTCAACTCAAAATGAATGGAATGAAAGGAACGGGTCAAAGCCGATTCATTTGTGAAGGAGGAGTTGGCCATTCCACCACCCCATTTGAACCATTTGCCAAAATTTCCATCCATCAAAAGGAGGGGAAAGAAAGGAAGGAAACTTTTTGGAAGGCAAAATGACCAAAGACAATTGGAGGGAAAATGGGCCAAATTGATGGGCGAATTGGAGAAGGGGAAAGGAATTTGGGATCCGGGCAAAAAGTCCAAGTCAAGTGGAGGAGAAGCCCTTCGAGAGGACACAAAATTGCGCAAAATGAGGGAATTGTGGGGGCACTTAAAATGAAGTAATCAGCAAAAGTAAAGCATTTTGGGAATTGGCCAACAAAACAATGGGCCAAAATGGTTTTGAGGGTTTTGTGAGGGGAAAATGGGCCAATTTAGTGGTGGTGGAATCATTGGAAAATGGTTGGTCAACAAAAAATGTAGGATTTAAAGAAAATCTGCAGGAAGGAATAAATGGGAGGGGGAGGACTTTAGTAGAGGATTGGATTGGCAATGTGGAATGGAAAGTGGCGGGGGAAGAGGGGATGGATGACCGTCGAAGGCAACAAATTGGCCATTTTAAAGGGGGCAAAAGTGGATGAAATGGGCCAATGAAAGGAAAGGAAGGATCGCGTGCTTTGGATTGAATGGGAAATGGAGCAAAGGAAAGTGGCAGATTTTTTGGTGGCCAAAATGTTTAAAAGGGATTTAAAAGAATAAAAGAGAATTGCGCAAATCATTTTGGGAGGGGACCAAAATTATTATATATGAAGGCTTTTTGATGGAGGAAGGGGGGGGGGCGCCCTTTTGGTTTGGATTTGAATGAGGATGGCTAATCCCCAATTCCCCCCCTCTCCCTTCCTCCCTTTTTGCTGCCAGCCGCCATCCAAAAGAAGGAAACAAATTGGATTTGGGAAATGGCGCCCCTCTTCTTTTGGTCAATTCCTCTCTCTAAATGTTAGCCCCCCCCCCCCCCCCCCCCCACATCGACTTTTGTGGTCAGCGGTCATTTTGCTGGCTGATGGCCATCTCCCATTTGGATTGGCCCCCGCAGGGAGAAGAATGGTTGGTGGGAAAGTGATTAATTGGATTTGAAGGAGGATTTATTGGTGAAGGATAACCCCTTAGTCAGGCTGCTGATTGGGGTCCTTTTCCAAGGAAGGGGGATTTGCATATGGGATAGAAGAGGCACATTGGAAACAATGTTGGAGGGGAGAAAGGGAGGGGATGGCCATCTTGCAATATGGCAATTTGGAGAAGGACAATGGATGAATGGGAGGATGGGAATGGGAGGATAAAGCTCGTAAATTGTGCAATTTTGGGTTGATGAACGAGTGGGAATGGGGGAAGTGGATTTGGGTGAGCACTTTTGATGGGGGACACTTTAAAGGGACATAAAGGGTCAAGGAGGGAATGGCCAATGGATGTTTGTTGTTTTTTGGGTGGAAGGAAGGAAGAGTGACGCCGAATGACCAAAAAAGGGAAGAAGAAGGAGGAATGGCCATTGGGAAGGAGGAAGGACATTCTGGCGAACATCTGTCATTTTGGGCCTCCGGGAAAGGAAAGGTGCGAATGGAGGCCAAACAATGGAATGGGGCGAGTTAATTTGAATGAATTTGGATGGAGGGAAATGCGCATGAATGAATGAGAAAGGAAGGAAGGAAAGAAGATTTGAAACTGATATGGAATATGGGAAGGGGGGTGGAATGCCCCAAGGGAAAAAACGATTTGGTAAATTTTGAAGGAAAATTGAGGGATTTGATGGGGCGGAAAAAGGGAATATGGGATTGGGAATTTGACCGTAAATGGCGCAATAAATCCGAGGACAACGAGAAAAGGACGACAATGTGTGGCGGCCGACGGCCATAAACCCCCACCAAAAGCCCTGATCCCAGAGAAAATTGTCGACTTGGTGAAGGGGAAAAGGGGAAGGGGGCAATTTACATGCAAAAAAGAGAGGGAATGGACAATATTTTTGGGCAAATTGGTTTAAGGCTTTGGCCGCAACCAATTTGAATGAAAATATCGGCAAAAGGACGATTGGTGCCCTTTCAAATGACCAAAAAAAGCGGAGTCAGCCTCAACCTCAATTCGCGCCCTCTCGCGGCCGTTTTGGTCATTCTCACGCCCTTTATTTATATCCACCAAAAGCCAACAAAAGAGCACATTTTTGTGGGGCATTCATTGTTTGTTCGATTTCATTGTGAGGCCAAAATTGGCACCTTCCATCCTCAATTCCCATTCACATTCAGTCAAGGTTAAAATATTGACAAATTGGCATTTTTTTGGTGGATTTGGTTGGCCCAAAATATTTGTTTTCTTTTGCCCCTCACCTTCTTCTGCTGGATTGTCGCTTTCTTCTATTTTACCGCATTCTTTCATTTCCTCATTTTGATCATCCATTTTGCCAATCTCTGCTGAAAACTTAAATAAATAAATAAAATGTTTTTTGTTGGGTAAAATGGAAAAAATAGGAGAATGAAACACAAAAATTGGCCAAAATGGAAAGGAGGGAAGGAGCCAAGACTGATGGTGGTGCCCTGGCATTTTCCCCTCCAACACCCTTTTGGAAGTCCAAATTGCCCTCAAATGGCCTCCACCCTCCCCCCCCCCCCCCACATTCTACGCAATTTCCCCATTTTGGCCAAAAGAATTGAGGGAATTATTAAAAGGCATTGGGTGAGGGAGGGAAGGAAATGCGGCCAATTGGCCTCATTTTTGCATTGCCAAAAGAAATTTGGACGGGACGAATGAAGATCGAATCGAATTTTACCAAGGAAAAATACCACAACAGAGGATGGAAGGACCAAATCGAATTTGTGGCCGGCGAACCTTCAAAGTGGCCAACTGAATTTAATTTTAGTGCAATTGAACTCTTCCTATTGGTATCTAATTTTGTGGAATATTTTTAAATGGAAAAAAATAATTAATGAAAATAAATATATTTTTTTTTGTTTTTTCCAGTTGCCCAAAAGAAGAAGAAGACAAAGACCGGTTATTTTCGTTCGGCTTAACCCTTTCTTTTCATTCATTTTTCGTCCTTCAATTTTGCATTGATTGGATGCGCAATCTTCTCCCCCCTTCCCCCTCACAAAATGTACTATAACCCCAAAAAAAGTCAAATCAGTTTTGTTATTTTGTTGACCTCCTTTTCCTCCTTCCCATTCCCATGCCATATTTTCAATTCCAAAAAGGAAGTAAATAATTATAATTACTAATTTATGTTCATGTCAGCAGATGTCAGCCTCAATCTAGGTTGAATCATTTTGAGTAAGGAAGAAGTCCATGGTCCATAAACCGCGTTTTTTGTTCATTTTTGGCAATTAAACCATTTTATTCCCCTCCTCCATTTAACTACCTTTCTTTCCTCCTCCATTTCATGGCCTTTTGGCCCTTTTTTTCTTGATTTTAATTCGATTCCAATTCAAGATGCGCAGCGGGAAACCCCCCAAATTCTCCCCTTCTAAATTGGGCCTTGAGGTGGAATCAATTTTGTGTTTTTTTTTCAGCCGATCCCTCCTCCTTTGGACCGGTTCTATTTTGCCCATTTTCTCATTTCGGTCGTCGAATCATTCTCAAAAAATCAAAATTTATTCTTCTAATTCCCATTTCCGCCGATGTTCAAATTGCTATATCAGACGGATTGCTTTAATATTAGTAAAGCTTGGTCCGATCAAAATGAAATTGTGAGTCCCTCCTAATATTAATATGCCAATGTGTTAATCCCCATTCTCCCAAAAAAGGCTGAAAGGGACAAAATGTTCCGCATTTTTCATGGTTGGTTGAATTTGCCGCCGGCATTGTTGGCACTTCCTTTGACCATTTTGTTCATTGCCGCCTCCATCCGTGCAATTCGTTCCCATCGTGTCAGTCGCAAATTCAATGCCCTTCTGATCAACCGGGCTCTCGGCGATTTGTCGGCCATTGCCGCCTCCTTGATTATAACCATTTACGTATTTTGGGTGGACCACGTCGATTCCCATTGGATTCAATTTTTGAATACTTTCTTCCAAGCCTGCTTTTGGTCAGGACTGGTCACCTACACTTCAATTGGCTTCCTTAAGCTCTATGGAATTGCGAATCCATTGAAATATAAGGAAAAAATGACAATGAATAAATGTTTATTGCTCATTAAATTGAGGTTGGCCGATGGCATTGTCCCCCCTTTCCCCCCAAATACATTTATTCCCAATTCAGTTGGCTTGTTTTCCTCCTCATTATGCTGGTCACAATGGGTGCCACTTTTGTCGTCAAAATTGAAGTATTGGCCAATTGGACTGGCTGCAAGGTTTGCCAAAATGCCATTAAAAGTACATTTGATGAATTTAGGCAGAAAGTTGTCTGAGTTGGATGTACAAAATTCGGAATATATTCACCCTCCTCCTTTATGCCGCCACCATTCTCTTTTTCATCATTTCCGGTTCCCACCCAATCCCCCATTTAAATCTATTCCCTCACATCAATGTAGTTTTGCTGATCAAAAAGGCCAAAAAGCGTGCCAAATCCCTTTTTGGGGGCAAAGGTGGCAGTCAGCAGCGAAGTGTTCGAAAAAGATTCAAATTCCCACTGATAAAGGTATCGCCAAACAATCATTTATCCCCACAAATATCCCCAAAACCCAATTCAGTTGACCATCGGTGTTTCCACTTTTGCCATTTTCCACCTCCCATATGCCATTTTTATGTCCGTTTTGATGATTTCCAATGGTTGCTATTTCCTCCTCCATTACAACACAATGCAATCCCTTCTTGGCATCATTCGCCTTTTTGTCCTCCTTCGAATCATTTTGGACAATATTCTTGGATTTGCCATGGATGAGGAAGTCCGCTCATTACCATATCTCCTTCCCCATTTATTTATGTTCATTTCCAGATTCGTCGCCAACTTTTCGCCCTTCTTTCTCCAATTCATCGTGTCAAAATTGGCGAATCAAGTGGTCAATCTGCTTCGAGGTCAAGTCAAAGGGCTGCCATGAAATTGTCGACTACAACAAATTCGGTGGTCATTTCCTCCGAATCATCTCCAGAAGAAAGCTATGAAAAAGTGATTGAAGAAGCGGGAACAGAAAAGAGAAGGGCAAATGGACAAAAGAGGACAGAATCGGCAAAAATGTCACCAAAAACGAGTGGTCAAAGGAAAATTCAGCCAAAAAGATTCTCTGATCGAACGGAATACAACAATAAAAGGGTCAAATTCTAAAAAGAAAGGAGACAAAATAGTTTAAAAAAAGACATTTTGATTCGATCTCGAATGAAAAAAAATGAATTTGATTTATACATTTTGTATGTATATTTTAATAATAAATTATATTTTCAATTCTCCATTCAAGTATCCACATAAGAGAGAGTCGTTTTATTTCCCAAATTCTACATAAACTGAAAAAGAACCATTCAAAATACCTTAGGTTGTTATTTTGGTCATAATTCAATAAAGAATCGACCAATTCAGGAAGGCTATATGTCATTCGAGAGCCCTAAAAGTCCTCTAAAAAGTGGCATAATTTTTGAAATTTAAAACAATTTGAAAAGGAGGCTTTTCGTTTCTTGAAAAAAAATGGGTTTATTGCACTCAAAGACAAGTAACTTTTTTATAAACTAGATTTATTAATTTTATAAAAAATCAAATTGTAGAAGAAACTTTGCGCTTTCCATTGATAAAGCATTTTTATGGATAATACTACTTGTGTGGTGGGATATGGACAAAAGAATGGCCCAGCCTGAAATACGATTTTTCCTACTGTAAGCAATATTAATTCAAATTCTTGGCCAAATATCACAAAAAAATGACAAAATATCCCAAAAAACGAATCACATTTTTTTTTGATAAAATGGAAAATCGTTCGTTTTTCCGTTTCGTTTCCTTTTTATTTTAGTTTAAGAAGAACAGTTTCAGAGCTAGTTTTTTCAATAAAAATGGCATCATCATCTGGGCTGCGTGCCATCATTTGTCCTTCCATTTTAAATGCCAATCTTGCTGATTTAGGAAATGAAGTAATATAAATTTATATTTTTAATTAATTTTAAATAATTTAAGTGCCAAAAATTGCTCAATTTCGGTGCCGATTATTTGCATTTGGATGTAATGGATGGCCATTTTGTTCCAAACCTCACATTTGGGCATCCCTTGATTGAATGCCTCAGAAAACAATTAGGAAAGGATCCGGTTAATAAATCCTAATTTAAATTTAATTTTCATTGTTTTTGCAGTTCTTTGACGTTCATTTGATGGTCTCCGATCCAGAACAATGGCTTGATCCAATGCATAAAGCCGGAATAAATCAATTCACTTTTCATTTGGAGGCTGTTAATGCGAATGGCGGAGAAAAAGCCATCGAATCGTTGATCGACAAAATAAAGGAAAAAGGGATTCGATGCGGTTTGGCAATAAAACCAAAAACAACTGTTGAAGAAATCCTCAAATTTACTGCAAAAATTGACACAGCATTGGGTGGGATAATTAATTTAAAAACTAATTTAAATAATTTATTTTAGTAATGACAGTTGAACCTGGCTTTGGGGGGCAAAAATTCATGGCCGACCAAATGGAGAAAGTGAAGCGAATTCGAAAGGCAAATCCATCATTGGATATTCAAGTGGATGGCGGAGTTGGGCTGGAAAATATTGAACAATGCGCACAATCAGGTTTTTCCAATATTAATTAAATTTTGATTAATTTGGAATTTTAAGGAGCAAATTTGATTGTATCTGGGACCGGAATAATTCAATCGGCCAATCCAGCTGAAACAATGAAGAGAATGAGAAAATGCGTGGAAAATGCATTAAATAATTGATCGAATCAATTCAGCAGATTATATTATTTTGCTCAATAATTTATTACACGAATAGTCAACAAATTGATAAATAAATAAATTTTTACTTTTGATTTTATTTGATTCTATTTTATAATTGTTTTAAAATTGCAAATTATTATTTTTATTAATATTTTCCATTTTTAATTAATTTTTAAGGTTTATTTTTTTATGTTTGAATGTATTTTATTTGTTTTTGCCGGTGCCATAATTATTCCATTTTGTTATGTTTTCTTAATCAACACATTTTATGATCATCAAAAATCCCGTGACCATCTTCCGAATGTTCGACGACGATTCATATCAGCAACTTTGGTCACTTTATTTGCAATCTCGACTACATTTTTTCTACTTAAATTTGTAAATATAATTTAAATTAATTTTAAAATAATTAATATTTTCAGTTTCATCCTTCCCAAAATCCATTCAAACAAATGGGCTTTTTCTATGCAAATTTTTCTAGTCTAATTTCTGCAATTGTTTTTCCAACATTTCTTACTTCCATTTTTTATACGGGAACTTTGGCCACTTTGGCAATGGAAGGAACAATTTCGAGGAATTTATGTAAAATTTTAATATAATTACTTAATTTAATAAATTTATTTAGCATTAAATTCAATAAAAGAGGCCTTCACGGATATTCTTTGGATTAGGCAGGCAATTATGGTAATAAATATTAATTTAAAAAATAAATAAAAATAAATTCAGGCACCATTAACCGAGGAATTATGTTTTCGTTCATGTTCCGCACCTTTGCTCAAACATTGTTTTGGCCAATTTGCGGCAACATTCATTGCCCCAATTGTAATTTAGTTAATTTATATTTTTAATAATTTTGAATTAATTTAGAGTTTCTCATTTTCCCATATTCATCATATTTTGGAGGATTTGCGCGAAGGAAAAACATTCAGCCAGGCTTTATCCAAACGAAGTATTCAATTATTTTATTTTTTAATTTATTTTTCCAATTTTTAGCTTTACAAATGCTTTACACTTTCCTCTTTGGAATTTATGCCACCCACATTTTCTTCCAAACAGGTAATCCCCCCCCCCCCCTTCCTAATAATTTCCCTCATATTTCAATTTCATTTTAGGAAATATTGTTGGCCCAATTCTCTGCCATTCTCTCTGCAATTTGCTCGGAATTCCTTCCATTGGCGAATTTCCTTTAAATTTACCCGAATCTCGTGGACTTCATTTTCTCATTTTGACATTACATTTTGGCGGGTTCATTGGCTGGTTATTCCTTTTCCAATTTCTTCTTTGTTCCCAATTATATCAATGATAATTATGAATTTAATATTGTTGATCAATCATTGTTAATTTTACATTTATGATGAATAAATGGAATTTTTATATTTTCTCCAACAATTCAATCATCTACAATAAAAATAGTCCTTTTATTTTTAATTCACATTCTATTTGGAAAAATATTAAAAATGAACTTTTCAAAAACTAGTTGTAGAATAATAATTTTTGATTAAATATTATTAATTATAAGCTAAAATATAACAAAAATTCTGAATTGTAATTATGTTTTTGCCCCATTCTGAATTGTAATTGTGTTTTTGCCCCATTCCGAATTGTAATTGTGTTTTTGCCCCATTCTGAATTGTAATTGTGTTTTGCCCCATTCTGAATTGTAATTGTGTTTTTGCCCCATTCTGAATTGTAATTGTGTTTTTGCCCCATTCTGAATTGTAATTGTGTTTTGCCCCATTCTGAATTGTAATTGTGTTTTGCCCCATTCTGAATTGTAATTGTGTTTTGCCCCATTCTGAATTGTAATTGTGTTTTTGCCCCATTCTGAATTGTAATTGTGTTTTTGCCCCATTCTGAATTGTAATTGTGTTTTGCCCCATTCTGAATTGTAATTGTGTTTTGCCCCATTCTGAATTGTAATTGTGTTTTTGCCCCATTCTAAATTGTAATTGTGTTTTTGCCCCATTCTGAATTGTAATTGTGTTTTTGCCCCATTCTGAATTGTAATTGTGTTTTTGCCCCATTCTGAATTGTAATTGTGTTTTTGCCCCATTCTGAATTGTAATTGTGTTTTGCCCCATTCTGAATTGTAATTGTGTTTTTGCCCCATTCTGATTTGTAATTGTGTTTTGCCCCATTCTGAATTGTAATTGTGTTTTGCCCCATTCTGAATTGTAATTGTGTTTTGCCCCATTCTGAATTGTAATTGTGTTTTGCCCCATTCTGAATTGTAATTGTGTTTTGCCCCATTCTGAATTGTAATTGTGTTTTGCCCCATTCTGAATTGTAATTGTGTTTTGCCCCATTCTGAATTGTAATTGTATTTTGCCCCATTCTGAATTGTAATTGTGTTTTTGCCCCATGAATTGTAATTGTGTTTTGCCCCATTCTGAATTGTAATTGCACCATTCTGATTTGTAATTGTAATTGCCCCATTCTGATTTGTAATTGTGTTTTGCCCCATTCTGAATTGTAATTGTGTTTTGCCCCATTCTGAATTGTAATTGTGTTTTGCCCCATTCTGAATTGTAATTGTGTTTTGCCCCATTCTGAATTGTGTTTTGCCCCATTCTGAATTGTAATTGTGTTTTGCCCCATTCTGAATTGTAATTGTATTTTGCACCATTCTGATTTGTAATTGTAAACACCTAAATTTGCAAATAAAAATACTTAACAAAATTTCTGATCACTAAATATTCCCCCCCCCCCCCCCCTAATTCCAAATTCCCCTCTCTGAATTCCAGGGGATCAATTCCTCCACCCACACGACCATCCATCCATTTTCCACATTTGTTCCTTCTTCAACGTTCTTCTTTTTTGATCATTTTTGTCTCCTTCCTTTGATTTGTTGTTTTTGGATTTGCCTTCAATCTCGGACGATCATTTCCTCCACTCCACCAATTGAACAGCTGTCCCCAAAAATTCGTTTCCTCTTACACCGAAAAATTGACGGAAGCAAAAGAGGAATATTACAAGAAATACGTAAAAAGATGAACATATTGAAGGGGAAGAATTGAAGGGAATTTTGGCGAATTTTAAAGGCTAAAATGGGGAAGATGGAAATGGGACCCTCCTCCCCTTTTGACACTTTTTTGAATTGATGGCAGAGGAGGTGGCCAATTCATTCATTCATTCCATCCAGCGGTGGCGGTGGCACATTTCACGTTGACTTGAGCAAAAGCAAGGGATGGGGCCATCTTCTTATTCTTATCCACTCCCGAATTGTCCCCAAAGACCTTTTGCCCTCCACCTTTTTATTCTCGTCGAGTGCCCTCACTCCGCCTTCTTTTTTCGCTATTTGCCCATCTTCCCCAATTACCCAATGGCATCTTCTCGAATTAACTATTGTGGCCGCCGCACACGGGCCTAACGATGGATGGATGGAGACTGGAGGGGAATCTACCCCATTGTTGGACTCTGCTGCGCAAAATTCAATTCCTAGGATTCCATTCCATCCACCATAAATAGACCAATTTCAACATTTTTGATTTGATTCGGCCAATTTGGGAGCCAAAGCAAAATGAGGAAAAGCCTCTGGTGGCATTCGATGGGCAGCCAAGCGAGGAAGCCAATTGCCAAATGGCAATGGCCAATGGAGGAGGAAGGCAATTTGTGGCCATCTCCCCTTCCTTTCCTCATTTTGTTTTCACTTTTTACTAGGCCATGGCCATTCTTCCCTTCAATCCCCGTCCACCCATCAGCCGTCGGCAGTTTGTTTTGCTTTTCCTTCCCCTTTTTTATGCGACTTTCCCCCTTTTATTTTGCGTCAACAATCCAAACAAAGCACATTTATTTTAAAGGGAACATAGAGGGAATAGGTTGGGAATGGGCAGAATTTGGCCATAACGGAAACAAATTTTAACTATGCAAAAAAGGCGTCAAATTTCGCGATAAAATTCTCTCATATGGGAATGGGACGACATTCCCCAAACTGGAATTTGACTTTTTGAACCGGTGGAAATGTGAACCAATGAACCAACAAACCAATCAAAAGAATGAATGAATAAATGGGTTTACAAAGTCAAACATTTACTTTTCATTTCCGCTTCATTTGCCCTTTTTAAATATTGTCCATTTTTGGTCCCCCTACTCAAATCTCCATCCAACCATTCCCCATTCCAGTGCCATTCATTCACTTCCATTTGACCATTTCCTTTCCTTCCATTTCCAAAAACCCAACCAAGAAATTGTAAGGAACGACTGGCACCAAAAAAAAGTTGCTGCTGCCAGTCTCTGCCTGGGACCGATAAATTTGCTCGTCATTTTGCCATCTTTTCACCCACCAAAAAGGCTTCCTCCTCCCTTTTTCATGCCCAGCCAAAAACAAAGCCTCCTCCCATATTTCTATTCGGTTTTGCCCTTTCCATTCCTCCATCGGCTTCCATCCGTCAATTTTGCCGCCGCTCTCCATTTCCTCATTCCCCCTTCCTGTCCCCTTCCATCTTTTTGGGCCAATTCCACTCTCGGCTCGGTCGTCCGCCATCGCGGGTGTGCGTTAGATAAATAGTGCCAATTGTCGCGTTAGATAAAAAAAGTGCCAATTGTCGCGTTAGATAAAAAAGTGCCAAATTTTTGTTTTAAGGTAAAAATGGGCCAAAAGGGGGTGCGCGGGATATATCCTAATATATGGGGATTAAGGTGGATATGATCGGATTAAGAGGGATTAATGCCTGAAATGAATGGATGATGATTCTGATGGATTAGAGAAGGTAAATAAATTAGCCGAAAGCTTAGAGAGTGCGCGAGTTTCAGCCGGATATAGTGGGATTAAAGTGGATATAGGGGGATTAAGCCAAATTAAGCCAAGAAATGGATGGGAAATTGTCCGGAGGATCACTGAAAGGAATGGGAAGTAATAGAGGCTAGGAGAGTTCATGAGATTAGGTCGGATATAGGGGATTAAGGTGAATAAGGGGATTAAGCCGATTAAGCCCTAAAAAGATGGGCTCGAGTCCTGGTTTAAGCCGTTTTGCTCCGGCTTCGCAAAATTCCTATGCTCCGAATTTCTAATCCTAATCCCTAGCTTTAACTAGGCTCATCCGACTTAATCCTCCTATATCCACCTTAATCCCTATCCCTATATATCTGGTTATATACCGCGTGCTCCGAACCCTAAACCCTTAGCCCCTAGATCAAATGCCGCCCTTAACCCTAACCCTAAACCCCTAAGATAAGACTTAATCCGGCTTAATCCCCCCATTATCCACTTTAATCCTCCTATATCCGTCTATATCCCGTGCACCTCCTTTTGACCCATTTTTACCTTTAAACAAAAATTTGGCACTTTTTATCTAACGCGACAAATTGGCACTTTTTTATCTAACGCAACAAATTGGCACTTTTTTATCTAACGCAACAATTGGCACTTTTATCATTTTTTTATCTAACGCGTGTGCACCGTCTGCCATAATCAAATTTTGTATTGGTTGGCGCGGCCCAATGCACAATTAAGGAAGGAAAAGGGCGGCGAATAAAATGAACATGGAATGGGAATTTGGGGTCAAACAATAATCCATGCCCGGCACTGCCAAAAATCGTCCCTCTTTATTTTTTGCTTCCAAAATACATTCCACTATTTCCAAATTCCTAATCTGGTACAAAGCAGGGTATCCACCCATTCCTCATTTGGTCCTACTAATTTGCGCCATTCATCCTTGCAATTTGAGCCTTTTTTGGCCCGACTGGCCCGGTCGCTTCTTCCCAAACCCGCCCTTTGCCTCCTTTATATACCCCATTTACTCATTTCCCCTCAAGGCGATTCATCTTCTTTATTTCAATTGCTCCGAGGCCATTTTATTTTCTCTTACTTCCTCCAAAACACGTGCTTTCCTTCCATATTGAACAATTGGAGGGGCCAAAAGGCAGTTGGCTTTTGAATTGAATCAATTGTTGAGGAAATTGGCAGCAATCGACGGACGACGACTGATTGGAATGATCGGTGCATTGAGTAATACGGAACGACGGCGGCTAAGCGAGATTCCATCACTTTGCCATCATCACAAGGTTGGTGGTGTTGAAAATGGGCGGTCGCCTCCCAAACCCCAATCCTAATTCATTCATTCATTTGGCCAATATTTTCATTTGCCCATTATTCTCTTATGCCACATAAAATGCCTCAAAACACAAAGAATCCCCTCCTCTCCCTACAGTCCAGTCTCCCCCATCAGGATGCGGCCATTGCGGCTGCCGCGGCTGAAGGAGCCAGATTAGCCGGTCAACAAATGACCCCACCAAAAATGGAATCAACGAGGAGGAGGACCAGCGAATTCCAAGTGAGCGGCCTATCATTTGGCCATTCCATTTTCCCTCTACCAAAAATAGGTCTTTTTATGCCTTTTGGGCACAATTTTGAGTGCCTCCGTCAGTTTTTGGATGGGCGCATTCAGCAAGGACACTTTGGCTCGGAGGGCATTGATTTCCTCCGTTGCCGCCCTTTGCGCCCTCATTTTTGCCCTTCTCGCATTTGTGGCATTCAAAAAGAGGAAGAGGAAGTAAAATGGGCCATAAATATGCTTTTTATATTCAATTAAAATAAATAAATACCCAATTAAATATTTTTAATTCATTTAATATAAGTTGTGAAGGGATTAAATAAATTAATTGTTAATTTATTTGAAGGGAACCGATGGAGGATATTGAAATCAGCCAATCCATTTTGAGGGAACAAAGGAAGTCGATGTCATTGAGGAAAAGCACAGCAAATGGCGAAGAATTCATCCAACAAATTCGAAGACATTCATCTGTAATCTATGCCATAGTGGATAAATCCATTCAATTCATTTTCAGGTGATCGCCGTCGATTCGGCCAGGCAACAACTTTTATTGCATCAAGCGGCCAAATTAGCCCAACAAAACAGTAAACCAAATACACCGGCACTTCTCAGCGTTGATTCTCCGTCCAAACCGAAAAGAGCCATTAGTACATCGGATTGAAGAATGAAATACAAAAGAATATAAATATTTTTTATAAATCCCATTTAAAATATTATTTAAATCCCAGCATTGCTCTGTTGTACCCATTTTAAGCCAAAAAATATATAAATCGCCTTCTTTCCATTCATTCATTTATGAGCAACAACATTCTCCGCCAATTCGGCCTTCCTCCACCAATCCAAATTGATAGAGAGGGGCAACCAGGAAATAGCCGGCAATATGGCCAAGCAAAAGGGCCACGAAAATCGGAACATTATAACTGAAAATGGGGAATGAAGGAACATTGAAAAAAACCAACGTCATGGCCAACAACATTAGCAAAAAGCCGAGAAAAAATTGGGAAAAATGAAAAATTGATTGGAGAAAATGCCATCCAGAAAGAAGGCATGAAGGGGAAATGGAACTGAAATGAAAATTGGGTAAATGGACTGAAGAATGTGGCAAAAGAATGGAAACATTTGGGTTGGGGCACGGTAGAAAAGTTGAGGGCGAGAGGTGGGCGCACATTGGCAAGAATTATTTTCTGGAGGATTTGTTGGCCTTTCTCCACCACCGGCACCAAATTCATCAACTTCGGCATAAAACTGTGAAAATGAATGAATGAGTTTCCCTCCCTTAAACCAACTTCATATTGTTCCTTTCGATAAAGGAATGCTCGACCAACACGAATGGCCTCATACAAAAGGGAAAGGGCAAAAACGGCAAAAAGTGAAAATAAATAGGCTAAAATGGAATAAAATGATTGGAAATTGGAGGAAGGAAACTGGCCAATGAATGTTTGGGTGAGCCAACCTTTGAAAAGGAAGAATTCATTTTGGCGAAAATGGAAGTACATTTCCATCATTAGCATTCCTCCTCCCATTTTGCTACTGGAAATAAATAATTAATTAATTTATTTTAATCAAAGATAAAGGGAATTAAGCCTTTGGATTGAAATTAAATTTCATGAAAATGTTTATTTAATATAAAAACAATGAAAAGTGAGGAGAATCAATGAATTTCGGGGTTTGGTCGTCCATTTGTGGAGGCCAAAACGGGTTGACGCCGACCAAAAATCCAAAAACCAAAGGCGGCACCGGCACAAATTGCAAAAAGTATCCAAAGGGAGAAAGTCATGATGGCCAACATTAGTAAATAGGAAAGAAGAAGTTGAAGGGAGAAAAGGGCGGTCTGGAGGAGATGGCCGGATGAAAGGAGGGAATCCGCATATCGGCGACTTAAATTGCATTGGAAATGGAATTACGGTATATAATGACTTTGTGGATGAAGTGCCATTGGTCAATCTGGTGGTGGAGGCCATCGCCAATTGACGGCTATTTCCCTTTTGTTCCATTACAAGTCGAAACCATTTGAGCAATTCAAAGGAAAATGCCGCAAAAAATAGCAAAAAACAGGCCAAAATCATACCTGAGACCAATATGAATGGCCAAATTAATTTAAATATATTTGAATTACCCCCCTCCGTTTTGATGGTACAAAATGAGAAAAGGAGGGTATCGTTGATTTCGGTGTGGAAATACATCCACATTTTGTGCATTGTCCCATTCCCCATTGGCATTTTTGGTTGGTTGATCAGTAAGAAAAATACTTAATAGAATTTGAGAATATTTTTGGGGAAAAATGGATGTTGTGATGAATGAATGTGTAAATAAATAGAAAATGAAGGGATGGTGGGGGAGACGGAACTGATAAGGAAGAATGGAGGATTGTGAATGAATGGATTGATGATAATTAATAAGTGAATAAATAAATGATTATGTAAATTGGATGGATATTGCATTATTTGAATTGAAATTCGTATATTTTGATTTATGCCTTAGGGATAATGTGATAAAGGATTCTAAATGAATTGATGAAAGATGTGTGCCGACAGCAGAATCAAATTGGCTCTTTTTAATATTCATCCTACTCCTTAATCGAATGTACAAAATTTGCATTATAGTGTCAATATTCATATCAATATTCCAAAATGTTAATTTTCCATCATTTTTTCCTCGTCAATTCCATTTTGCCAAATTCATTGTTCGAAGGCCTTTAATATTTCATCCGGGGATCGGAGTTCATTTTTTCACCTTTATTCTGGGCCAATTTCCTATCAACATTGTTGGATTGGATTAAATCGTCAACAGCGCGGCATTAGGCCTTACGAAAATGTAAATCCGTATAAAATGTTTTCGCCATGCATCCAATAATTTTCATTGGGCCTCCACTCCCTTCCCTTCCATCCACGGATTTGCATCCAAATTTTTGTTTGACGCTAAAAAGGCCGGGGGCAAATTTGGCCCCAATCGGACATCAACCATTCACCCTAAATTTCCCCAATTCTCATTCGAAAATCATCCACAAATCTAACTAAAAAATATATTATTTCCATCATAAAATGGTCCAATCAGGAAGTGGCAAAAGCCGAGAAAATGGCAACGGAGAGGATGGCCAAGGGCGCAAGAATAGTACAAGCGAAAAAAGGTTGGAAAAGAGGATGAATTCTTGGTTGGGGGAATATTGGCAGAATTCAATGGCATTTTAATATGATGAATTTGAGGAAATTGGGGGCATTGGATTCCCCAAATTGTTTAAAAGAATTTAAACCGTTCAAAAATTGAAAGTATTGAATCCTCTGCAGGAGAACATTATTTGATCGTTTTGATGTTCCATCAAACCCATAAAAATAATTAATATCGGCGCCACCCTCTCCCAATATGTCCATTCGCGCACAATTTACGCAATTTCCCCCCCCCCCCCCCCCAAATCCATCCATCCATCCATCCGATCGATCAAAAATTGATCATTCCCAAATTGATAAATGATAAGTTTTCTAAACAAAATGTTGATCTTTTGGTTGATTGTTGATTTAAATTGCCCCCCCCCCCCTCCTCCCACTCCATCAATTGCCCCCTTTCGTCATCATTTTTGCTCCAAAAATTCCTTTTTTAGACAAGGCCATCAAGGGAAAACATTCATGCGCAAAAAAGTGGCAGAAGCAAAGGACCAGCAGCAGCAATTGCCGGCTGCAAATTTTGGGAATGGATCAAAAAAGTGAGCAAAAAAGGGAATGGGAGGGGGAAAATGGAGTTGGCATGGGAACGGGGCCAACAAAATGGGAGGAGGAAATGAATAAATACGAAAAAAAGGGAGGATTGGAAGGGAAATTGCTTCCGATTGTTCTGCTGGCCAATGGAATATTTATTATTAAAACAAACAAAAACCAAATTGATTGTTGGATTTTTGCAGTGGAAGCCAGCGAAAAGCACCGAGGGCCGGCTCCCAACAAAGCACAGCCAGCACTGAAGGTGACAAATTGATCATTTTCCTTTGCTGATAATAAGCTTCTTTATGGGACCATTTGAGTTTCGCATTTTAAATTTTCGTTTTCTTCCCTTTTCCAATTTTTAACCAATTCTTCACAAATTTAACTGATAAAATATAAAATGAATGCTTCTTTGCATGAACATTCCCAGTCAGCAGTAGTCCATTCATTCCTCAATTATTTGCTTCCAATATTTTATGCTCTTCGGTTGCCTATTCCACCAATACTAAACTCCCCCAACAAAAATCCACATGACCCGAAAAGTTCGTTCCCATACGGTCTTCGAAGTCAGCCCTTCGCCACCAATTTTACCAGCAAATCCTCCTCCCGGGGAAACGAGACGAGTCCGAATCCAATTGGGAGGCGATGACAGTCCACTCGTTTGTACAAAACCGGGTGCCGATTCGCAGCCATTGCTTTCTTTGTCGCCAAATTTATCGCCGGAAACCGACATTTTGCCAAGGCGGAATTATTCCCATCACAGCTTTTTTGGATTAAATCATCATTATCAAAGTATTTCATTTTTTGTTGCTTTTGCTTTTATGCTTAAACTCATCCCATGTAAATAAAAAACACAACATGATTTTGTTTAAATTTTAGGAGGCGATCATGGATTCCTTTCATGGAGTTCCTTTCGCAAAAAACCGAATGCCGATTTTGAAAGTGCCGATTTTGCTCTGTATGATAATGAACCGGCACACAATTTCTTATCGGCATATATTACACCGGGCCCTAAAGAGAGAGAAACTAGCAAACACAAAAAGGTAGAAAATTAATCAAAAAAAATTAAAATCTATGAGTAAATGGTACTGTAAAATTTGAATTTTGGAAATTCGCAATTTTATTTGCATTTTGTTTTAAAATGACTAAATATCCCATAAGGAAGAAATTGGAATTAAAATTTCATTCACATTTTCATTTTCACAATTTGATGATCAGCAGTGATCACATCGATCAGCAAAATTTTCATCACACGTTCTTATGCCATTTTATATAAGCTAAGCTTTTATTATTATCAATGTTCTTAAAATTAGAAAAGATGTGACAAAAATAGAACAAAAAATCGTAAAAATGTCTTGATCATTCATTGTTCCAATTTACTTTCATTCTGATTATTTAATTTTAATAATTTAGAATAAATAAGTATTCTTCTTTCGAATATTAATAATTAATCATAATTATCATTGGCAAAAACCCAAAATTATCAACCAAAATGCCGTATCGAAACATAGGAAATCTTGAAATATACTATGATGAGGAGGCGCCCACATTTTATGAAGGATGCAGAAGCCCCGGTTCACAGGACGGAATTAGCCATAGGGGCGGCTATTTGGCCGCACATACGTGTCCTGGTCCAGCACAAAGAGAAGCTAGCAAATACTCAAAAGTATCCTCCAATCTCATTCTAATTAAAAAACCATAAATGTTTATTCTATCAAAAATAATTCTACAAATTTCAGGCAAATCTTGGAGTCATGTTGGGCGTCTACCTACCAACCATCCAACATATTCTCGGCGTTACAATGTTCATCCGTCTGGCATGGTGTGTTGGCGTTGCTGGAGTCGGACAAACTTTCTTAATGCTCTTCCTTTGCTGCCTTTGTGTAAGAATTTAACAATGATGATATTAAAATTGGTTTTAATTTTTCAGACTTTTCTCACTTGCATCAGTGTTTCTGCGGTTGCAACAAATGGAGTGGTGGAGGGCGGTGGTGCATATTTTATGATCTCCCGCAATCTTGGACCCGAATTTGGCTCTGCCGTTGGCATTCTTTTTTACCTTGCAAACACGGTGGCCACCGCAATGTATTTGGTTGGAGGCGTCGAAATTTTATTGGTAAATAATTTCATTTTTAAAACTCCTTTCCATATTTTTGCATTTTAGCTTTATCTCTTTCCGGGTTTAACATTTGGAGGCCATGAAGCACACACGGACACTGGTCTATTCGGTCTAATGTCCCACAATCTTCGTTTCTATGGAACACTTCTGCTCATTCTCGAATTTCTCATCGTGGCTATGGGTGTCCGATTCGTCCAACTTCTTGCGCCGGTAAGGAATTTTCTTTGTCATTTTTCATTACATTATTTAAGGTTTCATTGGTTTGCGTTGTATTTTCAATCCTTGCTTGCTATGCTGGTGGAATCGAAAAAACACTCTACCCGGAAACAGGCCAAAGGTATTAATTAAAAGTAATATTAAAATTAATTTTTGGTTAATTTCAGAGTTTGCATGCTCAACGATCATTTACTCCAAGCAAAAATTGTCATTCCGGAGGATGTTCCAATGTCAGAAATTTGTGATTATTGCAATTGGACAAATTTGGAATTGTAAAAACATTTTTTTATTCTATTCTTTGATTTTTAAATATTTTTTTTCAGAAAATCAATATTGAAATCATCCTTCACAAATGCCACCCAAATGCACCTTGGCTGCGTCAATGCATATCCGGGTTATGGAAGCAATGCACTCATTCGTAAAAAAATTAAATCAAATTAATTTCATTTCATTTGAATTTTGCAGAAAATCTCGGCCCCAATTATCCTGGCTTTATGGAATATACCCACGGGAAGGAGGCAAATCCAAAAGTGGAAGTTTTCCAAGATGTTCGGACCACATTCTTCCTCATTTTGGCCATTTATTTCCCTGCCGTCACTGGCATTTTGACCGGCACAAATATGAGTGGAGATTTGGCTAATCCACAAAAGTCCATTCCCGGCGGCACCATCGCAGCCCAATTGACCACTTCATTCATCTATTTTTCACTTGCCCTCGTTTTTGGCGCCGCAATAAGCCCAGAATTACTTCGAGACAAGTCAGTTTTGAATTCACATAAATTAATTTTATTATTTAATTTGAATTTGAAGGTATGGTCAATCATTGCGTGGCGGAATGGTCGTCGCCTCGCTGGCCTGGCCAAGTGAATGGGTCCTCCTCATTGGCTCATTCCTCTCCACTTTTGGTGCCGCCCTTCAATGCCTTTGCAGTTCGTCTTTATTTTATTTAATTCATTTCAAATATTTTTGCCTAATTTAGGTGCCCCACGTCTTCTTCAGAGTATTGCCAAAGACGATGTAATTCCATTCCTTCGACCATTTGCCAAAGTTACCAAAAAGAATGAGGTGAATTATTTGGAAAATATTTAATTTGAATTTACCATATTTTAGCCTTTCTATGGCCTCATAATCACCACAATAATTGCTGAACTTGGAATATTAATGGTTAATTAATTTTAACAAAGTATTTAATTTATTTAATTTTAAGGGTGCAATGGATAATATTGCCGCCGTTGTCGACTTCTTCTTCCTGATGTGCTATGTAATATTAATTTTAATTAATTCATTTTTAATTAATTATTCCAGGCATTTGTGAACATCATTTGTGCCCTTCATTCAATTTTGGGCGCCCCAAATTGGCGTCCCCGCTATGTCTATTATCATTGGTCGTTGGCATTGTTGGGCGCCGCACTTTGCTTTTTCATAATGTTCTCCACCCATTGGGACTATGCAATCATTTCCATTGTCCTTTGCATTATAATCTACAAATATGTTCAATGGAAGGGCGCCAAAAAGGAATGGGGCGATGGAATTCGTGGATTGGCTTTGAGCACCGCCCAATACAGTTTAATGCAAATTCCCGAAAAAGACCCACATCCCAAAAATTGGAGGTAATTTAATTTAAAAATAATAATTATAATTATTTTAGGCCACAATTATTGATTCTCCATTCAATGCCTTGGTCAAAGGAATTGGTCGACATTCGATATTTGAATTTGCTGAATTTTGCGGCACAATTGAAGGCGGGCAAAGGATTAACAATGGTCGTTTCCTTCCTTCGGGGCAATCCAAGCAATGAGGAGGATATGAAGGCAGCGCAACAAATCAAAGCCCGGATGGAAAATGACATGCAACAATTACGCCTCAGGGGATTTGCCAAAACATTGCTTTATGATGAAGACCAGGTTTTGAATATGGATTAAAATTAATTTCAACTTGTTTTTAAGATAACCGGCAGTGTCAATGCCCTCATCCAAAGCATTGGAATCGGCGGCCTCAAACCGAATACACTTTTGCTGAGTTGGCCAACCCGTGAACCGGGGGAGGATGAAGCATCCGATTCCGAATATCAAACATTCACTGGTAAATATTTTGTGGATTATTTATTTAATATTTCATTTTTAGATAAATTATTGGCCGGGGCAGTCAGTGGGAATGCACTGGTGGTGGCAAAGGGCATTACGGACTTCCCGAGCAATGTGAAATTGAATGGCTACATGGACGTGTACTGGATTGTCCGGGACGGTGGACTTTGTTTGCTCATCACTTTTTTGTTGCGTCAAGCCAAAGTTTGGCGTCATTGCAAAATTCGCATTGTGGCCGTGGCCCGTCAACAGGAAAACAGCACAAAATTGAAACAGCAGCTAAAAAACTATGTTTATCAATTGCGAATTGACGCAGAAATTTTGGTCAGTTTAATCAAATAAATAATTGAAAATGTTTGATTTATTTAAAGGTAACCGAATTGAGTGATCCAGAACTGTCCAAAACGGCATTTGAGCGGACACTTTTGATGGAGGAACGATCAAAAATGTTGAAACAAATGCAACGCCGTGGAGTTGCCAGCCGATTGGCCCAAATAAATGGTGGAATCAACGCCGGCGAGGATAGTCGAATTCCGGCAACGGTGAATTAAAAATGAATTAATTTAAAAAATATTCCCAAAACATATAGGATTCATCATTAACCGAACAAACTCATCCGGAGGATGCCTCTTCAAGCGATGAACCACCGCATAAAATTTCCATTGACAGCAATGACAACGTTAATGAAGGTGAATTGTAAATTTTATTTTTTACTAATTATTTTTAAATTAGATAACAATGACAATGCGACTGGGACAATCGAACTGGGCGATAAAAGGTTAATATAAAAAAGAAATAAAAATTTTTTGTTTTTTAGTGCTGGTGAAAATTCAAGCCGACGACCTTCACTGACATTCTCCGACTCGGACATGGAGAAACAAAAGCGAATGAAAGCATTGGACAGAAAGAAGGTTACATCAAATTTAAAAAAGTAAAAGGGTAAACATTGTTTTTTAGGTGCATAAAATGCATGGAGCCATCAGATTGAATGAACTTATTCAGGAGCATTCCAGCAATAGCCAATTGGTTCTCTTCTCATTGCCGAAACCACCACTTCACAAAGAGGAAGTCGATGATTATATTCATTATTTGGAGGTATTTTTGAATGGAAATAGCCTCCATAAAAAATAAATCAATTCAGGTCATTTCGGACAAACTTCAGCGGGTTTTATTTGTCAGAGGAACAGGCGCCGAAGTCATCACAACCAGCTCATAGATGATATTTCCTTAGACTCCACCCCATCCATACATTCATTCATTCCTATTCCTATCAATTTCTTGTCATCACCAATTAATTTTGCCCACATTTTTTGACCCATTCCCCCTCTCCATTCTGTTCCAATTCTACTCATTAATTTACACACCGAACTTTCTTTCCCCCTGTGGCCCTCCCCTCTTGACTAAAATTAACATATAATCTGTAATTCTCCATTCCACAATTAATAAACACCATTTTTCCTCCTTCCAAAGTTCGGACTGATTAGCATGTTCGATTTTGAATGCTATATAATACCTATTTTGTTACATTCTGTAATGCTATTTTTCGCATACAAAATTTTAAACTATTATTCACTGTTTTCGTTTCATTTTGCATAAATTTTAAGTCTAATAAATAAAAAATGCTAAAGTGTAACTATGGAAATTGAAGAATGAATAGAAGATATTTGGAGTCTAATGAAAGAAAACCACTTCTCGAATTTTTGACTTGACCGTTCTTGAAGGATGGCTTCATCCCCTAATGACTATTATAAACTTTATTATTTCCCTGTCCGAAATTTGGGTGAACCAATTCGGATGTTGATGAATTACGCTGGACAACCTTTTGAAGATGTGCGAATTCCGTTGGAAGAATGGCAAGAAAAGTGGAAGCATGGTTAAAAAAAATAAACAATCATCATCGAAATTTAAATAAAAATTCAACAATTAAGAAATGCCTAATGGCAAATTGCCCGTGTTGGAAGTAAATGGCCAGAAAATTTCTGAATCGCATGCTATTTTACGATTTTTGGCTAGAAAATTTGGTCTTGCTGGGAAAACTGATCTAGAACAACTGAAGAATGACGAAATTGCTGATCTTCACAAGGATTTTACCAATGAAATTAAGCCTTTTTTCTATACGGCATCGGGATTCCGTGAAGGGGACAAATCAAAGTTATTAGATTCCATATTTTTGCCTGCAGCTGATCGTTATCTTAGCCAATTGCAGCAGATTTTAGAGTACAATATTGATCAATTGCCGATTTGTAAGAAAACTTGTGGAACATTTCTGACAGGACAAATACCCAGTTTCGTGGATTTTTTGGTTCGAATTTTTCATAAATTATTTCAATTATTTTTTTATCGTTTTGGATTGCCGATAATCTTCACTCATTAAAAGGAATGCATCCATCCATTTTCGAGAAATTCCCTCTATTGAACCAATTTGTTGATCGGATTTTTAGTCTGCCTAAATTAAAAGATTACATCCAGAATCGAACTGAATCGACGATATGATTTTAATCCCTTTCCGGAATTAAAATTACAATCGCAATTACAATGCATTTTTCTTCGTTTATGAATGATTTGACTAGTCAATAATAATTTACACAAGTTTAAAGGGTTTTCCTATATGCTGGGTTTCATATTCGTGGCTTTTGAAACCGCAATAGTCATCAGATAATCAAATCAAACATCATCCAACTCCCATCCAATCAATTTTCTTCTTCAACTCCATAAAAAAAATTTAAATTGGCATTATGATATATAATTTGGGATAAAAAATCAAAAATTTCTGGCCCATTTGTCATCTCCAAATCTCGATCACACTCAATCTCGATTCGATTCTCGTTCACGTCTCGTTATTAATCTTTACAGCTGATTGATTCAGCTTTATTCCATTATTCGTACACAATCAGTGTTGTCCAAACGTCCTCGTCATTCGTCTCGTCCTCGTCTTCGTCCTCGTCTCGTCTCAAAAAAAAGACGAAAAGACGAGACGAATGACGAGGGGTAAAAAAGGCCAAGACGAGGACGAGACGAATGACGAGGAATTTGAAATTTGGACAACACTGTACACAATTTACATAAGATTCACTAAGGCTTATTAGTTAATCACTTCTTGATTAATTAAGGAGGATTTAGAAATTAAAAATGTCGAGAGTAGTAGGGTTTTATTATTATTAAGCATTAGCTGCTGATGTGCTGATAAAAAACACTAGTCTCTATTCACACATTTTTATTTGATAATTTTGTGAATCATCATTCATCATCAGAAGAAATAAATACTTAAAAAACAAATTCTTCACTAAAAATAATATATTTTTTAACAGAATAATTTGTTTTAATTTACACTGTCACCACGAACGTGTTTTCATTCCAAAATATGCCGATTTTCGGCGAATCAACTTCTCCATATGATGAATTTGTTGAGAAAGTAACAGCGGAAACACTTACTAATGAGAATTGGGAGTTGATGATGTAAGTTATTTTATTGTTTTATTAATTGACAATCATTTTCATTTTAGTAACATCTGTGATCGCGTAAATATTGACCCGAAAGGACCAAAGAATTGTCTACTATCTGTGAAAAAAAGACTAAATCACAGGGATCCGCATGTCGTGTTGTTGGCACTTTCCTTGCTAGATTGCCTCTGGAGCAATTGTGGACAAAAATTCCGGCGTGAAGTTTCATCCAAGGAATTTATCAGCGAACTCAACTATAAATGCACAAACGTAAAGGAAATACAAAGAGGGAACAAAACAAAGACAAAAACAAAATCCAAAGTATTTTTTATTAGATTTTAATAATGCCGAAAAAATAATAAGTGAGAGGAGGTTTTATAATAATATCAAATAATGTCAATTGTCAATCAATAATTGTTAACAAATTTTAGAGCAATCGAGTGGTGGCAGAGAAAGCGAGATCACTAATAAAGAAATGGGTCGAGGACGAATGCAAAAAGGATAATTCCCTCTCGCTGGTGGAAAGCCTGTACAAAGAATTGTTGGATCAAGGTAAAAAGGAGGAATATTATCAAAAATGGGTTTAATTTAAATTTAAAGGGTACACTTTTGAGACGGATCCAACATCAACAAAAAAGAAAACAATGATTTCAACGGACCCGAATGTTGTGGTGAATGATCAGGAGGAGGCGGATATTGCCAAAGGTTAAATATTAATTATTAATTGAATTTGAATTAATTTTAATTCAGCAATTGCTTTATCTCTGCAAGAAAGTGGCACCAACAAAAAGCAATCAACCAATGCAAATAATAATGCATATCCTTCACTTCGGAACAACGAGCCAAGGTTTTTATTAAAAATAAAATGAAAATAATATTAAAATTTAGCCAAAATAATTCATTCTCCTCAAACTCGATGATTCCACAACAAATGGTGAAACAAGTCCGGGCACTTTATGATTTTGAGGCGGTCGAGGACAATGAAATTTCATTTGTGGCCGGCGACATTATCACAATTACGGATGATAGGTCAAATTTTGACGATTTAAAAAATAATTATTTTAAAATAAATAAAAATGTTTCAATAAATTTGTTGCTTTTTCAGTGACCAAAATTGGTGGCGTGGAACCACTTCACGGGGGATGGCCGGCTTATTTCCTGCGAGTTTTGTCACAACCGATTTAAAAGATCCACAAAATGATGCACAAATGGCCGCACAAAATGATGAAAAGGCCACCGAAATTGATGCCGAAAATGGGAGGCCAAATGGAGCGAAAGTTAAAATTGATGAAAATGTTTTGCTGAAATGCATTGAATTGATCGAAGGATTGGACCCGGCATTGGACGCTTCATCGGATCCACCGGAATTGGCATTACTCGAGAATTTGGCAATGGCACAGGCGCCCTTAATTGACCAAAAATTAATGCAAATTGACAAAGTCAGTAAAGGGGAGGGGGGTCACACATCACAGACATTTAATGAGCCAATTTGCAATTCAAATTATTCATTCATTAATTTTTGTTCTTTTAAGCAATTGAGCCAATTGGCCGAAGTGGATTTGGCCATTCGAGATGTGCTTGGTGCATACGACAGTGCAGTTCAACAAGTGGCCGGCGGCGCCCCCTCTTCCTCCGCAAATGTTGCCAATGCTCATCAAAATTCACCTCAACCCGTGCATCCACCACCTCCAATTTTGCAAATGGCCCCAATCCAAGGAGGAGGGCAAGGACATTCGGCCCAACATTCGGAAATTGGCAATGGAAATGGAGGAGGACAATGGCAATGAATTTGATGAAAAGAAACGAAGATAATATTTAAATGTGCAAAGAAAGGTGTGATTGATTCATTCATTGATTGATTTAATATAAATACAAATTCAAAATAAATAAATTTATTTTCTTCATCATCCACCCACATCCCCCCCCCCCCCCCCAATAATCATTTCATTATATCAATTCCAAAATTGCGCTATAACATTTTTAAAAAGCGAAGAAAACATTTCCAATTCCAGCAATCCTCCTCCGTCATCATTGACCCTCCAAAAATTCGCAAACCAGCCAAGAATGGCATCCATCGTCCCCGATGATGTTTTTTGGGGATGAATGGGCCAATAAAAGCCGGCGGCACATTTTCGCCTGCCGCCCACCTTCCCCTCCTCCGGCATCATACCCATGGACGGCTCGAGTTTCGGAAGGGCAAATATGGTTTTGGGGGGACATGGCTGGTCCGGGCGCTAAAACCAACTATTGCCTCCTTCCTTCCTTCCTGGGCCATTTATTCCATCCATCCAATGGTCCAATTCCCACATTCTCATTTATTCCTCTTCCCTTATCTGATTTTGATCCGTCCTATTCCACTATTCCTAGGATTTATCCCTCTGGGAAATTTTCTCAGAAATGGCCAAATCTGTTGCATAAATTGAGTTTGCCAACCCGCAGATTCCCCCTCCTCCAACTCCAACTAATGTTGAATTAGTTCATTTATTTGCCTTCATTAAAAAGCATAAAAACATTGGGTATTCCTCCTCCCACATTCATTCATTTTAGAATTTACCCACTTCCTTTTCTCATTATCCCCTCACCTCCCTCACTTAATACCTCAATAATTAGATGGCCATTGCAAAAATGTTCTTGCGCACAAAACTCATCCGTCCATCCATTCATTTCATCATTCACTTTTCTATTTAATTCATTCATTTTGCGCAAAACCACCGAATTCTGGAAATTCCAAAGCATTTGAATTGCTCTTTAATTGGTCATCAATTCTTTTCCTCCAGCAAATAATAAAGAATGCCATCATTCCTCCCTCCTTCAATATTCTTTGTTGGTTTTTGTTTTCGTATTGGCATGTCCTCACCCAATTCCCCTCCTCCCTCAATGTTCTCCCCTTCTCAAAATGCCCAATTCCACCCCTCTGGGGATCCAACATATTTGGCCGGGCCAATCGAAGGAAAAACGACGACGACACCCAATTTGGTGGAGTGCCGAATAAATGAATTAGCCCTCCCAAAAGGAGAGGATGTCTTTTCCCCGTATTGGCCACAACAATTTGCGCAATTGCTTTCGGGAAAAACAATGAATTTTGGATTAGTCAGTCTGCACATAATCCATAGATTTATGCTTGATGCCTTTTTGAGACGGAAATCAGACAAATTCCACAAAAAATTTATCAAAATAACATTTTTTTTATTACAAAATGACACCTGCCCCTTTTCCCTTTCTTTTGTGACCATTTTACACCAAAAAAAAAGACCATAGCAACCTTTTGGCATAAAACAAACAATCGAATGGCACAAATTCAGGCCAATTTGAGTAGAAAAAGTGAATTCGATCCTATAAGGAAATGGCACCAAAGCGGATTTGGCACCCCAAAAAACCTCTCCTCTTTTCATTTTTCCCTTCATCCGCGGCAATTCATCCTTTAATGTCTTTTTAATTCAATTCCTCTATTTCCCTGAAGGTCCATTGTCCATGTCAAATCGGCCCCCTTTGCTTTTGTTCAATAATCCGTCGAAAATGAATCAACAAAATATTCGCCAATTTTCTTATCCAATCCTTTTTATTTCTCTGTTGTTGATGGCCACCCAATCCTCACAAGCCGGCAGCTATGAACTTTCGGCAGAATTGAGCTCATCAGAATTGCAAAGTTGGTTGAAATGATTACCAATTTTGACCGATAATTCCCATTTAAAGGTGGCAAACGAATGTCCCCATATGTTTCCTATCAACCTTGGTCCTACATGAAAAGGGCGCCGACAGCCCCGATCATCCGTTTTGGCAAAAGATCCTCTGAATCAGCGGCGGAATGGGAAGAACAAACTCCCAGCAGAAATATTAGAGCAGTAAGAAAATGGAAAGTGGTGGACATAATTTCAGTCAATATTCAGACTTTTGTGGATCCATTGATTCGTTTCGGCAAAAGAGTGCCATCCGGCGCTCCATTAATTCGATTTGGCCGTCGACCAGCCGATGGAGCACCCTTGATCCGATTCGGGAAAAGGGCCGGTGCACCGTTGATTCGATTCGGGAAAAGAACACCAAAAATTGAGGAAAATTGGGAGGAATGAAAAGGAAAGACCCAATATTGAATGATTGGATTGAGGGAAAATTGAAATAAAAAAAAAGTGAATGCAATGAATCAATTCAATTTAAATCATTTTATTATCGAATAATTCACAACAAATATAATACAAACAGAATAGATGGAAAATATTTATCCTCGCATATATTCCTTATTCAATGCCCTTCCAATGACCAATCTTCTCACTTCCGATGTTCCGGCACCAATTTCGTATAGTTTGGCATCTCTGAGCAATCGGCCAGTTGGATAATCATTGATATAGCCATTTCCGCCCAACCTAAATTATTAAATTAATTTATTCCATCAATTATCCCTAAAACTCACACTTGGATTGCGTCAAGACAAGTTTGGGTGGCCTTCTCTGCCAAATACAAAATCACCTGAAAATTTTGGAATATTTCCCCCATTTTCCTCATCATTTTGCCTACCCCAGCCGAATCCTTCGCATTCATTCCGCCATTCTTTTCTGATGAATTTTTGGCCACCGTGTACAAATATGATCGACACGCACTCAGCCGAACATACATATCCGCCAATTTCCCCTGCATTAATTGAAATGTTCCAATTGGACTGCTGAATGCAACACGAGAATGTGCATATTCGAAGGCAACATCGCATGCAGCCTGCATTAATCTAAAACAAATCAATCATTTAAATATAATCATATTATTTTGTTTTACCCTAATGGTCCTGCGGCAAGGACCAGCCTCTCCGAATCCAGCCCGGACATTAGCACATAAACACCTTTGTCCTGATGGCCGAGCACATTTTCCACTAAAAATAAATGTCCAATTTTTGCATTCCCAAATTCACCTGGCACTTCGCAATCCTGGAATATTAATTCGCATGTGTTCGACCCTCTCATTCCCAATTTGTCCAGCTTTGTTCCATGCGCGAATCCAGTGAATCCCTTCTCCACAATGAATGCACTGATTCCATGTTGATTCTTTTCGGGACTTGTTTTTGCGTAAACCACCAAAATATCCGCATCCGGTCCATTCGTTATCCACATTTTTGATCCATTCAATAGGAAATATCGACCATCGCCTGTCTTTTTTGCCGTCAATTTCTAAATATTAAAATCAATAATTTTGATGAATTAAATGAATTAAAATTGACCATTGAGATGACATCTGAGCCGGATCCATGTTCGCTCATTGCCAACGCACCGATTGCCTCACCGGAACATAAACGGGGCAAATATTTTGCCTTTTGTTCCTCCGTTCCATGTCGCCGAATTTGGTTGACGCAAAGATTGGAATGGGCCCCATAGCTGAGGGCAATGGCACCGGAGGCACGAGAAAGTTCCTGGAAAAAATAGAATAAAAGGATTAAATGGTCGATTTATGATATATTAACCTCCATGACGATGACATGCTCAAAATAGCCAAGTCCGGACCCACCATATTCAGAAGGCGCCGTAATTCCAAGTAGGCCATTTTGTCCCAAAATTTTCCAAAAATCGCGAAGTTTGTCCCAGCCATTTTGATGGTCAATATTTTGCGCAAATGGAGCCAATTCTTTTTGGGCGAGTCGAAATACTGTTTCACGAAGCTGAAAAAATTCAATATAATGGCAAAAATAATTATTAATTTTACTTGGCGTTGTTCTACATTCAATCCAAACATTTGGTCATCAATTGGGTAATGGGACATTGTCCTTTTCATTATTGGGAAAAAACATTTTGAAGTGCTGGCAATATTTTTTAGTAGATTTAAATTAGAGCATAAATTACGAGGCATTTTTCTGGAAAAATTAATATTTTAACAATAAATGAATCGATTAAAAAGAAGCATTCAAAACAAATAAAAAGAATGGGAAGGAAGTTTATTGACGAAATAAATACATGTGGTTTCTGGTTTGTGCTTGGCTGACTACATTTTTCGTCAACATAAAGTGGAAGTGGATGATGCTATGGGATGGGAAGAAGAAAACGGGAAACACGTGGTGTTGCTGACTGGTTTAATAAATTGTTTGTTTCTAGAGAGTTAATACTAAAATCATGAAAGCATTGAGATTGAGTTGAACTTTGAACATAAAACCCAAATAATTAACCCAATTAATGAATGATTAAATCGAAAATATATTTTGACAAATTCTTTGCAAAGTATTGAGAGCGTGAGTAGCATCGGAATTCTTTTGTATTCAAATTCTGAAGAATCCGAATTCCGAATCCTCGATTGTCGATTTCCGAAAATGACATTTTATCCAATTTATCTTGGCAAAATGTACATAAATAAATTCAAAATTTCGAATTCCCCTTTTTATTCTCTCATTTGTCAATTGAGTGACATTAAATGGAATATTTGATGAGTTTGGGCAAGAGTTTGTACGAAAATTCAATTTTCAAGTGATTTTTCTTGTTTAGACAACCACTTCATCTTTTGCCGTTGAACAAATAAGCATTACAGTTAAAAATCCTTAAGATTTGTTTTCCGGTTTACAAAGTTTTTTTAAAATTTCCTTTCCTCTCTTATCCGAATTGTGATATTATCCTCACGTTTAACAAAAAATGGATTCCTCTTTGATATTGCCTCCACTTTTTATCTTTTTGTTGGTCATAAAATGTGCCTCAAATTCAATTATGGATGGTAATTTTGTGGCATTCGAATTCAAGACAATTTGTTGAATTTTTTTTCACAGAATCGGCAGGATTGACCAACCAAATAACGGCAACAGGGGAAGAAGAAGGAGGCCATAAATTCCATTATTTGAATGTTGAACCTCGTCCTCCAATCTTCGACAATTCTTCTAGCAATAATGAGGAGGAAGATGAGGAAGATGGGATGAATATAACAACGACCACCAAAATGATGACCACTACCTCAAATGGAACTGCAATTTTATTTGGGCCGATTAGTGGCAAAAAGATGGCAGAAGGAATGAATGAGAGTGGAGAAAATGAAGAATAAATAAATTGGAGAAGGAAAATATATTGACCTTTTTGTGTTCATTATTTTATTGCTCATTTATTATTAATCGGAAGAAAATCAATTTTGCCCATTCCATTTCCCATCATTTTCCCAACAAAAATGGAAATGTCCTCTTCCCTCCATCGATCGGCTTTACATCGGCCAAGGAAAAGCCCTTGGCCAGCCATTCCAATGGAAAATGCTTGGTCCATTTTGGATGAACAATTCACCCAATATTTGGACCAATTGAGGGACATTGAGGAAAAAAGAGCCAATCAGCCGGATTTGCTCGGTTCCATTTCCCCTTTTTATGGCCAATTCCTCTCATCCCTCTAGGCTATATTTTGGCCGAATCTTTGCATGCGTTTCGGCCAGTTCCTTCCTTTCGGGCCTCAATCAAAGATGGATATGCGCTCATTGGTTTTGGTTTTGTCATTCACCAAAATATCGTAATTTAAGCCGCTGACGGGCCTGGCCCACATCGGGTGGTCTCAATTTGCACCGCCGGTGGCCAACAGGAAAAGAGAGAAATTGAAGGGGCGATGAAATGTGCCGGATATAAAGGTGGAATGAAGAATAATTGTCCGTCCAACCAAATAAATTTGACAGAATGTGTGCGAATTAGTACGGGGGCCAAAGTGCCAGATTGGACGGATGCGGTTGTGCCGGTGGAGGAAACAACAATTTTGGAAGATGATGTCAGTTTGGGGAAGGGGAATTAGGTTTAAAATAATTATTAGGGTCAAGAGGAATTGATTGTGAACATTGGGGAAATTGCGAAAAAGGGTCAAAATATCAGGTAAAAATGGATGAAATGAAGTTAGTTTAAGGGCAAAATATTTAAAGGGAAATTGGCAGTGATGTTGCCGAAGGGGAATTATTGTTGGAGAAGGGGACATTGATTGGGCCAGCCGAAATTGGATTAGTGGCATTGAGTGGGAAGGAGAAGGTGAGGGAAAATTGGAATGGAAATTGAATTGGCTTAAGGCTATTTAGATTTTGGTCTACCGTAAGCCAAAAGTGTCAATCATTTCTACCGGTGATGAATTGGTTGACTTTTATGGAGCCGAACAAAATAATGAGGAGCCACCTAATGAGGCCGTAATGGACACAAATCGGCCGGTGCTCCTCAGCCTCATTCGGCAAAATGGTTTTGATGGAATTGATGGGGGAATTGTAGAGGATAGGTTAAAACAATGATGGAAATTGTTGGATATTTTTGTGATTTATTAAGTCAATTTGCATTGATTGAGGCCATTGAAAGGTCATTTGGGCAATCGGATTTGGTAGTTTTGACTGGCGGCGTTTCGATGGGCGAAAAAGTCGGTTGATTTTATTAATCGGCTACAAAAAAAAACAAATTTTCAGGATTTACTCAAAGACATTTTGGTCAACAAATTCCATTTTAAAATTCATTTTGGCCGAGTATTCATGAAGCCAGGATTGCCCACAACATTTGCCTCGGGCCAAGGCCCAGATGGTAGCCAAAAATTTGTATTTGGCCTTCCTGGAAATCCTGTCTCCGCATTTGTCACCGCCCACCTAATCCTTTTGCCACAATTGAGAAGAATTGCCGGTTTTGATGAAGAATGGCAAAATGCCAGATTGGCTGTCCAGGTCCCCCTTCATTAATTTAAACCATTCATTTTGATTCAATTAAGTTATCCCATCCAATTGGCCAACTTGACCCTCGTCCCGAATATCGCCGTGCCATCCTCCTCCGCCCTCAAATTGGCCAACCCCCATCCTCCCCTCCCTTGGCCCAATGCATTTTTGGCAGCCAAATCTCGTCACGTCTTTTGTCCACTCACTCTGCCAATTTACTTTTGGAATTACCGCCAAAAAATGCGCAAAAGGATGAATTGGAGAAAGGGGAAATAATCACCGCATTGGTCATTGGTCCCATCATTTAATTTCCTTCGCCCATTTTGATTGATTGATAAATTAATTAATTCGCGCAATAAATCGATTTCCATATCTATTCAATAAATTCACATTATTAATTATTATTGTTTCTTTCCCAAAAATGAAATTGACTACCGATTATGACAGAGACCAACAAAGGGCATTGAGGAGGAGGAATCAAATTGGGGCACAAGAATTGCCGGATAAGGTTCACATCTCCAAATATTGCATCCAATTTGCTTTCCTCCTTTATTATTAAAGTGTCCTTGTGAATTTTTAATCGAACGAATTCTACAGGGCGAATCACCGGCCCAAATCCATCGTTGGGCCATTCATTCTCAGCCACCAAAGTTTTTGAGGCAATTAATTGTGGCCATTTCGCCAACTTCTGCCCCACATTCCTCCCTCGTTGACCATTCTCAATTCAGCCATTCCGCCACCCAACTTTGGCCACCAAATCCTGGCGCCGTTTTGCCAAATGTTGGCGGCCAATTTGGCCAATTTTCCTTCGATTCATTGGAAAGATCGAATAAAGGAAAAGTGGGACAGGGATGTGACCATTTGGCATTATTTTTGGCAATAATTTCGGCGGAAAGAGGTGGCGGATATTTCACATTGCTTCACAGGCAAAGGACACATTTCGGGTTGGGGGAATTGCCATTTTATTCAGTTGGGGTATTCCAATTTGGAATGTGCGCAATGGACGGAATCAGGTGCCATTCCCACTTCCATCATTTGTTGAATTGTGCCTCAGGGTCCTTTACATTTGGCCGTCCAAAGGAATTCGGTCAATTGTGTGCAGGAATTGCTCCAATTGAGGCAAAAGGAACAATCAGCAGAGGAAGATGGCCAAAATATGAAAAATGGCAAAATTAGTCCAATTCATTTGGCCGCCGCCCATCGATCTGCCAAAATTTTGAAGGCAATTTGATTGAAATAAAATGGTTCAATCGCTTCTGAATTTAGTTACTTTTGGATTCTTTGGGGGAGGAGGAAAAATTGGAGGCAATGGTCGATGAAGAGGGAATGAGCCCTTTGCATCATGCCGCGGGCGCCGGCAGTGAACAATGCTGTGAATTATTGCTTGGGCCAACAATTGGATTGCCGGTGGATTTGAGGGATAAGTGCGCGAATTGTTCAAAATTTAATCAATTTGATTTGTCCTTTCAAGTTTGGGCAGAACGGCATTGCATTTGGCGGCAATGTTCAAAGGGGGTTGGAGTTTGGGGGATGGAGGGGCTTGACAATTTTTGTAATTCAATAGCTTCGAATGTTGTTCGCCTTTTAATGGCCAAAAAGTCGATTGGGGCAACAGCACGAGATCATCAGGTATTCACTCTCCCAATCCATTTTAGCCATTTATTGCCAGGGATTGACCCCAGTTCATGTGGCCATTATCACAAATAATTGGCCAGTTTTGGAGGCACTTTTAGAGGGGATGGGTCGAAATGGAGCTGCACAACAGGTGGGAAAATTACTGTAATAAATGAATGAAATGTTACAGATTTTTGACAATGATTCGCGCACTCCCCTCCATGTGAGTATTTTTGAGTATTCTGAATGAACCAAAATTCCCCCTTTCCTCCAAAAAAAGTATGCAGCCCTTTATGATCGCCCCGAAATGGCCAAATTGTTGGTTGCCCAAACCGGTGCAAGCAACAAAACTAGGGACAGATTTAATGCAACGCCGGCACATTATGCGGCACAATGTGCCTCATTTGAAACATTTGCTGCCATTTTGGGAGAAGAAGACAAAGATAATGAGGAGGGGGGAGGAGGAGGAGGAGGCCATTCATTGGTGGACAATGAGGGAAGAACACCGTTGATGTGGGCCATTATTGGCCAAAATGAACAAATGGTCCGCAAAATGTTGGCCAATAAATTGGAATCAAATCGACTCCTCGCGTCCAGGGATAATTTCAGACGGTGATAAAAGTGTGAGAATATTATAAGTATTATCCAAATTGCCAATAGGAATTGTTTGCATTTGGCCGCTTTAACTGGGGGTATGGAAATGTGTAAATTATTGGTTGAGGCCAATTCGACATTGAGTGTTCGTGTTTTGCATTTGGGAATGATAATGGAATACAATAAATGTTCAGCTCGAAATTGATGAAAAAGGAGCAACTGCCGAACATTTGGCTGCCGGCCAAGGAAATAGGCAAATTAGGGAGGAATCATATTTTAAAGTTGAAGTAATCTTCAGTGAATTGGTCCTTTGGTTTGGCTATCAACGAGGTCATTTGCCGCCGCCTCTCGATGAAATGGATAGGTCAAAGCAGCAAAATATACATTTAAATTCATTTTATAAGGACTCCTTTCTTTTATGCATGTCTTGGAGGCCAAGTTTCAACGATTAAGGCAATGGTATGTAAAAATGAGAGGATTTATAAGCATGAATGAACATTGTTCTTTTTTATCTCCGTTCTTTGCACATTGAACCCACCCAAATTGACCAGCTTGGACGAACCGCCCTTCACTGTGCCGTAATTTCCGGCTCATTAAATTCCGTCAAAGCCCTCATTGAATGCAAAGTTTCGTTGCATTCAGTGTTGAATTATAATATTTGGTTTCAGTTAAACTTTGACCCGAATTTATCGGACAATAATGAGAAAAGTGCATTTGATTTGGCGAAGCAACTGCAGTTGGTGGATATTTTGAGATACTTTGAAGAAAAAGAATGAAGTAATAAAAAAATTTGATTACCAAAAGATATCAAATTTATCAAAAAATTCTGACAAAATCAGTAAAAAAATAGTAAACAATTTAAAAAGTTGGGGTTAAAGTGGTTCTTATTTGGTATTTGTATATATGGCCACAATTCATCGTTCAGCCTTCAGCCCATATAAAAAAGTTCAATTGGGAAATAGCTTTCATGATTGCCTCCTCCTCGTTGAATCAAACTGCAATTCATTAAATTTAGCACTTTTTTCTGTTTCTTTCCTTTTTACCATGGCCATTCGGGGTGAGAAAGATTGATCTTTTGTTTTGTGAGAATGTATTGCGCAACTGTTGGTCCATGTAAAAATGCACGAGTTCGATTGGCCCCATCATGAGTGATTCCGGAATAAACTGAAAAGCATAAATAAATAATCCGGTAAAATTTTGTATTTGTTTTTATTTTGTAATTTTTGGATTGTAATTGCGATTGTAATTCTAATTTTAAGATTAAAGTAATTGTAACTGCAATCCCACTGATTAATAATCCTAATATATAATGCTATTAAAGTAGTGATTGCTAATAATTTTGTATTAGTCGAAAATAAATTTAAAATTTTAATTTGATTTATTTTGAAAAATAACATACTAAAGTGAATTGGCGTCCGCCCGTAACTCGCTGAGAGTTGTTTACCCGCAAGAGCATTGTTAATTTGTTCAGACTGAAAAGCAAGCATTAATTATTACTATTAGAAAATACATACGAAATTTCGGAAACATGGAGTCAATTGTTCCTCTGTGCTGAGATTTAATACTCGAACCAAATATTGCGGGACAGTCTCGCGTACTTCTCTAGAATGGAAAATTGGTTAGGATTAATAAGAATAAAAATATTTTACCTTTCATTTCTACCAGCCACTTGCACTTGGACAACATCATTTGGATCAACCAATCTAAACCGCTTGACTAAAATAGAATATGAATAATATATAATTTAAATTATTCACCTCGAACTCCATTATCATCATTTGAGTCACTGCTACTTGAAGAGGACGAGGAAGAAGTTGATGAACTCGACGAACTGCTGCTTGAAGATGATGAAGAGGAAGAACGTTCTCTTTTGCGTTTGTTAGATTGGTTTTCATTTTCATTATTGCCATTTTCCTCAATCTCCAAAATATTCCCATTCATTTTTATTTTTACCTGCTTATTAGAATTTGGTAAAATTTAATCTTTTTGTATTAAAAAAACATAATGAAAAGTGAACATGGATTTATATTTTAAACCATTATTATTAATGAATTTTAAAGAAATCAATTCGAAATATTTATCCAAGATAAATTACACATCATGGAAAATTAAAATCATGAAAAAATGTAAATCACGGAACAAATTAAAATTAAATATTCAAGCTGGTCTTGGTTGGAGTATAACATTGGCGTTTCGTGCATCCGGAAAGAGTTCATGATAGGAACCAACTGGAACGTAATTGGCCGTTATGACTTTACCTAAAATAAGAACGGCCATTTTTTCAGTATTTAAATTTTTCACTTACCAGCGAACCACCGACCATGAAGAGATACAACGGATTTGTGGGCAATTGCCACCGTTGGACATTTCACATAAACATTGCCTTGTGGTGAAGCTTTGTCCACATAAATATGGACGGATCCTTGAATAATTGAATTATTTTGTATTGGAATATTTGCTTTAGTTTACCTCCATGATTTCTGCATTCTTCAATTACATCATCGCGGATGTCCAAATCCCATCCTGGTTCAACCTCATTACTCGGATCGAACATGTTGGAAAGCATAAAACATTGTGTTGCAAATGACGGAATGTTGTCTGCGTTTTGTTGGTGTGCATGTTGGGCTGCGATGGCCTCTTGGGTAACTTTAGGAAGTTCCACATCGGATTTACCTATAAGAATTTTAACACATAATTTATTAATGCATTTTTAGCCAACCTTTTGCCAAATTTGCCATCAATTGTAGTCGACTTGATGAATTTATATTTCGATCCTCCGCATCCAAATTTCCTTGTGTCTCCACTTTTATTGGTACTTCTTGTTGTTTCACTGGTTCATTTTCTTCAACGGAGGTGACACGAATATTACGACCAGCCAGTTCGAATCCATTTAATTGTTCCATGGCCCTTCGTCCCTCTTCTCCATGGCGGAACTATTGATAAACCATTTATAAATATATGAAATGTATTTTTGATTACCGTCACATAGCCTGTATTATTCGACAAATCCATTGGGTCTTTTATGACACTGCAGCGTTCTACCTAAAAAATTTAAAGAAATATAGTGTTGAATTTTTAACTTACACGTCCGAATGGTTCAAAAATGGCTCCAAGCATTTCATCGGTGATATTCGGGTGCAAATTATTCACTTTTATTTTTAATGGTCCAATTGAAAGTCCAAGCCCAATACCTTTAATTTAAAATGATACAAAGTTTGATGCGCAATTATTTACCGATTGTATTTGTGGATGTTGCTGCATTGGCCGCACGATTCCTCTCTGCGCATGACATTTGAATTACCAATGGCGCTCCATTCAATTTTTGACCGCTAAGTCCCATTGCCTTAATACAAAAAATATAAATTCAATTAATTGATTGTTTCGAGTTTCTAAAAAAAATATTGCCGTATAGAGAATTAAATCACCTTGGCGAATCTATACTGATCTCATGAATTGATTAATTTTATATATAACATGGAGATAACAGTTAGACCCGTCAAGGTAAATATTCAAAAAGCAATTTTGAATTATTAAAAAATATTTTATATAATTAAAATAACTGACCAAAGGAACGGCATCCCTTTCCCAGAATTCAACATAGGCAATTCCCTTTGAACGACGAGTTTTTGTGTCCGTAATTATCCGGACATCGCGAACATGACCAACACTGGAAAAGAATTCCTCCAAATCCCGCGGGCGTGTTTGTCGTGCAAGCTAAATAAAATAGTAAATAATTTATTTATTTAATCGGTTTAATTTACATGTAGAATGAAAATGGTTCGTTCATCCCGTTCTTCCGATGACATGTCCATTCGAGCATCCGGTGGCGGTGAACGGCGAGGATTGAATGGCATACTAAGAGAGTCGAGACTAATAATAAGAACAAATTTATATTTTTAAAGAAATTTATGAAGATTTTGTTTTATTTTCAAAGAGACTCACACATCACGGCGCTCCGGACCAGGCAATCGGCGGGCAGGGACAGGTGAACGGCGGCGTTCTTCAAAGGGCGAGCGTGAACGGCTGTGCCGACGGGCTGGAGAGCGCCTTCTTTCCTTTGACCTGGAACGACGCCGGCGCCCACGAGAACTGGAAATTTGGGATTTGAATTTATTCAAAAAATTTTTTATTTTAAAAAATTAATCACCTAAAAAATACAAACTTGTGCGGTTTGCTTGTAATATTGCCTGTTTAAAAAATATGAATATATCTTCTAACAATATTTTCAAAAAACTTTTATGTATATCAAAATAAAAAATAGGATCGAAAAATGTAAAAAAATGATTGATGCTAATAAGATCTTTTTTTTTTCATTCCAATGCATGTAGAGAGCATAGCAGTGCCAAACAAACGCGAACAGTTCATTCATGATCTGAGTAATTTGCACTCATCATAAGTTTATATTTAATCCCATATTTAAAATTTAAACAAAAAAATTTTAAACCACAAACCTAGATCTACGGCGAGCACGTTTATCATCGGATGGAGATCGTCGTCTACGCTCACGTTCTTTCGATGAATCTCTAAATTATAAATATTACATCTTGAATTTATCAAAATAATTTCAAACCTCTTATTCTTTTCCCGACTCTTTCGGCGCTTGCGTTCTTTGCTTCCACTTCGAGATCTGCTGCCGCGTTTGCGCTTCGTATCAGAGTCCCTATAAATGAAATAATATTGAGAATGAGAATGAATTAATTAATTTTTTACTGTTTAATGCCAGCTTCCTTTGCTTTCTTCATTATGACATCATCCATCTTCTTTCCATTTTTCTCCGCCTAAAACATAATTTTTAAAGTAAATGAATAATAATTCTTATTCTTACTTCATCATGATTCCTGAACGCCTCCTCCAAAAGTTCATCTACATCGTCTTCGGCCATAATATAATTGTTTAGTCAAAATTTATAGTATTTTTGCTTTCCTATACCAAAAAATTGAATCTAAAATAAAAACTATAGTTTTACCCAGCCCAGAGATTTTATTTTTTAATTGTGTCATTTTCATATCAATGAAAAATTTTCCATAAATTTTTTATAAATATTTTCATAAGTTCATGTCATGCATGTTAAGCTGTTACTTGCTAAACTAAAAGCTAAGCTACTATTCTAAAGCTAGCTGAATGCTCAACTCAACTCAACTAAAAAAAGTGCTTTTATTTTTGACAGATATAAAAATGAAATTTCAATTAATAAATATTTAATAATTAAAAATAATCATTTCATTATGCGTTAAGCGTTATGTGTGAATTCGAATTCAATAAAAAAAAATCAATTAATTTATCAAATCAAATGTATAAGTATTATAAATGGGAATTAGAGATTTACATTACAAAATATGTTGAATTATAGTCTGTAATATTGATTTGGGAGAAGTGAAGGAGCATTTGTGAAAGGATTGTCTCCCATTTCATTTTCTATTGCTTTCCAATCGCGATGAACTCTTGCCGGTATTTGGAATGATGAATACGATTCATATTCGCTTGTTTTCATATCCATTGGCTTATCTAAAATTCACATATTGTTGAGATTATTTGTCCAAAAAGAACCTGGTAAATTTTGTGTGTAATCCTCATCTGAAAATTGACGCTCCTTTCGCAATGCGTCAAAATGTTCTCCAAATAAATTATCATCCATTTTGAGATCAATTGTTGATGTGCTGCTCAATTGGACGAATGGATTTGATGAAGATTCCACAATTTCATGAGTCCTTTTCTCCTTCGCCAAAGAATAAGGTTGAAAAGCACTAAAATGTGGTAATGCCGTCGCCGCCTCATCCTGCTGCTGGTCATCCAAATATTGTATTCCCTCAACATCGGCAGATTGATTAAATTTGTTTAGCTGAAATTTTTAATTTAAATTCTTTATAGGTTAAAATACCATCAAGGAGGAGGAAGAATCAATCTCTTCTTTTTGATTATTTTCACTAAAATATTCTTTGTTGCCAGCATCAATTCCTGCATAAGACTGTTGTTGTTTGTGTATTTGTGGTTTCGGCCTAAGCCGTGGATTCACAGATGTTGTGGCTGATCTTGGATGAACTTCAGCAAATTCCTTAGTGGTTGTGGTTACAATCACACCTTCTGCTGGACGATATGAGATCTTCGTGCTATTTGATGGCACATCTTTAATTATAATTTTAATTTGATAATTTATTTTCCCTTGTGTTAATTTTTTACCATTTGTTGTTGTATTTTGTGCGGGTTGATTATCCGTTGGAATAGTGTGTCTCCTCTTTTGTGCTTCAAAGTCATTTATGGCCTTTTCAAATAATCGTGAATAATTTGTTCCAAGTTTGTCTCGAAGGTGTAAAATTTGAATTGCTTCACTCAACTCAATCCGTGCACTTTTCTTAAAAAGAAATTTATAAAAGATTTAAAAAATTTGAATACTTCAATATTATGTATTGGACATTTTTGGCCGGATGCAGAAAATGCTAAATAAGCAGTTTGGAAAATATTTGGTCGGTGCCGGGCACTCAATGTGAGCATCAAATCTAATATTTTATTTTTGATTAAATCCAATAAAAAAAACCAACTTATTATCGCTTTAATCGAATCTGGAATTTGTGGATTTTCTGGGAAAGTGAATAAACCACTCTGAATTGCAAGTGCAGATTCCGCAAATGGCAATGAAAAATATGATAGTTTATACAGCAATATCTAAAAATTATCCATCATTTTTAATCAATTAAATTGCTTTTTATTTACCCCTAATGCCCAAATGTCGCTTTTCGTATCTAAAATAGATTACTAAAATCTTAAGAATATTTGAAGACCTATTGGTACTCCAGAAAATAAATCAATCATTTCTGGTGCACGATAGCTGAGGGTGGTGCTGAAAGATTTAATTTATAAAAATTATTTTAATTAAAAAAACAAACTATCGCTGAATTTCTTCTTCCATAAATGCATGAGTATAATGTTCCTTGGACATTATTTTAGTTGTGGCACTTCCAAAATCACATAAAACATATAATGGACGCTCTGTACTCGATCGTTTGTCAATTAAAACATTTTCAATTTTAAGGTCGCGATGTATTACTGATCGATTTTAAAAATTAGTGTATATTAATATAACGATCTTTACCTGGAGTTTTGGAATGATGAAGCCTTGCTGAAAAATGAATTGATATAAAAAAGTGATTTAATATTTTTACCAACTGCTTCACAAACATCACAGAAAATATTCAATATTTCTTCATGGGTAAACCATTTATTCGATAAAAGTCTCGAATTCATTAATTGCAAAACATTTTCTGTAAAATATCATTAAATAAATCAACTTGAACATTAGTAGCAAACCAGAGTAAAATACGGTCAAAAGCATATAATCAAAGACGCCGGATTTGTTTACTGTCAATGAATGTCCCACATATTGTATAATATTTTTATGGCCATTCAAATTTTTCTAAATTTAATAAAAAATAATTAAGAAATTCTAAAAAAAACTTACAACAATTTGACTCTCTGTCTTACAAGCTTCAACTTGTCGGGCATCATCGCGAATTAATTGCCGTTTCAATGCATAATTTTTGTTGTGTTTATCATTTACAAGATAAACTATGGCAAAACCACCTAGCAAATATAATAAAACAATGTTTTAAACAAACAAATACACAAACCTTCTGCAAGTTTTCTTTCAATTGTATAAGTTTTCTTCAATAATTTAAATGTCGAACCCTTGGAATCTTTTATCTCGTAAGAATTATGATTCAATACACCGGGAATTTTATCCTTTGTTGTGCCATTATCATCGCTTGTTAACGGTTTTGGTTTGGGTCCGCTGTCTTTTCCACTGTTTCCAAATATTCCTAATGGCATTTCTGAATCGAAATGAGGAGATGATGTTTGTTTTTTGTTCTAAATGTTGTTTAAAAAATCAATATTTAATTATTCTTAAACTTGTTAAATTCAATTGATTTAAAAAGACATTCAAGAAATAATATTTATTACATGAATTGAGAAAACATTAGAAAAATACATATACAATACAATATGATTATGGAAAAATATTACAACAATGACAAGGTGAATATGGGGGAAAACAACAAGCACAATGGATGGATGGTATTCAGGACAAAATAATACAATGTGAATGGGAGAGGGGGAATATCACGATTCGTTGGCATCACATCTTCATTTCTGGGATTAGGCGTTGGCTCCACTCCTGTTTGTCCTGCTGCTCCAATCGTAGGGTTGTTCCAGCGTGCAGTTGCATCTCTTCGCCACTCTTTTGACCATATTGCGCATCCAGTCGTAGTCCAAATTGTCCACGTAGTGTTGTTTTTGAAGATATTCGCAGATCCGCTGGAGCTCCACTTCCTGAAAAAATTAAAATTGAAAAATAAATTAATTGCAAAAATTTCACCAACCTTTTCATTGAAAAGCCGGGTCGGATCCTCCATCGCTCTCTTCTTCATCTTCTCCACTTCTTTCCTGTCGTCCAATTCGTGCCAGGGGAGCCGCTCCGCCTTGATCATGTCCGCGATCATGTACAGCCAGCTTTCGCAGTCGTCCTTCCGGCCTAGCTCCTCTTGGTTGTGCGTGGCGATTGGCGCAAAGCGGACCGTGCCTTTGAACTTGGTTTTCTGCCTCGGCGTCAGGATGGCCCCATTGTTGTCCAAGAAACGTCGTGCAATGCCAAAATCGACCTGGAAAATGAAAAGAAAATTAATTTCGATTAAAAAGTCGTAAAATAAGTAAACCAACCATGTAGATCCTGTGCCAATTCTGCGTCCGTGGTAGGCCAATGACAAAGTTCGCCGGTTTGATGTCCTGTGAATTTTAAAAATTAGATTTTAAAGATGAAATGAAATAAACATACCCTGTGGATGTAGCCCATTTCGTGCAGACTTTTGATCGCTCCCAACGCTTCTATTGCACAGTAGAGGCCGGTATTTTTGCTGAAAAAGAAAAGAAATTACATTCACAGAACTTTTAATATTTAAACCTGAACACCCTGTTTGGTTGACTCCTTTTGATGTCGGCCAGTGACTCGCCCAGAAGAGACATGACGATGAACATGCTGCGCCGCCCAGTGCATTGGTCGTAGAAAGCCGGGAAATATCTTTGCCATACAACGTCATTGGCTGCCTTTCTTAGAACCTGCAAAAAAAAAACATTTGTATTTTCTTTAATCTCTCCCAAACCCAATCATTTACCTGCGTTTCCATGAAGAGCTTGTAGTGATCTCGATTGGGCTCCCGCTCTTCGTTCTTGAGTGCATAATGTCGTCCGTTGTCGGCTGCTTCGACCCTGTACACTGCTCCATATCCGCCCCCAGCAATCTTTTTGATGATGATGAACGTACGGCCAGAGTCCCTGAAAAATTGGTGAAATTAGATTGACTGTAAAACAATTAAAAGTAAAACTGACCCTGTTAGTCTGTGTCCTGTTTCATACTCGTTCCTTTGTGACGTTGTTGACATTGGGTTGAGTTGATTTGTCGTCGTTGTTATTATGGGTTGATGAGCTGCTGGTTCGTGGTTGTGATTTAGCAGAAGAATTTGCCTGCTTTTATATGAATTTTTCACGGGCATTATGGTATCAGTAAATTTTATATCTATCTCAGAATTGTAGAAAAAATCAATATTTTTATACTGTATTGTATATTTCATACTGTTTGTGAATAACTAACTAGACCAAATGTCCCGTGAAAAATCTCATATAAAAGCAGACAAATTCTTCTGCTAAACTACGACAACGAACCAACAGCTCATCAAACTACTCAACACCAATACAAGCAACGGAGATGAAGAGCAACGAAAGACGAACAATGCAACCGGCGAAGAATGCACCTCAACAACGACCACAGCAACAGGTAAAAATTTCATGAATAAAACCATCCTACCTTTATTAATGCATCCCTTATTTTCAGCGCAATGCACGATACGAGGCAGACGCAGAACGAGCAGCAGCAAGGAAGGCTTCAGTGTTAAACGTTCGGCCGCAACAAGGAGGAGATGCACCCCAAACACGTCAAGCAAGATTCCAGTTCCCTGCTCAACCAAATCAAAGCCGAGAAAGCATTGCACCAGCGGCCAACCAGAATCCAGTTCAACAGTGGTTCCACGTGTTCGTCAAGCAAGGAGGCTGCAGGCGCGTCCGGCAACGATTCGTCAACGACCTGTGCAACTACAAGGTAGATGGAGCAACTAAGGCTTTTGATGATGAGAACAACGCCGAATTCAACCGCTACTCGGATGTGCCACTGCTCGACAACACACGGATAAAATTGCGTCAAGGCCCTGGAGGTAGTTTAACCAATTTGAATTTCATTCTATTAATTTTATTATTTTTTAGGAAGTGACTACGTCCATGCCTCGCTCGTCAAAGGAGCCGACTTCCCCATCATTTGCGCACAAGGGTATGGATAACAAATTTAATTTTTTTTCCACTAAACATCAAATTTTTAGACCAGTCGAAGAATCAGTCGAGCGTTTCTGGATCATGATCGTCGAGCAAAAGTGCAATGTGATCGTCCAACTCTGTCAAAATCGAGAAGATGGCAAAGAAAAGTGCTACGACTATATTCCCAAGAAGCAACGCAATTTTGGCAGTGTGAACGTCAGGATCAAAGAGGAGCCAATGAAGATTACCGCCCTTCCGTCAGTGCGCAGAACAGTCGTCGAAGCAACCTTCAAAGGCAGCACAGTTCAAGTAAGTGATTTTCAAAATATGAACCACCAAATATTTTATCTACTATTATTTCAGGTGTGTCACTATTTGTACGATGGATGGCCCGACCATGATGTGCCGCTGTCGCCAAAGGATTTCAGTCAATTGCGAACTATGGTGCATGCCCAGGCCACAACGAAGCAGTGCCCCGTCGTGGTCCACTGCAGCGCCGGAATTGGTAAGTGACTGGGAAACATTCTCCATTAAATTCAATCTAAATCCCAATAATTTTCAGGTCGAACTGGGACTTATGCCGCAATCGAAGTAGCAATCAAGCAAGTGATCAAAAACAACAAATGTGTGCAGATGGCCGACATTTTCTGTCATATCCGAAAGCAAAGGGCATTGGCAATACAAACCGATCTTCAGGTGGGTGATTTTTTTCGTATTTTAAAATAAATTTCTAAAACATTTAATTTTTCAGTATCTCTTCCTGCACCGGGCCGTCGTGGATGCTGCCAAGAACGCTGGCCGATTGAGACAAGAGGACCGCACCGAAGTGGACAAGTTCCGGGAGGAGTACGACACCCTGATCGTCAGAAAACGCAAAGAACGCCGGGACATCATGGCAAAACGCAAGGAGAAGGCGCAATGATGAATAAACAAAAAGAAAACAAAGATGTCATTGAATCATATTGCTCTATATTGTATATGTAATTTCCATTTCCATATTGTATTGTTGTATAAGTAATTTCCATTTCCATATTGTATTGTTGTATATGTAATTTCTATATTGTATTGTTGTATATGTAATATCCATTTTCTTGTTTTTTTTTTTTCTGAATAAAGATATAAAATACAATTGTTTTTTTTTTGTGATTGATTGATTTGAATTAAATATGTATATATGTACTATTATTAATGAGCGAATAATGAGTTAGTTTTTAGTAGTGAGTAGATTAAGAAAATTTCTCATTTAATTTCGAGAATCTGATTCGATTTCTTCATCCACATTATGTCCTCCAAATTTTAAGATTGAGCTAGAGATTAGCTCGAATGATGGTTGAAGGTTGAGTTGATATTTAATGGTCTTGGAAGCCTTGCCTTTCCATACTACATTCCATTCATCTCCCTTTATTAACACCATTCCTCCCCAACTTAAACCATTCACATTCACATATTATTACAAGGAAGAAGATCCACTTGAACATTGATGAATGTTTTTCGAGCTTGGATGCTTGGAGTAATCAGTAAATAGTAATAAATAGTAAATACCAATTTTTATTTACCTTTTAACTTTTATGTGATAGTGATAGATGATAGTTCATAAATTTCATATTTCACGAGGTCACACGTCACACACATCACAGTAAATCCAACACAAAACACACGTTACATTTATAATTGTAATTAAAAAAAATTTTGATTTTGAACAATATAGTCTAGACTCTGGAATTTACTAATATAACATGTGAATTTACCTAGATGAATGAATTAAATCAGGATCGGAAACATACTATTCTAAATGATCATCAAATCATATTATTAGAACAGAATTTTCAAACAATAAATCTATCAGGATTACGTAAGTCAACTTTCTAAAATTAAAATTATATAGAGAATTAAAATTTAGAAGCCGAAAAAGAAAAAATTGATGTCAAAAGTTATCAATTGCAAAATGAATTAAGTAATTTGGCATTCAATAATTACAGAACTTATGTTGATGTCGGCAAAACTGCAGAATATTGTAAAGATAAGGTATTTTTTTTATTCATTTCAATTTGTTTCATAAATTTTTTAGTTTTCCCAAATGGATGTTGAAATGCATGAATTAAAGAAGGAATTTCCAAATATACAAACAGCAATTAACAATTTCAAGGACGCATCATCAAAAGAAATTATTAGCGAATTTAAAGTTTTGGACGATATAGGATCAACAAATTGCCTCATATGGGAAGTATTAAAGCTGAAAAATGTAAAATCGAATCGACAGTTTAAAATAAAATAATATGTATAATTTTAGTTGATGGAAAGATGTATCAAGACTGGTCACTATGAGCAGGCCTATGCGATAACAAATTTTGCACTTTCAATGAAACAAACTAAACTTATTAATAACCCAGTATTCCAGGTTGGTTATTATTCATAGAGTATATTCAAACAATAATGCCTGCCTTAATTAAAATTCCACTAGGATATTATACATCATTTAATTGAATCGAGGCACAGTTTGCTTGATGGACTCTTCAGCAAATTTTCAGGACCACTTGATTTGGCACAGAGCATACAAGTAAGAATCAATTTAATTAAACAGAATTGTTTTTTTAAACAAAAAGATTGTGAATAACATTCGTAAAATTCCATATATTTCAAATACACAACTGAGGATTTCAATTCTACAATACAGGGATATTTATTTAGAGAAGAAAGTTCTGGCCATTTTGGTTAGTTTTTTTTAAAATTCATTTAATCAATAAAAATTTTTAGCCCGAAGCTGATTTTATTTTACGCGTCATTGAAATTTACCGAGAATGCATGTATGATACAATTGTTTTGTATTTGGCCGTTTTCCCGGATACAGATAATAAAAGAAAATACGTAATAAATTTGAATTGAATTTAGACTAAATAAAACTTTTATTTTGACAGGTTTCAATGAATGATGATCCTCGTTGGGAACGATGGACCGGAAGTTCGCAGAATTATTTACTCCAATCATGGGCTCAACATAATATCGAAAAATTGCTCATTTTAATCAGAACAGCCGAAAATAAAACATTAATAAATATTGAAGCAACAATTTCCAAGGTAATTTGAATTTAAAAACATCAATTTATAAATTCTTTAGCTTATGAGTTTTGCCTTTTCTTTTGGACGAATGGGCCTTGATTTTCGGCAATTTGTTCACTTTGAATTTACCAAAATAATTATCGATTTTTTCCAAACAAAAATCATTCAAGCAACAAAAAAGTTTAAAAATTAATCTAAAAATTTATGTTAAAAATTGAATATTAAGTTTTACGGACAACACAAAACTTCATTTGTTGGATAGTGATATTTTTGAAAATGCTAGAAAGGAATTGGAGGTGAACGCCAGCAAGATTGTTTCAGCACCAATTGAACTGTGCATTTGGGATGACCTTTGTATTTTTGGCAATTCTATTATCGATGCTTTGAATGAAATGAGGGATTTTATTTGCATTAATTTTGTAAGTCTTATTTTACCCTAATTTACAAATAATGTAAAGAATTCTTTAGATTAAACAAATTTTCAATGAAATTTTCTCTTCTTTGCAAAATATTTTTGGATGGCTTGATCAATTTTTACCAAAACCAGAAGAAATTCCAAAAGTTAAAAATGCGGCTTTATTAATCATTCGCCATTTTATTCCATTTGTCAACAAATTCTTCTTTCATTGTTTTCAATATGACAAATGTATTCGATCACATTTTCGGTCAGACAATTGCCTACCCGAAGAATATGTAATTTAAAATATAAATAATTTTTATCATTTTAATTCAGGAAAAGAATTTCACTTTTGCAAATTCAAATTTATTTGCTCTTTGTCAACATGGAAGCTTTTTTCAAGAAATTTTGGATATGCAAAATAATATCGCAATAGGATTGTCGGAAGAAAAACAATTGCAAAAAGTCGACGAAATTCAGACCGAAATGGCAGAAAATGGAAAAATGAATGATGATATTAATGATGAATGAATGATAATTTATTTTATAATTGCATAATTTTATTTATTGAAAATAAAAACAATTTTAATTATTTAAAAAATTTATTTTTTTTTGTTATTTTTCATTTATACTCTTGATTATTATTTTGTTTTGTTTTTTTTAAATGAAAATAATATTAAGAAATACTTTAACCTAACAACATGTCCCTCGCTACAAAATTGCGTCGAATGAGGAAAAAGCCACCAGAGGGCTGGGAACTAATTGAACCGACCTTGGAAGAATTTGAAGCGAAGATGCGCGAGGTCAATTTAATAATTTATTAATCAAAATTAAAATTTCATTTTAGGCAGAAACTGAACCACATGAAGGAAAACGTCGAACGGAGACAGTCTGGCCAGTATTCCGGGTAATAAATTTATATTACAAATATTGCTAATTACACACCGGAGAATTTTGATTATAGATTTATTTATAAGTAATTATTGGTGGGAGTGGGCAGTTTATATAATCGATCTCTTAATGATCTACTAAAATAAAAGAGTATAACAATAACAACAAATAAATTCAGTCCAAATTTAGATCCACCATCAACGCTCTCGATACATTTATAATTTGCATTACAAAGAAGAAAAAATCTCACGCGAATTGTACCAATTTTGTTTGGACGCAAAATTGGTTGATGCGCAGCTGGTGGCAAAATGGAAAAAACCCGGATTCGAGAATTTATGCTGTCTTCGATGCATTCAAACAAGAGACACAAATTTCGGGACCAATTGCATTTGCCGAGTGCCCAAATCCAAAATTGACGCGGTAGACAAAATAATTATGAATTTAATATAAAATTACATTTTAAAGGGTCGTGTGATTGAATGCGTTCATTGCGGTTGTCGAGGATGTTCAGGATGAATTAATTTATTAATTGATTGAGATGAGATGAGATGGATAAAGAAGGATGAATCCATTTAAAATTACTTTCATCTTTTATTTTTATTTTTTTTTTTTTCTATTTTTTGATCTGATAAATTAATTTAATTCCAAGAAGAGCTATTATATTTCAATATATTTCAAGTTTAATCAATACTTTTATATTTAAATTATTAAATTATTATTTAATTCAGAACAATTAAATCATCAGCATAGATCAAAACGATGTTTGATTGGAATCATTTTTTCGGATCAATTCGAAAATATTTGGATTATTACCGGGCCCACATCCAAACAATGCCATTGATGAATGGTTCCACGGCAACAATGCAAATAATATCGGACAGTGAATTGGCTGGCCTACTTTCATGGATTAAATTTGCAACAACAATTTCTCAAAATGTCCGTTTAAATTTATTTTTAAAAATAATAATAAATATAATTTTTGCAGAATGCGGAATCTCGAAGGAAAATTTATGAAGAAAAAAATTGGAGTTGCATTGAATCCGTCGTCGGTTTACTTACAAATCCAATTCCGCTGGTTTTGAAAGGCCAATTTTACAAATTTCTTGCCGCCCTTGCCATTGATGAAATTGCCGCTGTGAACATTTGGAACTGTTTACTTTGCGAAGGAATTTGTATTCGAAATGGGGATGGAAAATTAATTGGAATTCAGGTTAATTTTCACAAAATTTATACAAAAATATATTCATTTTTAAGCAAGAATTGGATGAACGTGAAACTCAATTAAAAATGTATGATTGTACCCAAGGATTCCTTGCATTGATGAAAGAATTGTTCAAACATAAAACCAGGCCCGGAACGCAACAAATTGCTCCATATTTGCAATATATTGTCAACTCAATTTTATGCCAATTTTCAACTCGTTCATATATGGATTTAAAACAAATGGTTTAATTTAATTAAATTATTATATAATTAATGTTTTATTTTTAGTGGTTAATTGTTAAATTGGCAATTGATTCATTGTATGAACCGCTGAAAACATTCTATGCCACACCGTCAACCATCGAAAATAATACAATTGAAGTGCAAATTTTATCCCAATTGCTCAGTGATAGTCCACTCTCACGAACGGTTATTTAATCATCACAAAAATAAATATTAAAAATATTATTTTTAGCTTTTGCAAATAATCGCCGAAGGTGCCAGCCGACTTCAGGAGGAATCATTTTCATTCTGTCCATCCAGGGAGGAGGCAACCCTGTCCGCGATTCGATTATTTTACACTGCAATTTCACATCGAATTTCATTGGCCGATGCAATTCGGGCGGTCAATTCAAATATTATGATTGTTTCGTTGGAATCCCTGCTGTTCTCTCCAATTCCAAATTTGGAACAAAAACAAGCAAATTATATTGCAATTTTGGCTCAATATTTAAATGAGGTTAAATTTACGATTAAATATCAAAAATATTGAATAATTTTTGTTCAGGCGGATGAATTAATTCGTCATAAATTTTACATTTGGCTAATTCTGAAGGAGGCCACCGCACAAAGGCCATCCCTCCAAGCACACATTATTCGGTCGATTATGCCTCGACGAAGTCAATTAATTTTGGCCACGGCCTCATTCTCAATACTCGGCCAAGAGGACACCGCAATTTCAATTTTGGATTTGCCGCCAACCACCTCAATTGAATCATTGCCGACTAATCGAGTGAAAGGCGAAATTTGCAGATTAATGTTTGAAATATTCAATGAGGCGGTGGAATCAAATCCAAATTCCCCAAATTTGGCTTATTTCCTAATGAATTTTGATTTGAATGATTTACGGGAGACCCGGATGGAAATGCCAGGTTCTATTTTTATTTAAAATAAATTAATTATCCATTTTAGTAAATCAATATTGCATAACTTGCCTTCATAATATTATTGAAATTATCATTCAATTGGCCCAATCAGAGGATCCGCTTTCTTCCCCATTTTCGGGTCTTTATGAACCAGCACTTCGATTAATTGTATTTTTAAAATTATTTTTAATTAATTAAATTAATTAATTAATTTTAAGCTGAGAATTTGCTCTTCAAAGGCCGCCGTTTCTTCCCTGATGCTTCGTTATTTTCGATCCCAATATGATTTAATTTATCGATTGGCCACCTCGCCAATATTTAAACAACACCAAGATTCACAATTTACGGAAACGGAAATTTCCACTCAAAACGAATCCACCAAACAAACAAAAAATGAATATTCAATTCAGACAGTGACCAAATCTATTCAGGTAAATCAAATTTAATGGAAATTATATTTTTTTTAAATTTAAATTTTAGGGAATCATTTTGGAATTGATCGCATTGGATCTTTCATCATTGATTAAATCCGGTCACATTGAACAGCCAAGCCGTTATTTAAAAATTTTATTAGCAAATGAAGACGAAAATAGAGGTTTTAAAGAATAATATTCAATGTGAAAATATCTATTTTTAGCATTATTATGGACTTTGATTGATGGAAGTCGAGCATTTGTGGAAAATGTTGAAATGCCACAATTCAATAAATTTGATCCTCAAAAAGTGGAAGAGGTTTTATTCATTACAAATTAATCCTAAATTATTATTTTATTATTTTGTTCTAAAGTTACTTTCATTGTGTATTCGCAAAAATGTGTGCAATATTGATCAATTCGATGTGATTTATTTACATCTTTTGCTGAATAGTGAAATAAACACAATTATGAATACGGAAATTTCAATTATAAAAGAGGTAAATTTAAATTATTATATGCCAAATAGAAATGGCAATTTAGGAGGCCAGATCAATTTTGGATTATTGTGTTCAAAAAAATGCCCGAAATTTGTTGGAAGGTGCATGCACCCATTTACTCCAAGGATGGCTTTCATTGATGAATGTCCTTTCAATTCAAATTCCATTACCATTTATTGATATAAGTAAAAATATAAATTAATTCATGCGAATTATTTTGAACATTAAAGGAATTCATCAGCACATTTTAATTGATGCACTTTTTCTGCTCCGTGATTATTGTGCCTCAGTGGAAATGAGTCCAGAATTGGCCGAATCAGTGGCCTCCTGCATGACTCGATTCATAAATTCAATTTGCACTATTTTGGAACGATTCAGGGAACCAACAAATGCACAAGAGGAAATTTTACCAATTATTTGCCTTTTGCTACAATGCATTATTTTACCAGGTTTAACACACATTTTAGGGCATAAATATTTATTTATTTTATTTAGGATATAGCAAATCTGTCCCATTCAAAACTGTTCTTTACACAAGTTGTTTACGGGCCATTGATCTATTTTGCCGTTTTCAATCTTCAATTTGCAAACAAACACCAAATCAACCAACAAAAAACCCAACGGATGAAATTGGCGGCGATTTAATGAACATTCTCTTCTCAAAAACCGGATATGATATTACAACAACGAGAAGGGATGTAGTATTGAATAATGGCAACAACCAAAAATGTGATCCGATGGTCGTGATGGTCCGGCATGAACGAATAATCAATCATCTTTGGACGCAATTGATTGAACCACTCACATACCAAATTGTTCAAATAATCACTTCCGACATTGTTTTTGCCCCAATGCCATTAAAGGTTAATTTATTCATTTTTAAAATGCAAAAATATTCATGACAGATTTTGGCCACTGCAACTTTTATCGATTTGATGAGAGAGGACAGCAAATTTGGGGGAAATATTGCCAAAGAATGTGTTTTTAATGGATCATTACAATGCATTGAGGATACACTGAAACGGCTGAAAATGATGAAACCAACAGAAGAAATGAAGAAAAGATTTGAATCTTTGGAAAAAGCATTCAATTATTTGATCGATTTGGCCAATTCTATTGTTCGAAATAATGCAGTCTTGTAAATTATTATTTATTTATTTTTTTTTGATGAATGTTATTTATTTTTAAATTTTCAATTTTACAATATTGATTATTAATTTTGTTTGGTGAATCAATTTATATTTATTTATAAATTATTATTGTGAATTTTTAAACAATTTTAAGAAATGCAAATTAAAATTTGTGCATCAAAATTAATAGGTTAAATCGAATTTAGTGAAATTAATTAATTAATTTTAACATTTGCAGATTTTTTGGATGGAATTGCGAATGCAAAAAGGGGCAAAATGTTCATTTTCAAGGCCAAAAAAGATGAAAAAACAATGAAAAAATTGAAAAAAATTAATCAAATTCTACAAAAAACCATCGTCGAAATCCGGTCGCGAAACCTGAAAGGAAGCATTTGCCGTTCTTCTTGTGCCCTTTATGAAGCTTTGGTATACAAATTTGGCGTGTCAAATAGGCATCAAAAATTTTGGAGAAATGGTAAATTGACGAAATGGAAAAATGGCAAACATTTTTTTCAGCACTTCAAATTTATCGAGAATTGAAGAAATTGAACAAGCAGGATATTCTGGAACCATTTATTAAATTTACAAAGGTAAAAGAATTTTTGCACATTTTATAAATTCTAATTTATTTAGGGACTAGAAAAAAGCAATTTCCATTATCCGCCAACAAAAAATGCAATTCGTTTTTTGGGTGCATTGATTTTGAGAAGAATATTATTTTTGGACAAACTTCGACTAATTTGTGCCCAATCGGCGGACTGTTCAATGGGATATATTGAATTACGGCATTTTGTATTCATTTTAAATTATTTTAATTAAATTAATATTTTAATTTAGTTAACATTTAATTTAATGTCAATTGCAATTGCTTCGGATGTTGCCCACGAAGCACTCAGAAAAATTCAACAATTGGTCATTATTTATGCAGAATTGGGGAAATGGTTTAAACGAAGTTCAAAATAGTAAACAATATTAATTAATTAATTAATTAAATTAATATTAATTTAATTTTAGCTTTCCAAGTTCTGCAAAAATGCTTAAATTTAAATCAATTTTGGACGATGAACTCCAAAGGGATGGACGAAATGAATATAAAAATTTAAAAGAGCATGATTTGGCATTATTGAGGAGGGAAATTGAAGAGATCTCATCAAATGGTTTTTATAATTAATTTTATTAAATTTAATTAATTTATTTAGAACCATTGAAACCAGCTTAACAATTTATCTCACCTATTCCTTCTGCTGTTGGGAAAGATGTTCAAAATGGTCTCCTCAAAAAGGGCAGAAAAATATATTACGAGTGAAAAAGAAATAATAAATATTATTATTATTATTTATTTTTTTAATAAAATTTTTGCCAAATTTTGATCATTTTATTTATCTATTATTGGTTTTAAAATACCACACATTTTACCATTCATTTATATTTAAATCCATCCAAAATAATATTTAGCCTGTTTATGCAAAGACGTAAAAAAATAAATATTGACCAACTTTTGGTGGAAGGATTAACACCGAAAGAAGAGAAAAGTGCAATTCAAGTTGAAAATAAACTCAAAGCCCAGTCGAGGGGAATTAGTGGACATAAAATTACATTCACCCAAGCACCGGATTGTTTACAGGCATTTGAATTGGTTGATTTTAAAATTAGCAGGTTTAATTATTTTTTTGAATATATTTTTGACATAAAATAAATTTTTAAGGGTAAAAATGTTGGAAGCAATTGATGCATTTGTGGGAGCAAATTCGGGTGTAATGAAGGGTGAATATTTATTAATATTTTAGTGAATATAATTAATTTTAGGAATTTACATCAAAAAGGCAAAATTTGTTAATTTTCGAGAAGAGAACATTTCTGATGAAACAAATAAAACATCAAATGATTTAAATGCTGGAATTTCAGCAATGTCCTTCACTGGATCAGATCAAGTTTGAATTAAATTAATTAAAAAAAAAAAAACAATTTTATTAGGCCGAAATATTGGCTGGACGAAAGAATGGAAAAATTGTTTTGTTGAATACATTGACCGAAAAATTGAATCCATTATTCGAAACAACCGGCGATGAATCCGGCATAATTGGAATTAATTCAATTAAAAAGTAAATAAAATTCCAAATAAATTTTCAATGTATTTTTAGGGATCGAATTTTGACTGCATCCAATTCCGGTTTTTTGGCAATTTGGGATGAAAATGGTCAAAGAATAAGCAAAAAAGAATGGACAGCCGGCGAAAATTTATTAGCAATGCATTTGGAAAATGGCAATTCACCGAATTTATTTGCGACCGGCGGAAAAGAAAATCCACTCAAACTTTGGGACATTGAGGAACAAAAATGCAAATTTACGGCAAAAAATGTAAAAATATTAAAATATTTTTTAATTAAAATAATTTTGGTTTAAGGTTCGACCGGATAATTTGGAATTGAGAGTCCCAATTTGGGTCACAAATTGTCGTTTCCTCGATGATTCCAGCCCAAATTGCATTGTGACCAGTACCGGAAATGCGGAAGTGCGAATTTATGATGTCCGGACACAAAGACGGCCAATTTTACAAGAGAAATGGTTGGAATCACCAATACAGGCCCTCTCCACATGTTGCCGTGAATGGAATGTGCTGGTTGGAAATAATTTAGGCGAATTGGGCCTGCTCGACCTCCGTTCCATTTCAAAAAGTAAATACTAATTTATTATAAATTCAAATTAATTAATTAAGATCGAATGGTTTCAAAATATAAAGGCTTTTCGGGTGCAATTCGATGCATTGATGCCAGCCCAAATCAACCTCATTTCCTTTCATGTGGCGTCGATCGATTCACAATTTTGCACAATTTGGATTCAAGGGAAATTATTCAAAAGGTTTTTCATGCATATAATTAAATATTCCACTCATTTGTTTAGATTTATTGCAAAGTTCAACTAAATTGCTGCCTTCTCCGCGACGACAATTCACTGATGAATATCAAAAAAAGTGCCCAGCAGAAAAAGCGAAAAATTGTCAAAGATATTTAATCTGTTTTTATATGCTTTTGTTATTTGTTGATTTTTCCTTTTTAAAATAAATTCGTATTCTAAAAAGGGCACTGCCCAAATTCAATGCCATATTTTTTAATGCCGACCCAATTCAAATTAAAATTTGTTTGCTCTTTTTTATTCGTTACTTTTCGTTTTTCATATGTTAAACATTTTTTTGACTTCGATGTAAGAAGTTATGTAAAAACGAATTAATGGTAATGAAGATGAGGAGTAACAAATAAATTGATGGTGGTGGTGGACGGATGGAGCAAACAAAAAAACTTTCTCTCAATTTTCATTTTTGCACATTATTTCCGAAAAATAAAATTTCCATAGGAAGAACATTTACAATTTTTTTTTTTGCTATTTTTGGATAATAATTAATGCTCTTCCTAAAGCCAAAAACTCCATCTTTTTGCAACATTTTCCAAATTTGGGAATTTTAAAGGATTTGGATTGGAAGGATTGCAAAATGGAGAAAAAAACGACGATAAAAATTCAAAATAATAAATATGAGCAGAGGGAAAAATGGTGGCGGATAGGGAAATATCAGGGGAATATTTATATACCAGAAATACATGTTGGAAGAGGCTTTAAAATGGATTGATGGTGGACAAAAAACTACAAATTCAATGCATGTGTCAATTGGAGGCAATTTTATAAGGCGAATTTGTCTATTAGGAGGGTCAATTCATTTTAACTAAATAATTTTTTGGGGTTTTAGGCCGTCTCTTTAGCAAAATGAATCACAAAACATTGAATGACGGCCTCAAAAAGGTGACAAAAAAAGAGATTTAGGATTGGTGGGGACTCGAAAATGTGGATAATACCCGCATAAATTGGAAAGACGCTGTATTTTGATTGGGTGGGGGGGGGGGGGATGGATGTAAATATAACGGAAAATGAATTTGTGGATGACTTTTTGTGTTTTATTTTAACAATTCAAACAAATTAAAAGGAGATGAACAAAAATTCGCAACATAAATTTGTGTGGTCGGTTGATTGGTCATTTATAATAAATGATGTAGATAGAAGAGAGGACGCGAAAATTAAAACAATATTTAGCAAATTGGAAGATATCAAAGGTGGATGGATGGTGGATTTGTGATGATGATGAAGAGATCAGGGGGAGTTGGGGGCCTTTTAACAAATTTTAAAGTCAATTATATTGGATTGGAATGAAACGACCGATTTAATGTATTTGTTTGTGTCGTTTCATCCATCCTTCATCCAAACAATTAATTCATCCACTCATCATTTGCGGCTGCTGCTGTTCGTCACTGTTTGATTCCGCTGCCGAATGATGATTGTTCATATCCGCCGCCTCCACTTGATCGAATTCCTCATGGTCCCTATAATCCAAAATTTATTAGTAAATAAATCATCAATTTTACATTTGATGTTCGGCCACATAAAGTTTTGGATCGACCTCCTTCGGGATTGGGTCAATGTGCGTTTTCAGTTCTTTCTCGATGCGGCGTAGATTGTAGCGGTCGTCATAGGTGATGAGGTTGATGGCAATCCCGAGATGACCAAAACGTCCGGAACTAAATTTAAATTGGTTTATTATTGCCAAATTAATATTTAACCGACCGGCCAATTCTGTGCAGGTAAGTTTCCGAGTTGCGAGGGAAGTCGAAATTGATGACCACATTGACCGCCTGGATATCGATTCCGCGAGTCAGAAGATCAGAGCAAACAAGATTGCGGCAATGGCCTTGGCGAAATTCATGGAAAACCCTGTTGCGATGATGTTGGGCCATTTTTGAGTGGATGTAGTAGCAAGAATAGCCAAGTTCGGTTATTTTTTTGGCGAGCAGTTCAACACGTTGAGTGGAATTGCAGAAAATTATTGATTGATTGATTTGGAGCTAAAAAATTTATTTAATTTTTTTATGTTATGAATGAATTACCTTGCGGAAGAGAGTGTTCAGACAATGGACTTTCTGCTTTTCTTGAACATAGGCATAGAATTGAGTGATTCCAATCAGTGTCAATTCCTCCATCAAATTGATTTCATATGGTCTTTGCATATGCTTACTCATGAAGAGGGCCACCGTCTTTGGGAAAGTCGCCGAATAGAGCATGATTTGACGATCACCAGGCAAGAAATTGACCAAACGATCCAGGACTCCTTGGAAATCTTGCGAAAGCAATTTGTCGGCCTAAACATTAATCAATGTTCATAAAAGTAATGATTGATAGTTAAACCTCATCGAGCACGATGGTCTTGCATTGAGAAACATTGGCTACACCTTTCTCCATGAGATCAAGAATTCGACCCGGAGTAGCAACAACCAAATGGACGATCCCATTGAGACGCAAAATATCATCACGAAGGTCGGTGCCGCCGGTGGTAACCATAATCTGAGACATTTAACATTGAGTTGAGTTATTCAAAACAAAAACCTTGATTTTGAGATGTTTGCTCAATTCCACGCAGATTTGAGAAGTTTGTAATGCCAATTCGCGGGTTGGAACAATTATCATTGCTTGGATGTATTCTTTCGTTGGATCAATTTTCTCAATGCAAGGAATGCAATATGCGCCAGTTTTACCCGTTCCATTTTTGGCTCGTGCGAGAATATCTTGGCCTGTATTTAACCGAACAATTAAATCATATTTTCGTTATAATGATAAAACCTGAGAGTGCAATTGCAATCGATGCTTCTTGTATTGGACTTGGATGTTCCCATCCCTTTTCGAATATTCCTTTTAGAAGATCGCGTGACAAACCAAACTCTTCGAATTCGATACCCTTGGTCGCAGTAACATCCTAAAATATTTATTGATTATTATAAGGATTTGATTTAATTCTTACAGCTGTCTTATATCGGAGGTCTTTTTGGGGAAGTTTCAATTCCGATTTCCAGTCTTCAACAGAAATTGATGGCGAAACAGCAGTTGACATTTGTTGAGTTTTGAACCAATGAAAATAATGCAATATTGATGATTTATTTTATATCTGCAAATTGGATTATTAATTTATGATTTCTTCATTTTCTTTGGGATTGTTAATATAAAACGATGGATGATGATGATGTGAGGAGTATTCGTATTTATTATGGCACGTACACGTGATAATTATAGTTTTGTTTTTTGTACTATGAACCATGCTATTAATTATGATGATTAAAGATTCTCCTGTGGATCTTATTGTTGAATTAATTTTAAACCGAACTGTTAACGATTAAAATGTCCAATAATAAACTTCATTCACCTCTTGTTATTACTTGAGACTTGAATTCAGTATTTCAAGTTTCATAAAAAAAGACCGAACTAGTTTTCGTCAATTTAGGATTAAATTAAAAATGATAAGGGTTTCCATTCTCAGATTCGAGTCTCAAAATATGATTTTGATTTTTTAATAACAAAAAGTTCATCCAATCAGGGATAATCTGATGATCAATAAAATAAATGTTTTTTTAATTGATTGATTTGTCAATTAAGTTTTTCATTTCATATTCATTCATCATTTTCTTTTTTTTTTATTTTTATTTTTCATATATGAAAATTTTCATGCAAGAAAAAAAAATTTATGTAAAATTAAAAAAAGTTTTTCGAAAATCTTTTTGACAAATTTTCGTTCTAGGGATGTGGTAGGATTAGAAGTTAGAGGAGTTACGAGTTGGATAATGGATATTAATAAAAAAAAATTCTTCAGATCATTTCATCATAAATGGATACATTTCGAATCCTAAGTCAAACAGTTCAAATATCCAATCTGGATTTCGAGAAGTCATCATTTAATGTTACAACTGAAATTGCAATTATTGCTCTCAGATCGGATTTAACTGAAGTTGCATTAAATTTAGGAAGAGGTAATTCTTTAAATTTATTTATTCTTTTTTATTCATAATTTTTTAAGATTGTATTTTGCCAAATGAGGAACAATTTCAAGGTGATGGTGATGTTTCTATAAATGGAATCAAATCGAAATATACACGGAAAAATTTCAAATTGGTTTATTTATTGAATTACTTATAATTTTAATAACATTTTTTTAGCGATTTCCGGAGGAAAATGATTGGAGCATTTTAACATTAAAAAAGGCATTTGTGGAAGCGGAGAATGAATTCAATGATGGAGAATTAATTGTCGAAATCCCGGAAGATTGTTTGAATTGCATTGAAAATCAGAAGGTTTTAACACTTCACATTGATATAATTGTGTTGAATCCGAAAGAGGTAATCTTAAATAAATAAATAAATGGAATGATTAAAACAATTTTAGGGAATTAAATTTTGTTATGATGCAATTCCATCCAATTCCAATGATGCCGAAAATAATAAGAATGAATTTGCCGGAGCACATATATTCACATACCGTTCAAATCCATTGTCAAGCACAAAAGAATGGCTTCCATGCGTCGAACAACCAGATCAACTTTGTGTTTGGCGTTTCGAAGTTTCAATTCCAAAACAATTGACCGCAATTTGTTGCGGAGATTTAATTGTATTTTTTATAATAATATTTTTATAATGTATATTTTTTAATAGGATACAACCACGGAAAATGAGCAAAAAACATTCCATTATCAATTACTAGTTCCCACTTCGGCCGCCAACATTGGATTTGCAATTGGCGATTTCCAAATGTATGTCCAGCCAGAAATGCCTGAGGTCAGAAAATGTGTTTTGAATTCAAATTATTTATATAAATTTAAAGATTATTAGTTTTGTTATCCCCGAATTGATGCCATTGCTTCGGCACACAATGTCCACCCTAAATCGAATTTTCGTATTCTTTGAGGAATTTCTTTCATGCCGATTCCCATATGGAACTTATTGGCAAGTTTTTGTTAATCAGGTGAGATTTTTGACCTAAATAAATAAAAAATAACTAATTTATTTTCAGACACCGGACGAATTGACCACATTCGCCGGATTGTCCATTTTTTCGTTCAAAGTTCTTTACCATAAAAAAATATTGGATTTGGTCCAAAGTTCGAGGCAAATTTTGGCAAAAGGAGTGGCTCAACAATTTTTTGGTTCATTCATAAATTCCATTAATTTCAATGAAATTTGGCTGATTCGAGCAATTTCAAGGTTTTTTATTTAAATAATTCAATTTAATTCTATTATTTAATTTTAGTTATTGCACTGGAATTTATGTTGACCGTTCATTTGGGACGTGCGAATATTTTTACCAATTACGGCATATTTTGAATGATTCATGCGATTATGAAAGTCGATTTGGAGGAATTAAATTGAGGAATAAATTGGATGGGAAGAACACGGCGAATCATTTTCATTTTAATCAATTCGACCCAAAATCGTTTTCACCGCTTTATTTGGACGCATTGGCCAAAAAGGGTCATTTTTTGATGCGAATGTTGGAGAAAAGACTGCCAAAGGAACAATTCACAAAAGTAATTCAAAAATATTGAAATGTAATTTTGACAATGTTTTTTAGGTTTTGCAGCGAATTTTGAGCATTGGAATGCAAAATAGCCAAAATATTAATCGGCCAATTGAATGGAATCAATTGTTAATTTCCATTCAAACATTTATGCGAATTGTGACCGACGTAAGTGGCCAAGAATTTCCATCATTCATTGACCAATGGATTGACACCGGCGGCCATGTGAAATTCCACGTTTCGCACACATTCAACCGAAAGAGGAATATAATTGAAGTTGAATTGAGGCAAACATATCCGCCGCCAATTGGATGCCAAATGTAAATGTTTCCATTCCCAAAATAATTTAATTCATTATTTTACAGTTATGCTGGCCCATTGACCGTTGTTGTGCAGGAAATTGATGGTCATTTTGTGCATACCCTTCAAGTGGACGCGGCCATCTCAAAACACGATATTCCTTGCCATTCGAAGGGCCGAAAATTGAAGAAGAAGAAAGTAATGTTGGGCACCGGAGAAGAGGTGGAAATGGATTTGGCCCAAATGGACGATTCGCCCATCCTTTGGATTCGAATTGACCCCGAATTGTTGCTTTATCGCCAATTGACCATCAATCAACCATTTTATCAATGGGAATTGCTACTTCTCCATGAGAGGGACATTTTAGCTCAGCAAATGGCCATTGAGGCCCTTCACAATATTCCAAGGCATCAAACCCGAACAATTCTCGAGGAAACTGTCCGAAATGAAAAGTTATTCTATAGGTTAAATTCTCATAAAAAAATAATTAAATTTGTAATTTGTTGATTTTTAGAATTCGAAGGGATGCCGCATTTTCCCTTGTCCATGTTTATAATTCACTTCCTGAAAGTCAAACCGGCGATTCACCTCCACTCATCGAAATTTTTCAAAAACAATTTTGTTGCAAAACTTGCCCTGACATTCCCCAGCCAAATAATTATGTGGCCACTTCCTCAAATTTGCAAAATTATTTCCTCCTTCAGGTAATTCTCCTTCAACATAATTTTCCATTAAATTCCTTTTTAATAGGTTTTCCCTTCGGCCATTGGTTCAATTCGGGGGCAAGCCGGCAAAATATGTCCGGATTATGTTGTCCATTTTCTTTTGGGTTTGGTTCAATTGAATGACAATTCAAATAATCGGTAAATTTCCTTCAAAAAAAAATTAAATTCCCATTCTTCCTTCAGCTATTCCGACGATAATTACCGGGCGGCATTGATTCATGCACTCGGAAAAACATTGACAATTGCGGATCGACAATCCGAACATCCAGAGGAGATGGAAAAACAAGCAAAGAATATTCTGGAGGAAGTGACCCATTCATTGAATATGGACACTATGAAACCTTCATTCGGCAAAGTGGTCAGCCAACAATGCCTTCAAGTACTTTATGAGGTGGGTGGAATTGGAATTATTCTATCCAATTCATTTTCATATATTTCAGCTTCAACGTTGTCTTCACATTCCACAAGACACGGAAATTTTCTGGAAATTTGGCCAATCCAAAAATGTTTATGCTCCTTTACGATTGTCTGCCCTATTCTGCATTGTGGCCATGATCAGACGGAGTCGAATGCCTGAATTTGTGCGAACCCTGTTGCGTCTCATTGAAGTGGTGCTCAACGACCCGGACCCATTTGTGCGTTATTCCCTTGCCAATCGCCTTTGTACCCATCCTCCATTTGAATGCACAGAAAATGCGGCCATTTATCCGATGAACACAAAAAGATTGGCATTTTACATTTGGAGCGCCATTTCCAATCCAAAAACGGTAAATTCCACTCAATCAATTTGAATGAATAAATTCCCATCGTTTTTAGGAGACTCGATTGCGTTCATATTTGGCTGATTTATATTTCATCCTTTATGGGAATGGTTCGCCGACAAACTTTTCCAATTATTAACAATTCTCCAATTTTAATTGTGATATGAATGAATGAACGAATGATGATCTCACCCTTATTTATTTCATTTTATCATTAATTTATGCTCGTTTTTTTATTGTTTTTTTTAACTAAGATTGCTGGACATTTTACAATGCCATTATCAATATTTAATAAACTCATTTTTGATCCCAATTTCATCCAATTCACAATAAAAATATTCATTAATTATAATTGTAATTGTGTTTTTGCCCCATTCTGATTTGTAATTGTAATTGCCCCATTCTGAATTGTAATTGTGTTTTGCCCCATTCTGAATTGTAATTGTGTTTTGCCCCATTCTGAATTGTAATTGCCCCATTCTGATTTGTAATTGTGTTTTGCCCCATTCTGATTTGTAATTGTGTTTTGCCCCATTCTGATTTGTAATTGTGTTTTGCCCCATTCTGATTTGTAATTGTGTTTTGCCCCATTCTGATTTGTAATTGTGTTTTGCCCCATTCTGAATTGTAATTGTGTTTTGCCCCATTCTGAATTGTAATTGTGTTTTGCCCCATTCTGAATTGTAATTGTGTTTTTGCCCCATTCTGATTTGTAATTGTGTTTTGCCCCATTCTGAATTGTAATTGTAATTCTGTAATTGAATTTTTATCATTTTATGTAATTAAATAAAAGAGGAAAGATTGAAAAGAATTACATATTTGAAAACAATCATCGATTCCTGTCGGGGTCATCATTAAAATGGAAGGATTATCACCGTAATATATTATTTGAGAGGAGAGGAATGGAAAAATGGATTTACTTACTCATCAAAAAAGGATACACTCGGATTTGAACAGAAAAGATTTGTTAAAAAATGGGAAAAATAATTCCAAATCGATGGATGATCTTTTTAATATTGATCCGAAATCGCTGCCATTCTCATCCTTCATACAATCAATGCGCCGATGGCAATCATTGTCAAAAGGGAAGACCCAATCCAGCCCGAATATTGTCCATTTACTCCATTTGCCGTTGGAGAAGAAGGAGAAGATTGATCAGCAACGGAATGACCGGAAGCTGAAGAATTTGAGAGGAAATTAAATATAAATTGATGATGAACAAACATTCAGCGCTGGATGAGCCACCCAATTTGCCTGGGGTGCCCGAATCCTAAAAAGCAAAAAATATTTTTTTCGAATTCATCTCCTTTGAACCTTTGGAGGGCCACCAACTCCATTCTCCTCCGCTTTTTCCTTTTCAACGGATTGGCCACTCACCTTTGGGGGAATGAATTTTGGGAAAATGGGCAAAAAGGGAAGCAACCTTTTGCTCGGAAGGAGCCGGTTCGGAACCAGGTGGATGTGGTTGGGCCGAGGGCGAAACTGCGGAAGGCTGGCTGCTGCTGGATGAGGAGAATTCAGCCGAAGAAGAAGCAGTTTGTGTGGCCGGTGAGGCGGAAGGTTGGGAACCGGCAGACAACTTTTCATTGGAACCAGCTGGAAATATACTAATAAATGGAAAATAAAGTAGGAATGGGAATACCGGAGGAGGTGGTCGATTCAATTGGATGTTCAGCAGCATGGATGGACCCAAAAGTGAGCACAATCAGTAAAAATAGGAGAGAAATGGCCATTTTTGGGAGAAAATTGACTTAAAAATAAAATTGGGAGAAATTGAGAAGGGAAATGAATGAAATGAAAGCGTAAAATGAAGGGGGAGATATGGATAAAATGGATGGAGGGGGGATGAGGGCATTGGCATTTGGGGCCATAAAGTGGGATGGGGAAGGGAGGATGTGGGGATTAGTTGAGATTTAGCCAATCGGCTCATCCATCCATCCATGTATATTCGAATGCTATTCCCGCAAATACATATTGCATTGCCTTCTTGTTTGCGTCATTTGACTATTCAATTTCCCTTCAATTTCACTCGATTGAATGAATGGTGGATGGATGGATGGATGATCAACTGAAAACAATGCTTTCCTTCTCAATGTGCGCGCAATCTGGAACGGGCCTAGGGAAGGGAAAATGAGGAAAGGATGCTCCCCTTTTGAAAGAGGGCAGCAAAGGGGGACCGGTTGGCCCCTCCCCTCTTGGCCCTCTTTTGCGCGAATTTGTTCCACCCGTGCGTAGAAAGGTGATCGAGAGAGAGGAGGGAAAGGGGCGTCGAATGAATGGAAAATGGGGAACATTGGCGGCCTGGATTCAATGGAAAATTGGGAGGAAATGAATGAATGGAAGGAAATGATCAAATTACATTAACAATGAAAATTGGGGGAGGTGAAGGCATTGGCATTGGAAAGGAATGGAGATGGAAGGAGGAATATGGGCCAAATGTAGAATAGATTTATTTGTTCGATTAAATTCAATTTCCAATCAAATTGACACCTTTCCCCCATTATTTTTGTTTGCTCAATGGATGAACGCATTTCCTCCCAAATTTCCTATTAGGCAAATTAAATTTGGGAGACAGATTAGAGAGGGGATGAAGGGGGGATTTGAAAAGGATTTGTGCGGATTTTGTTCAAATTTGTTTGGGGGAATCCGAAGTCAATTTGGATGATTGGGAGGTGGGGGCATATTCACTCCAAACATATTTTTTGAGGGCAAATTGGACGTAATAATAAAAAGCATAAAAAAATAAATGAAATGAATTTTATTGATGTTAAAAATAGGGAAAAGAAATTATTTATTCCATTTTTGCGCAGATTTGGCTGGGGAAAATTGAGCGAAAATGAATGAATGAATTTGTTTTGAATGAGGCCAATCAGCAGCCATTTGGCCCAATTCATTCGATGTGAGGATGCCGAATTCGACGGGCTGCAAAAAAAAGGTGGAAAATGAGGCGAGAATGGAAAAGGCCAACGAATTCGCTCCACCGGGTCCAATGCCGAAATGAATTGGGGCAGCCAGACGAGGGCATGGATGAGGCCAAAAATGTTGACGAGAACAACGGTCTTTAGGGAATTATTGAATAGGAATTGATGGGATGGGGCAACCTGAAAGAAGACACGGACCAAATAGGCCGGAATCTAAATATTGGAAATGAATGAAAGGCAATTATTTTATGAATAAATGAACCAAAGGAAGGGTGGTCATCGCCCAAAGGGTAGAGCCACCGGCCTGGAGAACGGGATAACTTCAAAAGAAAATATTTTAGAGGGGATTGGAATGGAATTGGCCAACCCGACAATGGACAAAGTTTCGATGACTTTTTGCTGAAAATGGGGCAAAATGAATAGGGGATGGGGAGGGAATGTGCCTCGGCCGTCATTGTGGCAACTTCGGCCGAACATCGATGATAACGGTAGCAAATGTGAATGGAGAAATCAACGGCCAAGCCAATGGCCATTATGATGCCTTTTTGTGTGGATGGAAGAGGGGAATATGGGGAAATTAATGGACTTACAGCCCATGGAGACGGAATCCAAATCGGAGCCCCAAATGCTAAATAAATGAATGAATTTGTGTATTGGGGGGGGGGGGGGGGGGACATGCCAAAGAAATCCGCAAACACCCATTGAAATGGAAATCAACGAAAATGACATCACAAAGACTGATTGCTTATCGGGAAGGAAAAACAATGAAATTAGGGTCATGACGGCAACGGCAGAGCCAACGGACTGAATTTTGAATTAAAAATTGAATCAAATTCGAATGGCAACCTGCATTGAGGATGGGGCAATTGTGCGTCTTTGGTCAATGAGAAATGGGGAGAAAATGCCGGCCAAAAATGCATCGAATTCGGGGAATTGGGCGAGAATGGCCCGCCAATGGAATAATTCGACTTGGCCTTAAATTTTGGTCTAATTTTAATTAATTTTGGATGGACTCGCGTTTATCCCATGAATCAAGCCCATAAAAGCTGGTTTGAAAGGAAAATGCCCGAATGCACGGATGTCCATCCGGCACATCATCCCTGATTTTGACGGTGCCCCGAAATTGTTGATAATCGAATTGGCCAAAGAAATTGCGCAAATAAAATCGTTTGTAGAAATCCCTTTCATAATGAACTTCGGGGAAATCATTCAAAAATGATTGATATTCCCAAAGCTAATAAAAGGGAATGAATGGATTGGGGCATTTTGGATGGACACTTGCCCATAAATTGGTGGAAACACGGCCAATGCTATATTTGGTGTTCTCCAAGAGGAAAACCATTTCATTGAATCGAGCACGTTGCGAACTATTCCGAAAGTCCGGTGGACTCATTATATGGATTGTGGGCTGAAAAATGAATGGAAGGAATGGGGGGGGGGGGATTGGGCCAAATTGGCCCCAAACCAACCATCACATTATCCGCCCAAATGTATTTATCTGAATGAATGAAAGGAATAATTTGAAGGTAAAATAACAATTTGACCAGCAAGGTAGACAAATGTTTGAATTGGGGAATTGTCCCGAATATATTTCTTCGGCGAAATTTCCACCCTCATATTTGCGCATCCATAAAAAGATACGGCAATGTAAAGGAGGAAAATGAGCCAACTGACGGCTTTCACTTCCCTTCGCAAAATGAATGGGCCAAAATATTGTTTGAAGAATCGATGCATCAAAGTGGCTGAATGAATCAAAATGGATTACCCCCTTTGGGATGCCCTTCCTTCCTCACGTTCATTGAATTCATCCGTCAATCTTCGTCCACCATTTTCCCCTTCCCCATTTCCATCATTTTCGCCTTCTTTGCTAATTTCCAGCCTCCCCTGATTTCCACTTCGACGGCAACGAAAAAAGGCGGCCAATCCGCCTTGTTCCTCCCTCATTCCACCGTAGACCATTATTGCCGCAAAGAATGTGATTTGATAAACTTCAAAATTATTACAAATATATTTTTGGGCCCACAATAATCCATGGCAACACCAACGGCGGTCAAAATACAGAAATCACCGACGGCTGGGGTTGGCGAAAGAAAATAGCCAAGGGCTGGATCAAAATAATGGGGAAAATGGCCGAGGGTTTGGAGGAGGGAGGAAACTGACCAAAGCAGCCAAAATTGGTCAAAAATTGTAAAACAATTTGGGAATAATTGGAATTTGGTGAGGATTTGGACGAACCAATGAAGTGACCGTAATTGAGGCACCGGCATCACTCATTGTGACGCCCATTCGCCGTTCCAATGTCCAACGGGGGTCGGTCATTCGCCAAGCGCCCAACAGCAGAAAAGCATCGAAAATGATGGGAATGGAGGGTGGATTCAAATTGAATTGATGGATTACCATCGACCCCAACTAAAATGGAAAAATTATTTAAAAAATATTTTGGGTAATGGACTTGCCGGCCAAAATGAGGAAAGGCATTGTGCTGGAAACCTACTTTCGGGAATGGGGGATTTATGCGATAAAAATGAATGTTTTGACTGGATTGAAATGAAGGCCGGCGAAGAAAGTTATCCTAAATTGGATGGGGGAATTGGGGCATTCTAATTGGCATTTGCCCACCCGAATGTGGCACCCAAACTGAGGCAAACACTAATCACCCCAAAAAAGGCTTCCATTGGTTTGGATTTGCGCACATCCTTCGCCAAATTTGTAAAATAAACAAAAAGCATCAATTGGAGGGTGGCCGGCACTGCAAAAGGCACTGCCGTTTCGATGATCAACCGTAATTCATCGTCCATTGCTTTGTCACTTTTGGGGGAAATGATTGGTGAATTGGGGGAAAATGTGGCTAATGAACGAACTTGTGGGGAATAAATTTGATGTCCGATTCCTTTTTGAAGAAGGGGAAATTGGGGGAAATGTTTGATGGAATATTACTTGGGTTTTGGCATCCCAAAATTGGTTCAAATATTCTCGATATTTATAGTAAGAGGCCAAATTGTTGCCAACATTCGGAAAAGTGATAAACTGACCAAGAAATGAGGGGATTAGCCGAAGAATGTTTTTGGATAAACCCAATGGATGGTCAAAACCTGTGGATGAATGGAATGAGGGAAATGAGGGAAAGAGAGGGAAGGGACTGACCCTGGCGCCGACAATTTCATGTTTTTGGCCGGTCACATTCACCTATAATGAAATGAATAATAATTTGGCCTAAATCAATGGCCAAACAACCCCATAAATGATATTGCCAATGTCCTTTGGCCGATTGAATAAATACCTTTAAATGAATTTGAATTACCCTTTTTAATGTTGCAAATTTATACATGACTGGATAGGAAAGTTGCAAATTTGGATTGTTCCTTAATTTTAAATTGGAATGTCTAATTCCCTCATTTTAACCTTGTTCCATTGGTTCGGAACAAATTTTCGGCATGTTTTAGCCAAATATTCAGCCTATTAAAAAATCATTTCAATCCATCCAAATCCCCCAAATTCACTCACTCATTTGTGCATTTTTCTTGGCCCGGACTTTTTCGGCAAAAATCCTCGAATGCCCACTAAAACAATGAATTGGCCATTTTCCCCATTTGTTTCCTCCAACCGTTTCTCCGTCCAATTCCATTTTGACTGCCATCATTTCCAAAGTATATTCCCACAATTTGCCCAATGTTTCGCTGACCAATAAATTCTCATAATTTTTATGCACAACATAAAATCGTAGAATGTCGTGATGTTGGGGAGCCGTTGGATCTTTTTTAGGGGGAATTCTCTCAACATTCAACAACCAATTTCCAAACCATTATCGCCCTTTCTGGCCGATCTTGTCTGCCTTTTCCGAGGAATGTCCCTCAATTCATTGGCGGCTGCCTCTGCCGTTGGCACTTCATTCATTTGGCCGGAGGCAGCCGGCAAAGGAGCCGGTGTAGCGATCAAAGAGGGCGGCGGATCTACTTCCAATTGGCCGAGGGGAATTTGATCGTACATTTTTTGGCTTTCAAATTCGAATCGAACCGGTGCATCCAAAGGGACGAAAAGCTGTAAATTGGTGGAGGAAATGTGGAGAGGGGATCAAGGAGGGAAGGAGGACTTTGTATAGGTCTAAATTAATTCGAATGTAGGCAATGCCAGGCAATGTGAGCACAGTAAATGCCAACATAAAAATGAGCACCTTAATTGCAATATTATTATTATTATTTTGTTTTATTTGCTATTTTTAAGCTTTATTTATCCAGTTTTATGCTAAATTCTAATTTCTTCTATTAAACATAGATTCTTTTGATAAACCGGAATCAAATGTGTCGTGTGGCAGAGTGGTTAACTGCCTTGTTTTTTCTTCTTGAGAACGTGGGTTCGATACCCTTTGGTGGAGGATTTTTTTTAAACTTTTTTTCTCCTTTTTCCCCAATCACGCTTAAACCTCCGATTCCAAAAGTGCGAATATGGACACAAAAATGCATTTTTTTACTCACTTTGCCAGGATGACGACCCACAAATTCTCCATATGCCCGGAATGCTTCGGCCGTCAAATCGCCCAATCTTTCACCCAAACTGAGGCGTCCACCTTTGGTCAAGGAAAGTCGACGCCCTATTGACACCATTGGAAGAATTCAGATCAAACCAAAACTTTCTTTTTTTTCGATTTTAGACAAATGAGGTCTGGGCTATTTAAATGAATGGATTTTGGAAAATCGAACCGATGGAATTATTTTTTGTTAATGGGAAGGCATTCTGCCTTATGGATGGATGTGGTTTGGTTTGTTGATTCGCGCGGCTGACCGATCAAAGCATCTTGGTGAGAAAAGGAGGAAGGAAGAATGACATAAGAGAGGATTTGCAAGGATACAGTCGAGAGGGGATATGCCCAATTTCCCGAATTGCCCCTCCAGTTGACCTCGTTCACTCCTTCTTCCTCCATTCCATTATCCAGTTCCAATCCAACCCTTTTCCCATCCGTCTTCCACCATTTTGGTAGGTTTAACTCATTCAAACCTCCAAAATGAACTCTTTTATATTTTTTCTGATTCCAAAATTTTATAGCGGAAATAATTTATCGAAAAAGTCGAAAATAAAACAGGGAAAATTGTAAGAAAATAAAATAAAAGGAGATTGAAAACGGAAACAAACTCGTTTTTATTTGTTAAATTTATTTAAATTATATTCATCGATTCATTCAAGGAAGGTTCCCCCTCCCTTTCTCTTCTCTCCTTCAAATTTCTATTATTAAACATTTGTTGAATAAGCACGCAGGCAATTTAGAACTCGAGCATTCAAACATTCCAAACTTTCGGGTTTCGTGTTCTGCGCACTGACGAGGACTGCTTGGGCAAAATGGTCTAAAAATGAAATATTAAAATGGGGAATATTGATTGATTGTCTGATTTACTTTTTATGTTCGTCACTTCGGGCACAAATGGTTCCGGATGTTGGGCATTTGTCAGTTTGCAATATGGATCGCTGTATTCCAATTCGTTTCCGTCCATTTCATCATTTGCGGTTGTGGTGGCTGCTGCCGGTGATTGGCCTTTATGTTCAAATGCCTCCAAAATGTTGACCACCATTTCCACCATCAATGCGTAATTATTCCTTTCAATTTTTTTGGCATTATTTGACCCTGAATATTCCCTCTCTCTCCTCACCCAATATATCCAATTGCTTCGGTGATCAGTCGGCCAGCCCCGATGGCCACCACGCGTTTTTCCTCGAATGTCGTCGTTTGTGGCATTTGACGCAATTCAGGGATTAATATTCTGTCCAAGAGCATCGAAAAAAGGCCGGACTGAATTCCTTCGAGTACCTTAAAATTAATTGATTTGAATTTATTTGGAATAATCAATTATTTACATTGACAAGTGCCAATCCACCTTTCAATGCCCCAAAACGGAAAATGAATATGGTGAATTGTCTGGCAAATTTTGTTGTTTTATTTTGATGCATTCGATTCAGCATTGGCAGAAGAATGGAATTGCTGGACATTTTCGGATAATTCTAAATTTAAAATAATTAATTAAATTTTTGAATTTTAAAAATATTACATCCAAATGATTGAGGAAGGCATTGGCCAGCCGAAATCCATGAATATCGTAGGCCTTTGAGGCGATTAATCTTTGATAAATTGCCAAAACTTGGTCGGAATATTGGTCGCCGAATGGAAGTTGAGGAAGGCATCGAATGAATGCGCCCAGGACAAGGATTAATGCGGGAACATTCGCCGATCGTGCCCAATAATCTGGCCTCAACAGCGAGGGGAAAAAGGCGACATATGCGTCTTGGTTGACCGCCACTCCCCTCTGCAATTCTCGATGGCTTTGGTCCAACAATAATGCTAAATAATAATAATATTGATTGGAAATAATCAAATTGAACCGATCAATTGAAGGGCATACGGCGTATATTCGGCCACATCATTTTGAATGATTAATTCAACGACCGGAATAATGTGTTTGTCCAATCCTCCTTCCGTTTTGGTGTATGCCTGAAAAATAACATCAATCTTAATTAATTAATTTTTGAATTTTACTTTTTTGATCAAAACGCACAAAGACTCAAAAATGAAATGGACCAGCAATGGATTTTTGGGCACACGAATTGCATCGACGATCATTTGTGAAAGTTTACTGACATAAATGTGTGCATTTTGTTGGGCCATTTCATCCTTAAAAATATTTAAAATGAATTAATTGGTGTTTAAATTTACATTTATCATTGAGAATGTCCGCATCAATGCCTTCATAATGTAATGGGTTTCATACGCCTGCGGCAGAGCAAAACAACCAAAAAGTGCATCAATCAAAGTGCCCAATTGAATTGTTTCCGATGTGAATGGAGACTGAAATTATATTAATTTGAATGGTTTTTTGGCATTTTAACCTGATTTTGAGTATTCGGTATTTTAAGCATGAGAAGTCGTTCAATTGCATATGCGGCATAATGATGGAGCAAAAAATGATTGGATGAGAGGAACCGAATTATGGATTTGTCAGTTTGGCCATTTTCCCCGCGGAAACATTCCAAGATTTGGTCGGCAGTGAGTTGGCCTCGGAAAAGGACCAAATATTTGAGTGAATCGCCGCGAATAATTGGCAATTCATTCGCAGAGCCAAACAATAAATCCGGACGAACATTTTGTTGATAAAAACTGCAAACATCAATCTAAATAAAAATAAATAAATTGGAATAATTTATGTAAAATAGAAACAAACCAATCGACTTGTGTCCGTTGCCCCGTGCCGGGTTGTGGTACTTTTTGAGGCCAAAGCAGTGACCAAAAAATAGACAACATCCTTCATGATGAAATGTTGCGACGGATTTTGTTCATATTGAGAGAGGAATTGTTGGATGACTTCGGACAAAAGTGCGCAAACTTCCTGCTCAAATTCTTTGCACAATGCCCGCACAAATTCGGATGCACCGCGTCGACGAGTCTCCAAATCGGAACCTAAATTTTAATATATTTAAATTAATGTCATCTCCCATTCAACGAGGCTGATGGGAACTAAATCCTATCCCCTAATGAGAAAAATAAAAAAAAAAACATGAAAGAAAACAAAATGAAAAATTAAAAGCCGTCAATGGGAATCGAACTCGAGACCTCCCTTTATTAAAGCGAGCGACATACCAATGCGTTAAAAGGTCGCAATGATCTTTTTCTACAGCTGCTATACGAGATACGACCCAATAAAGGGGATATAAGGAGAATTAAAAATTTCCATTTAATTCTTGAGAAATAAATTTTAAAAATAAGAAAGAACCTTCCAAATTACACTAAAAAGTGTTAGGATCTAAACATTTTTTTTTTAAATATTCACTACAAAATATACCAAAGGAGATTTACCCAACTTTTTATATTGGAATGGAACCAACCTTCAACATCTCTTTTGAAAAATTCGAATGGCTCTGCCTCATAAATTTCCAAATCCTCATTTTTCAGCATCAAATTCTTCACAATAACATTTTCACAAATGGCCTTCAACACTCCCCCCTCCCGAAAATAGGCAGAATAATGTGGCCGTTGGCAAATGGCTGCAAGGAAATTGAGCGCCGCATTCACCAAAGCATCAAATCTTAATTAATTAATAAATTAATTAAATAAAAAATATTTACCTTATTTTGCTATCCATCAAAACAAGCAAATTCCAAACAGAGGCCATAAATCTTTGAGTATACGGCGTAAAGCATTCCTCGAATCGTTGCGAGAATAATGTGGCAATTTCACAAATTTCCGTTCGCAATCGATCGTGCTCATTTGCCTCAATTTCCAATGATTTTTGTTCCAATTCCGGCAATTTTAATTCCAACATTTGCAAAAATCCTTCCATCCAAGGTGTCAAATTGTCCTTAAAAAATGGAATTAAATAATTTATTGGATTTTTTATTACCTCAAAATATTCCGGCAAATCCTGCGAAATTAATGAGTGATAAATTCGAGTGAGGCCGAGCACAATTTGCAGCCAGGAAATTCGATCTGAATAGCTGAGTTGGTTTCCGCCCTCTTGGCTGGGCAAATATTGAAGCATTCTCGAATAAAGTTGAGTCAACGGTTCTGCCACCTAAATTCGAAATTATATTAAATTAATTTAAAATTTGAATTTACATTTTGGACGACGAGTATTATTTCACGCCAAAGACGGTCTGACCGCATTTCGTGCCTGTATCGATTAACCATTTGGTCCAATGTGCCCAATGTGACCACGAGTTGATCAAAATCCGTCGTTTTTTGCAAATTTTCGGCCAACATTTGAATCAATCTTGGCCAATTCTCCGGAAAATCGACTCTGCTCACTTGGCAAACAATTTCGGTCATCAATGAACGCAAAAATGGTGGAAGCTAAAATAACAAAATGGAAGAATGATTGATTAAACCAAAACCTGGAACATTGTCTCCAAAAGTGCATTCCGCAATTCTTCTCTTTCATTTTCGCCCAACGGTGCCTCCCCATCGCCCGCCCAATTTGTTTTCACAAAATTTTTCAATGCCACCGCAGCCGCATTTCGAATATGATTTGGATAATTTGCACTGACCATAATTTGCAATAAAATGCGGGCAAAACCTTTACAAAAATAATTTATTAGTAATAAAATGGAATTTAATTTAAACCTGGAATTGCCGAAAGTTGGAGTAATTCATTCTGCGATTTCTTAACAGTTTCGGGTAAAAGTGTTGCCTCAAGCAATTGAACCAATTGATTTGTGGTGATTTGATCCATTTGATTGGATTTAATCTATTTTTTAGAATGAAATATATTGTAAAATGATGGAATTTAAAAGATATTTTATCATCAAAATTAAATGAATGAAAATTATTATTTAAAAAAATTAAACATTTTATTCTCTCAAAAAAAGTAATAAATTTATAATGTTTGAATGATTCTATCAATTTCGGCACATCCCAAACATTCATCGCCATTGTAAAAAACACAAACCTAAAAAATAATTTAATTAATTTATTTTTAAATTGACTAACTTGTCCCGGGGCAACTGCTCTCGTCGGTAAATTTGGTTCAATTTCCATTGAATTTGAATCATAATTATTCCCATTGATTGGATGAATTTTGCACAAATACGGTGAATGTGTTCGTTGAATTATCATTCGCAATTTTCCATTTTCATTTATTGTTCGAATATATTCCGGATCATTTCCAATCCATTTTGGTTTGAGAATTGCTTAAAAAAATAAACAATTAAATATATTTATTTACGAATATTACCAAAACGTTTTGCATATAATTTTGGATGAGAATATCCTCGACACTAATAATTTTCGTAAAATTAATTAAATTATTTTTGATTTTTACCACAAAAATTGTTTGATTTTTTGCATCAATTTCGGCAACATATAATCCTTCAGTATTATTTCCCGTCAATTTTCCTGCATTCATTTGAGGCGGAATTCGCTTTCCAATTGTAAAATTATGCACTCCTTTATGCTTTAAATTCAATATTCTTTTTCCAGAGTCAATATCCACAAAATGGCCTTCGATTGGATCGATGAATTTGCTTAGGAATTCTTCGAATTTTGCCTTTTTTCCAATAAAACAAATTCCCATACTCTAAAATACACTTTTAGATATTAATTTTTGATTATAATTTACTTCTTGTTTATTGACAAATTGTTCCAATCCTTTTTTGGCTGCAATTTCTCTGATTTCACTTTTGTAAAGTGAACCAACCGGGAACATAATATTCCTCAATTGTTTGTGATTTAATGAAGACAAAAAGAATGTTTGATCTTTCAATGGATCTTTGGCCCGAAGTAATTTAACTTAAATAAAACAAAAATTAATTGAATATTCATGCGAAAAGGGACCTTTTTGATTGGATAAATTTTCGAGATAATTTTCTTGATTTGTTCTTGCAAAATGGCCGGTTGCAATTAAATTCGTTCCGAGTTTTTCAGTGACAAATTTTGACAAAAGATCAAATTTAATGTATCTAAAATGGATGATTTAATATTATCAAATTTAATTAATTATTTTATTTTACTTATTGCAATCAATATCCGGCACAATTGTACGTCCCAGGCGATAATTTGTTAAAAAATTCCTTCAAAAATTTAATTTTAATAAATAAAAATTAATAAATTTTACTCGAAAACAATGTTCCAATATTCCTTCACAAAATTGGCAATATGTAATTCAATATCCAATTTTTGGCAGAGTTTTTTCGCATCTGCTAAATCCTTTGTTCTAGGACATGAAAATGGATCTAAATAAATTCAGTAAATACAAATTAATTTCGATGATTTTAACCCTGATTCTCCTCTTGTAAATCCCAATTAACCTTAAAATTAGTATTTTTGGAATTATTTCGGAATAAATTTACCATGTGGACGCCAACCACTTCATAGCCTCGTTTTTTCAATAAAAGAGCAGTGACTGCGCTATAAATGTGTCGTTTTGTGTCAATTATGATTGTGATTATTTTTAACCTGTCAATGCCACCAGAAATTGCACAGGCAATTCGTTAATTAATTTTGCTTGTTTTATTGATTAAAAATCAATTTTAATTAATTAATTTTGAATAAATATTTGAATTAATATAAAATAATTTATTAAATTTTTGTGATATTCTTTTGAATGATTTATTTATTCTATAATAACAAAAAAAAAAAAACAATGTATTTATTTCTTATCATTTGATTTGCTCTCTTCCTCCTCCATCTAAATATAAAAAAAATAATTAAAAATTGATCAAAAAATTACCATTCGAAATTCTTTTAATCTTTCCTCCAGCCTTTTCATTTCCTTTTCGTGTTTTTCTTCTAATTCCTTTCTAAAATTGATTGTTTGACCCGTTTCATCCTTAATAAATTTTTATTGTTAATTTTGGTATCAAAAATGTTAATAAACCTGCTGTTCAAGATGTTCCAATTCTTCCAATTCGGGCAATGATTGCTTCACTGCCCTCAATCGATTCATGATTTGTTTATATCTCGGGTCTCGTTTTTTGTCACCGCCTTCTATAAAGCTTGAAAATGTGTCCAAATCTTGTTTCATAACAATCTAAAAATTTACAAATAGTTAATAAATAACAAATTAATTTGTACCTTCTGTTGACGCCTTTCGGCGAATGGTCTAAAATATTTCCACATTGTTTCCAATTTTTCTTGATCGACTCTTTTTGCAGCCGAAAATTAAAAATTATATTATTAATAAAAGAAGTATCTTACTGGATGAGCATTTAACATATTATTTAATTCTTCATTTTTCTGATTTTCATTTGGGTGCAATTCTTTCTCCATCTGTGCTCTAAGAATCTAAAAATAGCGCATTGATTTGGTTGGTTACAATAATTAATATAAACCTCCAATGCCTCTCTTAACATTAACCGATTTTCTTCCAATTTTTCAACCGGGGGTTCAAAAAATCCATATTCATAATCTTGTTTATTGTCATGTTCATATTCCCATGGCCTCTTTGGAAGTTCTCTTTAATAATAACTTTTTTAAGGGTATCAAAAAGAATTAAAACCTTTTTGATGTCTCCGGTTCAATTGGATCCTTTGAAGTAATCGTAATTTTGTTGACATTTCCAATAAGATCTTCATTTTTTCTATTAATTTCCTTTAAAAATTAAAATTTCAATTTTTAATACTAAATTTACCTCTTTTATCCTTGAATCTTTTGACAATTCCCTTAAAACTCTTTCTTCTGCTTCATAAATAGGAGCTGGAACTTTTTCGCCTTTTGAAATTCGATCAGCTTTTTTAACGGCCTCTCTTTGAAACATCACACTTTTGTCGATAGTTCTTGATATTGGGCCATAAAGTCGACGTAGGAATCGAAATTTAAAAAATCCTTCTTTAGCCATCATTTGCTAAAAAATCACAACATCATTTCAAAATAATACAATGTTTTTTAATCAGTCTGTTCGTCGATATTTTACATTTATCAAAAAACCATGTTTTTCTAAAAAACCTAAAGAAGCTCGCGCTCCGTCAGTAAGGCAAGGCAAGGCTAATAAACACAAACACGCGCGAATGTTAATTAATGTAAAAATTTTTTTATTCGTGAATCGAGCGTCGATCGTCGAGCCGAGCCTCGACCCGACCCTCAAGCTCAAGCGTCAAGCGTAAAATTTGGATATTTTGTCATTTTTTTTATCATACTCTCTTATTTACTTTCTCTCTTTTTTCTATCTTTTTACTATTCTATTTCCGCTTGTTCTCTTTTTCTCAAAAAAAGTGTAAAAAGTAAAGTGTAAAAAATTTTTAATTTTATCAAAAAGCAAAGCGTAAAAAAATTTTATATTTACGTTTGTTATGCCTTATCCGATGATTTTATTTTAGGAATATAACTAAAATTAATAAAAATTATGAGTCGTCGAAACCGTAGATCAAAATCCCGGTCGAGATCCAGCAGTTCGCGAAGCCGAAGTTCAATAAGCAGAAGCAGTTCATCCAATTCTCAACGAGATCGCGATTACCGAAATGACCATCACAAAAACAAAGAAGAAAGAAATCATCGTTATGAACGAAGACGTTCACCACCACCACGAAGAAGAAGAAGTCGAAGCAGGAGTCCAGCAGTTCCGGTAATATTCATTTATTTATTTTAATCGAAAATATTCTAAAATTCAGTTCTCTCGACGTCGTTCTCCGAATGAAACAAAAGCATCAAACAAAATAATATTGACATCGCTACCAAATTATGCGGATAAAGATGTGGTAATTGATTTAACCAAATATACATTTTTCATATTTATTTGTTAAGCTCAACATATTGCTTGCAAGACAAGGATATCACCCAGTTGATATCAGAGTTGTGCGAAGGAACACGGATGGTGGCTCAGTTCGAGTGTTTGGTTTTATTGAATTTTCGGAAATTAGCACAGCCGAATCCTGGGTGAATTTTAATCAAGTAAGATATATTTGTTTGGATACATCTAATTATTAAATCTTTATTAGGGTTATTTGCGAATGGATGACGGATTTCAAGTGAGATTGGAATATTCGCGGGAGGAATCGACAAAAGAACGACAACCTTATAATCCATTAACTTCCGATTGGACTTGTGCCAAGGTTTTTATCATTTTCAAATTGATTGATATAAAAGTATGTGATATAGTGTACAATAAATAATTTCAATCGGCGAACAAATTGTTTTAAATGTGGATGTTCAAGACAAGAATCGGATGCAATGGAAGCAAAGGGCTATGGAATGGTCGGCGTGTCACCTTCTGATAGTTTGAAATTAAAATTATTCAAATAAATTCAACATTATTTCAGCTTTACTAATTCGTGAATTACCATCGACGGTGACGGAAGAGAGTATTCGAGAGTCAATATCGAAATATACAAATTTGATTATTCAACGAGTGCAAATTGCATCATCAAAACTTTATGCTTATGTTCAAATGAGATCATTGGAGGAGGCCGGATATATCCTACAAACATTCAACAAAATAATACCATATATTGATAATTGTGCAGGTATTGTGAATGATAATATAAATTCATCCAAAATTAATTTTAACAGTTATAATTACATATTCACACCAATCATTGAATCAAATTTTGATCATGGAAAATGTCAATGTTTTGAAAAGTCAAAGTGGAATAAGTAGTGCCAGCATTCATGAAGGTTTTTTTATTGATTTAGTCTCAATTGAATAATGATTAAAAGATCCAACAAATTCGGCTGCCCAATTAGCACAAAATGCAATTCGAATTGCGCAAATGGGCAGGGCCCAACCTGGAACAACAATTCCAATTGCCCACATCGAAGGACCAGCAAGACAAAGTGTCTCAACCCCATTTGGTTATTTACCAACCTATGGTATAATTTAAATATTCAAAATTAAAATGATAAATTTAAGACTCGCCTGATCCAAATTCTTTCCATTTTGATCAATCTTCCGGCTATTATTATGACCAAACCACCACATTTTATTATGATGCCAAAACTGGATATTATTACAACTCGAATACGAATAATGTTTGGGGGACTTATAGAATCATCCAATTTACATATTTGATTTATTTCAGTGGATGTTTTACTCGGAGAAATATTCCACTTACATTGATTGCCAAGGAGGTTTATTGATTGATTTAATAATAAAATTAATTAATATTTTGATGAAGGTGACCTTGAGATGAAAAGGAAATTGCAAGAGGAAGAGCGTCAGGCAAAGCAATTAAGTCAATCCGCAATTATTAGTGCACCACCGTGTTCATCTCAACAAGTTAATTAAAATTAATTTTTCAAATAATTAATTTATTTTTGAAGCAACAATTGGAACTTGATGCCAAAGCCCTTTCGACTTCAACGGAAACGAAGGATGATCATCAAAATGAGGCACCGGAAAAGAAAAAGAAGAAAAGAAAGCAGGATGAAGAGGATAAAGTAAAAACATAAATAAAATTATTTAATAATTTGAATGTTTAGCAAAAAACTCCGCAAGAAATACAAAAAGAAATGATGAAATGGGCACGGCGGCAGGAGAAAATAAAAATGTCATTTAAATCGGATGAATCCCAACAGAATGAGTTGACCACGGCCACAACCCCAATTGGCACCGCATCCGGTCGAAGAGACTCAAAAAGTGGCACTGCCAAGAAAGAGCCACCGCAGCTGGAACCGTTCCTCAAGGTTGAATTGAATTAAATATTTTAGACTGTTTTGGTCATTTATTGTTGAATTTTAATTTTCGATTTAAATTTAAGAAGCCATGGGATGACGAAGAAGAGGATGGTGGTGGCCAGGATGAATTGCCTCCGGCCGATGCGATGATGCCCGGACGAATGCGATTGCTCACAAATCGGCAGGCCCGTGTGCGACAGGCCAGGGCCGACCTGTTATTGCTGAATCAATCCGGCGATGGTGGTGGCGGCGACCAACCAAACCAAAAGGGTACTTTGGCCATTCATCCATTGTGGAGTTACTTCTCCTCAAAAACACAAAAACTTCAAACGGGCCCATGCTGAGAATTGCCATTTGCTGATGTCTCCCAAATTTCCAGACCACCAACCAACCCATTCTGCCGACCCAAATGGTGGTGTTCAAAATGATGGCGGCGGCGGCGGCGATGAAGACAAATCCCAGCCAAAATTTGATGAGCAAAAATACATTGATCGGACCAAAAAATCATGCCTCCTTTGCCGTCGCCAATTCCAAAATGTTGAAATGCTGGACAAACACATCCAAATGAGCAATTTACATAAGGTTTTATGAGAATTAAAATATATTTCAAAAATAATAAATTTTAGACAAATTTGGCAGCAAAGCTCAAAGAAATTCAAAGAAACCAACAAGAGGAAAAGGAAATCGATCAATCACAACAAATCCAATACAGGGATCGAGCCAAAGAACGAAGGGACCATTTTGGCTATGATCCGGGTGAAATTAATATTTTTGGCAATAATAAAATTTAATTTTACTAGGATTGAACAAAAAATCGGACATTGATTCGGGCGGCGATATTGAATCGTCAAAGGCAGTGGCAGCAGCAAAAGCGGCGACACCATTGGATGAATCGAATGTTGGGAATAGGTAAATGAATTAATTTACTCAAAACATTAGTAAATGAATGATTTAAGATTATTAAAATCAATGGGTTGGAGTGAGGGACGTGGTTTAGGCAGAAATTTGCAAGGTAATTTAAAATATTTGGCATAATAATTTAAACTATTTTAAAAGGCATTGTGAATCCAATCCAAGCGGAACAACATGTTCAGGGCGTTGGCCTCGGTTCAAGTGGCTCCAAAATTGATATGAATTCGACATGGAAAGAAAGGAATAAAAAGTCGGCCATCGAACGATGGGGAACAATTCAACGAAATGAACCGCCGAACAAAGAAGAATAGGAAGGAAGAATTGACTGGAAAAAAGCTCCTTTTTCTGATAAACATTTTTCCCTTTTTGTTTTTGTCTCTTTGTTTCCTCTCCAACCCACTCCCACCCCCAATTCCCATTCCCAATTTTCATTCATATATTTTTTTTGATATTTTTTATCAGACCAAACCAAAAATAATTTTACACTTTGTTATGTGGTTGCTTTTTCTCATCATCATAAAATTACTGATAAAAATGATTTTATTTAGTTAGTCATTAATTAATTCTATTTTCATTTCATTGAATGAGGAAAATTACCTTATTTTATATTTTAATTAGAAAAGTATTTTAAATTTCATATAACCCTAATTAATAAGATTGAAAATGTCATTCAATCGTGGTGCCCATACTCTGGCGGTGACGGCTGATTTATTCATTGAAAACCGTCAGCGGCTCGTAAAAGAATTACAAAAACAAATTGGCTCATCAAATAAAGGAACCTGCGTTTTGCTGGAAGGCGGGAAAGAAAAAAATCGATACAATACGGATGTGGACGAAATTGCATTTAGACAGGTTTTAATTAATTAATTATTCCTTTTGAAATGAATTATTTTAGGAGTCATATTTCTTCTGGGCATTCGGTGTTCATGAGCCAAATTGTTTTGGAGCCATTGACATTGATACGGGCAAATCTTTGTTATTTCCGCCAAAACTTCCCTCGGATTATGCAATTTGGATTGGAAAGTAAGAGAATTTGCCAATTATTCCAATTAATATTTATTTTAATTAGGATTGAACCGGAAAAATGGTTTTTGGACAAATACAAAGTATTTTTTAAAAATATATTCCAATTTATTTAATAATATTTAGGTGGATTATGTCAATTTTCACGAAAATGGCCAAGGAATTGCGGATAAACTTCAGGAAATTTTTAATACCAAAAAATTATTCCTTTTGGTAAAATTTAATTTCTTTTAAATTAATTGAATTATTTATTTTTTAGAAAGCCGATAATACGGATAGTGGAGACGGTGAACATAATTAATTATTTATTAATTAATAATTTAAATTACAGTATTGGAACCGGCTAAATTCCCTGGAATCGACAAGTAAAAATAATTCAATTTATCCCAAATTTATAATTTTTTTTTTAATGAAGATTCCCAAATGACATTAAAATGTTATATCCAATTATGGCAAATCTTCGCGTATTCAAAACTGATTTGGAAATCGAGGTTCTTCGTTATGCTTCGAAAATTGCGAACAACGCCCACAAAGAATTGATGCGTCATGTAAAACCGGAAATGTACGAATATCAATTGGAAAGGTAAAAAATTTAAATTATTTAATTTAATTAATTAATTGGAATTTAGCCTTTTCCGCCATATTTCATATTATACGGGCGGATGCCGACATTTGGGATATACTTGCATTGCTGCCAGGTTTTTTTTTTGATTGAATCAAAATTAAAACAATTTTTAGTGGATGCAATGCGGCCATACTCCATTATGGACATTCTGGTATTTTTTGAAAGAATTTATATATTTAATTGATATTTTTAGGTTCACCCAATGATAAAATTATCAAAAATGGAGACATTTGCTTATTCGATATGGGTCCTGAATACAATTGTTATGGTCTGCCTTTCAATTTTATTTGTCTAAATTATTTCAAATAATTTTAGTTTCTCCCTGCAAATGTTTGTCCAATAAACTTAAAATAATTTAATTTTAATTTAAGGGAAAATTCACGGAAAAGCAAAAAATCGTATACAATGCTGTTTTCAAAGCGAATCGTGGAGTATTGAAGGCGGCAAAGCCAGGTACAGGTAAAAACACTGAATGACAAAATAATATTCATTTTAAGGAATTCGTTGGACTGAAATGCATAAATTGGCTGAACGAATTATTCTGGAAGATTTGAAGGTGGCCGGTCTGCTCCAGGGAAACATTGACGAAATGGTTGAAAATAGATTGGGAGCCGTTTTTATGCCTCATGGACTTGGACATTTTATGGTAATCAAATAAAAATGGAAATTAAATTATATTCATTTAAGGGATTGGATGTTCATGATGTTGGCGGATATTTAGGCGTAATTAATAATATATAAAATGTTAATAATTTCAAAATTAAGGATGCTTTACCTCGATCGGATAAACCTGGCCTCAAATCACTTCGTACCACAAGAACGGTAAAAATAAATCAAAACAAAAAATATTTGATTTAAATTTTATAGCTTCAAGAAAGAATGTGCATAACCATCGAACCGGGATGCTATTTCATTAACGCCGTTCGTTTTTATTTAAATTTCATATAATAATATTTATTTTTTTAGTTGTTGGACAATGCCATCGCCGATCCGGTCCTTTCCAAATATTTAGTGAAAGAGAAATTGAATGAATTCCGAGGAATTGGAGGGGTAAAATAAACAAAATAAATATAATAAATATTGATATTTAATTTGAAGGTACGCATTGAGGATGATGTGATTATTTGGGCCGAAAACAATGAAAATATGAACGCTGATTTGCCACGAACAGTTGAGGAAATTGAAAATTTTATGGCAGAGAATAATCCGAATTGCGGAATGACCAATGGAATATAAAACAACATTTGATATATTCATAAAAATGATAAATCTAATTAAACTTGTTCTTTTTTATTCTTATTTTTGCAAATTATTGAATAAATTAAATTTTTATCACTGGGTCGAAATTTTTACATTTAAGAATTATGCAAGAAAAAATTAATTAAAACATTTTCTTCATTCGTTAGTATTTTCTCAGTGGCCGCTGCCTTTCTTCTGACTGGACAATTGTGGTTTGAACATTGTGGGAATCCTTCGATTTCGATTGATTTTACTGTACCAATGCATTCATTGCAAATTCTTTTGAGTTTTTCAATTGTATTCAACATATTTCCCTTCTTCATGAATATTTTTCTGATGGTCGCGCGAGCATCCTCATCACCGAATAAAAGTTGAATTGGATTTTGTTGTTGATTACTTAAAAATAACAAAATATTAATTAAAATGAAGAATGAACCCACTGATCATCCAATTTGAAAAAACACAAATCCAATTTTAATGGAATATTGTCGAGCACTCTTTGAAGAGCAGGGAACAATTGGTGTTGAATGTAATAATCCAAATCGAGTCGAAGATTTGAATTCCGAAGGAAATTGTCAACCGAAATTGTATTTGACAAATAGGTGGCCGGATTGTTCTCATCGTTAAATTCCATTTTATTTTGTTGTTTTGGTTGAGTTATAACATAAACCAAACGTTCGCCATATAAAGGAGTAAGCCTTTCGGACAATTTCGATAATTCCCTGAACAATAATAAATAATATTTAATAAAAATTATTTAATTATGTATAACCTGCCAATTTTATTTGCTGGCGATTTTGACATTTCACTATAATCGCCAATGTAATCCACGCTGAGGAAAAATTCATCCAATTCAGTAAATTCCATGCAATTCAATCGATTTTTCAAATAATCGAGGGCCGATATGATGGATTCATTAAAAAGGATTCCGAGGAAATGTTCCATTATCTATAAATAAATAAACCATTATTAAATGAATTTAATATTTATTTATTACCCTTGCCACAAATGGAGGACTATCCCTTCGAATGGTCTCGATTCCTTTTGAATCAAATTTTCCTTTTTCATCTTCTGCATTTTCATATGACATTCCCATATATCGTTTTTTGGCCATCAAACAGCATGGATGCATAATTTTCTCGAATTTTAATTTGACTGGATATGGATTTTGTGAAGTGATGTCACCGGCAATTTGTTGGCCAATAATGAATGCTTCCTCCCTCGAAAGACCTAAAACAAATCAATTTTGAATGTGCCTTGATTATTTTGCCATTAACCTTTGCATATAACAAAAACCTGAAATGTTCAATTTAATCAATTTTAATTTTCATTTATTTCCTACCGAATCCGTGTCCCCATAAATCACTTTTGCCCCTTTGTATTTGTCGAATGGTGCCTCATCAATTTCTTCAATTGCTTTTTCTAATGTTTCCCTCCCCTTTGAAACAATTGCATCGGCCACTTCTTCACAAGGCATTCGTCCACTCCAATTTGCCGCCGTATATCCATAAGTGACATTCGCTGGAAATAAATCCCTTTTTTAATTGTAATAAGGAAAGATTTTTGATTGTAATTTTAATCACAATTACAAATCAGAATGGGGCAATTACAATTACAAATCAGAATTACAATTACAAATCATAATGGAGCAATTACAATTACAAATCAGAATGGGGCAATTACAATTACAATTCAGAATGGGGCAATTACAATTACAATCAGAATTACAATTACAAATCAGAATAGTGCAATTACAATTACAAATCAGAATGGGGCAATTACAATTACAAATCAGAATGGGGCAATTACAATTACAAATCAGAATTACAATTACAAATCAGAATAGTGCAATTACAATTGCAAATCAGAATGGGGCAATTACAATTACAAATCAGGTCTTTGTCCATTCATCCCATCCAAATCCAAAGTCCACCCACCACTCCGAATCCGAAACGATGATAATCAACACAAATAAATGAGATAATCCGTCGGCTATGGCCAAAGTTTATGCAACTGTTGACGCCTAAAAAATAATAAAATAAAAAAGTAAAAAATCCGCTGTGCTGCTGGTTGGAAAATTTGCAGAATGGATTTGGGCAAGGCACACAAAGCCATAATAGGGGGAAGGTGGAATTTGTCATCATCATCATAAATAGAATAAAGGATTGGCCATTCAAAAACTTTTTTTGTTTGGATAAATTCATCTTTTTTTTATTTGTTTGTATTTTACTTTTTATTTACTTTTATTTTCTCGATGGCTGTTTTAATTCTCGATCCTTTATAATCCTCGATACGCCCTAATAATCCGTAAAATGGCAAAAATACGAAGGTGTGGGAAGGGAGGATAAAGCTTATGTTGGTAAACTTTAGCCCGAGAATAATTCGAATTTCTTGTTTCCATCTTTGTTTGATAAAATGCGGATTTCTATAGTCGCATTGTGCATTTTATTTATTATCATTTCATATTTGGATGAATTTATGGGATTATATTATTTTTGTCCATAAAAATCAAGGATATTTTGAAAATGGAATATATTAGGAGACAAAAGAAAATGGAAGATGAGAATGGCTTTGAAAAGAGGATCTAATTTCTTGGAAATAGATATTATTTAAATCTTATATAATCCAGAGATTTAAATTTTTATAATAATTTTGAAAAAAGTTGATATTTATCTCATTACAATTTTAAAAATCAAGCAAATATGCCATCTTCTTCTACTACCAATATCAATTAAAAAATATTCTTATATTATATCTGTGCCATCAAACTAATTTCATTTAATTAATAAATTAATTAAATGGTATTTTTATTTGTTATATTCTAACTTCTAAAATGTGGAATTGCCCTCCATTTGGCAAGCATTTTTACATTATGAAATCGACCTCTAGGCTCTAGCTTCTAGCACCCTTTCTTTTCATTTTCATTAATCCACTATTGTCCAAAGACCAACACCCACCAGCAGCAGCGACATCCCTCGTCCATTTCCATTCCATCGCATTGCCTTTTATTATGTTCCCATCCTACCACCTCTCCTAGACCATTCTTTGGAAAATTTTTATTTTTAGCAAGCCAAGCAATGATATAAAAAAATAAAATCGATAAAAAATAAGAACTACAGGCATCTTTGTCATTAACCCAAATCCCAATTCCCAAACACAAAAATTAACAATTATTAAATCTGTAGAATTAACTTAAAATTCATCTCCCACATTTCCAATAATTTAATTCCATTTCAGAAAAGATTTTGTAATAAAATTAAAATAAAAAATGGCATCATCATCTTCTTGGCAAACGGGTAAAATCAACGAACGAATGAAATATTTGCTCGAAAGTGGCGAAGATTCCGACATTGAATTTTTGGTGCGCATTAACAATCAATCGGGAGAGAAAAAGGCAAGTTATAAATATATATGGAAAGCAGAAAAAATGGCAATAAATTGGTGTTTTTTGATCTTTTTATTATATATTTTAATGAAATTTTCTCCCAAAAATATACTACTAAAATAAGGTAAAAATCCACCCGAAAATTATAAATAACGAAATTTTTCAGTTATTCAAAGCGCATAAATTGATTCTGAAGAATGCTTCAGCAATATTTGCTTCCCAAATTCACTTCGAAGAATCATTGGATGAAGTCATAAATGCGCCAATCGAAATCAATGATAACGGCATTTTTGCCTCTTCATTCAATGCTATGCTGCATTTCATCTATACCGATGATTCTTCGCTTATAAATAAGAATAATATTGTTGGCGTTTATCTCGCAGGTTATTTATAAAGGAAATTAAAAATACTAGCTCAGGGACGCGCGCTATCGCGCGCGCCCCTTAGCAGCTAAAAACGAGGTAACAAAAGGCAAAAAAAGCAGCTAAAAAACGAGGTAACAAAAGACAAAAAAAGCAGCTAAAAAACGAGGTAACAAAAGACAAAAAAAGCAGCTAGAAAACGAGGTAACAAAAGACAAAAAAAGCAGCTAAAAAACGAGGTAACAAAAGACAAAAAAAAGCAGCTAAAAAACGAGGTAACAAAAGACAAAAAAAAGCAGCTAAAAAACGAGGTAACAAAAGACAAAAAAAGCAGCTAAAAAACGAGGTAACAAAAGACAAAAAAACGCAGCTAAAAAACGAGGTAACAAAAGACAAAAAAAAGCAGTAAAAAAAGAGACAAGAAAATTCAAAAAAAAGCAGCTAAAAAACGAGGTAACAAAAGACAAAAAAAAGCAGTAAAAAAAGAGACAAGAAAATTCAAAAAAAAGCAGCTAAAAAACGAGGTAACAAACAAAAGCACAGGCTAAAGGGTGGGTTTTTTTTGCCGAGAGATTTGGGTTCTTTTGCCGAGAGATTGGGTTCTTTTGCCGAGAGATCAGTTTTTTGGGTATAACTTTTTTGTGCTTGATCCCAGACCCCAAACCATTTAGCCATTTTATAGAGCTCATCGAGACGCGTCGATTTATGTATAAATTGTCGAGATTTGGCCAAAATTCAAAGTATTAAACCGTTTAAACCATATTTTGGTTTTTGGTTTATAACTCTTTTAGTTTTGAACCAAACCTTCAACAATCTATATATCAATCGACGCGTCTTGATGAGCTCTATAAAATAGGTATAAGGTTTAAGGTTCTAGGATCAAGCACTAACAAGTTATAATCAAAAAACCGATCTCTCGGTAAAAGAACCCAATCTCTCGGCAAGAACCCAAATCTCTCGGCAAAAAACCTTCTTCTCCAGGCTAAATCTTTAATTTCTCTCTTCTCATTACACAATACAATCTCTTTAATATTTTTTTTCTCTAATAATAAGCCGTTGATTTTGGCCATTGATGGCACTTTTCATCCATTCATCTATTCCCGTATCGAAAATATTCCCCTCGTCCCTTGGCCACAGGTGAAATAAAATGCCCATTCGCATTCACTTCCCTCTCTCCATGCCGTTCGCCGACTATTTCAATCTACTGAACCTCTAACCCTTGTCAATCAATTTTTTGCCAACATCAAAAATCAATAGGCAAATCCCTCTACCCTACTCTCCTTTGGTCTTTTCTTTTCCAAAAAAAATTTTATTGGAAGCTTTTTTTTGCCTAGAGACTTGATTTCTTTGCTGAGAGTTCGGATTCTTTTGCCAAGAGATCGGTTTTTTATTATAACTTTTTATGCTTAATCTTAGGCCCACAAATCTTATACGCATTTAAAATAGCTCATCGAGACGAGTCGATTGATATATAATTTGTGGGGGTTTAATTCAAAACAAAAAAGTTATAAACCAAAAACCGATCTCTCGGTAAAAGAATACAATTTCTTGGCAAAAATCTTTTCTTAATTTTATTTCATTATTTGCTGTATTACGCTATTGCAGTAATTTCTTCCGAATAAATCCAGCATTTTAAGGAAGAAGATCTTTTAAGCGGATAAAGAAAAAGAAAATAACATTTTCCTTCAGCAGGCGGAAGGTATATCATAATAAATGTGTTTTTATTTTTTTTTAATGAATGATAAATCAAATCACTCGAACAACGTCTTTAGCTATTAACTTTTATTCTTTTTTTCCTTCGGCTAGGTATAAATGCCATTCACTTATAAGCCAAAACTTTTAGACAATTCCGATGTTAATTAAAATTTTATTATTACTTTTGTAAGGAAGTCGCGGATTTAGACATTATCTCTTTACAGCTCAAATTCATGGGTTTTTCCCGTGAACATCTATATAATTCATTCCATCTTTCCATATGTGTTTTCAGCCATTAAGAATTATCCCAAGGACAAACCAACTATAATAAAGATATTCCAAAATGGGTATTTGAGAATAAGCAAAGCCCAAGGCCCGGACTTTTCGCTTTTCAGCCTATTCCAAATCCTATATTCCAATTCTTCGCCATTCCTTCTAGTCCCCTCTGTCTCATCAGCACGATCACCTACTAATTCATTATTTAAATATTTTCTAGATTTTTAAATTGAAATTTGCATCATCTTTAATTTTCTCCATTTGTTAAATTTCAGTTCAATCAAAACAAAAATGAATTTTTGGCTGCATTTCCTAAAATTATTTTGGCTAATGCTTATTTATTCACATTTTGGCTTTTCAATGGAAAGGCAGCCAAGAAAATGTAAATTATAATATATGAAAAAATGCGAAATAAAAAATATTTCATTATTCATTATAGAAACATTAGACAAAAAAATAATTTCGTTTCATTTTTAGCAAAAAAATTAAATCCCGATGCACCTGCATTTTTTCCGCAGCTACCTAGGCCAGTATTTCCTCATCAATCAATTTCAAATCAGAATCATTTTCAATATTCAGTAACATTTATTCTTATTATTATTACGGCTAAAATTAAAATTTCTTTCTATACAGATTCCTAATACGTTTGCATATCATTCTCCACAACACTTCATTACTAAT